>OZ010788.1:461076203-461723502 GCA_963932465.1 Maratus speciosus
TTTAAATTCCAGTTTTGGTACCTTCTTTATGAACAGGTCCGGATATGGGATGCGGAAATTTGCAATGCACCGGGTTCCAGGGCGAGACCTGAATTGATAGGTTTGAAGGGGGGGGGAAATATCAGAAAAAGTATATGAAGAAAAAATATTTCATGATTGCAATTCACACATTTTTGACTGAGACTGAAAAAATTGCCAGCTTCGTTGGTACACGTTGATTCCCATAGTAATGGTAAATAAACAAAATCAATCCAGGCACGACCTAATTGTAAAAAACGCATGAACCTTAAGAAAATACTTTTTCGCAATTCATTCAATTTAAGAAGTTGAAGCAACCTTGAAAAAAAAAACTTAGGTTTTCATTGGTGAGGGCAGTGATGCGAAACCCAACGGTATGTGAGAGTTAAAAATTGATGCTACTCGAAAAGATTAGACATCCTTTCCAAAAACAAAGGTTTCTGTAGTAAAAACAAGCAAAACCAGTCAAGTTTAACAACGGCTTTCCTTTCCATAAAAGGATTCCCTAAAAAATTATGAATGAAGAGCACGTTTGAATGAATGGAATTTATCTGTGAATGTAAAATTTATTCTGTGATGCTCGAAAGGTTTTCTTTTCCTCTCGGCGATTAATAATTCCCGAAAATCTTTACGACAGTAAATCGGGGTTGTAAAAAACCCGGGTTTTTTATTTAAAAAAAACCAAGCCCGGGTGGGTAGCTGGGTGGGTACCCGGCCAGCTACCCATTACAACCCTTAAGGTTGTAAAAAAAACCCGGAGTATTTTATAAAAAAAAAAACCCAGCCCAGGTGGGTAGCTGGGCGAGTACCCAGGCAGCTACCCACTACAACCCTGCAGTAAATGCATTGCAGAAGAAAAACTTCTTTAAAACATCATAAAAACCAAAAACAAGGAAGGGGAGGGAGATTAGTAACCGCAAATAGAAAGGGATTTTTTTTTCCTTATTTTTTAACAAGAGTAGCTATTATTGTTCTAGTCCAAAAAGTATTGTTATTAAAAATTATGGGACGGTTCTATTATGAAATATTTCTGAAATTAAATTAATATTCAAGGTATTAGTTGGGTTAGGATTACTTACTGACTTACCAGGTGTCTGTCAGACTTTTTTTCACATGGTTCTGTTTTCGTGAAATTGTGAACAACTCTTTACATTTGTGAAAAGTCTAGTCATAATTTTGTGAATTTGAAATGAACTATTCAGGTTCTTGTTTATATATTTTTAAGAAGATATATATGTATGTAAAATACATATATTTTCTTTATATATGCAAGAGTAACAAGTCAGATTTTGCTCTTAAATGATTAAATTTGTAAAAGGTTCGGTTTAGAGCTAGAAAATTTTTGTGAAAGACCTGTTTTTGAGACAAAGAATTTTGTGAAGAGTCCCGTTTTAAGGTGATCATTTTTGTGAAGGGTCGTGTTTTGGGATGAAAAGTTTTCTGAAGGGTCCTGTTTTGAGATGAAAATTTTTGTGAAGGGTCTGTTTTGAGATAAATATTTTTGTGAAGGGTCTGTTTTGAGATGAAAAATTTTGTGAAGTGTCCTTTAAAGAACACAATTTCTTCCTAAACAGATCACTGTAAAAATTGTTACTAAGAGATCATTTGAGTATGGTTATAAAATGTTTGAGGCGATATTAAATTTTTTGTAGTGAAAATTTAAAATAAATATAAAATTAAAAACAGTTCACGCCTTTTTAAGCAGTCAATGTTTATTTTAAAAAATCACACTTAATTTCATAACTGCAATTCACATTTTCCCGAAAAATTTACGTTACAATACGTGAATTTGGCGTGGGGTCCGATTATGGCCAATTTACCGCTTTTATTTAGGCTTGGATGAAAACGCGAACTAGTGCATCTATATAAATCAATGTTTTGTTCGGTTACATTTTAAGATAGGACAGCAAGAAATAAAACAAAAAAAGCATTATTTAAATTATCCAGAATTTCAAAATTGTTTTCTCAACTTTTGAATTATGTTTTCAATTTTCTCTCAATTTAATTAATATTAATATGTTTATTAATAATGTCATCGGGAAGACATAACTAAGGACAATTTCTAGAATTTCTTCCACATCAAGAAATGGGTAAAAATTCCAATTAAATAAAAACGTCTAATAAAGCGATGGAGTTTCATTCATTACTTTAATATAGGACTAACACCGCCACTCGCTCAAAATACCAAGATCAAAATTTAATGAGAAGCAAACTGATACGAAATGGAATTAGTATCAAAGGATGTATTCTATTCGTAATAAGATCAACTTTAATATACAGGAAGCAAGAACCCATAAGAATGTCATTCTCATGAAATCGTTGTGCTAAAAATATGTATTAACATAATACAGTTGAGAAAGAAAATATACATTTCATTTGGTTATGAAAAAAAAATCGAAGATTTAATTCCATCATAGCATAACTAATATCTGTGGAACGGATAACATCTGTTGCAGATTAAACCGACTTGAGCATATACGCAAGCAGTTCACACAGCAAAAACAAAAATCGTACAGTTTGTCTTTTGTCAACAGATATAAGTTTCCGCTTCCACTCTGAAGGGGGAAAAAATATTGAAAAATGTTTGTATCCATGGATGAAAAAAAAAGGCGTACATAATGACAATGACAGTTATGAAACTGTTGAGAACGGACCTCGCCCGGTATTCGCATGCTCTGTTGACATGCTTTTAGTAATATGTTTGGTGAGCAGGTGGTGGACACGCGTGGCTTCATGGAATATAGATATTAGCGTAGGTACACATGCTAAAATTGCAAAAGAAAAATAACGATCATGGACAGACAAGACCGATAGAGCTGAATACTTGTGATGGTTCTACACAGCAAAGTCTTATAAGATATATGCACACGGACTAGAGATCTACACGGGTCGAAATTTCCAGACCCGAGCCTGGTGTAAAAACTAAAAGTTCGGCCCGGGCCCTGGCTGGCCCGTTTATACTTTAGCAGTTCACAGCCCAGCTCAATTTCTACCGCAAATTCAGACTTTTTTAAAAATACATTTTTTTTTTTTAATGGATACTGCATACATACAGTAAACTCTGTGTAAGGCGGACTCTGTATAAGACGGAAATCTGTCTAACTCGGAAAGATTTTCAAGTCCCTACGAATCCATAGACATAGAGTAAAATTTGTCTAACGCGGAATATTGTCTACTACGGAAAATTTTCTCGGTCCCGATCGATTCCGTCTTAGACAGAGTTTACTGTATTTATGGGAAAATTCAACAGCATATTTTATATTACTTATGTTCGCAAGCCACAGAACGCAGAAAAGGTACGTTAATGATCATGAACATTAATGACTTTTAAACTATTACATTAAAGAATTAATTTAATTTAGAACAAAAGAAAAAGATAGTTAAAAGTAGGGATGCACCGAATATTCGGTATCTATTCGGTATTCAGTCATGTTACCGAATATTCGGTTTGGCCTAATAGCAAACTATTCGGTATGCCGAATATTCGGCTTGGCCGAATATCAACCGAATTAAAAACCTTATACAACTTATAAAGATATTCAGAATAATTAGAAATAAAATCATATTTAAATAAAAGATGTTTTTACATTGTTTATTTGCTGTTTGTTAAGTACTATTTAAGAAAATTAACCAATCACGGGGATTTTCATAGGAATTAATTATGTACAAAGCCAAGTTCCTGAACATTGTCCAGTAAATAATCTGTTTCTTCCTAAGATTTTCAGAATAACGTTTACAATCTCTGAAAATGATTGCCCACTCCAGACACCGATCTAGGATGCATTTAAAAACTTCCTTGCTAAATCAAAGGGAGTAGAACAGTTATTCTTGCTAAGTTGCCACCATATAAAATTTGAATAGATAATATTTATTTACTTTTGTCTCTTCCTGACAAACAAATACTATATGATCCTGTACAATTTTTTCACAATTTCTCTTTGATTTTAAGATGTTTCTTTTAGAATTTAAGAAAATTTTATTAATCTGTTTTAATTCTCAGAAGACCTAAAATTTAAAATTTTATTAATTAAAAAAGTTTTAACTATCCTCTTCTTAAATAACTCAAAGCAGATTTTTTTCAGCATAAAGTTTACTTGGAAAAAGTTCTTGTTTATTAGAATAAAAGTTTCTGTTTTAAATATTATGTAAAAATTTTTTTTAATGTAACATTTTAGTGCCTTTAAACTTTGAAATATAAAAGTATTCGACAAGCCAAACATTCGGTATTCGGCCGAATACTTACTCTTCGGCAGGCCGAATATTCGGTATTCGGCCTAGCAGTTACTATTCGGCAAGCCGAATATTCAATACTCGGTTCGCCTGTAGGTCGAATATTCGGTATTCGGCGAAAATCACTATTCGGTGCATCCCTAGTTAAAAGTATCATAACTCTTGAAGCTGCATTAAAAAAAAAAAAAAAAAAAAAAAAAAGCAGATGAAAATATTTCTCTGTAACAATATTAAAATATATTTCCAAAGATTCTGTTAACAGAAGTTTATTATCGCTATTACTATTTTTACAAAAACGTTTGCTTGCCCGACACGTCCTGGGAACAATGGGTCTCAAGTAGTCATTTCCAAATAAATTTAACAATTAAGATTATAAATAATTGATAGAGAATAACTAATCGTTCAAACAATTATTAATGCCATGGTTAAAAATCTGTATTTAATTATTTTTGATAAAAGATTTGAAATATTGAATTCCAGAGAGGTACGTTTATCTAATTCCGCCGCATTTCTGTGGTGTAATGAAATTGGGAACAGCAACTGAGGGCAGTTTAAGAACATTATAAATCCAATAAAGATCTAAGTCCTTTATTTATAAGAATATTAACATAATACTGGAAAATGTGGACTAAATATAACGCCATTACAAACGTTTAAAATAAGATGGCATTTTTTTATTTTTTTTATTTTATTTTTATTTTATTTTATTTATTTATTTATTTATTTTGTTTTTTGTAAAAAATAAGAGGAAATGTACAAAACCCAAGTTGAAAATTAACAGTCTACAGTTCTTGAATATTAAAGAGACTAACTGATTTTCAAATGTACATATAATATTAAACACCCATTTCTTTTTATTCTGTTATGATTATAAAGCAAGCAGTAACTGTTCTAAAAAGTAAAGCAGAATCTTAAATATAGTATGTCAGATGTATCTTATGATGTGTTGCACTAAAAGAAAAAAAAAAGAAAAGAAAAATAGATGACTATCTGTAGAAGAAATCTAAGGAGTGAAAAACTTGCAATATGATTAGAAAGAATAGAAGTTTGAATAATAGACAAAATATATGAATGAGAAAAAATTGTACTTCACTTTAAGAAATTTTTTTGAATTATATAATCTTTAACCCTTACAATTCTTTCATATAAAAAGAAAACCTTGAGAGTTTCTCCCATTGTTATTGTTCAACCAGCTTGTTGAAAAAGAATTGGGAAGAAAAAAAAAAAATCTTCTTTTGACTTAAAAAATCTATTCATTGTTGTTATCATTTCATTATAATGCATCTCGACGAAAACGGTCTCGAAATACACTTATTTTAATGAGCAAGAAAAAAAAAATTAAATGCACACTTTTGTTAGAACATAAGTTTTTCTATAACAAATACTGATTCTAAATTTAATGACAAGAGATAAAAAATCAGCGGGATTTCAAAGCATCAGATTAATCCACGGCATGATAGTCAAATTAAATGAATGAACAACTAACTCATCCATCATTAATAAGTCATATGTAAATGCATGATATTCGCCACGTCAACACGTGGAAAGAACATGGTTCCAGCGAGCCCCAACAGATGTCGTTGCGCAAGGTTTTACAACATGCAGAGGGAGAAAGGGTGGTCACATACCAGTACGCTGACGACTTCCTGCCCGAGTTTTCTCTTGGGAACCTAGGCTTCTTCTACGCTCTCTGCACCTGCTCTCCCTCCATATACAGAGGAGATGGATTTTTTTGCACAGATGACTTATGAGCGGAACGTCACCGCAAAGATATGGAAAGAGTCCGGACCAAAAAAACATGAAGAAAAGGCGTAACTGTTCATTAGTTTTTTCGATGAACATTATCAAACTTTACATATGCCACAAAAGTGACTATATGTAAAGGTGAAGAAAGAAAACGAGTTTGTAAATAAAAAAGTACTTTCAATGGATACCATCGCACTTTTTAGGGCTGTAGTGGATGGTACACGGCCATATACCTCTAACGCTCCTGTTCCTGCCGGTGAAGACACTCACGAGCTAATGCTAATCCTATGGGGAAGGATTTATCTAATATCTCGTTTGCATTTCGACATTTTTATTTTATTTTATTTTTTTGCATTGGATAGCCAAGGTCCGTCTCTACGTCGCACCTTTTTTACTTTTTCGATTTGGGTCGCAGATATTTTTTTTATAAAGTTACTTTCACTTTCAAAACCGTTTCTGAAAATGAAAGTGTCATTCTAAAAAATGCCAATTTGCAACCAAAATCGAAAAAGTTAAAAGGTTCGACGTAGAGGCGGATCTCGGCTATCCGTTGAAGAAAAAAAAAGGTCAAAATGCAAACGAGATATTAGATAAATCCCTCCCCACAGGATTAGCATTAGCTCGTGAGTGCCTTCGCCGGCAGGGACAGGAACCTTAAGACCTGACCGACACAATTGTGTAGGTGATCCTAAAGGAAAAGAAAAAACAATTTCCTCTTTTTGTGTGACTTAAAGCCGAGACATGACCGACACAATTGTGTATCCTAAGGAAAAAGAAAAAACAATTTCCTCTTTTTGTGTGATTTAAAGACAAGCCCACAACCAAACAATTGTGTGGATCCTCCTTTGACGTAACCTGACAACGGAAATTTTTAAATATATATATATATAGTTTTAAAATCAAATATCATCCTATTAATTAGGGTTAACCACCAAGACTTAATTTCTACCAAGATATTCAGGTCTGAAAGGGATGTACAGTCAAACCTCGTTAACATGAACACGCTTAACGTAAATTACTTTTAACATGAATTGTTTTCACAGTCCCCTATAAAAACGAATACAAAGATTTGATACTGATAACATGAATTACTGTTAACATGAACAAAATTTTGATTTCCCTTGAGGTTCATGTTAACGAGGTTCAACTGTATATATCTTCTAGACTTTTTTTAAAGGCCTCAGTATGCCCTCTATTTCTCAAGTAAAGGTATAGCGTACACCTACCTGCCTGTAGCGTATACCCTTTGGATTTTTTACGCCTATTGCACAGAAGCGATTATATGAAACAAATTTGAAAATTAAAAAGTACTTTCAGTAAACATTACCAAACGTTTCATGTATCACAACAGCGCTATATGAAAGGGTAAAGAAAAAAATATATAAAGTAAGAAATACTTTGAATAAATATTACCAAACTGCTCATATACCACAAGAGCGATTACATGAAAAAGGTGGAGCAAATTTGTAAAATAAAAAGTACTTTTAATGAACATTATCAAACTTTTTACATATCACAAGAACGACTCTGTGAAAAGGTGGGGAAAGAAAACATGGTAAATTGGAAAAGGTACTTCCAATGAGCATATCAAACTCTTCGTACACAACAAGAGTGGCTATAACAAAAAGTGAAGGAATGAAATAAATTTGCAAATTAAAAAGTATCTTCCCTATCTTGCACTGAAGATCCGAAGAAATTATGTGTCCTTATAAGTCTTTAGCTATCACACAATTTTTTTTTAGAATTAAAATAAAAAATGGAAAGAAACAATTGTTCAGATGATCAATCTTAAAGGCATATTTAGAAGGGGCGACTATTTAGAAATTTTAGCTGTGTAAAATCAGCGGTGACCCACAATAACATTGTTTAAAACTTTTTAACATTTCCCTTATTTACTTTATTTTCAGTGGTGTAGTCGTAAAAAAAACAGAAGGTATACGCTCTAAGCAGAGGGTATACGCTCAGGGCAGAGCATATACCCTAGAGTGTATATACTATAGCTTTCTTGAGAAACAGAGGGTATACGGTGTTCCTTAAAAAAATCCAGAGGGTATACGGCGTATACCCCCGTATACTCTCCACTACATCCCTGTTTATTTTAATATATAACAGTTAAATAAAATAGTAGTTACAAAGCTTGAAGCATACGGGGGAATTTTTATTGTTAGATCGCAATCAATAATCTTCGTGATAAATTTCTTTACCATATGCAATAGAAAAATAAATCATGAAGATAGTGGTTTCGAAATAGTGGTAGACACATTAAAATTTCTCTTGCAGTTAAAAAACAAATACATTTAAGGACTAACTATTAATGACAAATTTAAAAAATCGGGAAGAGAAATAAAAATTCCACATAAAGTAAATTATCCAAAACTTAAAATAAGATCCAAAAAATAAATATATTTCAGGGTGAGTTTCTAAAATTAAAATGCAAAAAGCAACAAACTCGTTAAATTACAATTAAAAACGTAGCTAAAAATTCAAAAATAACGGATACAGATTCTCTTAATGAAAATCTAAGCTAACAATAGAATTGTCTTGAACCCTCAATTAATAATAATGTATCATCAACAAATATTTCCAATCTTTGTGGTTGGATATTATTTCCTCACGTCATCTCATCTAAGACAGAAAAGGGAGTAGAGGGAGGGGTTCAAGTGGTCCCATTCTTCAACGAGCCCACGTGTCTTCAGTCAGTATCTTCTATTAGATTCGACCTTACAATAACAAAACGGAAAAAAAAAAAAAAAAGCTTCGGGGTGGAAAAGCTTTCTGAATAGTTCCAAGACCACTCCCTAGGTTGCCCCGTTCTCTATTCTTGGACAGCCTATTACCAAATTCTTTGATTGCTTCCAGTAGACATCCGGTAGCACTAGGTTATTACATTCCCCCTGGGGTCTGAAAGGTGAAAGCACAAGCAGAATAACAGGCAGTTCGGCCCGAGGTTTAAAAAACTATTTTCAATGTCACAATAGAGTGACTGGTCGTAAAGCAGTAACTTATATAAAGTTATTACGCCCAATAGCAATAGTTTATAATTATCTTTACAATCCAAGGCAGAATATACGAGCCCCAAAATGCATAAAGCACGTTTTAAGATATTCCAATGATGAAAAAACATAGAAAGCTTTATAATAATAATTCTGAAAACCAGCTCCACCATCCCTAACTCTATTTTCAAACATTTACTGAAAGTTGAGATCTTTAATTTACAAAAAACATTAAACTAGTTCGTTACTGCTATGGAAAAAAAAACTAATAGTTCGAACACTAATTTATAACGTATCTGTCAACATGTCTATTTCGAAAACCTTACAATTTTCCTGACGTATTTTAGGGTGCATCACTAAAAATATATATGAAAAGTGATCTAAAATATATGCTTAATTATACATGGGTTAAGGAAAAATATTAAAATAATCTTACAAAATTAAATTGTGTACGTAAAGGTAAAAGACATGACCAAAATAACAAAAATACCGATTATTCTTTAAGTCAAACTTTAGAGATTAATTAAAAAAAAAAAAAAAACTTTATTTTCAATATTTTGAAATTGAGAGCCGACAAGAATGCAAAGGGAGGCCCAAGGCGCCTCTACCCATTTATCTTCCCTGCACTTTACTTAAGTTTTCTTGCTTGTTACTTAAATTTTCTTCATTAACAATTACTTAAAGGACAAATCAGTAAGGGTGAGGAATTTTCCAAAAATCTTAAAATCCAGCAAGATGCAAAGTACAGTTAGAAATTGTTACGACAAAATGTACGCGACTGCAAAAATAGTAAATTACTATTACTACAATGCAATTTCATATTTTTTTCTGTAAAATTAAGAAATATATATAACAGAAAAATTTAGGATAGGATAGAACTCATACTATGTTTACGTCGCGGTTATTTGGAAAGTTGCAAAAAACTAGTAAAAAATATATAATTTTTGGCATATCTTCTATAGCCTGCAGTTTTTCAAAGACGACTAAACATTCCAGTACCAGGTAAATCGATATATTTACCCAATTAATTTACTTATATGATTTAAAATGATTAAAAATTATGAGAGAAAAGGTACCGTACATTATAGGTCAAAATTGGGAAATTTCATTAGCGGCCACTGGCCGGTAGGACTAATTTTTAAAGTGGCCACTTTCTTTAAACTAGCGGCCACTTTTTTATTTCAAAATGCTAAACAGTAAAATTTATATAAGTATTAATCTAAAACTGAGTAGCCCAAATAAATATGTTAATATAAATATATTGGAACCAAAAAAAGTAGAATCCTTGATGAAATGCAAGAATTTTTTTTTTTTTTTTTTTTTTTTTTTTTATCTCCTTGTAAAATGTGACCGGAAGGTGGCCGCTGATAGACAATTTTTCACTAGCCACTTTTTTTCATTTACTGGGCCGGTGGCCAGTGCTAGTTTTGACCTTTACTGTACATACTCGTTTATAAGTCGAAGAATTTCAGACCAAATTTGGGAGTTGGAAATGGGGGGTCGACTTATACACGCACGAATAAGCAAAAAAATAATTTATTTTTCGCAGATAATCGGCGAATGGGCAAGTCTTTTAAGTAATCACATATGGGTCTGGGTTATAGAGAGATAAAAGCGGACCATAGTCATTTCCCAGTAACTGACAAAAACCCTCAAGAATAATGTCCCTGTAATTGTTTTGCACCCATTTTCTCTTGGGATAGAATTCCCTTCAATACAGGGGCATTCCTTTCAACATATTGATCCCCTTTTTAAAAAGAGTTCAACTTGAGAATGCTTCTAGATATCTCTTCTAAAAGTCCTACAGTACAAAGACGTAGTATATTTTAGCTGTCTAAGAAGTTGTTTATCCTTGTGGCTTGGATAGATTTTTGAAATATATTTTTTCTTTTTAAGTATCATTAAATTGATGTGAATACGTTTCAAAATTTAAGCTTCTTAGGTTGTACATAATTATATACAGTTTTAAAGCGTTGAAATTAAAAAAAAAAATCTTAGAACGTTGAAAAAAAAAATGTTTACTAATTTAATGAAAATTTATTATTGTTTATGATCCTCGATTACAAATATTTTTTCAACAAATTACCGGAAATGTGGTTCGACTTATACACGAAAATTCAATTTTTTTCAACATTTTGCTGAAGAATTGGGGGGGGGGGGGGGGTCGACTTTTACACGAGTGTATACAGTAACTGTTAGCTAAAAAAAAATCGAACAAAAAATTTATTATAATAAAGATCCTCTTCGAAAATCTTGCTCCGCCCAATATTTTAAATCTGCTGAAGCCGATATAGAAAATGCATATTCGGTTTTAGTAAGGTATTGGAAGGTTTTTTAAACGAAACCACATCGTTTATTTTAAAAAAGAAAGTTTTATATATGAAAGACTAGAGTGATATATATATATATATATATATGCAAGTTTCAAGACATTCAAGATTTAAAAAAATTAAAACTACAAACAATTTTTTGTGATTTCTTCATCTAAGACTGGACCTTCGGTTATGTGAAACATTTTTTGTCCGAAAGATTTTATTTCATTAGACTTGTGTTAGTTTTCATTATTAAAATTCATATCTATGCCACATAGTGAGCAAAATAAATAAATAAATAAACCTTATATTTTTAAAAGGTTATCAGGATGCAGTTAAACAATTTTACATGAAAATAAAAATAAAAAACGTTAATTGCCCTGTTTTACATCCGAACCCTTCATATGTGTAACTATTCCTATTTTCACATATTTTTTACACATTGTGATAGAAAGACCTGTATTGAATAACACAATGAAATATTCAAAAAGGGACCAAATGCTGAAGTTAAACAGGTGAAATACTAATCATGTAAGGTTACATCCTTACAACTTACATAACCGACTAAACAACATCTCAAAAGTGCGGTATCTGATCGAGAGAAATTAACATATGATAGCACGCAAAGGGGATCCCATTTTTGTTTCACAATCCTTATCGATATCTAACAAAGCTGCTGGTATGTGGTTTATGGAACAAACGCAGATGTAAAACTACCCCAAACGAAAGTAAAATACCATAAGTAAGAAGTAGGAAAAACCTGGCACAACAAGTTCACGGCAGACGCCAGGTGTTCCCTCAGCACCATCACTGCTGCAAGCAGCTGCGGAAAAAAAGTTACCAAGGGGAAATTTTTCACGACCTTCTTCCATTCCTTCACTAAAACGTGGTGAAGATACAGTTTCGAGGTGGCCAAAGGCAGGTGGTGAAACTCTTGTTTTAAAGGTTACACAGGTATTGAACGAAATTGACAATTATAAGCCAGTAATAGCATGAATTCATATGGAAGATACTGGTAAGGGCTACGTCCTTTCCCGATTTCCGGTGATTAAAAACACTATTGTACTTCATTTTTTAATGATTAAACCATAACTTCTAGGACAATTCGTAAAACAATTAAATAGTGATTAACTGTAATTATTCGCCTACACTCTGTTATTTTAAAAAATCCAATGATAACAGAAGAAAACACACGCACAAAATGAACGCATATCTCCCCCCCCCCTTTTTTTTTAAAAAAATCCATTTTTAAAAGGATTAACACACATGAAATATTTTATAAATTTTAAAAATATAACCATATGGGGAAAAAAAGCAAATGTTAGTGTACGAATAAAGGGGAAGGGCTCAACTAAGAATAAAGGCTACCAAGATTGAAAAGCTATCATTGCATTTTCTATATTAATAAAATAGGGGATGATAATGCCTTTTAATAAAATATTTAAATAATTTTAAACGGAAAACGTTTACAAATTAAAAAAAAAAGAAATCAATAGAATTCGCGTGACACTTTTTTTCAGTGGAATAAATTTATGGTAAGTACTTACAATTAATTAATTTTTAAATAATTTCTATAACCTCGAAATAAATTCCAATGTGGGTAAAACACGAGTGTATATAATTGGTGAATTTAGGTAACTTTGATATATAGGAGTATATTTAAGATATCTTGATTTTTTATTATTATTATTTTTTTTTATTTAACCAGTGAAGAAAACAGTGGATAGTAAAAAAGTACATAAAAATTACACATAAAATTGATTACGTTCCACCTGCTTTTATAACTCTCAGCTGTTGAGGATTTTACGAAAAAAGGAAAAGTTCCGAAAACAGAAATTATAAAATAAGTTCGTGGAATATTTCCCATGCACGAATATGTCAAACTTGGAATTTCATTCCCTGGATGTTTTAATGATGCATTTATTTATTATTCAGAATGTCCTTTTGCAAATTTTTATAAAAAAAAAAATAAATAAATACAGAGTGGAAACTATTTTATCATAATCTAGTTTCTATTAAAGTATACCACTTCTTTAGTAATAATAAATAAATATAAAAACTCTTTTTATTATTATTATTCTTTAATAAAAAACAATATTCCATATGATCTTTATCAATAATAGTACAAAAAAAGTAACAATTGTTATTCGATATTAAAATTGTTATAAAAAATATTGCATCAATAAATATGAAGGTAAATTTCTTCGGGATTCAATAAAATAATTTCTATTCCTTTGTTACTGACCTATGATCGGTTATAACGTTGACAGTCTCTTTAAAAAAGAATAGAAAAATAGAGGCATTTAACCTATTTGTCTAACTAATAAAAGTTAAAAACAGTATCATTACATAGTTTATTTTATATTAACGAAAAACACAGTCAGTGAAGCTTAAGTGTCCTCTTCCCCTCCAATAAAACAAATTTAACTTTTCATCCCACAGTATATGAAAATATGCGCTAACACTAGAGTTAACAGAACGATTAATTGTAATCTCTGAATAACACTATTCACTTTGTAAAGAGCAACTTTGAGGAACCTAATTGGTAACAAAAACTTCTTTCTTGGAGATCATGTTTCCTGTTATGAAAATGCCAACGCAAACACTGGCTTTTATTTTTCGGCGTAATTTAATCTTTCTAAGCAGTAACCTTCACGACTTTAATTTCCTCTTAAAGCCAAATAAAACACAAGCACGATGTCTCAACTTTTTAAGTCTTGAGTCGTTAAAAAATCGAATCATTAATAACTACTTCCACTTCAAATTCAAAATGGCCCTGTCCATTACCACTTTCTTCTCTCTTTCTCTTCCTTCGATGGACTATCTATTCGAGTTATCAAGATGGTGAGCCAGATCAATTTTTCTCATGACCTCAGCGGGATGCGAGGTCGCTAACTTTCTTTTGAAATACGAATCTTGATTAATGCGTAGACTATACCATTTTACGGTGCTGGCCGGCAACCATTAGGATAGCACTGGCGATTCCAGATGCATTAGAAAATCTACAATCAATGATCATCGGAGGTCGTTTTACAATGGATGAATTGCGTATTTCAACGGTACGCAGCATGCAAAGATGGGAATCCAGTCAAAATTAGGGCCATCTTTAGCTCTTTCAGAAAATTGCATTTAATAAAAGAGGCCTCTTTTCAAAATTTAATTATATTTATAAAAAAAAAGATGCATCTTTGCAAAATTTAATTAAACAATAAGGCCACGTTAAGATTTGAAATGTAATTGGCAAACAAAACAAACTCACAGAAAGAAAAACTTTAGCAGAGTGACTTAAAGCTAATATTAAAATTTTAATTTGAACTGGATTAACTGCATTCGATTTTTCACAACAAAATCTTATTTTTTAGAAAAATACAGAAAATTTCACAAAAATTACTCCCACCACCCACACAAAATAGACACTCGAATGAAAAATAAACCTTGCATCAATATCTGCAAAGCTTTTGAGTTTCAGATCAAACTGTCAAGTTTAGAACTCACCCTTCCCACACAAGATAACGAATTGTTGAATTTTTAACCCTTTATGTCCAAATTATGAATTAGAAAAGAAATTCAATTATTTGTTTCTTAATATTTTAAGATAACATTAGCAGAGCCTCCCCCCCCCCCCCCCATCAGCCAGTTTTAGCAGGGTGCTGCACCCTGACTGCCCATTGTTTTACAAATTAGCATTCTTCTTGCCCCTTATCCAAAAATAACACTCTTCTTGCCCCTTATCCTTAAAATTAGTACTCTTCTTGAACACCCCATCCAAAAAATCGACACTCCTCTTGCCCCTTATCCAAAAAATTAGCATCCTTCTTGCCCCTCGCTAGAAAAAGTGCCCTTTTCTTTGAAAAATTTGCTTTTACAGTAAAAACTGACTCAATGTTGTCTTGCTGTCCCTGACTAGTAAATATTAAAAACGACTTTAAAAATGAAAAGAATCTTTCAAAATAAAAAAAAAATGCCCTTAAGAATCCAAAACATGCCCTTAAGGTTAAAAAAAAAAGTGCCATTTTCTCACCAGCAGCACTCTGGGATCTGAGATTAGAAAATGTATGTAACAATTAATATAAATTTTAAAAGGAGTCATTTAGTAAAACTGACTTATTAAATCGATAGTAGACATTTTTTGAAAATTACAAAGCTTTAATTAGCAAATAATATTGTTATTTAAATAAATTATTAATATTTTGACAATTCTTATAAGCAAATGTATTGTGATTTTATGTGTAAATTTGTATCTGTAGAAATTTATTTGAGTGTAAAGTTTTCCACTATAAATCCTTCAGCATAAAAGTTATCCACAAATAAATAAATGGTCGACAAATTTGCATAATAAAATTTCATATGCTTTGTAAACATGGTAAAGTAGAACAAATTACTGTTTTGAAATCTTCTGTGGTTATTTAAAATCTTCTTTTATTAATAAAGGTAATAAATAATTTTCTGATTAAAAAAAAAAAGTTTCATACGATTTTTAAAGTTAAAACATTATGCTAGTAACATAAGAACATTCGCACGCTAATGTTAAACAAGGGACAGCATTCTTTTCAAATCTGTCGCTTGCATTTTAATATTTTTAAACGATTTTTTTTTTTTTTTTTCTGAAAACACTTTTGCTTTTGAAACCAGCTCCGACTTCAAATATCCTATGGAAGATAAATAAATAAATAAAAATAAATTTTAAAAATGCAAACGAGAAAATTTTAATGCTGTTGGTTTAATATTTGCTAGCGAGTGCCTTCGCGTTACGAGCTTGAAGAAAAATAACTACATTATAATTGAATTATAAGACAAATTTGTGGAAATTTATGTTCTTATTTTTTATTATTATTATTTATTTATTTTGACACAAAAAAATTTTTGTTAAAAAAAAAAAAAATTAAAAAAAAAAAATGTAAATCATCTAATAACAGCCACAGTATGATTCAGGATAATTTTTATTACTTTGAGAAAGAAGGGAGGGTGATAATTAAAAAAAGTCAATAATTTCAATTATAGATCCATGCATCCCTTAAAAGCTAAAGTAAGGAGAGTTCAGAAATAACTCTTATATATGTATTTTTTAAATACACACTGCATGATACAATTACATGCGTGCAAGAAGCCCATCCAAGCCAAGACTGAAAACTTCTCTGAGTACTAGGAATAGCTTAATGGAAATGGGCTAGATGATTTCTAGGTCTTGCATTATGGTTTAAAATTGTCTCTTATAATAAAAGAAAGAGAGTAAAAGTTTTTGATAGTAAAATTATTGTTATTTTCGCATATAAAGCAAAATTTGCTATTACTCAACAAAAATCTCTCCAAGACTGAAATAAGACCTGAGACTGTAGGTCTTGCACCCATGAATTATTGTAAATTTATTGTCTATAAATATTAGAAATTTTCAAAAAAAAAAAAAAAAAAAAAAAAAAGAAAGAAAGAAAAAAAAGAAAAAAAAGAAAGAAAGAAATCAACAGTACTCTTTCCGATGATATTTTTAAATAAAAATTTATAAAAACTAAAGGTGTGAAAAAATAAAATAAAAATATAAGAATGACTTTAAACAAAAATAACAACATAATATTGCTTGCACGGCTACAACGAAAATAAAGTGATTGTTCGACGAAATTTTTATAATTCATTATTTTTCCACTGATGGACTTTGTTACCGCAGCAACATGAAAAAGAGACGAAGATCAGATTTAACTTAATAAGAGTTCATCGAAACATCAAAGTTCAGTTGCCCCACCCGTCAGTTCAAGGAGGAGCGGGATGGAATATCAATTTCAAATGACAGCATGAAATATCTGCATAACATCAATTAACGTCATAACGAATAGTTTTCTAATGGTACGAAAGCTGTAAGACCATTTAGAATTACATTTCTATATAATGGCAAAATAATTAAGGTGGCTCCCGGAGGGAAATAAATAAAATCCATTAACAATGAATGCCCAGAGCAGACCTGGTCCAAATATTTCGTTGACACTAATTGCTAAAAGCCATGAATTAGAAATAGGGATTAAAGGGGGAAAAAAAAAGGATGGGAAGAAAAGCGAAAACCTCTTCAATTTGATGAGTTTTTGTGTATGATGGGTGGTGTCATTTCTAGAGCGACTACAAGAAAACGAACATTCTCAAAAAAAGAAGAGAAAAGTTTCTTCGTATTACCAAGTTCTTTTCTTTAATATAAATAGCGGGATTTTAAAAAAGATAAACATAAATTAAAGGACATAACTGGGAAATTTTATTAGTAGTCAGCGGCCAGTAGTAGCAGTTTTATAAGTGGCTATTTTTTTTTAATCTAGGAGCTCCCCCTTTTTTTTATATTTAAAAGTGCTAAACAATAAACTTAAATTTCTATTAATATTAATCTAAAACTAAATAGCCCAAATACTTTTTTATTTAAAAGTTCTAAACAATAAACTTATTAAAATTTCTATTAATATTAATCTAAAATTAAATAGTCCAAATACTTTTTTTATTTAAAAGTGCTAAACAATAAACTTATTAAAATTTCTATTAATATTAATCTAAAATTAAATAGCCCAAATACTTTTTTATTTAAAAGTGCTAAACAATAAACTTATTAAAATTTCTATTAATATTAATCTAAAATTAAATAGCCTAAATAAATATGTCACTGTCGCAATCAGCAAAAATGAAATCATTGATGGAATGCAAGAAATTTTATCCTCTCCCTGTAGGAAAGGTGGATATAAGGTGGCCCTGGCAAACAATTTTTTAATAACCACTTTTTTTCAGGTATTGGCCCGGTGCTAATTTCGCCCTTTACATACATAAAAGGAACAATACTGTGTTGTTCCCCACCCTCTCTTTATTTTTTTTTTCTTTCCTAAAGATAAATAGATAATAATTGCGTTTCAGAAATAAGTATTTTTAAAAAGAATTAAGTGGAACATTAACATAAAAAAAATCAGAAAAATAATTTGTTATTTCTATACATAGGTATTTAATATTAAAATATGCGAAACTGGTAAAGTGATACATTAACCAGGGTTTCCCCCAGGCAGTTTTAGGAGGGTGCTGCGCCCCGCCTGCCCTTTGGTTTACAAAATAGCACCCTTCTTGCCTCTCATCCAAAGAATTAGCACCTTTCTTTCCTCTCCATTAAAAAAAAAAAAAAAAAAAAAAAAAGTGCCTTTTTTTTCTTTTTTGCATTAAATACTTTACTTACATAGTAAAATCTGACTCAATGTTGTTTTGAAAAGAGATATCTAAGTTTTAAATTTTAAAAGTGACTTTATCAAAAAAGTGGTCTTAAGAATCCAAAACATGCCCTTAAGAATAAAAAAAGTGCGCTTTTCTCACCGACAGCACCCTGCCCTTTTTAAAATCAAAGGGAAACTCTGCATTAACCTTTTAAAAAAAATCAGAAAATTAATTTAATTCTTTAGTAAAATCAGTCTAAGACGGACTCTGTGTAAGCCGGAAATTTGGCTACCACGGAAAGATTTAAGTCCCGGCGAATCCATAGAAAATAACATTAATACGTGCTCCATAAGCCGGAATCTGCCTAACGTGGAAACGGAAAGGTTTAACAAATTTTTGTATAAGACGGAAAAAGAGATTTTAAAAATGAAAAGCATCCGGTATTGAAAACTTTAAAACTGATAGATAGATCAAATATATAAAAATAAATACATATAAAATAGAACTAAAGACATATTTTCACGCATTCATCTGCTTATAGAGATAATTTTAAATGTGATGATGTGAATTTTTGCGGACTTAATGAAAAGGGGAAAAAATATGCAGTTTGTAGTTCACACGACAAAATATTCTTTTTATTTACATTTTTAACCCAGATAAATGTTTTTGTTTTTTTTTGTTTTTTTTTTACGGTACAAAAATTTAAAATATGCATTTTTATTTTTTCCATTACCCTTATAATGTATATATAGGCTGTCCTTCTAACAGTATAAATATAAGACTTACGAGATTAAAAAATAATAATAATAAAAATATGCACATTTTTTGTCTTTTATACTTTTCACTAAATTCATACAATGCAAAATTGCATACTTAAAAACTCTCTCTGTGTTTAAAAAAAAAAAAAAAAAACGCGTCGAATTGATAACACTCTTTTTAAAATTTGTTAAAAGTACGCGACAGTTTTTTTTTTTCTTCTTTTTCACGGATTTGCATAAGGCAGAATATTGTCTACGACGGAAAAATTTTATCGATCTCGATCGATTCCGTCTTACACAGATTTTACTATATACAACATAATATTAAAACATGTAAGGCTAATTTGTAGAAAAAATGTGAGAAATTAATGTTAAAGAAATAAGATTTTTGCAAGTTAATCCTTAATTCTTTTCATTTATTTATTTATTTGGAGATATTGGCAATAATTACAAATGCATCAAGAAAAAAAAACACGCGGGTAAGTGTGATCACAGATCGCACAGAGGGTTTCGTTTAATATTCATTTCAAAACACTTTATCCTTTTGAAAAATCTGTTAGTTCCACATTTCGCAACCAGGGGCACACTCTATTCTAAACAAATCTGTATCCGAACGAAACTCCGTTTTACATACTATCCGTATATGTGGAACTCAAATATGTAAGGCTATGGTGCATAATATGAAAGAATGGTCAAAGAGGTGTCGGCAAAAGTTGGAAAAGTGCTCCCCGCGTGAAAAGGGCGGAGGTTAGAAAAATTGCTTAAAATATACGTTAGAGCCCGGAGGAGTAAATAATATAAGACTTTTTGAAAATTTTATGATTTGTCGTGTGGTCTGAGGTATTCAGCTATACGTATGCAAAAATTCATGTCTCCAACTTAATTAGGGGCTCTCTTAGAAAGAATTGCTTAAAATACATATGTGGTAGCTCAAAGGGTTAAACGTAAGACTTTTTCAAGATTTTATAATTTGTCGCCTGGCCTCAGGTGTTTTGCTATAATAAGCATGCAAAATTTCAAACCTCCAATTTAATAAGGTGCTCAGTTAGGAAGAATTGCTTAAAACACGCATGTGGGAGCCCAAAGGGTTAAATGTACGACTTTTTCAAATTTTTATGATTTGTCGCATGGTGGTGTTCAGCTAGTATACAAAATTTCACGCCTCCAACCTAAATAGAGTGTCACTTAGAAAGAATTGTTTAAAATACACATGTAGGAACCCAAAAGCTTAAATGTACGACTTTTTCAAAATTTTATGATTTGCCGTTTGATGTGTGATGCTCAGCTATAAGTATGCAGAATTTCACGCCTCCAACCTAATTAGGGGCTCACTTAGAAAGAATTGTTTAAAATACACATGTTGGAGATCAAAGGGTTAAATGTACGACTTTTTGAAAATTTTATGATTTGTCGTTTGATGCGAGGTGCTCAGCTATAAGTATGCAAAATTTCACGCCTCCAACCTAATTAGGAGCTCACTTAGAAAGAATTGTTTAAAATACACATGTGGGAACCCAAGGGGTTAAATGTACGACTTTTCAAAATTTTATGGTTTGTCATTTGATGTGAGGTGTTCAGCTATAAGTATGCCAAATTTCACACCTCCAACGTAAATAGGGTGTCACTTAGAAAGAATTGTTTAAAGTACACATGTGGGAGTCCAAAAGGTTAAATGTACGACTTTTTCAAAATTTTATGGTTTGTCATTTGATGTGAGGTGTTCAGCTATAATTATGCAAAATTTCACACCTCAAACCTAAATAGGGGCTCACTTAAAAAGAATTGTTTAAAATACACTTGTGGGAGCCCAAAGGGTTAAATGTACGACTTTTTGAAAATTTATGATTTGTCGTTTGATGTGGGGTACTCAGCTATAAGTATGCAAAATTTCACACCTCCAACATAAATAGGGGCTCACTTAAAAAGAATTGTTTAAAATACGCATGTGGGAGCCCAAAGGGTTAAATATACTGCTTTTTGAAAATTTTATGATTTGTCGTTTGATGTGAGGTATTCAGCTATAAGTATGCAATATTTCACTCCTCCAACCTAATTAGGGTTCACTTAAAAAGAATTGTTTAAAATACACATGTGGGAGCCCAAAGGGTTAAATGTACGACTTTTTCAAAATTTTATAGTTTGTCGTTTGATGTGAGGTATTCAGCTATAAGTATGCAATATTTCACTCCTCCAACCTAATTAGGGTTCACTTAGAAAGAATTGTTTAAAATACACATGTGGGAGCCCAAAGGGTTAAATGTACGACTTTTTCAAAATTTTATAGTTTGTCGTTTGATGTGAGGTGTTCAGCTATAAGTTTGTAAAATTTCACGCCTCCAACCTAATTAGAGGCTCACTTAGAAAGAATTGTTTGAAATACACATGGGGGAGCCCAAAGGGTTAAATGTACGACTTTTTCAAAATTTTATGATTTGTCCTTTGATGTGAGGTATTCAGCTATAAGTATGCAAAATTTCACGCCTCCAATCTAATTAGAGGTTCACATAGAAAGAATTGTTTAATATACACATGTGGGAGCCCAAAGGGTTAAATGTACGACTTTTTCAAAATTTTATGATTTGTCCTTTGATGTGAGGTATTCAGCTATAAATATGCAAATTTTCACGCCTCCAATGTAATTAGAGGTTCACATAGAAAGAATTGTTTAAAATACACATGTGGGAGCCCAAAGGGTTAAATGTATGACTTTTTCGATTTGTCGTTTGATCTGAGCTGTTCATCTATAAGTATGCGAAATTTCATGCCTGCAACCTAATTAGGGGCTCACTTAAAAAGAATTGTTTAGAATACACATGTGGGAGCCCAAAGGGTTAAATATAGAACTTTTTGAAAATTTTATGATTTGTCGTTTGATGTGAGGTATTCAGCTATAAGTATGCAATGTTTCACTCCTCCAACCTAATTAGGGTTCACTTAGAAAGAATTGTTTAAAATACACATGTGGGAGCCCAAAGGGTTAAATGTACGACTTTTTCAAAATTTTATAGTTTGTCGTTTGATGTGAGGTGGTCATCTATAAGTATGCAAAATTTCAAATCTCCAACATGTGTAGTTTCTGAGAACGGGCTCTGTGACGGACAGACAGACAGACAGAGGAGCGAGACGAATAGGGTTTCGTCAGATGAACGAAACCCTAAAAATGAAGAAAGAGCCTCAGTTGACTACAATTTTATTCCCACTCTTGCCGCCAAAACAATGCCTTCAAAGTTTTAACCCCGTCTTTGTGAAAGGAAATCAGGAAGAATAACAACTTAAGTACAAGATAATGATAATTCTGCGGATAAAACAGATTGCCCCAGGCAATCCAGATTCTCAGCAAGTCCATAGTCCACGGACGAATGCAGATGAATCCAGAACGCTTCAATGCACCCGGGACAATAACTGGTGGGCGATTTTCGTAAGGAGGGAGGGCAGGTAAGAATAGCTTACAGTTACAGACAATTGGAACTTTAATGACGGAACAATAAGAGCAATTACACTCCTGACACATCGCCGATAGGTAGTTAGCTGATGTTTTATAACATGATCTGTGAGACCGATATTAAATATTGACATAAAATAACTGTTCAGTAAATAAGGTTAATAATATGCAAGGGATCGATTGATTTAAATATAAATATCCAGTTGCGTATTATGTAATAGTATTTTGAATAAGTGAGCGTAAAAATATGTATAATACATAAGTGGTTACATATACGAAGATATTACAAGAAAGTAGTATGAGCAAAATAATCATAATAAAGATATCTTTTACGTTAATAAATGTGAAGCCAAATGGACCACTTTAATAGGTGAAATAAAATATGAATTTGACTATTTATAATTAGAAATGGGGGAAAAAAATGCGAACCAGATAAATTAAAAGGTCCTGCTCATACAAAAAAATAAATACAAACACATTTTTATCAGTAATTATTTTTTAATTCACACCTTTTTTAATGCTCTGATTAAGTCACTTTCTGAATCATTAAGGAATGCACAGTAAAGACTTTAAAATGATGGGGGGAAAACAAACTTTGGAGGGGGGGGGACAAAATGTCGTGTAGATAAAATTAAAAGGACGGGCAGTGCTTGGTTTATGGCAGGACATTAGGGGCACGGCCCCAGAGCCCCTGATTTTCAGTCCCAGTCCCCCCCCCCCCCCAAATGCTGCTGGGGGATTTTTAATTATTGTCCAAAATCTGATGTAGTTTTAACTTCTAATGGAATTTTACATTTCATTCTACATTCTACTGTGTTCGTATTGTAGCTTTATAACATTGTATATTTTGTCTGAAACAACCATATTTAATTACTTTATTGTAGTGAATGTTTTCTTTTTATCTTTATGACTTTAAAAATATATGATATTATACTTTTAATTCTTACTCAATTCTGTTTCTGTTCTGGTCAGCTTATTTGGGGGGTTGGTGAGCATAGGTTGTGTAGGAGGCAGAGCCCTCTAATATTTAATTGTAGCTTCATATTGCGAAAAATTTATTATTAGTTGTTCCATACTTTATCCCTCCAGATATATAGACTTGCACAGGAAAAGATAATGAGCACCACGCAATTTATTAAAAACGTCTACTAAATTTCATAACTGTATAATTATTTAAAAGAAAATTTATGATTATCAAATTTAATTTTTAATGGATATTTTAAAGTAATTTTTAAAATCAATAGAGGTTATCTTATTAAGTACTTTTTTCAATACTTTTTTATACTCCACCCCCTGTAAGAATCGGTGCAAGCCCCCCCTCCCCCCCACCCCCACCCACCTGTGCGCCCAAATTTGTAAATCGGTCCCTGAGGATAGGAATTTTAAATACAATCCCGGGGACGGGGAGAGGTCCACCCTCTACTAACTTTGGCGCAAATCATGGAATAAAATGTGAATGGTATAATAATAACGTCTACTAATTAACGCTATACTTAAATTTTACTTAGGGAGTCACATATAAAAAAAAAGTACCAAACTTTAAAATGTTCAATACTAACGCCTAATTTTGTCATCATCGTTGAACTCTAAGGCAAATTTTCCTTTACGATATCAAAAGAAGAGTCATTCTGTCAAGTAATTTAGGTAGTATTGAGGTTTAAAGGCATAACCAAAACACTACTGGGCGGATTTTTTCGAAGATTAATTTTGAAGTTAAAATTTTACTCTGAAATTACTTAATATATATATATGATGAATTGTAACGGATTTTTTTAAACAAAAATCGATTCCTAGAAGCTTCAAATATGCGAATACAAAATTACAGCTCACTCCTCTAGGTGATTTTTGAGTGAGTAAAAAACTATCCGCATTGCAATCTGTTTTGCTACGATTAAAAATAAATTTAAACATTATGAGTTCAAAACTTTAAACCTGCATAATTTCTAAACTACTAGTCCGAATAACTTGTCTTTTGATATACTACGGTAAATTGTACCTAAAAATCGAAATATGGAGTCAAAATTTGATGTTAGTATTGAAAATTTCAAAGTTTTGTACAATTTCTTTATGTAGACAATCCTGTAAGAAAAATTCAAGTATAGCATTATTTAGTGGACATTATTACAAATCGATTGGAACCAGTCATATACTTATTTATACGATGATTTTCGGCAGAGTTAGTAGAGTCGATCACTTTCTTTTTTCTGGACTGTATAATAAATTCTCTGAAATAGTAAAAATAGTAACATCCCAAAATATACAGCGTTTAAAAGCAAAGCAAAAATATAAATTGCCAATCATATGATCCACATTAGATTCCTGCACTGGTGAAATTATACCCTCCGAACCGGAAAGTTCTATTTGAAGTCGACTCGACGCGGAACCGACTCAGTTCCAACTCCATATTTTAATGCATTAAACCATATTTTAGAGCAATTAAAGTAAAAAGCCTGTAATTATATTTCTAATATCAATTTTATCTTTTATGTTGGAAAATAAATATCCATACACCCTCATTTATATTTAAACGATTTTTAATCTTTAACAGTATTGTGAAAGCTTATTTAAAAAAACCTGAAACACGAGCCGAGTTATTTTCGGATAAAACTGGGTTCCACGACCTGATACAGGATTGTAATCCATATTCATTTTAAGTCTCACTGTTGTCAATATGTTTTATATTGACGTGGTGTAGACAATATATTAAATTTTTTTAAGATGCCCCGGTATATATAAACAGACACGCACATGATACGAAGATTATTTTTAAAACGTAATGTAATGCTGTGTATCTTAACAGCATAAGTAAAATTCTAAGACAATTGGTCAATTTTGGTGAAAGTTAAGGGGGCTGGTCACCCAGCTTCCGATTTCCCCTCACTAATGTCAAGTCTATGGGCATTTGATGCATTCGTATATTTAAAATATCTCCTCGGGAAATTAATATTTTTAACTTCTATTTTTTGCGTACACTTCCTAAAAGATCTTATCCTGTATCTTTCTTTCTTAGTTCTCAAAATATTTTTGAAGTTACTTAATTTTATATGAAGTTTTAAAATTTTACTCACAGTTCGCCCGCTTTTAATACATAAAATATTAAACTCAGCACAGATTATAGAAATATTTTGAAAACTAAGAAAAAAAGAGAAATCCTTTAAAAAGAGTACACAGAAAAAATGTTAAAAATATGAATTTCCCGAGAAGATATTTTAAATATACGAATGCATCAAAAGTCCATAGACTTAACATTACGAAGGAGAATCCCTAAGCTGGGTGACCAGCCCCCTTAAAGCATATAAGGTTAAAAAAAAAAAAAAAAAAAAAAAAAAAAAAAAGAAGAAGAAGAAAATAAACATATACATAGAGAAAAAAAGATATAAAAGACTTGTATTATAAACCTTCTTCATTGAAAGTTGATTTAAAATATAACTTAAAACTTTAACTACTATGTCAGATTTATAAAATTTAAAAACGGTCGGCTAAATTTCAATCCTGCATTGAATTACTGTACGAGTATCAGAATTTTTAAAGGACAAAAAGAAATAGTGTAGAATAAACTATATACAGTGTTGAAAGTAAAACAAACTTTAACTTAAAAAAAGAAAAGAAAAAAAACAAACTTGTAAGCTTGTAAAGAGAGAGAGAGAACGGACATTGTACCTGTTTAACGACCATTCCGCGGACAAAAAAGGATAAAAAATAAATAGATGGAAGGGGGAAAGAAAGTAGCCTCTGGCCGTATTATTTTCCAAACACTTTAAGCACTTAATGACAGGCGCAGGCTGGAATGCTGCAACAGCGGCTTGTCTCCAACAGGCCATCAAGAAATAAAAAGGAAAAAAATGCTCTAGATGCAATTTTCTTCTACCTCTGTCTATTTAAGTTTGTGACACATTCCATATTATCAAGTAATTTCCTAGAAAATTGTTTTTAGTATGTTGCTAACCACTGGAGTGTGACTTTCGTGCAGCTAGTTATTTCAACAGTTGGAGAAACAGAATCATCTCTTCTCCCACCCCTTGCCAACTCTTTTATTCCAGTATTTTTTCTCTCATTTTTGGCACTGAAATTTTCTTTTGTAGTCTCTTTTTCATTCACATTTTAAAAATAATATAATTTTGTAACGGGAAATACGATTACTTGACCGATATTATAAGACTTTATTTCCTAAATTCTATTACACTAAAGGACAAAACTGAGAAATTTCATTACTAACCAGTAGCCAGACCAGTTTTATAAGTGGCCACTTTCTTTAAACTAGCTACAACTTTTTTTTGTTTAAAAATGCTAAACAGTAAACTATTGTTAAAATTTCTATAAAACTGAATAGCATAAATACTACAAACATATTGAAACCAGAAAAAATACAACATGATCGAATGCAAAAAAATTTTACTATCTCCTTGTAGGAAAGTGGCCATAAGATGGCCGCTGACAGCCAATTTTTTAATCAGCCGCTTTTTCACATTCACTGGCCCCATGGCCGGTGGCGAGTGCTAATTTTGCCCTTTATATTACGCCCTCATTGCCCTCCTCCCCAACCTTTCGTCGTCTCATTAAACTGATAATTTTAATTCCCTAGAATTCAGTATTTTAAATACGTTTTTAATAATTAAAATATTAATGTAGTGGAAAATGACAAGGTATTAATTTTTGGTTAATTTGGATGGTGCAATTTTCTTCTACCGTATACCTTTGACTATTTAAGTTTGTTACTCATTCCATATTATCTTAGCATGAAAATTGTTTGTAGTATGTTGCTAACCACTGAAGTGTGACTTTAGAGCAGCAGCTAGTTATTTTAAGTTGAAAAAATAGGATCCCCTCTTCTCTTACCCCTTGCTAACTCCACACCAGAATTTATTATTTTTATTTTTGGTATTTAAATTTTATATTTTCTTCTGTCTTTCCACTTAAAAAACAATTACAATACTGGAACAAATGAACGATTTGCACTTCCTGTTATGTTAGTTACTTTCCAAATTTTGTGTGTGTTTATAATGATATTTCCTCTTTATTTACACAGTCAAAAAGAGGGAATTAGAGTTTTAACTGTATACATTTTTTAATCTGTAGTTTGTCATGATAGTGTACAATGTTCGTTATTTTCTAAACGTTACAGCACAAAATACAGCTTGCAGATACAATAAAGTTTTTTTTTTTTTTTTTTTTTACAACGGAGATAAATTTAAATACATTGCACTGTAACATATAACATTCGAACACTAGCGAATGCATCATTTGGAAACAAATGGATTAAACAAACAAAGAGGTGGAATTAATTCTAATATTCCAGTTAAAAAAAAATACACGAGTTACAAAATGAAAAATAAATAAATAAAAGTGGATACGTTTATTATTATCAATATTATTATGCATAAGATAACCACTATATTACTATCGAAATATAAAAATTGGCACAAGAAAACAAAATTGTTTCAAAATTGTAAAGAACTGTCCTAAGAGCGCCATTTTAATGAACGGGCGACCTTTTAAATGACAGATAAGCAAATCGCTTTCAACTTTCCAAAAATCAAATAAAATCTAACATCAACGGGAAATAATGAGATAAATCTACAGAAGGACATTGGAGAAAACTTCCATTCATAGGTATCAACAGAGTAGCACGCTCCACTTCCGGTTGTTGCTCTACTTCCGCTGAATTTTACACTACAGTCAATTCATTCATTCATAATCCCGCCTACACCAGGTCACGTGGCGACACTCATTCATGAACAAAAGGAAAACCACTGCGTCGATGTCACCTATATGCTTGCTAATATTAGATCACTGTGGGAAAATCTTTACAGAATTCGGAGATGTCTACAAATGCTTTAAGCAGAGATAAAGGAGCAAAAAATAACTCAAAAACAATACGATAGTTCCATTTTACGACACGAACTTTATTTTTTTTTTCTTCTTTGCCGACATTTAATTCATAAATCGGTAAGTTAGTTCCAATGAAGCGTGAAATATGTGATTTGAGAACTAGGTTTGTTTCTATGTTTTTATCTCTTTAAAATTCTTTCTATATTTATATTCCTTAAAGGGACTGTGGGGAATTAAAACTCTTTAATTACAAATAAAATATGGAAGAAGCATTATTGAGAGAAGCGGGGATAAGTATAATCTTAAACACCGATATACAATTTTTCATTTATCGGAAAATATAAATCTGTGAAATGTTACCACCCCACCTCCCTCAATCAAAAGAGAAGAAGAGAGGAATTATCATAGTAATAAATAAGAGTAGGATGGAAATTTTTTTCACGTCTACAGATAGTTGAATATGCTGCGCACGGACAACATCTATGTCTAAAAAGGACATAAATCGGAAAGAAAAAAAAAAAAAAAAGCCCCACCAGTGGCTGAGAGGTTCTGCTCTCGAAGCTGGTAAACGGGAAGTGCTGGCTTCGAACCCAATCGCGCCCGTCGGCCTAATCGTTTGGAGTTTTCCGTGGTTTTCTTCTAACCTTGGATTTTCTTGCTTAATTCACCGACTTTTCGAGCAGCCAACTTTACAGCCGATTTTAACCCCAACTTTTTCCAGTTGAAAGGGAGAAAAAGGTTACAATTGTCTTTGCTAAAGTTGGAGGAAAACCCGGGAAACCCAGTACTACTAGTACCAGCCGTCAATATTTATCGCATTTTCGTATCAATCGCTTGTCTCTGATTCGCTGAAATGTTGAAAGGTGGGAGGAAAAGTTGCGGCTAGGACAGACTTTTTTGAGATGCGGATAAAAAGTTAGGGAAATTGCAGTTTGCTATCACATTGGGTGTCGAGACAACATTTCGCGAAAAGTTGGAGGAAATCAAGAGTTGGCTCAAAAATTGCTCGAAAAGTTGGTGAATCTGATAGCGGCTTTAGAAAACCCCCCACGGAGGGCACCCCCCCCCCCCGCCCTAGGGCCTATATCCCACGTGTTGATAATTGGCCGTCATAAACACAACTCAAAAGACTTTTATACTGACTTACTAATAAGTGATACATTTATTCAAAAATGGTCGATGTATAGTAATTTTATAATTTTTCATTGTTGCCTACAAAACTGTTAAATAAACCGCTGTACCTAGCTCATATAAATGTTCTATTTTTAAACTCTAAATTTCCAATTCATTTTACTCAAAAAAACATCAAAATGTTTTTCACTTTTCTAAAAAGCTTATTTTTCGATTCTTCTTTTATTATTATTATTTTGTCATTTTTCGAATAAGTGTGCGATATATAGATTTCTCAAGCATCCGAAGTTGCTACATTTTTTTTTTTTTTTTTTTAATTCTATTTTAAACTATAGCAGTGCAAGTTATAGGTTACGACATCAGTCATTGTAACGAAAGTATCTGATGACTTATGAAGTCTCCCTCCCCCTACTGGTGGCAATGTTGACCTACCTAGGAAGAGGTCAACGTTTTCGGCAGTGATAACAATATCGAGAATATAATCTTTAGATAAAAAGAAGAAAAATAGGCAGGGTGGCTACGACCTCGCAATATTGTATTCCTTCCAGATACTTTTTAGCCAGTGCTCGAAATTAGCGGTCGTTAGTCGTCAAATGCAACTAAATTATTACATTTGATGACTACAAAACTATTCTTGGTCGTCAAATTTGTCACCTACTTTTTTTTTTTATTTAAGGGTTAGAAAAAAAAATTAATTAATTAAAATTAGTGTACCTTTTGATTTCATGTTACGAGATTCATATGTACATGCATTGTTTTTTGTTTTCTTTTAAACACTAAATTTTGCAGACCACAGGAGCATGTATACCAATTTTGTTTTGGATTTGCTATCGAGTTCTAATTTTGTTTTACATGATTTAAGTGCATTTTTCTGTTAATTTTTAAATACAGTAATAATTCAAAATGCTTTATATCAGTTTTACAGTTTCATCAATTACTAAAATCTTGAAGATTAAGAAGTTCAAAAATTTAAAATAAAAACAAATATTTATGCTTTTCTAAAAAAAATAGCGTGCAAAATTTCAGTAATGTTTAAAATGAATTTTAAAATTTGAAACTAAAAATTTAATTTGCCGCCCAAGATATTTACAGTAGTCGTCATTTGACGCTTACCTTTTATCTGCCAATTTCCATCAGTTTTTAGCTGATTTCTACTCAATAGTACGTTAAATTGTTACTTAAAATTAAAGAGAAAGTTGGATTTATAATATTTGGAAGCGAAAAAATATTTATATACTGGATTACAGTGGTTTGTTTTGCAATAGATTTTAATAATTATTCATTTCCTATATTGCTGAATTGGTTAGCTATCTTTAACCTGTAGCCACAAAACAATTACCTAAACATAGATTGAAAACAAAACTGAAAAACAGATTATTAGTTAAGTAGAAAACAGTAAAACTGATTTGTTTGATTTTAAATATTCTTTTTAAAATCCTGTACAAAAATGCAAGTTAACAAAACAATAAGCTATAAAAAATTACGTCAAAACAAAATTTTAAATAAGGATTAGAAGGAAGGAAGAGATTTAAGGATTTAAAAAAGGGGGAGGGCGAAAGGTATGCATGCATCAGCATTATTTAAATGTTTTTACAATGGTTTGAAATGCTAATTACAATATGCTAACACGTGCAAAGAAACGTACGCGTGATGGACCACCCCTCTTTTTCTCTCCCACACACGACTTTCTACTTTTCTTTGCATCGAAGGAACCTTCAAGTATTTGCTTTTATTATTTTAGTTTTTTATCACGGTCTTCACAATGTAAGTTATATCACGAGCCAGACATGCGCCTAATGGCTTATTTTTTATTCTAGTATGAAGAACAAGTATGGGTAGACAAAAACACGCGTTCTGAAAATCGTCCAACATAGAGATATGCTATTCTGTAAAAATATACGAAATAGGTATTTTCCTTTTGCCTTTTCCAATATGCCAACCAATCTTCAATGGCATTTTTAAATTTAACAAATCAATTAAAAGTCCAATAATGAACCTTTTGGTGGGTGAAAATAGACTGTGTGCAACTTAGTCTCTCGGAAAAAAAAAAAGTACTTAAAAAAAAAAAAAGTTAGACAATAACTTGATATGGTTCGTTTTTCAGTCATTATGACTCAGCGAACTATTTAGTTTGCTGAATTGTAACACTTTCAAAATTTAAAATATAGAAGATATTTTCTCGCCTCGCGTTTTAAGATACCTAAATACAAGTAATCCGATGTTTTTCTTCTTCGTTTCATAGCTTCATAAAAGAGTTTTCTCTCCAATATGACATGTATAAAAAAGAAACAGAAACAGCGCTCAGTAGCACACACACAAATACATGTACCTGCTGTAGAAGCCTTACTGTAGCAAGTGTATTGTTGTTGCTATTTTTTCCGCTTTTTCAACTAAAAGAATATCTTTTATAAATTTTAACCGCATATGGCAAATATCTTGTTTTGTTTTTCTTCATTTAAGATTAATTATAATTAATTGTTAATTAATTAATTAATCATTAATGATAATTATTTTTCTACCTTAAAAAATAAACACTTCTTATTTTATTATTACTATTATTACTTCTCTTTTTGTTTGTCTAATAAAATATCGAATGAGGCCAAATACACAAGATAAGATACTCTTCAAAATAAGTAACATTAACAGGTTTTCATTAAAAAATGCTAATAATTTAACTATTTACCATAATACTCATTAAAATGCATAAACAAAACTCATCCCATTAGCAGAACATCCTGGTACTAAATGTAAGCGAGTAGTCATCTTAAATTTCCCCAAAGCTACACATAGGGGCTGGGTTGACCCTTCTACTGAATTAGAATTCTGGTCCGGTTCTGGGAGTCCTTGATGGCGGATTCTAAAACACCCACATTTTCTCTTGAGTAGCCTCACCTATTTTTCATGCCGCTCAAAAACACAATAAAAAATTTCTCAGAGAAGAACAGAGATGATAGGGTGGCAGAATGCTCTGATTCATCACTGGAATTAAACAAGTCAGTTTGCTTTAATAACACGTGGATAGAGACGCCTGGGAAAAATTTATTTTGAACGTCTTTCATTTTCACATGTGTAATGATTGCCTTGCAAACACTATATGCATTATACGTATGGAAATGAAAATCTGTTAATCATCATTTTAAGCAGAATCTAAACAATAATAGAGTGTGACTATAACATAATGATTCCCCCCCCCCTCCCCAAGAACAAAAGTTAATAATAATAATAATGCACAAAAAATTGTCTGTTAATCATTTTATAATACCAGAATTTAAACAATGATCAAAGCTGATTATATGAAAATTTTCTTTATTATATCGCCTTTTTCTTCAGTACAGATGAACAAAAAAAAACATTCAATCATTTTATAAAAACAGCCGGATTTAAAGATTTAAACAATACTCAAGACTGACTGAGACATTTCTTAAAATGATTATTGTTATTATTTTCAGAACAAAACTTAATAATGAACAACAAAAAAAAAAAAAAAAAAAAAAAAAAAAAATCTATCATCTCTTAAAGTTAATGTTGTGGGGCTAAGAAGAACATATTTTAAAGATTACTAAATTCAAAATCTCGAAGCGCAAAACTAAATCGAAAAGAAAATCTTATGTGTAGGTGCAGATATGAAAACTGGAAGAATTTCAAAGGAGAAAAATACGAAAAGTTTAAAAAATGATTAAAAAGAGGAAAATATACTTGTACCCTTTTATTCATTAATATTTTATTAAAATGCAAAATAAAGACCTGACAGTGCAAATTTGTTCTCCGCACTTTTAGGAGTCAGAAACATGAATTTTACCACTCATTTCACATTGCAATAAAAATTAAAAATTAGCCTAAAAGTTTTAAAATAATAACAGATATATCCGAAATGCTTTATTTAGTTCTTAAGATTTTACGGAATTAAGTGTAATACAAAAGCTAACATTTATGCTGTGGATGGAAAATGATTGAACTTTGTAAATAATGCTACGGCTTTCGGCGGTATCAGATCATGTATTAAATTTCTTTAAGAATAATAAAATTGATAGATGGCTGGCTGTATGTAAAACTCATTGCCAAGACCAGGGATCGACAAAGAGTATTTTTCTTGGGGCCCACTTTCTGAAAAGTAAATGACATTTTTAAGAAATTTGTGACTTTTTTTTAATATAACATTTTGTTACGAAAGGTGAAATCCCGTTGATACATATTTCTATTCTTCCATTTCACGGTCTTTATAATTCTTGAGGGGAGAAATAAATATAAAAAAGCGGTGAAAAGATCTTACAAAAATGTTTCATCCTTTCTTATGAGTTTTTCACCCCACAAAGTTTTCAAATAATCTCAATTTCGTACGGTCAAGAAACCAAAAAAAACTTAACTCGCTTTTGATTGGAGATTCCTAGAACTCATGGGTACCAGCAGAAAAAAATCCAGAGATGGGTAAGATTTTGGAACAAATCAGCTTGCTGTCTGGAATGGGCCGCTTAACCCTTTATGTACTGAATTATGAATTCAAGAAAATTTTATCTTCTAAGGCATTTTTCGTGAATTGTTTAAACTACATTAGAAGATTTACATAATCATTTAATAAATTTTAGAAGGATTGAAGGATTTAGAAGGATTGATTAAATTTGAATTTATAGGGATTTGTGCAATATTCATAACCCCACTCAAATATTTTATTTTAAATATTTTTCTTAATATTTTGAAGAATTAGGAAATGTACAAATATAATGTTCTTGCTATAGAAATGTCTCAGAATTGAAAAATCCCTCCCTCCCCCCACACCAAGAAAGCTGAAAAGATGCAGTGACAAAAGTATTTGTATAACCAATAATGCTTTTGGAACAAAATAAAGTAACGTATCTATAACTCATTCTAAACTGCATTACAGCAAATCGATGTATTAAATGAATTTTATAACAAGTTATTTTAATTGTACTTATAAGTATCGTCAGTAATTAAAGGGTTAAACGGGGGATAAACTTTTTCTTCAATGAAAATTTCCTTTCTTTTAATGATTATTTATTTTAAATCACCTGGGAAGAACAAATTTTACATTTTCCCCCAAAAAAACCATCGGAGAAAGAGAAAATTTAGTTGCTACTTAAAAATTTGAAAATTCAGGGAGAAGCAATGGCCCTCCACCGCGTGCTATAAGAAAATCAAATCGATGTGCAATTCCATAAACAGAGTCACTCTCCGACAGTACACGCAACTTGCATGTCTCCATCCTCTCTCACTACTCTCGCAAAAGAAGGTAGCCTTCTTATCTCTTTTTTCTTTCCCCCACTACTTTCAAAGCTCGCTCACACTGCAGAGTTGGGAGGGAGGCAGTATCTGGAGGAGGCCAGATGGCAAGCGTTCTTTGTTCGTTCGGATCGCGTTCCCACGGTGGTTTTCTTCTGATGCTGGGGCCTGGTTCCTTGCAAGCCAGTCACGCCACGGGCATCGCACACAAGAACAGGCCGCCTTTTTTTCCTCTGCTAAGACTCCGAGCAGGGAACGTTTCAATATTAAAGAAGAAAAGAAGAGTTTGCTTTTCCTGCTTATTACAACTGAAGAGTTTTAATTCGTTCGTCAGGGGTGGGGGCGCGGGGGTTGGCAATTGCTCCTCCATGAATTTTCGAAATAATTAAATAAATTTAATATATTTTAATTTTTATATATTAAATAAATTTTTCATAATTATAAATGTATATATGTATTATATATATGTATATAATGTTTATTTTTCTCGAGTGCTTCAAAACAAATGAACTGAAGATATTTTGTCGGGGGGGGGGGGCTTTACCTCTCGAGGAAAACAAGTTATTTTATTTATTTATTGTAATTTTCATGGGTTTATAAAAGGGGTTCTGATAGAAAAAAAATAAACACTTTTAACTCTTCATTTTGAAATAATAATAATAATAATAAACTGTAGAAGTTTAGTTTTGGATTTCTTATTTGCTATATTTATGTATCACTTTTTATGTTGATAAGTTTTAAGAATGTGTTGTAAGTGCAGTTCTGACCGAATAAAATCTAAAGTTTTGTGTTTATATTCTCCAATTTAAAGAATATTAAAAAAAAAAAAAAATTACAGATGCATATGTTCCAAAACCTTGCCTCTTCTTGGATTTTGTTCTGCGGGCTCCCACCGTTTACTCCACTAACACCACTTACTATTATAGTCTCTCATATTTTTCGTTTATTTCTTTTTTCCTTCGCAAATACTGTAAAGAATTCAACGTGACAATAAGTATTCCCTCACTTTCTTCGAATGTTGTTTACGAAATATTTCAAGCTTTTGTACGAAGAAGCAGTAAAGTTACACATCTTCTAATGCTTTATACGTAAGGGGTCATTTATTAATTACGTCACCCAAATAGCATAGCTCTTTATCCCCTCCCCCGTGTCACAGGTCAGACTCGAGTAACACGCTCTTTTCATTTTGTGACGTCGATTTTCTTATATTAATAATTTAAAGCTAATTTTATGCACATATTTTTATGTTACATACTACCGATTTATTTCCTAATATAAATCCATCCAGGTCTTGCGTGCTTTATTCAAGCCCTTGAAATTCAAAGACAAAAATAATAAAATATCTATTAGTACCTGAATAAAAATACGCATGTTTTTAATTAACTTATTTATGCTGTATGCAAATAACGCCTAGAAAATAATTCATATTTTTGGTGTGACATCACAATTTGCTAACCAACTACCTTTTCCTGTCACACTTTGTAGACCCCCCCCCCCCATCTCAATACCCTTTTAAGTTTGAGGTAGTCAATAGATGACTCCTAAGCACTTTATCAACAAGGGGAAAATATTAAGAAAAATTCTTCATGATAAAGAAAAAAAGCAAAAGATTAATTTGTTTTTACTGGGTTAAAAAGATAATATTTTACTAAATGGGGAAAAAAAAAAACGACAACCTATACGACTTACAATACTATTAAAAATTATTTTTCGAGAAACTTACATACAACATATTGAATTTTCGTTCTTGATCTTCTTGTAAATGCAAGAAACAGAAAGAGCGAAAAAAAATGGAAATTACAGAATGCATATCATTAAAAAAAAAAATCTAAATGTTTTAAAAGATTTCACCCCCCCCCCGCCCCCACCTCCTTTCTTTAATACAAATTAACTTAAATAATCAAAAATGTCACAAGAGAAAGGGTTTAGAGATGGAATTTTGAATAAATTAATTTACAAACAAACCTAATGTATGGTTCCGCTCGAGCCACCTTGCACCCGACTCGAACCCAAAATTTTAAGTCAATCAGAATCCCCCCCCCCCAAAAAAAAGCCCACCTGGAACCCGGAGGAAGCCTGATACACTTCAACCCGAGCCCGAAATATTCACAAACGAACCTAAGTGAAGAAAAATTATTCCATACTTTAAGACAATTATGAAAAATAGTCCAGAATCTCTAATATCGATTTTATCTTTTTTGTATAAAAATGGCATATATACACTCATCAGGATGAACCAACCAGAATTGAAAAAAAATATCTATTCCATATTTTAATAACCCAGACTTCTCACAAAATCTTGTTTTTGTGAAATTGTTAATAACATTTTATATGTGTGAAAAAGCTTGTCATAAGTTTCTGAATTTGAAATAATCGTTACATTCAGGTTCTTGTTTATACATTTTAAAGATATATGAATGTAAAATACATATATTTTCTTTATAATATGTAAATTGAGAGGTCAGATTTTACTTTTAAATGATTAAAAGAAAAATAATTTTTGTGAAGAGTCCTGTTTGAAGGTGAAAATTTTTGTGAAGTATTGAGAAAAAAATTGTTTAGGAACCTCTTTTGAGATGAAAATTTTTGTGAAGGGTACTTTAAATAACCCAATATCTTTCTAAATAGATCTCTGCACATTATTATTCAAATATATGTATATCGAAAATGAAATCACATGTGTAAATGAATACCAAACAAAAAGACGATACAAAAATTAAAATCAGAAAATTGAAAGTGATTTACATTCCGTTCGTGGATTTTTCTTCCTAAAACTTTTATTACTCTTTTAATTTAGGAATTTTAGGTTATTGGATATACAATTTTATAGTGTATTATAATTAGTGGTTCATTTGTCTACTGCCAATTTTTCATGTGATTTATAGTTAATAATTAAAAAGTTATATTTATTTATTTATTTTTTTTTTTTTCATTTCAAGGTTCATATAATTCAGTGTTCATTTTTCTTCTATTATTCTGGTCATGCGGTCGTTCGAGCGCAGATAGAGTAAATTATTCATCTTTTAGCTTTATTCTCTACAGAAAACGACTACCTTGCTTATATATGTGAATTATGTGCCCTTGATAAAGTAATTCACTATATAAGCATTTCATTTATTTATTTTTTTCTGTATCCATATTTTTATTTTTTCTTGCATTTTAATCCTCATAAGGTAGTACATGGGACTATACTTTTTACATAACATCTGGTTAATGTGGGGTTTGTGTTTTCATATTATTGGTCATTTTCATTATCTTTCAATGGTATTATTGTACAGAAAGTTTATATAACCTTCTATTTTCTGCATGCTCTTCTTGAAGAACGTTTCTTTCTTTTTTCTTTGCCAAATTGTTTCTAAAATATATATTTAATTTTATATTTTAAGTATTAAAATCTAAGTGAAGCAGGCGAGTTGTAAGTAAGATTCTTGACACAAATAAAACTAACAATGTATTTAAAAAATATTTTGTGCATTAAAAAAGAAAAAAAAACATTCCTCAAGAAGAGCATACAGAAAATAGATTCCCCCCCCCCCCCACCCCCTGAGGAGAAATTTTAAAAATGTGAATGCATTCCAAGTCCATAGGTTTAGCATTAGCGAGGGGAATTTCCGGACTGACTGATGAGGAGCCTGAATTTCCAAATCAAGTGAGAATTAATATTCATTAACATAAAGTAAGGTGCACTAAAATCACGATCCCAAAGCCACGATATTATCCTAACCATAAAACCATTACTGAAAATGTGTAATAAAACAGTTGAAAGTATTATACATACACGGGGTAAGTATGCAGTATTATATATACACCCTTTTATCTATAGATAATTTCTAAACTGTTAGTTTTAGAGCCAACAGGAAATATGTTTCAAATTTCGTTCTCCGTAATATTAAAGGACGTTTACGCCTATTTCTTGTCAGTTAAACTATAAAACTGAAAGACGCATTTTTTAGTACCGGAAAAGATTGAAAATTCTTAAAATTCAAAGTATCAAAATTTAGTAAATTTTGGTCGTAGAAAAATTAAGCAAATTTCAAATAACTTTTTTGACATAAATGACTTTTAATATGAGGGAGAATGACATTAGAAACATTTTTGCAATTGGAAGTTTACCAAACTATTTTTGAATTAGCTATTGGTAGAGGGAGAACCCCTCTTGTTAAGGCTGTTCTCAACTGCTCTCCTCAACAAGCGCAAAACGTTTCGACATATTTACAAATTCACTTTTTAACGGAAAGATATAAAATTGGAAAACCTGGCTAGGGAAGTGATTAGGAATCGAACTGTTTTTTCCATTTTTTGATTCATCAATTACCTATTGAGTTATAAGTTATTTGGATCACGTGACACGACATTTATCTGCCCTTATTGACTGGGTTTTCTTCTTTCGTTCGGAAGTTCAGTTCAAAATGCCAACTTTGACAGTATTTTCTGAAAGATCTATTTACATTTACAAGAAAACGGAAAAAACTGTTCGATGACATCGTTTCTGAATAATAACACCTTCTAGTTTCATGCGTTTCCGAACAAAAATTAATTAAAACTTATGTCAGAAAGTTGACCCTTTGGATTTGAGAACAGCCTTAAGGAACTACATCATTCAACTTTCTGTCAACTGCTTCACTTTCCTCAAACATAATAAAGCTAGATCTAATCACAATTACATTCCTGAAACACATTAGACTCCTTTTTTGAAAAGCCCTTGAAACCCTCATGATCCGCGCAACAATAGCTACTTCTTGACCACAAAAGAAATGGCAACCAGAAAAATAAATGTTATATGCGCAAAAGTCACGCAGCAAATTAAAGGCTACGTCACGATAATGTTAATCACGAACTCGCAAATATCTTCAAGGTGAAAACCGATCCGATCGCGGATCCTATAACTCGAAACTTGGAGGGTTCATCAAGCGATGAGCACGATTCGGTCAGTTTTCACTGCAGCCATCGCACGGTTTCCGCAGGTGTTCCCGGGAATTCCTCCGACAGTTTCACGATCCAATACCTGAAGATGGGGCACGAGGATCAATCCGATAGCATTGCGAAATGTACAGGATCCACCACAAGCTTATAAAGTGGAATTTGTTACGAGATGATTAATCATGCATAAAATACTGGAGAAAACTCGATATTTCACAATATCAATCAATGTGGAGGAACAACACTGAAGCATTGCGCAAGCAGAATAAAATGCAGGGAGGCGCTACATATAGGAACACATGTGCCTGTAGTCCATTGCCAAAACAATTAAACATGCACAAAGTTACAAGCACAAACAGTTAATCATGTGATTAATCAAGCACAAAATACTGGAGAAAACTTCATACTTCATAATATCAATCAATGTGGAGGAACATTGAAGCATTGGCGTCAGCAGAATAAAATGCAGGGAGGGGCAACATATAGGAATACACGTGACTGTAGTCCGATGCCAAAACGGTATTTTTTTAAATGGATAATATAAACATGGACCCCTAAACTAAGACCCCCTCCCTCCCCCAGAATACCCTCGTTCAAGATTATTTTCAAACGTATCAACATAAAAAGCAATACAGTAACCAAATAATTAAATATATATTAAAAGTACAAAACGAAGCTTCTGCACACAAATGAAAAAATTATACGGTTTATTACCCTTTTTTGTACCTGAACCTCCCGTTTAACCCTTAAATGCCTGATTTTTCAAAAATCGTTGTAATAATGTTTTTCGGCTTTCATTTTTTAAATAAATCATGGGAAAAATACTTTAAAAAATCATATTTTGTTTTAAATATGGTTTACGGCTAAAAAACAGTTTGTTGCTAATCGGCAATACTGGTCTTTAATTGAAAAAATAATTTTCCTTGATAAAATTCTATAATGTTAAACCCACAAGAATTTTAGCAACTATAATAAGAAATAAATTTTACTTGCTCACTGCAGAATAAAATAGGGTTTTTCGCGAGCTTCCAAACAAAACAAAAAGAACAAGTAGCAACAATTGAAAAAATAAATCTATCTTTATTCTTAAACAGCACAAGTGTTGCCATCTACATGTTGAAAATCGATTTAATAATATTTTCAGAATGTATTTTATTGGCAACATTACGCATTGTAGCTTCAATATTATTCTAATAGTATTTTAGAGTCTAAATTCGGTATGTTGCCGAAAAGCAACACCCAGCATTTAAGGGTTAAGATGTTTTTGAACAAATGATCCTAAGAGAAAAAGCTCAACAAGTGCTTTCCACGAGGGTTTCAGACAAGCAGAAAATTGCGCGTGCTAGATACATATTTTAAAGGTGTACGAAATATTATTTTATGATACCGTGTTTTACCAGTTATATGACTTACTGTATACAATCTTAAGCCTTATGATATTATGTGACTTCAATTAAAAACTACTATTTAAGGTGCATTACATTCCATGTCAAATCAAAGAGGGGTCTGGACCTTGACATGTCTTATTTGAATAATTTTGAGTTTATCGTTTGTACTCATGGAGTATATGAAAAATCAAATTTTAAGTTTTTTTTCAAATTTTAAGTCCTTTTTTTCCCAGAATTTTAAAAAATGGCAAAAACTGCCAAATGACGCATATTGCCACGCACAAATTTCTTAATATTTCAGTAACTAACGGTGTCATAAAGGTCCTTTATATCTATCTCACTTTAAAACTCTTTTCATGGTATTCAATATGATATACGACACAAGCTACTTTGGGATATAGTATATATATAAGTACAGGAGAAAAAAGAATTTCAGCTTTTAGCTTTTTTTTCTCACAGAAAACGACTGATTTTGCTTATATAATTGAATTCTGTACTCTTGATAACGTAATTCAATATGTAAGCTTTTTAATTATTTTTATCGAAATCCATATTCTTCTTTTTTTCTTTATTATTAATTCTTATTGTACAAGGGACTTTATTTTATACATAGTAGCTTGTTTATTATGTTTTTGGTATCCATTCAGAGTGTTTGGGGACACTATTGTTGTAAATTCATTCATACTATCACAATTATTGATGGTGGTCAGTAATGCTTAATTAATGGTTATACATATTTTTTTTTGACAAGTTTTTAAAATTTTAATAATTTTTAAAATACTTTTTTAATTTTTTTACAAAAATTATATGTGTGTGTTTTAATTACGTTTGCATACGTGTACAAGGAAAATTAGCATGGGTTGAACATATCTCATTCCCTAAAGATAAAGAGTTATCTTAAACCATGGTCAACCTATTATAAACATATGAAACTAACAAAGATAAAACATATAAAAATATTCAATATTTAGCATAAAATATTTCCATAAAAGAAATGCAGATCATTTACAGTAATTTAATATCATAAGATGATCTTAAAGATTTTTTGTTAAGATGTAAAATAAAAATTTTCTCGATTGGAGTTTCTTTTAAGAATGTGCCAGGTATGGAGTGGAAGGACATTAAAAAATTTGGTGTCAAATATAGTATTTCAATAATAACAGCCTATCTTTCCTGTTACTTGCTGAGTATAATGGCTAAAAATGACGAAGTTGTTATTTAAAAAAATAATATAATAAAAAGTGTTATTTGAATATTTAAAAAAAAAAAAAAAAAAAAAAAATTGTTTAACAATCCCACATACTCAAATTTATATATACTCGTATATAAAAGGTTAGCCATTCTGGAAATACTATTTTGAAGATAAATTTGTTTATGACTGTAAAGTAATTGTTAGCTCAAGATGAAAATATTAAAATGTTCAGGAAACTTTTCACTGCAGTAAGCTACTACAACCAAGGTAGAGAAACTATTTTATTGGTGTGGGGTTTTGTAATAAAAATCTCACAGAAGACTGGTAATTTTAAAAAACTAGAAAATTCATTTAAAAAAAATTCTGTTTGATAGGCACATGTTAGATCTTAACTAAATTATGTAAAAAGATGTGCTTAAATGCTCTTTAAAGCCAAAACCCCTTATGATGAACCTTTCAGGGGGGGGGGGGGGGGGGGGAATGACGAAGTTACTATTTAAAAAAAATAATAATAATAAAAAGTGTTATTTGAATATTTAAAAAAATTCTTTAACAATCCCACATACTCAAATTTATATATACTCGTATATAAAAGGTTAGCCATTCTGGAAATACTATTTTGAAGATAAATTTGTTTATGACTGTAAAGTAATTGTTAGCTCATGATGAAAATATTGAAATGTTCAGGAAACCAATTTTAACTGCAGTGTTACTACAACCAAGGTAGAGAAAATATTTTATTGGTGTGGGGTTTTGTAATCAAAATCGCACCAAAGATTGGCAATTAAAAAACCCTAGAAGTTCATTAAAAAAAAGTGTTTAATTGGCACATGTTTTATTTTAGCTAAATTATGTAATAAGATGTGTTTAAATGCTCTTTAAAGCCAAACCTCCTTACCAGGAACCTTTTTAGGAGGGGAAAAATCAAAGATAAGGTTTGTTTGTGATACTGAGTCTAATAAAAATGTATTGCTTAAATAAAATATAATTCTATCAATGTCTAATTTAGTCATGTAAAATAAATGTGGACTATAATAACATAGCTTAGAAAAAAAAACTGTTAAGTCTGGTGACCGTTTAAATCTTTTTGTGCTGGACAACTTTATTGCTATTGTGTATTCCAAGGTCAATATTTGTAATAGATTTAAAGTTGATATGTTTTTTTCTGCTTCTTTTAGAGCCACTTTTTGGTTTTTTTTAAACCTAGCAATTGGGGAAAAGTATCAAATGATAATACACAGTACTTCTCAAAAATGGGTGTACAGACTCAACTGCTAAATGTTCATTCCATGAATTCTTTGATAATGGCTTTCTTTTGAATATTCGAATTAGTGCTTTGACTGAAAACTCAGAAATACCAGGTACCAAAAATTTCAAAGAAGACGTTTTGAATAACTGTAGGAAAATAAATTATATTAATAAAGGCACATCTCTTCCCCCCTCCCCCGCCGTTTTAGTTTAGAATTTTTGACAAAGATATTCAAGGTGTCAACAGTTTAAATCTGTGAACTGAACATCAATTACTAATAAAGTTTAAATTGTAAATGATATGGATATTCTAACTGGATGTAATTATTTAATTTAAATCTTTTTCAGATGAAGTATTTTTACTTATCTAGTACCTGACAATGTTTATTTTTATCAATAAATATGCATGTATATATAATTAAAATGGTATTTAATAAATAAATAAAATAAACTTTTTCTTGCTAACTCTGTAATTTAATATTCAAATTAAAAGTATTTTCACTTGAGATTTTAGTTGATGTTACTTTAAAATATATTTTCAAAGAAAGAAAGAAACAGAAATAATATCAGGTAAGTCTTTCATAGAAAGAAATAAAGACAAATAAAATACAGTAATTCTTAAAAGTTTCCGTACACTGATTGGTATTTCTTTCTTGAGATAAACTATTGATACAAAGACCCATTAATTAAACAAAAGCTAACGGGGAATAACGTTCGGTAAATATTCTATGAAACTTATTCAACTGGAACAATATAGGAAGGGAAGACAGAAATATATCAATAAGTTTCGCTATTTCAATTGATGATCGTTCCCCAAGATGTTGCGAGTGAGCAAGTCCGAGGAATAAAAACTCTTGTCTGGGGAGTTGAGATATCTCACAGCTGTAGAGAAGGAATGGAGAAGTGAAGGCGGGGTCTTGGCTATGTCTCATGCCAGGATTGGTCAGACTCGGTCGTGAATAGCCACTTTATGTTATAATCAACGATTGCTTCAAGGGCTAAAAAAATATATCAAATCATAACAATTCCCACTAACGTCAACAAACCCTAATCCAGAGAAAAGTTACTATTTTTAAACGGAAATAAAATCTTCATATATATATAAAAAATACGGACTCATTTTTTTTTTTTTTCTCTTTTAATGTGTTTGTAGTGCAGGATACTAAAAAGAGTTTGAGCTGTAAAATACCACAGTTAAGAGTGCTAGAATATCCTATAAAGTTTATATTTAGCATAACTGTAAATACAATATTTTTATTGAAAAATAATAGTAGATTCAGGTTTCTGAGGGATTTACGATAAAGAGTTCCGTTCAATATCAAGTAATCCGTTCAATTTTCTCCGCCATTTAAATTTCCTTACAAGTTAGGCAAGTTTAGATTTCAATTTCAGAGCAGTCTTAAGGCTGACTGGTCTGAACTGGGGCAACTGCTCTGCTCAACAAGCGCAAAACGTTTTGACACATTTCCAAATTCATTTTTTAACAGAAAGATATAAAATTGGAAGGCCTGCCTATGGAAGCTATTTGGAATCTGTGTTTTCCATTTTTTGATAAATTACTTATTGAGTTATAAGCGATTTGATCACGTGACAAATATGTTTTTCACCCTTTCTTGAGTGGTTATTCTTCTTTCGCGCAGAAATTCGGTTCAAAGCGTCCACTTTGACATTATTTTCTGAAAGATCTATTGCGTTTGCCTAAAAAACCGAAAACACAGATTACATAGTTTCTGAACGACAGCATCTGCTAGTTTCGTGCATTTCCGAACATAAATAAATTAAAACATGTCATATAATATTGCCCTTTTGTATTTGAGAACAGCCTTAAATAATCAAATCAATGTATCCCCAAACCCCAAGAAAGCGATACCCCTACGGAAACGATTTACATTGTTTTAGATTTATTGAGCTAAGACCTAGTATAATAATTGAGACACAAGTATAAAAACACTTTGTTTTGTTTTGGACTATAGCGGATATTAAAGGGCAAAATTTGCACTAGCCACCGGCTACAGGGTCACTAAATGAGAAAAAGTGGCTATTAAAAAATTATTTGTGGCCACCTTAAAGCGGCTACCTTATGACCAATTTCCTACAAGCAGAGAGTAAAATGTCCTTGCATTGCATCAAGGATTCTACTTTTTTTCTGGTTGCAAAATATATATTAACATATTTATTTGGTCTATTCAATTGTAGCTTAATTATAATAGAAAATTTAACAAAATTTTACAGTTTAGTATTTTTAAGTAAGAAAGTGGTCGCTAGTTTAAAGAAAGTGATCACTTATAAAACTGGATCTACTGACCACTGCACTAATAAAATTTCCCAGTTGTGCCCTTTAGTAGATAGGTTATAATTAGAAAAATGAAATTTTTATACATAAAATAATTTTGTTTTTATTCTGTGTGACCCTTTTAGTTAGAAAATAGCAAGTTTAATGTTGTTGATTTGCCCATTTTAAAGTATGAAACAAAGGGTTAATGTAAGATTTTATTTTAAAAAATCATGTACCGAGGTAACTCAACAATTTAAAAAAAAATGGGGGTGAGGGGTATTGCAGATTGTTATCCAGGGGTCTGTCCAGACTTCTCACAGGATCCTGTTTTTCTGAAATTGCAAAGTTTTTCTTATATTTGTGAAAATTCTAGTCATAAATTTGTGAATTTAGAATTATCGATATATTCAGGTTCTATCCTTCATATACAAAAAAGCTTTATAATAAGCTCTTTGATGAGTTCAGCTGTTATGTTGCAGGTGAGATTTTATTTTTAAATGACTAAATTTGTGAAAAGTCTAATTTGAAGGTGGAAAAATTCTGTGAAAAATCTATTTAAAAGACAAAGAATTCTGTGAAGGGATAAAAAGTTTTGTGAAGGGTTCTGTTTTGGGATGAAATATTTTGTGAAGGGTCCTGTTTTAAGATTTTTTTTTTTCTTTTGGGGTGAAGAGTCCTTTAAAGGACCTAAAATTTTCCTAACCATATCACTGTTTTCACAATCTTTGCTAAAATAATACTATAGTCGAGTTTTTGAATTGAAAATAAAACTTTCACACCTCTGACTCGTAAAAAACTGATCATGAAAGCGCGACAAATCTATACCGCGTAATCTAAAATGACAAGGTAAAACTGATAAAAAAATAAAGGAAATAGAAGGACACGACCAAGTGGAAACGAAGGCGCAGGTGATAAGACTAAGTCCTGGGGTAAGATCCTTTCACCGCTCAACTCACCTGTTTAAACAGGTAGATAGACGCTACCAAGAACTGGCGCTGTACTTATAAAGAAGGTTAAGGGGATGCCGGGGAAAAAACAGACCCTGGGAAACACGGATTAACAAACTTTTCTTACGGATAAAAAGTCACAGTGGGTAAATTAAAGCATCCGCCTCCCCCCCCCCTCCTCAGCAAATGAAGAGTTTAATATTTTAAGTAAAAGAAGCTTTACAATTACATGCTTAAGGTGAGGGGGTTTAATAGGCTTAAAAACAAAAATAATTAAAAAAAGGATACTGATTTTTTTTTCCCCCCACTTAGCATCGTTTTTATATCTATTGTACTGAAACTAATGTTATGCACGCCACGGAAAGCAGTTAAAAAGTTTTGGAGCCTCTCCCCACCTTCCCTTTCTAATGTTAAACGTATGGCCATAGGATGCATTAGCCTAAAGAGCTGTGAATATAACTATATTACTGCAAATCGATTTACTGTTCAGTTTCATGAATACCTATATCCATGGAATGCATTTATATATTTTAATTTTTTCCCCACGAAATTGTTATTATTATTACTACCGTATACTCTCCTTAAACTATGCTTCTTTGATTTCTTATTGACAAAATATTTAAAAAATATATAATTCATTACATCTCTTTTTTGTTTTTAAAATTTGATAAATACTTTAAATTTCCCATTAAACAGCTTTTTTTAAACTATTATTTCATTTTCTTCGTACTCTTCGTAAACGACGTCTTTTTTTTTTTTTTTTAAATAGACAAAGTATTCCTAAAATATATACTTTTATTTGTTTATTTACTTTGTAAATATATTAACTTTTTTATAATTAGGTAACAAAGAAGAAAGAAGTATTGTTTGAAGAGAGTACACTCCAAAGAAACTGAAACAAAAATTAATTTTCTGGTGAAGACTTTAAAATACAAATGCATTCCATGGTCACAGGTTTGTGATATTGAAGAGAGGAATTTGAAATTTGACTGAAAGCGAGTCTTTTAAAGATCTTTAAAATTATTTTCTTAGGAACTCGTTATTTAAAAAGTTTCGTTCAATTTTACTTTATGAGATTCACTTAAACCTATGTAATTTTAAACCTTTCGCTAACTTTTCAAGTAGTTGCTTTCAATATTTATTGCGTTTCAATGAGATCATTATAAGCTGCTTCAAAGCACAGTAGAAAAGTTTATACTAAATTATTTTTCTAGAGATAAAAAAAAATAATAATCATGATCTCATGTTTACATGCTTATGCAAGTTTATGTATGCTTATGTATGCATAAGCATACTATTTACACTAATATATATGACTAAGTCAAAGGTATACCGTCATAATAAGCATTTTTTCTTTTTCAGTTAAATAAAAAAAAATTATATCAGTCAATAATAGGGTGGTTGGGAGGAGGAATCTTCTGTCTTTTGCTCAAATTAATTCGCAAATTTAAGGCAATTGTCTTCGAAAATTTAAACAAATACATGTTCATTAAAGCGTTAAACTGTGAATTTAAACGTGAAACGCTGCATCTTTAGCTACTTATATAGTTTACAAGTAGAAACAACATGATTACACAGTTCGCCAACGGTCACAAACTGACGTCATGCGTAAGCACACCTGCCTATAAAAATGACAACCGAACAGGGGAAGGGAAAACGTTGGCTTATCTGCTGTGATCGAAACTTCAGCAGCAAAAGATTCTTTGAAATTTTCTATTATTATTATTTATTTATTTATGGTTTCAGTAGCCGTTTTAACTTTTAAATGTTAATACATATGTTAAACATTGTAAGATTTTATTATAATAGTTGTAATTATAAAAGTTGTAATTTAATAATGATTTGTTTAATGATTTCTTTACAATTATTTTAAAACATTAAAGGATTAATGAATTTATAAATCATTAATTTAAAGATTGCAATTTTAGGCTAATGTCAGACGGACGTCTTTTAGCACACTTTTTTCCTTACGCTTTATCCCTACACAATGCCGCTAGCATTGTGTAGGCTAATGTCAGACGAACGTCCATTTGCACGCTTTTTGTCTTACTACAAAACAAAAACCCCTTCGCTAACAGGGTTTTCTGTTTTGTAGTAAGGAGAAAAGCGTGCAAATAGACGTTCGTCTGACATTAGCCGTACGTAAAAAGTTCAGTAAATAGAACAAGACCATTATAGTATTCTTCTATTTACTGATATTTATTTTTTTAATTATACTTCAAAATCACTCTACAGAAATCAGCATGATTAATAAATCTAAAATTTATTTAATGCTGGGTGATTAAATCTTCTTATTATAAATTTTGAAATAATAATAATAATAAAAAAAAAAAAAGAATGGAAAGAAATAGTAAAAAACATTAAGAGAAAATTGTTTTAAACATCTAAACTTACATTGGAGAAATATTTTAAATAAATAAGTAAAGATAAAATTAAATGGGCAACAAGTCTGTGTATAATTTAAGCGACCGCATACCTTCCAAAATCATTATCAAATCTAAAGGAGAAAATATACTACTTTTTTAATTTGATCCTTCCTCCCCCCCCCCCCCCCAAGGGAACTTCAAAGGAACCAGTCACACATTCATTTTACAGAATGTAATTTTGGAATCATTTTAATGGAAATTAATTTACTATAATCTCAACCTGAATTAAATTATCATTAAAAACGTTTCTACAGACTTACAATTAGGGGTTTTTTTTTATATACTTTTTTTTATATACTTTTTTTTTTTTTTTTTTTTTTTTTTTTTTAAGGATTTTATTTACTAGTATATATTTTTGGTATATAACTTCATTTGAACTAAAATAAACAAAACTGTAAACAATTTACGAATTTTTAAAGTTTCAAAGAATAAAGCATTTATAACAATTAAAAGACCTCTCGTAAGTCTCAAGCGTTCAGGAAACCCTACGAGACCCTTTAATTTTACCAAAACTTAATATGCACCGAAAACAGAATTCGGTTTTGAAATTCACCAGGAGCATTTCTATTGGGAATATTTTGTCAAAAGCTGCATAATTGCCTTAAAGTTTACCAAAACAAAGAATCCACTGCAGGGGTATGGAAAAGACCGTTAGAGCTATCGACAATGGTACTCTCGTCACGTGATCACTAACGGAATCATTTGATGAGACCGGCAGATGGGATGGATTTAAAGGTCCCGCATGGAGTAAAGCTATGAGTAAATGGAGTTCCCCAACAGGGGCCTCCATCAGCAACAGATTTAAAGGGACTTGATAATCTCACTTTTTTTCTGAGTTTATAATTTTATCTGATTTTACACGGATAACGATGTTTGATATTTTAATATGCAGAATGCGAAATTTGATGCGCGAGTTTTCTCATGCAAAACGGTTAAAAAAGTAAAATAATTAAATAATTGTGTAAAATTAATGTTTTTTTTTTTTTTTTTTATATATACACATAGCATTTTTCTATAACAGAAAAAAAATATGCAGGTACAATTAAAAAAAATATATTCCTACTGACTTATTTTTTTTTTTGTAACAAAGGGGTTTTTTTTACATAAAAAATTAAAAATAGTAGAAAAGAAGCACTTACTTGCAGTATGATTCACCCCTTGGGTTTGGAACACATGAGGCACCATTTTGGCATGGATTTGGGGAGCACTGTAAATGACCTAAAACAGAAGAAACGCATTATTATCGAAATGAAGACTGTGAGATTGTAACGACCGGGAGTAAAAAATATGTAATAAATAATAATTTTATCTTTTTGTATGTAAACTTAAAGATGAAAGAAAAGGAATCAAACTATACGCAACAGACAGGAATATCCTTTGAAGAATTATGTGCACATGTTATATATTTGTAAATTTAATAAATTAAATATTTTTTAAGTGCGATTAAAAGCAGTACAATTTTTAACAGCGTCAATAATAAATAAATATATTAAATTAAAAAAATCAAAAAACTCGACTGCGTAAAAAGCGAACTAATTAATTATTTCTCATCTATATGAAACTATTTTTTATATTACTCATCTTTTTTTATTACAGTAAATTCTGTCCAAGGCGAACTCTGTATAAGCCGGAAATCTGTCTACCGCGGAAAATTTTTCAAGTCCCGGCGAACCCATAGAAAATTACATTAATTCAGGCTGCATAAGGCGGAATCTGTCTAACGCGGAAACGGAAAGCCTTTGAAGGTCCCACCGAAACCAGAATTTTGCATAAGGCGGAAAAAAGGATAATTTAAAAATGAAAGGCATTTTGTTTATTAAACTTTAAAACTGATAAGTCAAATACTCAAAGTCGTGCAAGTTAGTTAAATTCCGTAACACTTGGAAAAGTTAATTCAAAAGGACAGAAACTGTTTAAATTTTAAGGAATTTATGCTTGTGCCATTTTTTCATATGCAAAATTATATTTAAAAGTTAATATTTCTAGTAGAATGAACATTTATCAAAATATATATTTTCGAAAGTGCAATATATTATACTTTAAGGATGCACTGAAATTCAAAGTTATAGCGTTCTGTCTCATTCTCGAAGTTTTTTGGAAGGGGGGGGGGGGTATTTTTTTTTTTTTTTCTGTGTGTGTGTAAACTTTCAATTGCATGTATTACAACAGTACTAAGAAATTGAATAGCGTTTCTCATTTATCTATAAAGACAAAAGATCTTTCCGAATTTCAGTTTTCAACTGATTTTCCAGTCAGGAAAATCAATAAAAAATCATCAAATTCGAGGGATTTTTTTTTTTTTTTGGGGGGGGGGGGGGAGCTTTTTTGCATAAGCCGGAATATTGTCTACCACGGAAAATTTTCTGAGTCCCGAGTGATTCCGCCTTAGACAGAATTTACTGTATTTACTTGTATTGTCGACTTTTAAGTTGTGTTTTAATTCTTAGTTCCTATCTACAAACACTGTTTTGATGAGGCCTATAGATGTCTATTATGAAGGTTAGAGTTACAGTACACGTTGAGATCCAAAGCACACAAGTTCCACATTGTGTAATATTTAAACGGAGCTTCTGACTGCAAAATGGTCAATGAAACATAGGCTTCATTTTGAAATACCTATCCAATGATATGCCACTCAATAGAATACGTTAAAAAAAATGTTTCGTTTCGACCGCCATTTTGTAGTTTACGGCCGCCATTTTGTAGTTTACGGCCGCCATTTTGAATTTATAAAAACAAAACCTATCCTATAACCATCGGACGGTTAAGAGGCTACTTCAGTCAAGTGAAAAGACCCGTTCGTTAATGCTAATCCAAATGGAAAAAATTTATAAAGATATCTCGGTTGCATTTTAATATTTTTAAATGATTTTTTTTTTTTTTGCATTGGATAGCTAAGATCGATCTGTATGCAGGCCGTTTTTTACTTTTTCGATTTCTATTGCAGATTTTTTTAAAGAAGATGCTTTCAGTTTCGAAATCGGGTCCGAAAATGAAAGTGCCCTCATTAAAAATATCTGTAAAGAAATTCGAAAAAGCAAAAAACGGCCTTTGTTGAGATCGATCTCAGCTATCCAATGCAAAAAAATTCATTTAAAAATATTAAAATGCAACCGTGATATCTTTATAAATTTCTTCCATAGTATTAGCATTAGCGAACGGGTCTTTTCACTTGACTGAAGTAGGCTCTTAAGACGAATCGATAGAGACCTCATTCATTAAAATCCATCCAACCGTTGGGATGTTTCGAAGGTATAAAGAAATCTACATACGCGTGAAACACATAACCCTTCTTTTCAGTCGGGTAAAAATTTATGTGTTTAGGGCTGCGCAACTTTTTTGCGTGACATTAATTTGCTGATACAATATCCGAAAGGCAATATTAGCTATATTTAACTACAGAGTTTTTGTCATTAAATAGGGCAAATTATTCTATATTAAAATAGTATTAGATTGTTGGCCTAGGCGACCAGGGTGTGCACCCTCCTTAAAACTTTTCTAAGAGAAGCACGTGCTTCACGTGTCTATTCGGTAATCAGGGCCTGGTTGTTTTCTCCCACTCCCCCCCTCCCCCCCTCGTTATTCATCGTAAAATTTTAAACTTTCTAAGATATTTTCTCATCTTTAAATTTTCACATTTTAACCCATTTCTATTTTAGAGTACTATCACTTTATTTATTCAGAAACTCCCTAATTATGAAACACTTCTTTTAAAATAAAAAGTATCGTAATATAATAGTATTACATTACGATTAATAGTATATATACTTTTTATTGTATCATAATTTAATAAAAAGTACGTATCGTAAATAGAAAGTAAATTACAAACCGGTAATCAGGGCCTGGTTATATTAATAGTATACTTTTTATTATATCGTAATGTAATAAAAAGTATCGTAAATAAAAAGTAAATTACAAATCGATAAGCAGGGCATGGTTGTTTTCCCCCCTTTTCATTCCTCATTATTCCTCCTAAAATTTCAAGGAATTACTTTACCTTTCTCAAGTATTTTCTCATCTTTTCTTTTCCCCATGTCTATTTTAGAGTACTATCACTTTATTAATTCATATAAATCTTAATTATGAAACATTCCTTTTAAAATAAAAAGTGGGTGCATAAATAGTTAGCAACAAATTACAAATTATAGTAATAAATAAGGATTTACAAAGTTGTAATTTCCCTCTTAATGTGATGATTTTATCAACAAAGTAACTCTTTGGATATTACATCATTTTATGACACGATAAGTAACTTAATGAGAAATATTTTTAAATTTGACTTTTGTGGTTGTGGGGGAGATTTATTGCATGTATAGTGTTGACTCTAAGCCGCTTTGGCAGGGCGCGGCGCCCGGCGGCCCTTTTTATTTCTTTTTTGCGCCCGGCGGCCCTTTTAAACCCTTCCGATGCGCCCGGAATCCCTTTTTAACACTTCCTATGCGTCCCGTGGCAATTCAGTTGATCCCGGGAAAATATCGCAAATTCTAGGGACTCTAAACAAACCAGTTCAAAATATTTTTTGTGAACAAGGTACAAAAGCGCCCTTTTTGAGAAAAAGTGCCCTTTTTTAGAATAGTGTTCCCTTTTTGAAAAAAAAATGTACCCTTTTTTAGAATAGTGTTTGTTCCCTTTTTGAAAAATGTACCCTTTTTTTAGAATAGTGTTCCCTTTTTGAAAAATTTCCGCCCGGCGGCCCTTTTTTTCTAGAGTCAATACTAATGTGTGAATGTTTTTATTTTTATTTATTTAATCTTATTGCTAGTTAAAGCTTTTTAAAAACAAATGCGTACATTCCAAAAAGCAGATAGTTTTTCTTAGATGACTTCTTATAACTTAAAACATGCGACAGTCTTCATTATAAATATTTTTATCTTAATTAGATGATTTTGATATAATAATAAAGAACTAAATAAATGATACTTAACTTTTATTTCATTTACAAAAGCCTAAGTTCGATTCTAGTTTGAAGGTGGAATGCGTCTTAATTCTTTTTAAAATTTGACCAAAATAAATAAGTAATAGGTAAATAAATAAAATAATGAACATGAAGAACGTTGCACTTCTCTGAGTAAAATGTAAGTTTCAGAACTTTCTTTTTTTTTCAGCAAAAAGAATTTAATATATAAAAAAAAATAGTCTAGTTCGTTGCACTAGAGAAGGGAATAAGGTTCTGTTAGTTGCATTCTTCGTTATATTTATGTAACTGCATAACAGGTTGCCTAATGTTAAAATAGAAAAGAGGAGATGGGGATGAAGAACTATTTTTAATGCGTGTTGGGTAAATTTTCTTTCCCTACTGACAACAGCAACAAGTTTTCTCGTTTAGATGCTGGGAAGTCTCGAGGAAAAATGGAAGATATTAAAAATGTGATTTGAGGATGTTATTTTATTAAGCTAAATAATAAATACAGCTGGTATGTTTTAATGTATGAATGTTTTGTAAAGGTGAATAAAATGACAATATCCATTATGGCAGAATTAAACTACGTTTTTTCCCCTTCCAGCTGTGTTGTAGTGTTGACTAAGTCGCTTTAGCAGGGCGCAGCGCCCGGCGGCCCTTTTTATTTCTATTTTGCGCCCGGTGGCTCTTTTAAATCCTTCCGATGCGCCCGGCTGCCTTTTTAACACTTCCTATGCGTTCCGTGGCAATTCAGTTGATCCCAGGAAAATATCGCAAATTCTAGGGAATCTAAACAAACCAGTTCAAAATATTTTTTGTGAACAAGGTACAAGTGTGCCCTTTTTGAAAAAAGTGCCCTTTTTTACAATAGTGTTCCCTTTTTGAAAAAAAAATGCACCCTTTTTTAGAATAGTGTTCTCTTTTTTAGAGTAGTGTCCCCTTTTTGAAAAATTCCCGCCCGGCGGCCCTTTTTTTCTAGAGTCAACACTATTATGATTCACTTTATTAAAAAAAAAAAAAAATAAATAAAAAGAAAAATAAAAAAAGAATTCAACCGTAGCATATTAGTGCAGAATTTCATGAAACAAAAAAAATGTGAAATCTTACGTATTTATTTTCATTGTGCATACTAATTTCTACCTTCAAATTTAAATCCCGCATCATGAGTTGGTTTTAATTTTTAAGAAAGCATAGTAAAAAGAAAAAAACATTGCCATTATTACTACAAATACTTCTTGCGACAAGCAATGATGTTACATTTTAATAGAAAGATGATTACAAACAGGGCCTGACTGATGCAGGGGCATGGGGGTAGCTGCCCTGAAAGGGGAGCCCCCCTGAGAATAATCAGGATTTTCATTAAACGTGCCAAATGGTTAAAATTGACCAAAATTCATACATTTTCAAGCATTTAGTAAGGGAGTGCGGTCCTCCTTTCCGTCTCTGCTTCCCGTACCCCCGTCACTCATGGGAAAAAAAAAAAAAAAAAAAACCAACGAACTATTTCCTTAGAAAACTAATGATTAAAATTTTGTTATAACAGTTTAGTATTCTATTGTTTTCAAAAGAAATTCTTTATTGACGTTTTCCCCGTGAACAGGCAAGTTTAAACTATTAATTATGTCCAATTGGGACATTTTCTTTTAGACATCTTATAACATACGTAGATAAGCGAAGTACAAGTTTATAAACAAATACCTCTGTCAACCAATCCATCATTTTTTCTACTATCATCTTATTAGTAGGTTTTCTAAGTTGTGACCATCGTTTTGCGATACGTTATAAATATATAAATGTGAATAGTACCTGGTACTAAATTTATGCATATACAATAAATGTATGCAGAGTTCAGCACTAGCCACTACATATTATTCGCGAACAATATCTATGGATAGATAGATAGAAGGGGACCCCGCAGAATGAAGCTTGCCCCGGGTCTTAGATAGCCTAAGTCGGGCATCACGAGCACTGAATACAACAATTACAAGCAAGGTTCGGTTATACATATCGATGGTACATCGTGATTGATTTCATGTTTATAATATATATGACATTTATTTTCGAAATATTATGGATGTTTGATATTTTCATATATTTGATATTTGTCTTCAAAATATTATTGTGCATGCTTTTCATATTTTTAATAAAAACAAGTGCAAATGAATTTTCAACCGTTTTTGACTATGTGTGTTTCTGTAGATAAAGAACTTTTGCCTCTGGCAGTGACTTTTTTTAGCCAAAAGAAAAAAAAAATAAGCTTTATCGTTGTAGATGAATTTTTAAATGCAGAACCAATAATTATGCGGTACAATATTAATTTAGAACAGGCATTGAAAAAAACTGTCTAATAGGGTTCCTACATAAATCCGGTAAAAAAAAAATTCCGTGACTTTTCCAGGTTTTCCCTGATCTTTCTCAACAAAAATTCGTCTTATATATTGTTGTAAAACCCTCCACAATGGACAATTTTAATCTATATAAATAAATACTAATATTATATATATATATATATATATATGTATATATGTGCGTCGTGAATTTTTTAATAATTTTCCATATTATGTTATTGTTTTATAGTTTGGACAAATTTTATATAAAAATTTTAGACTGTAGGAATAATTAATTCAAAATTTCTTCATTTACAACAATAACCGAAATTCTTATGGAAAGTAGTGCATCAAAAATTCCCTGACCACTTCAAATATTTAAAAATTTCCCTCGCTTTTCCCTGACCCGTAGGAACCCTGTAATTAAGATAACCTGTTATTAGCCATTATTAGTATGCTATTTCTTCCTCCCAGCATTTAAAGTGCCGTCTCCAGAAAATAACGTTCCGTTGTATAAGTCAGCCGTAAAACAAAGCACGTCTATCATTGTACAGTTAAATACTCTAGTGCAATTTTAAAAACTTCTAAGCATCGGACATTTCAAATTTTTATACCGTCGTATTAGGGGGAAAAAAGTACTTGTAAATGCAATCTGTTTAAAAACTGCATCTCAGTTTATTGTTGAGATATTAATTTTTTTTGTAGTTTTTAGAGCATTTGTTTAATTTTGGCAACTCAAGCACTCCATTTCTGTAGAAAAAAAGAAAAAATAGTAATTATATCTTTTTGTTGCCATTTTCCAATAACAAGACAAAAAAATGTAATTAAAATACGTGCTATTTTGAAAAAAATATAAATGAATGATTTCTGATAAAACAGGGAGCTATTGTGAACTATATTTAATTTTAAATATCTATATTAATATTACAAACACATGAAAGCATATGGATCATTAGATAACCTTTTTTTTTTTGTTTGTTTTTTTGTTTTTTTTTTAATGACAACATCGTTTTTTTTGTTGGATTTCTGTATTATTCAGTTATAGCTGTGATCGCCCTATGGATACTTTTCTGTAGATGTTGTTTTAAACTTAGGGTTTAATCTAGAGCTAGAAAATAGCCAAAAAGCCAACTGGAAGTGCTTTTTGCCTCCAAAGCATTTAGTCAATTAGCCAAATAGCGACAGCCAAAGAAATATGCTATATCATTCCCATTTTGTTGTTCCGCATTTCGTAAACCTGCTGCCGTTGCACAAAAACGAAAAAAAATCTCATATTGCATCCGCGCTGCGGCAACATTTCAAAACTTGTCTCATGCTCTCTATGCAAGCATCTTCAAACAGTGTGACGTCATTTCAATTAGACAGGACTCTAGCATATAGCGAAAACGAAAATCGCAGATTGTATAAGCATGGAATATGATGTGCACTAGCTTTGAATCATCTATGTGCCAGATGCATGTCGTATAAACTTTTCTGACTTGAATTTATGCAGGTTCTGGCTACAACGTGTAAAGAAATGTAACTAGGTTATTGTATTATTTTTTTCATAAAAATGGCATTACTGGCATGTTTCCCAATGTGACTTCTTTGTATGAATTTGTAGCATCACTTTTGTTATCTAAAACAGACTGTGAAGGAGGATTCAGTCTTAATGATGATTAATTTGAAAGGTTAATTTTGAAAAGAATTTCCATTATAAAGAATTTCCGTTTTGGATTCTTAAGAGCACTTTTTTGATTTTTAAAGTCACTTTTAATATTTAAAACTTAGATATCTCTCTTCAAAACAACATTGGGTCAGATTTTACTATGTAAGTAAATTTTTTAATGCAAAAAAAGAGAAAAGGCACTTTTTGCAATGGAGAGGCAAGAGGGATGCTAATTCTTTGGATGAGGGGCAAGAGGAGTGCTATTTTGTAAACCAAAGGGCAGGAGGGGCACAGCACCCTCCTGAAACTGCCTGGGGGAAACTCTGGTTGCCATATATATATTTTTTTTTAAGTATAATTAATGCTTCTGAAACAAGTAACAAAGAAAAACGCCTAAATAAGAATTATAAAGATTAAACATATAAAATTACTTTGATATTAAAAAGAGAGGACGAAGAATGGTTATATTAAGTGAAGGGTCCCCGATCGAAAAATTTCAATAAATGAACTTTAAGCGGGAACAAATAAAAAATATTTAAAAAAAAATCAGTTAATACCAAACAATAAAATAAGCTTAATTACTATTGATTTTTTTTTAAAAATTGAAACTTACTTTTGTAAAGACATAATGCGATTATTTTTAAGAATTTTACTATGTAAGTAAGCCGTTTCTTAGAAAAACATGGCGTTTAATTTTTTTTTTCAATTTAATTTTTTTGACTGAATTGACATTAAAGACAAATTTTGAAAAGGTTATTCCTTCAGTTCAGTATTGGAAATGATTATCTAGCTATATCATCAAAATTGATGTTCATTTCATTTTAATGGGTATACATAATAAATATACTGAAAAATTGAAAACACGACTACAGTCATTTTCGACTTACGAGAGCACAATAGACTTTGATTTTAAAAATAATAATAATAATAATAATAATAATAAAGAAACCCTCGAAGAATTATAAAATTCTCTGTATTTTCTGGGTTGTTAAAAAAAAAATTCAAAATTTCCTGTGTTTGGCTGTTTGTTCTCAACTGCTCTGCTCAAAAATCTCAAAACATTTTGACACATTTACAAATTCATTTTTAACGGAAAGATATAAAACTGGAAAGCCTGACCATGGAAGCGATTTAGAATCGAACTGTGTTTTCCATTTTTTGATCAATCAATTACCTATCGAGTTATAAGCGATTTTGATCACGTGTCACGGCATTTTTCTCCCCTTATTGACTGGATTTTCTTTCGTTCGAAAGTTCGGTTCAAAATGTCAACTTTGACAGTATTTTCTGAAAGATCTATTGAGTTTACAAGAAAACGGAAAAAACAGTTCGATAACATAGTTTCTGAATAACAACACCATCTAGTTTCATGCGTTTCCGAGCAAAAATGAATTAAAACTTATGTCAGAAAGTTGACCCTTTGGATTTGAGAACAGCCTTAAGTGATTTTTTGTATTCCCTGTATTATTCAGATTCTCCCACGTGGTGCGACAACCCTGTTACCCAGTTTATTTTAAAACGTTTAATCACCTGCACGGAACATTTTATTTTTCTTTAGAACAAACACTATAAAAGCTTGGAAAAGAAAGTGTGAAAGACTAGAGACTCTTGTAGTCAAGGTTCTTAAATATCATATTTTTGAAAATACCAAAAATATCCGATATTTTCAAAATAGTCAACATACCACTGATTATCAGGCATGAAAGTGGGAAATAAGAAAAGAAAAAGGTAGAATTGTTTTTTCCCCCATCAATATGACACCACCACCAAAAAATGTAGACACATTTTAACTGTTTTTCTACAATACTGAAATGTTACTGTACATATGATGATTAGTTTCTTTATTAAAAACAAATTCCAACTAACAATTATTTTATAGGCTCTTTGGATCAAAAAAGGAAATTGAAGACTGTTTGCTAGAGGTGTAAATCTAAAAATATCTAATGAACATATCGCTCACCCGCAAGAAAAAGTGACACTTCTCGCAAAAATTCATTTTCCGTTTTATTCCACTAATAGGTCTGTCATTCGTGTGTCCTATTACACAAAAAATTCCATAAGTGTAATTATACGGAAAATTACTTTATTACGCTATATGTCCATTTGTGACCACAGAATTGAGGTGGATTAAGTGGGAAGGTAAAATTACCTGACCTTACAAACCTCATCCTAGGTTTTCATTCTTAAGAGTTTTTCGCTTTTATGCACGTTTTTATTCCTGCATGCAGACCTAAGTGCTATAATTTCATGTTACAGTAAAATCATGCAATTTTTTTTTTCTTTGCCTCTTCTATGAAATTTACTTTTGTCGAGATGTGTCACTTTTCTTGTGGGTGAGCGATATGTGAAGATATGATTACTTTTTCAAAAGAAATATTATTTTAGAAAGTTTGTCTATTTTAAGATTTTTTCCCCTTCTTTCAAAAGAAAAAAATCTCTGTGCTAAATACAAGCAAGTAAAATTGATACATCTCCAAAAATGCATCAAAGAAATTATCCAAAAGTGCATAGTTAGGAGAAAATATTCTATTCCAAAAAGAACCTTATGGAAACTTCTTTTCCTAAAAATGTCTAAAAAAATTACTCTGGAAAGACATTTAAAAAACACTTCATTTACATGCCTTTCAGATGACTTGGATTTGATGACACTTTCACGTAGTAATTCAGATGCAAACTTCAAAGATATGAGTAGACGAAATGCTTCGTTATTAAATTTTCGACACCCTGCCCCCTGTATGCCTAAAAATTTTCTTTGCATGTTTGCATCTGTTCAGAGAACGTCCAAAATTGCTTTAGATAAGGTGGAATTCCTACTTTAGGAGGAACTCTTTCATGCCTGAATTATAAATATCTTAAGACTTATTATAAATTAGAAACAAAAACCTATTGCACTATATGAAAAGTTAATTAAAATGTCAATTTAAGTTTTTTTTTCTTTTTTTTTGGGGGGGGGGGGGGGAGGGGGTGGTAACTTACAATAAAACTAAAGTTCAAATAATTGAAAAGAAAAACAATTTTCTGAAAAAGTTAGACAATTTGCTTTTTACACTCATCAGATGGTGTAGACGTTGTTTGTGACGGCCAATTATCTACACAAGGAATATGGTCCCGAATGGGGGGGGGGGGGGTTCTAAGGGAACATAACTAGTATTTACGCACGGAAATCCAAGGCTCGAAGAAAACCAGTTGATTTAAATCCGCGATTTTAATCAACTGATTTTTTTTTTTTTTTTTTTTTTAATCATTGATCAAAATCATAAATTTTCTAAATGTTTAAAATGACACAAAAGTATTAAAATCTAAGATTAACATAGTTTCTGTAATTACTTACTGTTTCTTCTAGACCCTTTTTTAAGGGCTACTTTTGAAATTGGCAAAATGCCTTTAAAAAAAACAGTGAAATTCACCTGTAGTTGTAGCCAGAGATTTCTTGTAAAAAGCTTCCCCACTCGGCAGTATTTCTAAATCCATGTGCCCAAGATCTTACAAAAATGCTAAAGCTTTATTTCTTTAGAAAAAATAGGATATTATTAAAGCCTGTTGTTATTTAATTGTATTTTTAAGTTTGTAATCCATAAAGTTATTAAAAATTAATGACACTTTATTTAATCATGCTAAAAAATTATATACATTTTTGTATCATTACTAAACACATTAGTAATATATTTCCTCATGAAATAGTGCTCTTTTTCAGAACTAGCATCCGGCCCCTTTTTCTTTCTAGGATGAATACTAAATTATTAATCATAATTTTAGTCATTAAAGCATAAAAACGTATATTATGTTCTTAATTAATTAATGTTCTTAGTTAATTGTTTAATAATTATTAATTTTAAGTAGTGTTAACAATTTAAAGATTAAATGCAGTTATTAATAATTTTAATAAATGTAATTATCATTAGTATTTAATATAGTTTTACATAATTATTACAAAATATTAATGTATATAACGTCAGTGTATGATACTGACTAATAAAACTACTAATTTGCAGTTTTTAAAATTTCTGTAATTACCAGGGACCCGGAGCTGGAGCTGGAGCCCGGAGCCGGAGCGCTCCGGAGCTGTGTTTTCCCTGGAGCTGGAGCTCTAAATTTTCCCCAGCTCCAGGGCTCCTTTAGTTTTTTATATTCTTTTAAATCTTTTTTTTTTTTTTCAGTCTTTTAAATTTCTAGGCTTAAAATATTTCAATTACAGTAGAAGATCTTTATAACGCGATTCTATATAATGCAATTCTCCATATAACGCACAACTTCTCAGATGTAAATAATGAATTTTGCAGGTAAGAAGCACCTGAAATCCCACATCGTAAAAATTGCTACTCTCTAGAAAACTACATTTGATACATTAATTCAACTTTATCTCCTTAATTCAAAACTTTTGAATGAAAAAAAAATTGCTATTATTACAATAAATATTATATTTTTGGAAATGAGTAATATAGTGAATGATTGGGTCCAGGTATAGTTGGCCCATGTTTATAAAATAAACAATATAAAATGATCATATAATGCAAAAATTTATAATTTGGATAATTCCTGGTGACAAGAAGTGCGGTATAAAGATACTCTAATGTATTTTGGTATGTTTCAGATTTATATGGTCGTGTTTATAAGGTAAATTTAATGATGTGTGAAATGTGATCCATATAATGCAAAATTCTATATAACGCACAACCTTGCGGTTTTAGGTTTGCGTTATAAAGATCTTCTACTGTACATCATTATTCAGTATTTTAATTATATCATTTTTTAGGTTTTTTTATTATTATTAGTACCTAGGAAACCTTCTCGAAACATGGTAACACTACTTTACTTCTACTTTCTACTTGAACTAAGTGACAACACTATTCGAAAACAAATATGGCCGCCTGTTGTTTGCATGTGTAGTTGTACAATTTTGGCTGTTTGAAAAGTGTAGAAGAAATTTAAGATTTTTGTGTTTAAAATTCCACCAAACTTTCTATTTTAAAAGCAAAAGCTAAAAGATGTCATACTTTCTGAACAAGCATTTTAAGTTTGATGAGAAGAAAAATGCATTTTGTCAGATCTTTAATGAAGGTAGAAAGTATTTGTGAGCAAAAAATTAAAAGTGTAAATTAAAATCTGCAACTCAAAAGCGCGAAGTCGGAGCCGAGTTGGAGCCGGAGCCGGAGCTGGAGCCACAGTATTTTCTCTAGGAGCGGAGCTGCAGCTGGAGCATCAAAAATTGTTCGGCTCCGGGTCACTGGTAATTACTAAATAATAATTATAATTTTATTAATTAAAGTGTAAAAACATGGTAATTAGATGCTTAATTGTTTTGGAAACCTAAAACACTATGTAGCTATTCAGTATTTGAATGCTGGGGGAAAAAATCCGAATTAAATAATTTTTTTACACCCTAGTTTAAACTGAACAAAACCAAGACCAGAAAATATTCTTTCCAATGAAGCTGCAAAAATCTTATCTAAATTAGACAGTTTATATTTCAGTGGCTGGTTTAAGTTAATATTGTCCACATAAATATTGGTTCTAGATTTGAAAATGCAGCTTCAAACATAAAATTTGGAACGATTTTTTTTTTTTTTTTTGCTTTAAAAGTCATTACCAGACTAGCACTCATGCAAAAGTTATTTCAGGGTTTCCAGCAAAACATGTCTGGCAATTTCCCTAACCATATCTCAAAAAATTCCATGACCAAACGGGCATACAATGAAATTAGCCATTTATTTCTGCAATCTTTTGACAAAATTAGCGATTTTTATCACGATCACTTTTCGAATTTCTCAGATTTTTTTGTGGTCGTCTGACGAATTTCCCGATCTTTTTCAGAGACTATTCGATGAATTTCTCGTCATTTTTCATTTTTTTTCCCTCCCAGACTTTTTCATGACGTTTTAGAAAATATTTGTAAATTTCCTATATAGTTTAAAATTTCCCTGACTACTTTGAAATTACCTGACTTTCCAGATTTTTCATGCCGCTGGATTTACCCTGTCTGCCTACAGAATTACTCAGGCAATAATAGTAGAAACAGGGATGAGAATTGCAAAAAAGCAAAAAGACTGAAACCACGCGCAAACAAAAAAATGTACCACATTTTATCCGTGAAAGATACTTTAAGAAATAAAACCAGGGTCTGATTTCCGGGCAAATGGAGAAGCGCACAAGCATGTATACTACATTACAGGAGTGAAAATACCCAAATTACACACAGCTCTTAAAACATTGAGTGTAGGTCATATGAAATGCTCGACTTATCAGAATCATGACCATTCCTGAAAATGAAATAATTTAATTAAGAATAGAGTTTTTGTGTGTCATAATTTTAATAAATTTTTTAGCAAAAAATATGAAAAACTTAGTGAAAAATCACAATGGTTAGCTATTTTTCGTCACACGGGCTAATTGGACCAGGACCTACAGCCAGCTTAATGTGAATTCTGAATTAGGAGTGATTCTGAGCAACAAAAAAATTTGAAATTCACAGCAAATTTTCTGAAAGGTTACAAAAAGAGGGGGGGGGGGAGGGGAGATACACTAAAAGCACTAAATACACGTATTTTTCGCGTCATTTTGACGAAATTTGCCTCTTTTTCGCGATCTTTTGACGAAATTTGCAGCTTTTTCGCGATCTTTTGATGAAATTTGAAGTTTTTTCGAGAACTTTTGACGAAATGTGCCGCTTTTTCGCGATCTATTGGCGAAATTTACCGTTTTTTCGCGATCTTCTGATGATATTTGTAGTTTTTTTCGCTATCTTTTGACAAAATTTTCTGCTTTTTCGTGATCTTTTGTACGAAATTTTCTGTATTTTCGCGATCTTTTGACGAAATTTGCGCTTTTTTGCGATCTTTTGACGAAATTTGCCGCTTTTTCGCGATCTTTTGACGAAATTTGCCGTTTATTCGCGATCTTCTGACGATATTTGTAGTTTTTTGTGATCTTTTGGTGACATTTACCGCTTTTTTGCAATCTTTAGACAAAATTTGCCGCTTTTTCGCGATTTTTTGACAAAATTTGCCGCTTTTTCGCTATCTTTTGACGAAATTTGCCGTTTATTCGAGATCTTCTGACGAAATTTGCCGTTTTTCCATCACCTTTGAATGTTTTTACGAAATCGGAAGACAAGCGGAATCGATAGGAAAGTGAAAGTTTCGGAAAATAACAAAATTTTGCAGGAGAAAAAATACGGAATCTTCGGAAAAAAGGCGGAATTTCGAGAAAAAAAAAGCGGAAATTCCTTGAAATAACAAAAAAAGCGGAAATCCGCCAAAAGACGGAAAATTCTCATCCCTGTAGAAAAATTCATTTACACTTTCTTTTGAATGAAAATATCATGATATTTTAAAAATAAATATCGGATGTATATCACGATATATATCGCCAAACCCTGCTTGTAATAAGCATAGTGTGTGCTTCGGCTTGAAGTCTTCAATGGTTTGAAATATATAATTTTTATTAATTATCCCAAAAAGAAATTTTGCTTTTTTTTACTTTTATTTTAAACTTACGATTGTTTTCATATCATGATTGAGATTCACTACCAATATTAAATTTAAAATAACATTTATAAACTAAAATACCACACTCAGAATAAAGGTAATAAAACACAGGTCAAAAATTTACAAAACTGGCTTTAAAAAATAGTCAAAATTAATCGATCACACTGTCCCACAATGAAATAAGTGAAAAATTCCCTCCCAATAACGAGCTTTCAAAGAAGATAACTTAAGACAATGGGAACGAAAGAAAGAAAACTCATCGGAATTCTGATGAACAAACAAGCATGTTGTTTCACAACAGGCGCGATCAAGTCGAATGTTAAAGAATAATCATTAATTAAAAAGAATTTTTCTTTTGGCGTGCAATCTTTTCTAAAGTAGGTTAGAATTCAATTTTCAATGTAATAGATTATGCGCAAAGAGAAGAAAAATAGATACGCCCAATATATGATCACGATGAGTGTGTACAGCATGGGAAAGGTTAAAGGAAACAAGCAGCATATCTTTTAATTTTTTGTCAACTGAAATTTCAAGAATTGCAAAACTTTTTAATAGGTAGCAAAGCTGAAATGAAAATCAAATAAAAATAAATAAATAAATAAACCATAAAATAATGAGAATTTTTTCATCGAGGTAGTTACGATTCCCTTATTTGTACAAAGACAGTATTAGAAATATGCGGTTTAGAATTGACTTTTTCATAGAATTATGACAAATGCGCCACTAGCATAATTAAAATATTTTAACTGGCGACAGTGTTTATTATTACTTTTTAAATCAATTCATTACTATACACAGGTAATTATTATTCCTCAGTCAATTTAAAAAAAAAAAAAAGTTTTGTGCTTTACGAAAATGCATACTTAAATAATGTATGTGTATGGAGGGGGACTCAAACAAATATATCCTCTATCTCTTTGTTATTCACAAAAGTAGTCTCTAAAAAAAAAACTAAACCTTAAAAAGAAAATACTAGTATATTTAATTGGTATCCAATGCAGATTTTCAAAAAATTCCCCCAATAATTCTTTAGTAAATTTATACAAGATTTTAATTTAAATATACAATGTATGCTTATATTAGCATAATAATATACGCTAATTGCTAATATTAGCAATTAATAATAATAATAATAAAAAACCAAGACAATGACAAAAAAATAATTTTATCTATTAATAAAAACAAAATTATTTAAATTATTAAGTTATATAAAAAATGTATTAAAATGCCAAGTATTATCAACAGATAGTTACGTTACAAAATTTTATCGTGAAATCATCATATTCTATCGAAAATTAATGCAAAATTAAAAGACTGCTCACTGAAAAATTAAGCACGCTATTAAAGAGTATAACCTTTTTTTTTATTTCGCTATTATATCTTTTTTTTCTTTTAAAATAAATAAATAAATTATAAAATCATGACAAAGAGACTGTTTTATTTATTTGAAATTGTTCGCAGAGTCTGGCTCTGAATATTAGTGTCAATTTATAATAAATTTTATAATCAAATTGTTTATAGACATTTCATATGGAGATGTTTCATTCAAACAAAGATTTATTTTGACCTTTTTTTGTTGTTGTTGTTGTTGTTGTTGTTTGTTTTCGGGGATCTGTTTAGGAAGAAATTGGGTCCTTTAAAGGACCATTCACAAAATTTTTCATTTCAAAACAGGATTCTTCACAAAGTTTTTCATTTCAAAACAGGACCCTTCACAAAATTTTTCACTTCAAAACAGGACCCTTCACAAAACTTTTCACCTTAAAAAAGGACCCTTCACAAAATTCTTTGTCTCAAAAATAGGCCTTTTACAAAAATTTTCCAGCTTCAAATCAAACCTTTTATAAATTTGATCATTTAAAAGTAAAATATGACCTGTCACTTTAACATATGTAAAGAAAATATATGTATTTTACGTACATAAATCTTCTTAAAAATATACAACAAGAAACGTGAATTCTACGATCATTTCAAATTCACAAAATAAGACTAGATTTTTCACAAATGTAAAAAAGCTCTTCACAATTTCACAAAAACAGGACCCTGAGGGAAAAGTCTGGACAGACCCCTGTTTTTTTTTTTTTTTTTAAGCTATAGTTTAATTTTTTTCACTTCCTCTAGGGATGCACAACCTGTGGCCCGCGAAGGGCTAACGTGTGGCTCGCGAGTTTCGTCAATTTATAACTGGAAAAAATTTCAATTTTTGTCCATAGGTCGCAGGAACAAATCGTTAATTTGCCGCGAGAAAAATTGAAAATTTCGTCAGTCAGCTAAGAATCGCGAATTTCATTGATCGGATGCTGAAAAATCGCGAATTTCGTTGATCAAACACAAAAAAATTCGCGAATTTTGTCGATCAGGCAAGGAAAAATTGCAAATTTCGTTGACCAAACACGGAAAAATCGCGAGTTTTGATGATCAGGTGCGGAAAAATCGCGTTGATCGAGCACGAAAAAAATCGTCAATTTTGTGGATGTTGCGCGGAAAAATTGCAATATTTTGTTGATCGGTTGCAGAAAAATTAGTTAAAAATCATGAATTTCGTCGATCGGATGTAGAAAAATCTCAAATTTCGTTGACTGGCAGCGGAAAAATCGCGCGTTACGACTGTTGATCGCGAATTTCGTCAATTTGTCGTGGGGAAAAATTGCAAATTGCGTCTGTCAGTTAAGAATCGCGAATTTCGTTGATCGAATGCAGAAAGATTGCAAATTTCGTTCATCAGGTACAGAAAAATTGCAAATTTCGTCGATCCGGCATGGAAAAATCGCAAATTTCGCGGATAGTGTTGTCGATCGGGTTCCGGAAAAATCTCGAATTTAGTTGCTCGGGTACAAAAAAAATCGCGAATTTTAACGATTAGGGGCAGGAAAATGGCAAATTTCGTTTATCAGGCACGGAAAAATCGCGAATTTTCTCGATGATACGCAGAAAAATTCAAAATTTCGCTGATCGGCTGCAGAAAAATCGCGCGTTTCTTCAGTTTATCGTGGGCAAAAATCGCGAATTTCGTCAATTTGATAAAATTTGCAATTTTTTCCTGCGGCATTCAGTTAATAATTGCAAATTTCATTAATCGGAGGCGAAAAAAATCGCGAATTTAGTTGATCGGACGCGAAAAAATAGCAAATTTCGTCGATCGGACACGGAAAAATAGCGAGTTTTGTCAATCGGGCTCCGAAAAATCGCGAATTTCGTTGGTCGGGCACGAAAAAATCGCGAATTTCGTCGATCAGGGGATGAAAAATGGCAAATTTCGTCATTCAGGTGCGCAAAGATAGCGCATTTTGTCTATCAGGGGCGGAAAAATCGCGAATTTTAACGACCGGCTTCGGATAAGTTGCCAGTTTTATTGATCAGGAGCGGAAAAATCGCAAATTTCGTTAATAGGCACCTCCTTCCCCTTCATTCATAAAGTCGGCTGTAATTTTTTTCGGCACTAACCACTTCCATGCCAATGTTGGTTTTTTAGCACTTTTAATAAAACAAAATTTACTCCTCCACTCCTCCGAATAAAGTCAAGGAATATTATCACTCCTCCGAAATAATCCTTGCTAAATACAAACGTTGATATATCCTTTCCAACCAACTAAATTAAATATGTTGACAGGGTAGGGGGGAACAGAGAGGTGTAAAATGCCCCCCCCCCCCCCCCCCCCGCTCTGAAACCATATTTTTTATCTTATTATAGGCCAAAGATCACCTGCCCAAAATAGAACTCTCTCCTTGTTACTAGACGTGGTGCTCGGCAACCCAGAAATTTTTGTAAGTGGCCCTTCTCTTAAAAAGGTTGTGCACCCCTATCCTAAACTAAATAAAATTCCTTCGTCAATTATCTGAGAGGTCATTTAAGAATAAACATTTTCTTGAGTTTTTTAGGATCAATCAAAATTTTCAATAGAATAATATATAGTATATATAAAATTGATGTGAGATTTTTCATGTAGAGACAAAAATTTCCGAATAAAATCTTTTAAATACGATTGTTTAAATTTCTTTCACTTTAAGGGGTCTCAGGACTTAAAATTGGGGAAAAAACAAAAACATTAACATTTAATATCTTAAAATGTATGATTTAAAAACACAATTTTTATTGGGATTAAAGATACAAGTATTTTCTTTCCTTTCACGTATTTAAAAAATTGCGATGCAGAATTAGTTTTTATAGGGGGCTCCAAATTGTCAGATATTTGTCGAGCAGAAAATTGGAATAACAGCATTTGGTATTACAAAGTAAATTTTGCAACTAAAATTAAATTTTGTGTGCCTAATTATATTTCAGATATAACAATTACCCTGAACCTAAATAAATTTGTACTTAAAGCATTTTTATATTTTTAATACAAAGTTGTATTTAGCCAATACAAAACTTTGAAATTTTCAACAGTGTAATCGCCTAAAAAAATATTTTTTTGCACAATAAAAATTAAATTTTAGGTTCGGTTTAAACAGACTAACATGAAACATGTTTTGAAAAAAAAAAAAAAATTAAGCTTTAAGAGTCCTGAGACCGCTTAATAAATAAATTCTTTAGATATTAATTTGACATAACACTTAAAAATGAAAATCGTCCGTCAAAACGTTTGAAGATAAACAATTATAGAATTTTAAAATAAAATATGGAAATAAATTGCTCTTACAGATTTTTCTTTTTGTGTAGAGACGATTGTTTCCAAAGAAAATCTTGAAAGAAAGATCGTTTAAATGTCTTTCATTGCCTTTTTAAAAAAAAATTTTTGATACATTTATTGGACAAGTCATTTAAGAAAAAAAAAAATAAATCTGTGAATATGTTTGAGAATCAATACAAATTCTCAATAAAATAAAGGAGGAGATTTAACCCCAAAGCACTGTCAAATGACTCTGCTTCACCGTGAGAAATTCCGGCTTGCGACTTAAAAAAACAATCTTGCATCTTTCAGAGAATTCATAATTAATACCACGTTTCCGACATCTGTTTCGCCCAGCGACCTGTAATGTCATCTCCAACTGCAGTGGAAGCTCATCGCAATCCTTACCAGACAGTGACAGAAATACAACAGCTGTAGCTCTCTCCCACCCCCGCCTCTGTAGTCATTTGCCCTGCAAAGTGTGGTAAGGGAAGAAAAAGTGTTGCACCAAGGAGTAGGAAAAGGAGGGGCTGACCTCCACCCCCCCCCCCCTTCCATTTCAAATAATTTTTAATTATACAAGCTTTTCAAAAAGACTATTGATTTTTTTGTTGTTGTTTTTAAGGTTTGGTAAGTCATCTCTGAAAAGCAACTCTGTACACAAATTGCTATAAATATTTACATATTTACCTAGAAAATCTGCAGATCAAGGGCCTCAGTGTCAGCTCTATAAGTCGCAGTTCTATTTGTAATCCATTTTATTTACTAAAATTTTGAAGTTTTCATATAGCAGTTTTCTTTCTTTCATATTGATATATTACTGCAAGTACTATTTTATGCGGTTTCCGGTGTAACGGGAAATACGATTACATGCACTGGTATAAAGGTCAAAATTAGCACTAGCCACCGGCCACTGGGCCAGTAAATGAAAAAAAGTGGCTAGTGAAAAATTGTCTATCAGTGGCCACCTTCCGGCCACTTTTTTATAAGGAGATAATAAAATTTTCTTGCATTTCATCAAGGATTCTACTTTTTTTGGTTCCAATATATTTATATTAACATATTTATTTGGGCTACTCAGTTTTAGATTAATACTTATGGAAATTTTACTGTTTAGCATTTTGATATAAAAAAAGTGGCCGCTAGTTTAAAGAAAGTGGCCACTTCAAAAATTGGTCCTACCGGCCAGTGGCCGCTAATGAAATTTCCCAATTTTGACCTATACACTGGTACTTAAATTGCTTAATTTTTGTGAAAACTTTTTTTTAAATAATGGGACGGTCTCACCCCCTCCTCCTTTCAATTGTCTCATAATTTGATAATCGTAATTCTGCAATTTTCAGTGCATTAAATCTTCTATCGCAGAAATACTTTGATTAAATAACGCAACACTTTCAATTAAAAAATACTGATAGGTATAATCGAAGATTCTGAGCACGTTATGAGTCACGTTTGTTACGAAAATGTTTCTACGCACATTTTCCGACAATTTTTTTTTATTAATGTAAAAGAGCTAAAAAATATTTTTTTTCTTTCAGAGATTTTTCTCGTGTGTGTGTGTGTAAAGATGAATATTTCGGAAGAAAATCTTTAAGAAAACTATCTTTTAAAGTTTCCACTACATAAAAAACTATGTAAAATCCTTTAGATATCCACTTGATAAAGTAATTTTAAAATAAAAGTTTTCTGTCAAATTTTTAGAACAATCAAAATGTGTAATGAAATTAACGAATTTTAAAATAAATTTTAGAATGTGTCGAAAATTTGAAAAGAAAAAAACAATTTTCTGTTTTTTTTCTTTTTTTTTTTTTTTTTTTTTAAGATAATTTATATTTAATTCACTATTTAAAGTAAATAAAATTCTTTAGATAATCATTTGACAAAACTCATTTGAAATCACTTGTAAAATTTTAAGAATCTAATAAAATTAAGAAATTTTAAAATGAATATTAGAATGTCAGAGGTAAGCAAAAATATTTATAAAGAAAATCTCTTCAAAACGATCACTTAGCTTCCTTTTTCTACCTTAAATAAATAATTTCTTAGTATTATAAAGAATTAAATTACAAATGTATTTATCTATTACATATATCTATCTATTCATTTTTAATGACACTAGTCTCCCCCCCCCCCCCAACAGTGAATGTATACATCTAAATTTCAGAATATACAGTATGACTTAAAAAATCCGGCATCAAACCATCTTTTCCCTTCCTTATTCTTTTACACTTTCAAGTTATGAGAGAGGAAAAAGTAGCAATTCTTTATGAATTAAAAACTTCAAGATCGAAAGTAAAAATGCAAAAAAGAATATTTGACTTTTTATTTCAATTATCAGATGCGATTATTTTCTGAACAAAATTTCTGGAGCTGCACTGTTGCTTAGAAATGGGAGCAACTTTGGGGACAACTTTGGCAAATGCATGACACAATATATGGCCGGAACGAATTTTCAGCAACGGCGACATCAATGATGAGGAAGAATTTCCAGGCTTTCAAATTTCCAGTGAAAAGGCCGCAATTTATGAGCTGATTGAACACGCAAAATCTGAAAAATGCATTAAGTGTCCAAAAAAGAGATATAGATGATTGGCTAAACATTGACGAAAATGCATCAGCAACGATCAATTTAACGGACAGCGAGATCGCTGACGCTGTGCTAAGTAGAACCGCCGCTAATGCTAGTAGCAGGTCAGAAAACGAGAATGCACAACCGGCAGAAGAAAAGGTGTCATTAGAAAATACATGGATGACTGGAGAATTAATATATGCTTTAGAGAAACAAGACTGTATTTCCGAAATAGACATTCTTCATTTGTATAAAAAAGGGAAAAAAAAAACTGTTTAAAGAACGGCCAAAAGAAAGTGAAGCAAACAAAGTTGACATCGATGTTTCCGAAATTACAAAAAAAAAAAATTTTTTTTCCCTGTAATATAGAAACTTTCAATTAAAGTAAGTTTTTTAATATTTAATTTTTACTTTTCCTTACATCATTATCACTTAATATTGAATTAAATTATGACTAAAGGCACCATTAAGAATATAGAACTACTTTTGATATTCCTTTGAAAATCCGGGATTTTCAAAAATCCGGCATAGTCTCTGTCCCGATGATGCCGTTTTTTTGAAGTTGTACTGTATCTTTAAAAAATAAGCGACTTCGAGTATTTACTTCATGGGTGATGGAGAAAAGAATAATATAAAACAAATCTGTTTCAATTCAAAACTATCATGCTTTTTAAAAATCTTTATGATTAGATGCCTAGTAAAACAAACTATCTGAAATTAGCATTTATCTCGGTGATTACAGAGATGTATTATAAAGCATCATCTAAGCACAAAATGAATAAAAAAAAATTTGATAAGTCCTTCAAGATGAATAATTTTTTGCTTTAAATAATGTAAAACAGAATGCAAAAAGTATCCGGGTTTTTTAGAAGTGTGTAGGTCCCAGTAGCAGAAACAGTGAAGCACGGAAGCGGGCGCTGCAGATTATTTTAAACCTTGCAAATTAATTCACCAACTTAAAAAGAAATGCTGGGCTTAAAAAATAGTTGAAACTTGCTTTAAGTCTCTAGATTTAAGGTATTTGTTGTATCCTTATATTATATTTTCGGAACAGATGTGTTATTATCCCGGGGTCCGCCATCTCGGATTTTTTTCTTGGCTTGAATTAAAAATTATTTTTTTATTAATAGTTATAATTATTATATTCCAGTTTTTTCAATATTATATTAACCTATCAACAATATATAACCATTGGCGACATTACTATTTGGCGAAAAAGGAGTTTTCATGCAAGAAAAAAATCCAAGATGCTCGGACCCCGGAATAATAACACATCTAAGCCATATTTTCTTTATAAATGGAAATTTTGCTTACTTAGTGTTTCTGTTATTTCTTATGATAGTAGGCTTATTGGGTCGCAGATAAATTTTAGTTTGCTGCAGACTGACACAGAAAATTCTGCTTCTGGGATGTAGGTCTCAAGATTTGAAAAGCCTAGCGTCATCATTGTATCTACATAATTGCAGGAAGGAATCTCTAAAACATCTTTGCTCTCGAAATAAATGTGTTGCTTTTTATCCTGGCAGTTGCGTCGTACAGTGAGCCAAGGGCCATTCTCTATTCATGTTCCATTGCGATTTAAAAATAAAAAAATCAGCTGTATTTTTTTCCTTTCGTTGGATCAATCTGAATAAACTAAGAAATTTAAAAATATTATTTATAGTTAAATTGTAGTGTCATCTCCAGTTCAGTTGAAGCATGGGTGCAAGAAGTATATTCAAGCCAAGACTGAAAACTTTTCTCGGTATTAGAAATATTCAAATGGAAATGGGTTAGAATATTTATAATGCTTTGCATTATTGGCTAAAAATTGATGTCTTACAATAAAAGAAAGTTATTAACAGTTCTTGATATTAAAATTGCTATTATTTAAGTATAAAAAGTAGAATCTATTATCAGTCAAAAAAATCTTCAAGACTGAAATCAGTCCTGCGACTGAAGGTCTTGCACCCATGGTTGGAAGTAGAGACTCATCGCCATCCTTACCAGAAAGTGACAGAAATACAACAGCTGTAGCCCTTTGCCCCCAAGAGTGTGGCTAGGGATACAAAAAAGAAGATTGTGGGTCCAACTGTAGTAATAGAAAAAAGAAAAGAAGATTAAAAAGTTTTCTGCAGACATTTTCCCACTCTTTTTTTTTTTAATGCACTTGTAAATTCCCCTCCCCCCTTTCCACCAACAGTAATGTCAGAGCTTGAAGAGTAGTTCTAAGAGTTAGTGTTATAAGGTAATTTTATACTCATTTTCCTGTTTCGTCCCCCCTTTACTTGCAACCATCTTTTCGTACTAAGTAGCAAGATCTGTCAGTTAAAATAACTTTAGAGGAAATTGCTCGTCCTATCGCTAATAGAGAAGTAAGTTTTTATACACTATTTCAATTAAGCCCAATTGAATACATTTCGTTTTCAACCGCAATTCTAGTGTATTTAATTTCGTTAAATTGGTAAGATGAAAAAAATCCATTTACTTTCGGCTGGATTTTTTCTTTTTAAGCGAAGGACTTAGTTTTGTATTATTTTGGTTTCCCTAACACTAATTTTTCGGCTTAAAAGTTACTTTGTTAATTGTTACTTTAGAATATATATATCAGATTTCCCCTACTGCCCTTTAATTTAAAAAATAGCACCCTTCTTGCACCTCATTTTAAAAAATTGCACCCTTCTTGTCCTTCAATTTAAAAAAAAAAAAATGTACCCCTACTGCCATTTGTATAAAAATGCTTACAAGTAAAAACTGACACGTTGTTGTCTTGAAATAAGCAGGGCTGCGGAGTCGCAGTCGGGCCCATTTTTGAGAAAAAGAGTCGGAGCCGGAGCTGTTAAAATTTCCGGAGTCGGAGTCGTCCATTTTACAAGAAGGTTTGCGTTGCCGGTGTCGGCCCATTTTTGAGCGAAAGAGTCGGAATAGGATCTTAAAATTCCTGGAGTCGTCCATTTTTCCTACCGACTCCACAGCCGTGGAAATGAGTGCCTTTAAAAATTAAAAAAATGCGCTGAAGATTGAAAAGTACCCTTGGGCCTTGTGAATCTAAAAAGAGCCCTTACGACTCTAGAAACAGTCCTTGCGTATCTAAAAAGAGCTCTTACCAATCTATAAAGTGCCCTTTTCCCACCACCATCAACCCTGCCCTTTTTTAAACTTGGGGGAAATTCTGATACATACAAAGACAAATTTTCTTTGCAATAATACAGCAAAACATCTGAAAACGGAACAAGTTTAGAATGGAATCCTATCTTAAACTGGAAAATTCGCGGAACAAACGAAAAGAAAAAATACAATGTCAACATAAATAAAATCTTCGACCAAAAACAAACTTCCACATCAAATACCGACGTTTTCGAATTATGCATTTTTCCCCCTGAAACAGTGCAAATTTTCAAGATTACAGAGTAGACACCGTATGCAATTAATAAAACTAGACTAATGAAATCAATATTTAAGATTCATTTAAATTTTATTTTAGAAAATATTCTACAACACTGTTTTATGATGGATACCACTTGTAAAATAAAAAAATCCCTGCCCGCACGGCCAACAGGCACAGGCAGATTTCGAAGTTAAGTACTAATTTCACCAACAAAAACTAAATCAAGATTAGAAATAAACTTAGTTTAACAAGCTGTAAGACTTGGTCTTATCAAAAACTTCTCAGTATAAAAGTTGTAGATAATATTAAGAAGATTTATAATAAATTTACGGGGATTTGATATGTTGAGAATTGGCGGGGTTATGAATTTTTTCTTCTTAAAACCCTATTTTTTCGCCTTTTATAGCAATTTTAATGAGAGTATTAAAAATCTGCCACACATAACTTTTTGGTCCTTTCCCCTAGAAGTAATAACTTTAAATTGATTCGATATGTATAATAATTAAGAAGTTATGGGGTTTTATCTTTTTTCACAAAAACGCTCTCCATTTCCACTCCGTTCGTCCGATTTTGCCGAACTTATACCGTGTTTACTCGCGTAATAGTCGCACTTTTTTTTGCCAATTCTTCGTTGTGAAAGTCTATGTGCGACTATTATGCGAGGAAATCTACTACACAATATTGTACACTCTAATGCTAAAACATTTCTGGTGTAAAAAAACACATTGTAATAAAATTTGTAACTTAACTAAATGTTTCCAGATTATGTGCTAATTATTAAATACCATTTTTCTTTTTGTGGAAATATTTTTATAGCCAAAATATTTACAAATAATCTTTGTCAAAGTTTTGACAAAAAATTCTCATAATAAATCCCTTTCACTGAAGGTATGAGTATCACTATTGTAATGTGAATCTGTGTCTGAAGACCATTGAGTGACCATTGGGTATGTCAATGGGGGTGACAGAACAGATGAATCCATTAAGAGTACTAGTTCTGGGAAGAGTACAGCTGATAATTTTCTATTTTCTAGATGAAAGTAAGTCAAATACGAGACTGTGACTTTTATGTAAAAAAATATTTTAACGATTTTTTCTGCTTCAAAACGTGTGTGCGACTATTATGCGATGGCGACTATTACGCGAGTAAACACGGTACTTGACCCGAGATTTTCTAACCCTTGATTTTATCTATCAGTTTGGAAAAGATTTGTGCTGAATAATGGAAGCTATCGTGTCCATAAAAAAGAAATATAAAGTTTTTAACCGACGGGGGGGGGGGGGGGGGGGGGGGTTCAATGGGTCATGACCGGCGTAGATCTGCAAACATTTTTTAGAAATTCCAACATAGGAGAGAATATAATAGATAGTGTTTCTTACGAAATCAACCTAATTTATGTTTATTGAAACTACAATGAACAAATATTCTGACCTAATTCCCATGATAAAGATGCTTTCATAATAAATTTGTAACTAAAAACATAGATAATATCAAAGAAACGTACACATCGAAAAACAAATCATCGGAAATCTGCTAGCCATCTGTCACAAAATAGTTGGCAAACACTCTTACAAGAAAGAACTCGGATTCGTTGTTGCATAATAAGCATTGAGCATTAATTATCTAAGAAAGACATAAACATGACAAGTGAAATCAAAGGCAGCAGGTGGAATTCGGACGCCGGCCGTTTCAAACATCCGAAACCCGTTTCAAGACAGCATGAACTGGCGAGTTAATTTTTCAAAAACAATTGAAATTCTAATTCGGAGCGATATTCTCAACGAATGAGACTTTCACATACATATCAGTTGCAGTATGCATCTCATTTATGCTGTGTTTTGTTTCAGAATCAGCTTATTTGTATCATTATCAAAAATTAAATAAGAAATGATACATAAAAAATACTCAGATAAATGAAAATATCCAAAATCAAAAGTTGTGCGTTAACGAGTTATGCCAGCAGTTTGACTTGTTTCCAAAACCAAATACTATCACTAAAGGGTCAATATCGAAGTTAATTTTTAAAACTCTCAAAATGATTGCTATAATTTAAATCTACATCAGTACTGTTCACTTATCTCCCATTGCATTTTATACATTTCGTTTTCTTTTGAGGTGGAGGGACGAATGAATTCGTTTGAGGCTGCGCTCAAAACGCACAGTAGCTATTTTCTGACACATTCACGAAGTCATTTTTTACCATAGGCGCATGTGACTATCAGGTGCTGTTATTCAGAAACTATAAAATCTAACTGCGTTTTACATTTTTCAACACAGCCAAAGAATCTTTCCGAAAATTTTGTCAAAATAGATAGTTTGAACCAAAATTACGAATTGTTTTACTTTCTTTCGAATATTCCAGTTACGACAAAAGGAAAAAAAAAATCTATTTTCAAAGATATTTTTTGCACATTTGTAAAATATATTTTCTACATAAAAAAAAATCTCAGTATACCTTAGTCGACGCAGTGCGGTCTCATAGGCCGCATCTCCCTAGTTAAGGGTTTAGACGCTATTCTCAAAATATTTTTTATAGGGTTTTGGAATTACAGTCATGAAAGAATGTTTTCTCGATGCATAAAAATTTCTGTTGTCAGTTCCGAGTTTTGGGGAGTCTAGTTCCTCCAAAAAGACATTTAGAATTTGACCTTTCGGTAAATATTAATTTTAATAATTAATTGAAGCTCGTTATTTGGACGTCTGAACTTTTTATGTACAGGTGACAGAAAATCATTTCTTAATTGTGACAACGTATTTTTACTTTTAAGAATCGCTTCGTGTGATGTTCAAATATTAGCCTTAACATCCGCAGATGATTCGCTTTCTAATTCCATAAGATTTTTTTTATTTCTTAGCGAATGCAAATGACGCAGAGTATGAATAGTTTTGCAAGCATTAGTGGACGGAACGTCTTTCCGATTGTATACGCTCATCATGGTAACCTGAAACTGAGGATGGAATCGACAAGATGACTTGAAAGAGAAATGAAAGCCTTCACGCAGAGGGTATTTGATATCTCTGAGATTTCTTCTTCTTCGTTGACGCAAATTTCAGGACGAACTCGTAATGGAGCTGAAACACAGACGCAGTAGAAAGGCTGAATAGTTTCACTTAACAAGCAATTTATACTCAAAAATTTGTTCCTTAATTCTAGATTTCGAACAATAAAACAAGCATTGTTTCGATCAAGTTGTTTTTGCTGTGGTCTGTCCAAACTGTTCTCATAATGTCCTGTTTTTGTTGTTTTTTTTAATACTTGTGAAATATCTAATCATAATTGAAACATTCAGGTTCCTCTTTTGACATTTTAACAAGGTTCTGCTTATTAACCTTAACAGTAACATCCTTCTTCGTCATAAGTCGTTTAAGGCGGCTCTCAAATCCACTGCTCAACAAGCTCGAAACTTTCTGACACATGTTTAAACGTAAAGGCACGATTGGCATGGCTGACTATTAAAGGTCAAAATTAGCACTAGCCACCGGCCACAGGGCCAGTAAATGAAAAAAAGTGGCTAGTGAAAAATTGTCTATCAGCGGCCACTTTTTTACAAGGAGATAATAAATTTTTTTGCATTTCATCAAGGATTCTACTTTTTTTTTGGTTCCAGTATATTTATATTAACATATTTATTTGGGCTACTCAATTTTAGATTAATACTTATAGAGATTTTACTGTTTAGCATTTTGAAATAAAAAAGTGGTCGCTAGTTTAAAGAAAGTCGCCACTTTAAAAATTAGTCCTACCGGCCAGTGGCCGCTAGTGAAATTTCCCAATTTTTACCTATACTGACTATAGAAGCGATATGACATCAAAAGACGTTTTTCTCCCTTGCCTGATTGTTTTTTTCTCGTTTGTCCGAAAATTCGGTTCAAAATGTTAACTTTGACAGTATTTTCTGAAAGATCTTTTGCATTTACCACAAAATGCTACGTAAAATTGTGAAGGTCTTTTAAAATGGGAAAAAAAGAGAGAGAGAGAGAAGATTTCTTAAAAGGACTTAAATTCTTCCTCAACAGACTCCTGCTCTGAAATATGCTTAGCAAAGCTTGCTTAATGTCATGCAATTAACCAACAGCTCATTTTACATTCAGTTTGTGGTTTTAGAAAGGAAGAGAAGAGCGCAAGCGAAGCAGTGTAGAATATTGTTGTAACTGAATAAGAGAACATAGTCGACAGGAAACCACAAGCAATTCAATATGAATCCCAAAAATGGAATAAATCCTGGGATTTTGGAAAGAATATTTTAAATGATTTTAAAATGGGGATATTTTTTTTAAATTAATTTACAAGGAAAATTCCACTAAAATTTTAAAAAGACGAGAATAAGGTGGAGTGGCTTGACCTCAAATTACCCTTGAAGAAAGGTGGGATATATCGTATCCCACTTAATTTTAATCAAGATTTGTGCCAGAATTTTTAAATAAAAATTTTCTTTCATAACTTTGGTGGGGAAAAGCTGTAAAATTGCATTTTCTTATTTTCAATAAAAAAAATTTTGAAAATTCTGTGTAAAAACACAGCATTACAGAATCACAATTACTTGGATGAGAAAGGATTAAGCAATAAATGGTATAGCAGCTAGACAGCTTAATACATACTTTTGCACATCATAACCTATGATGTGTAAAAGCTACATGCATATCACACAAAAATAGTCAAAAACTGAAGCTTTTCATTTTAATTTAGTCTCACATACTGTGTCTGCATTATATAAATAATTTGGTTTCGTGGCATAGATTTTCAATGGAAGGCTCTCGCACTGCATTTTGTTCGCAGCGCTTTATTTTTTCTGGAAGAAATTTTCATCCTTCATAACTTCCTATCCTTAACCTTCATCAAAGTTCAAAATTTGTGAAGTCTCCTTACTAACATTTTTAAATTTTGGTGAGTAGAAAAGTTTGGGAGGAAGAGGAAATTATCTAGTCATGCATTTGTTTTAAAATACTATTTAAATTAAACATGAGTATTAAACATATCAAAATTTCATTGAAAGAATTTATATCAATAATTCAGAAAATTTATATTTAAATTTTATAAATGTTATACGTCCTTAATAATTGGCTTTCATTCAGTATTGCTGGTGTAATTTCATAGTGGCCATTGTACTGTTTCTTTTACTCGACTGTTGTCACCCAAAAAGTATATTTCCCAGAAAATAGTTAAAATTTCATGGGCGAGAGGTTTCCACCAATGAAATTATTTTAGGAGGGATTCAAAATTTTGGGCGGGAATCACACCAACCCGCCTGAATTTCAGGCCCTAGTAAATTTCTTCTAGCCTATCCTCTTTACGAGATTGATTATTGATTGTAATAGCATGTTGATTGTTGATCCGTGACAGGTTTAGGGAGTTTTGGAATTTGTCCCATGCGCCTCATATGAGAAGTGATAAAAACATTTTCAAATACAGTAACAAATAATTCGGCTTCATTTATGCTTGAGCAAACAATTCCGGAAATTTTGGAGCAGAAATTGTTATCCAAGTATTTTTAGAGGGATTAGGCACGACAAACTAACGTTACATCCAGAATAATACGCGTACTTTATGCCCCATGCTCAATAATGAAAATTTTCGGTTAACTTCGAAATTTTCATGCATATTTACATTTCATACCCGCAATGAGGAAATTGACATGCAAATAAGCATAGTTAGAATTCGTTTAAGATTCATTTGTTTGGGGCGCTACTTACCATCTTTTGCGCGTGAGAGCTATGTTTTAAGTAAAATCCGATCGACTATGAATATCAAAGGCAAATGAGGTAACTCGGCATTTCTTGACTAGTAACTAGCACCATTAGGAGTCATCTGTTAATTACGGGGACGGGGTTGACACAAAGTGACAGTGGGAGGGGTACTTTAACTCGTTGTGTCTCGATGTCACATCTAAAATATGAAAATATTTAAGTAGACTAGTAAGCGTTATTTTCAAACATAAAAAGTGCATTAAAAATGTATATATAGCATTATTTAACTACTATTAGCTATTATGGGATTTTTTCCTCTTTTAGTTTGAATTGCGATGGCTTGAAGTAAAAGCACACAAGATCTGAACGCTTTTATTGCTGTATATCAAGGTAATAAAACATTTAGTTTTTTCTTAACCACTAAAGGGCCATTCCATGAAGGGACAAAATGCCCTGCACGTGACACATAAATACCTATATCTATTAACTTACAGGTTGTTTGATGAATATAAACTACACATATTAAAAATAACAAAAAACTAAAGTTTCATATTTAGAATAGTTATTTTATTTTGAGGTTACAGTAGCATAGTTAAAACAGCAGTAATTTGTAGAAAAGCTATCCAACACGTGACATGGAATGGTCATTAGCAGTTTTGCCGTAGCACATTTTTCGATACGTCAATTTTGATTTGCTCATGAAAATTAAGCCTTAATTAATAAATTGTGTACTTGTAACAGTTTATTTTGCTGTTTAGAATTCATAATCATTTTGAAAATAAAATTATTTGTCAAAAATGGGCATAAGTTCTGACAACATGGCAGAAAAAAAACTACCAAGTGGTTTAACATAAAACTAGCTCTAAATTAATAACTGTAAAATATGTGACGTAACATCAAAGAGTAAGAGTATTTATTGCTTGAGTGAGACAATCTGCGACATAGGAGGGGAAGGGAATAATAATAAAAAAAACCCACGAAATTTGTGTAATGCAATTAATAGATGACCCCTTACCGTTAGACAAGCAGAGAGAGAGGTGAACTTCTTTTAAAGGTCACAGTGGTAGTTTTCATGCATTATGAATTTGGCTTTTTACTATATTTGTTTCAGTTTAAACTTGAAGAGTATATTAGACAGTAATATGTTATGTTAATCATCCGGTTGAAAATCTAATAAATACAAAATAGTATAATTTATAATATTTGGTGCATTCTAAGAATGTGATTTTCGGAATCAGTTTTTTTTTTTTTTTTTTTTTTTTTTTTTTTTTTTTTTTTTTAAATCATTAATATGCATAAGTAAAATACTGCCAACAATTAATTTACACATTTAAATAGATTAGTAGGAGTAATTTATTATTTCAAAGAATTATTGAATAATTCTTTGAAGAAGCATTTAAAAATTTTAAAGCAGGAAATGTATAACACTTGCAGTATTTGATAATCACAGAAAGCAAAAATGTAATTATCTAAAACACAATCTAAGAATGTCATACAGCTTAAGAAATTTACTTGTAAAAACACATCTCAGCCACTTGTCTTAGCTTTCATTGACAAGTTTGATAGAGAAATGTTGATAAGCTTTATATCTAAAAGTTCAATTTATCAGACTTAGTTTTATATCAGTTACTCTTTTTGTTCTCCCTATTGATAATTTAAAATAGTGTTTAGCAATCATTCATAATAAAAGGGAAAGGGTCACATTAGAAAGTAAAAATAATAAGTTGTAAAGATATTTTTACGACGTAACCGAAGTTATATATAATTATTAAGTATGTCATATATTAACAACCAACAGTGTTTCAATACGCAAGATAAGAAATATAGATTCGAAAATGCATTCTACATTGTTAGAAGATAAGTAAGAAGTGTTTTCGATTCTCTAAACTATTGCATTATTCGTTAATTTTAAACATGAAGAGCCATAATGGGCAGCAGAGATCTGCACGGGTCGGGCCTATTTTCATTCACGGCACTCGGGCCGAGCCATATTTTTTCTGAAGGCTCAGACCGGACCTAGTCACTTCTCTTTCCGGGCCGGGTCGGGTTCGAGCTTTACCTTTTCCCTGACGAATCAGGCCGGATCTAACTTATTTTTGACGTAACGAGCCGGGACTGGTTTCATTTTTCCTAGTCTTCACGGGCCAAAATCTTCAGCCCCGGTTTTGACCCAGCCCGTATGAAAATCAATTCTCGGGGTGGCCTGTCCCGTACAAAGATCAGTAAAATTTGGCCGGGCCAATAATTTTTTTTCTACGGGACGCGCTCGGGCCGAACTTTTAACTTTTATACCGGCCGGGCTGAATTTTTTTTCTATGGTCCGGCCGGTCCCGGGCCTGTAAATTTTGGCCCGTGCTATGTTAATAATCCGGTTGAAAACCTAATAAAATACAGAGTAGTATAACTTATAATGTTTGTTGCATTCTAAGAATGTAATTTTGAGAAATTAGTTATTTTTATATCATTTACCATAAGAAAAATACTGTCCACAATTAATTTACAAAGATTTAAATAGATTAGTGGGTAGTGTTGACTATAGAAAAAAAAGGGTTGCCGGGCGAGAATTTTTCAAAAAGGGAACACTATTCGAAAAAAGGGTACATTTTTTCAAAAAGAAAACACTATTCTAAAAAAGGGCACACTTGAACCTTGTTCACAAAAAATATTTTGAACTGGTTTGTTTAGAGTCTAAAAATTTGCGATATTTTACCGGGATCAATTGAATTGCCACAGGGCGCATAGGATGTGTTAAAAGGGGCAGGCGGGCGCATCAGAAGGGTTTAAAAGAGCCGCCGGGCGCAAAAAAGAAATAAAAAGGACCGCCGGGCGCTGCGCCCTGCAAAAGCGGCTTGAGTCAACACTAGTGGGAATAATTGATTATTTGAAGAATAATCTATTCTTTGAACGAGCATTTTAAATTTTAAACGAGAAAATGTCTAACGCTTGCATCATTTCATCACAGAAAATAAAAATATGATTGTCTTAAAAACGATCTAAAATCATGACATTCAGTTTAAGTTGATTTTATATCAGCAATTCTCCCCCACCCCCCTTTCTTTGATCATTTAAAATTGTGTTTAAAGTCATTCTTAATAAAAAGAAAAGGGTCACATTAGAAAGTAAAAATATTTTTATTAAATGGTAAAGATACTTTTGAAAGTAACCCAAGTTATATAGACAATTATTAAATTATGTCATACATCAACAATAAACGTGTTTCAAAGACAAGAAATATAGTTCGAAAATGCATTCTACATCATTAGAAGATAAGTAAGATGTGGTGCCTTCGATTCTCTAAAATATTGCATTTTTTCCATTGATCCGATAAGTTTTAATGCGTGCACATACATACATTCGCATGAAATTTTGCACCGAGTGAGTAAATTGATTTTTGATTATCTTTTTATTACTCTGAAAATTAAAAATGTATTTCACACATCAAAATAAATAAACAAGTGAGTGTATAGCAACATATTTTTAAAAACAATCAGTGGACTGAATTAAAATAAAAAATCTGCGACTTACGTCTCCCTCCCATGTTGCATTTTATATTATAAGAGCCATATGAATATATAAATGAACGGTTCAATTGTTTGGAAATCGAATATTCAGCATTTTTATACGTTTGTAGGGAATATTTGTTTCACTTATGGCTGAAAGTAAAGTGATTTGATTAAAATATACCTTTAAGAACACTGTAATTACTGGAATCTGACCAACATTTTCTCACAGGGTTCTGTTTTTAAGAACTTGATAATGGGTTTTTATACTTATGAAAATCTAATCAGAATTTTGTAAATATGAAATCAGAGTTGCACTTAGGTTCTTGTTCAGACACTTTTGACATGGTCCTCTTTTTAAGAACAAAAATATACTTGGTGTCCAAAAATGGGTGAAACATGGTTTAATTTTGTACCTGTTGAAGGTACGCAGGGCAAAAGGCTTCAAAATAAAATAGAAATTTAAGAATATGACGATGAAATAATCTTGCCATTACTCTTTTTAAAGTTACACCTTTTTTTTTCTTTTTTTTTTAACGGTCTTTGGGTCCCATAAATTATATTCAGTTCTCCTTGCACTGACAAGTACGACAGTAAAAATTATATTCTTCTACAACCAAAATTCACCAAGTTATGATACTTCGGATTTTATATAGGGATTGACCGAATACCGAATAGTCGATTCGGTATTCGGTGATTCGGCATATAAACCGAATATTCGGCTTCGGCCGAATACTTAAAAGTATTCGGCCGAATAATTGCGGATTAGTATTTTCTTAGAAGTAGAAGAATTCTCTTTTACTTAAAAGTAGAATAGGCTAAATGATGAGTTTCAATATTATGTGCATGAGTTCAAAGTTCAGCTGCACTACCAAAAACAAGTCGAAGGCCATTTTTAATTACAAAAAACTTTTTTTTTCTTTCCTAAAATAGTCTATAGACTATTTAGACCCCTATATAGATATAGGGGTGAAATCAGAACAACTGCCTACGATATAGGAAAAAAAAAGTAAGGAATATGGGCATCTTTCCATTACCATTTAATTTTAATTATTTCTACATTAGTTTTTCCAATTTAAATTTATTTAATGTGTATTCTCTTTAATATACACCTCAAATAAGTATATCAGAGTTCATCGCTGTATATCTAAGGTTTATATTAAAGAAAATACATGCATCAAATAAGTATACTCCTATGCCTATTCTATAGCTTTTATAACTATTAAATTAAAATAGCTAAAATTTATCTTCATCACCACAGTGATAAATATTAATCAAAATATAAATATGTATCAATAATTTCACAGAAAATAGTTAAATGTACAAATTTATATACCTTTTGTATTTGAGAACATTTCAATTCCATATGTATATAATTAGACAATCAGTAAATCAGCTTAATGACAACATTGTTTCTTTTTATTTGAATGAACTTTTGTATTTCTGAGAATCCTTATCCCTAATAATAGCCTGTATAGTTTAATACTTTCATTGGGTTAATTTGGATATTGACTAGTGATAAAATAATAAAAAATAAGTGATGGGTTAATGAATTTGTGAGTTGAAAGAAGTCATTAATTTTTTTTGTGTAATTAGATTTAAGAATAAAAATATAACTGAATAAATTATTAAGAATTTAATTTTAATTAAAGTTTATTAAAAAAGCTAATATATGCAAAAATGTGTATTAAAAATTTTTAAGTATTCGGTTGCCGAATACCGAATATTCGGTGTATACTTTGACCGAAGCTTCGGTATTCGGTATTCGGCAAAATTGCTGATTCGGTCAATCCCTAATTTTATAAAAATTTCGAGCTTTCGGCACGAAAAAAATATGTCCGTTTTTCTTGCCTGAAAGCTCCGAAATTTTATAAAATTCAAAGTATCATAACTCGGGGGGTTTCGGTCGCAGAAGACCGGCATTTTTACAGCTGTACTTGACAGAGAATGAAGAAAATTTTTCTGAATATAACTTGTATGACACAGGAACGATGTAAAGATTAAAAAGTGAACTTTTTGGAAATTAATAGCAGAACATTTCATGAACATAATTTTAATTCCTACCTTATTTTTAACAATTTACATTGCCTAGGTATCTCCTCTAGGTACAATTTAAAGCGCGTTTTAAACTTTTTGGAACATCCATTTACAGAGGTGGGGAAATACACCATTTTAGTCGCTACTGGCAATTGAACTTTCTAATAGCGCGAGCGAATTTTTGGGTGGTCTTTGAAAACTGTACGCTATAGAGATATGCCCAAAAACCTTCTTTTTTTTTTTTTTTTTTTTTTTTTTACTAGATATTGAAACTTCCTACACTAAACTTTCCTTTGTTGTATATATTTCTTAATTTTACAGAAAAAAGAATTATGAAAACGCATTTTAGCAATAGTAATTAATGATTTGTGGAGCCGCATACGATTTTGTTAAAACAATTTTCAACTTTATGTTGCATCTTGCTGGCTGGTAAAATAAATCCTTGGCTGGTAAGATTTTCTGAAAATTCCCCACCCTTGAACCTAAAGGGCAAAATTAGCTCTAGCCACCGGCCCAAAATGAGAAAAAGTGCCTATTAAAAAATTGTCTGTCAGCGGCCAACTTATGGCCACTTTCCTACAAGGAGAGAGTAAAATTTTCTTGCATTTCATCAAGGATTCTACTTTTTATGGTTGCAATATGTTTATATTAACATATTTATTTGGGCTATTCAATTTTAGATTAGTACTAATAGAAATTTTAACAAAAGTTTACTGTTTTAGTACTTTTAAATAAAAAAGTGGCCACTTATAAAACCTGGTACTACTTACTAGCCACTGGTGAAATTTCACAGCTTTGCCCTTTAACTGAACCTGTAGGCATGAATGCTTTAAATTGAGGTATATAAATTTACATACATATTATAAATAGCTAGAGATAATTGGTTCTTTGGTGATTCAAGCTGTTTTGTGACAGGTCTGGTTTTATTTTGTGCGAAAGTTTCATTTTGTGATAAAAATACTTTAAAGAAAATTCTTTATAGAGAATTTAGAATTTTGTGAAAAATCTTATTATATTGTGAAGTATCGTTTAAAATTCTCCCTAAATAGATCATTTAAATTATAAAACTCCACTCTAGTTCTTTATTAGTCACATTTTAAAGCAGAAAATAAGGCGACCACCGTAAGAAGAGCAAACATTTCAAACAAGAATCGCACGACTCTAGGAACTTCATGCTATAAATCCTTTCCAGAAAACCATTTTTCCAAGGTAAAAAAGGCACACCAGTCGTTTAGAAGAGGTGCAGAACGACCTCAGCGGAAATCAGCTAACTGAGAGAGAGGGGCTGATAACAAAAAGGGGGGATAGAGCAAGAGGCAGTGGAGCAAAAAGCAGGCGAGTTGAAACACACTGTTTGGCGTAGCAACCGTGGGAAAGGATCGCGAGAGAGAGCTCCGTGACTACTAACCCCGCAAGCTCTCTATTCTCCTTTTTGGGGGTCTTTCGAGGGGTGTTTGCCAGCTTTTTGTTATCCACGTCCTTATTGTAGTTCGCATTTTTTTGCAAGAGGAACAAAAAAAACAAAAAACACATAGGTCGCCAAAATTGAATTCTTAAAGATTACGTAAACCTGTATGTTTGTACAATTATTTAAACATTAAGAAAAACCAATGAGTTTTCTTAAATTTAAGAGGCTACTTCAGTCAAACGAAAAGACCCGTTCGCTAATGCTAATCCTATGGAAGAAATTTATAAAGATATCTCGGTCGCATTTCAATATTTTTAAATGATTTCTTTTGCATTGAATAGTTGAGATCGATCTGTACAAAGGCCGTTGTTTACTTTTACGATTTTGTTTACAGGCATTTCTTATGAGGACGCTTTCATTTTCGGAACCGGTTTCGAAAGTAAAAGCATCCTCATAAAAAATATCTGCAATCAAAATCGAAAAAGTAAAAAACGGCCTGCATACAGATCGATCTCAACTATTCAATGCAAAAGAAATCATTAAAAAATATTGAAATGCGACCGAGATATCTTTATAAATTTCTTCCATAGGATTAGCATAAGCGAATACGTCTTTTCATTTGACTGAAGTAGCCTTTTAAGGTTGGCGTGAACCTTATTACAAGGAAATGTCAATTAAACTTTCTTAAAATAATTTAAATCTCAAATCCAAGCTACTTTCTGACACATTCAGAGTCATTTTTATTCATGAACTAAAACTCATAAAACATGGGTATTATACAGATATTAAGAAAGATAATAGAGTTTAGCGTTTCGAGCCGATTTTTTGGACTGGACAAGTATACTCCTGCACGGATTGGGGTGTACCAAACCCGAACTGTCTGCTTAAAATCAACTCAACACCCGACCCGAATCTGATAAATTTCATTAACTCGAACCCGAAGTGAAAGAAAATTAATCCACATTTTAATACAATTTTATATTTTTGTACAAAAAGGAACATATATACACTCTATTATCGCGTTATTTAGCAGGTAAAATAGAAAAATTGAGAACAGCTTTAAATTCCGATGAGTTATTCACAAGTAGTTACAATTTTACTACACATTAACGTATGATTCAGTCTTTGCTTATGTTAAATAAAAATATATCTGTTGAATTTCCTGGTTATAAAATTTATGACATTAACATTTTTTATTTATTTAGATAATTTTTAAGAAATTGTTACACATTAAAATAATTTATATTTTTCCTAATTCAAAGTGATTAAATTCATGTAACTAAACTGATAATTTAATAAGTAATATAAAATATTTAATTAAACATATATTATCCATGTCCTTATGTTCTCTTTTTGTGTGTATGTGAAGAAAACGGAAAACAGAGAAAGAAAAAAAAAACTACAGAAGAAAACGACAGGTCTTCAAAATTAAATTCTTAAAGATTAATGCTGTTTTGTATCGTAAAATTATTTGCAAATTAAAGTATTTCGTGCATTTAAGGTTTAATCGAGCCTTATCCCGAGAAAAATTCAATTGAACCTCCTTAAAATAATTACAATTCAGATGAGTTATGCGAGCTAAAAAGAGCAAGACACATTAGACTTACAAATGTTAATTCTGAATTTGTAAGACAGTAGGCTTACAAATGTATATTCATTAATTAATCTATTATAACTTTTCTTTGAGACTAAGTTTTAAGAAATTATTGAATCATTACTTTAAAATAATTAGATTACTTTTCTAATTAAAAACAACTAAATACGCTAGACTTTTCATTTAATTAAATAATTTAAATAACTTAAAATATTTAATTGAATTGATTTTGTTTTTGGTGACCTAATTGTAGTTCCAGAGAAAAGGCGGGAGGGGGATAAGAGAATAAAATTACAGACTAAAAATCAAATTATCAAAGATTTGATACTGTAATAAAATATAAATTTACGCCCCACCACATATTCTAAAAAATCACATTATGAAAATTAATTTTTTATAACACACAAACCAGCATTCACACTATGGGGAAGGGGGGGGGGGGGAGAGGGGAGAGATAGGGGGAGGTTTTCACACAGTGGATTTATTTTCAGTGTAATTTTTATAAATATTGAGTTAGTCTTTCTTACTAAAAAAAAGCAAAACTTCTTAAAAGGCCGCAAAAGATTAAATAATAATTAATAAATAAATACAAATTAAAAGCTGTATTTTTCAACAAAATTAATCTTGAGATTAAATTAAAGTACATGCGAATGTATATGCATTTTTATTGTTTCCAGGGGTCGATGCAGATTTTTATCCTTGGGGCCCATTTTGGGAAAATTAAAAGTTATTTTTGTAAATTTTATTATATTTTTGTGGAAAGTAACATTTTGTAACGAAAGTTGAAATCCAATTACTCACATTTGAACAAGAATTTATTAACAAAAACTTCTTTAAATCCCCTTGCGAAACCTTTTGTTTTTCGTGACCTTGTTTTATTTAAATTACACATTTAAAAGTTTTTATGAAAAAGAATGTTATGAAGGGGGCCTATTTTATTAAAAGGAATTTTGTGAAAGAACCTGTTTTATTAAAGTTCAATTTCGTGAAGAGGTCCATTTTATTAAATTTATTTTTGTGAAGAGATTAAATTTATTTTTGTGAAGAGGCCCATTTTATTAAATTTATTTTTGTGAAGAGGCCCATTTTATTAAATTTATTTTTGTGAAGGGGCCTATTTTATTAAATAAGATTTTTGTGAAAGGGCTCTAAATAGGCACCAAATGCCTGGATCGACCCCTGGTTTCATGTGTGTTTCTTTCGTTTAGCCTAAAGAACATGATTTTTTTAAACTTTTGTAGTGTTTAAAGTATACTGTTTTTTAATTCTTTAAAGATTTATGCCAAAACTTCTTATTTTGTAAAAAAATTCCACACATCTATTTCTTATAATCTTCAGATTAAATTAATTTAAAATCAAACTGATTTAGTTTTGTTTGCATATTATATCTTAAGAAATATTTTGTTCTATATTTACACACATTTTCATTCTATTCCTCAAAATAAAAATGGCATTTTCCCTAAAAGACAGTAATGTTTTTATTTTATTTATGTTTTATATCAACAATAAAGAAAATGAATTCATTTACAATGATTTGCACAAAACAAATTATTGATCAAAAGTAGATTTTTCATGTCATTTAAAAGAACTAGGAGCCTTAAAGCTGACATATATAAATAAAATAAATATTTAAAGCAGTACCAATTTTCCAAATCCAAGGTATCTTGAATTTAAGAAATGCTGCCACTCAAGAAGAAAACCTCATTCTAAATTATTTCAGAAAATAGGTAATGCTTTAAATATTTGTTTTATTTAAAGATGTCAGCTTTAGGAACTGTTTTTTGGGTGTCAGCTTTAGGGCACTTTGCCCTATACTCATTTCATATTTTCATTCTATTTATCCAGGTTTTAATTTTGGGGGTAAATTCATTTTTTTTTCTCTCCCAGGCAGTTTTTTTTAAATTAATTTATTTAATTTTCCAATATACGACAAAATTATCATGAAATAAACAAAAAAATAAAGTTTTAAATTAAGGTATATTTAAAATTTTTCATAAAAATGACATTTAATTAAATTTTTGTTCAACTTTTATATTTTAGAAAAAGTGGTGCATTAATTAGTCTACTATCTAAAAATTTATTTTATTTATTAATTTATTTTTTAAGGAGCAAAGAGAAGAAATTAGTGTCAAGCTGTAATCAATAAATTAGTTTTACAGTATTTAATATATTAATTTGTAAATCAAGAAAGTACCTACAAAGCAACTTTTTCTCTTAATTAAAAAAATAATAATTTTTCTTAATATTTTTTTTCACAAAGGGAAATTATCAAAACTGACATTTTATAAGATAAATAACATTTAATTGTAGTTTGATCAAGGAGTATTTAAACTAAATTGAGTAGAAACAAACTGTTGGATTAAGCTACTCTTTAACCTTAAACAAAATACACACGCAAATGGAAATACGATAATTTTATTTTAATGAACTTAAAAAACACTTCTTTTACAATGTATAACTTTCAATTGAAAGTAAAAATTCTTCACTCATTTTGTAATTGCACTTTAAAAATTCTTCATATTTACCTTACTCATTTTGTCATAAAATATTGCATTCCTATTTCTGAAGAAATCTTAAAATAATGTTAACAAATACGTTGTTTATAGTTAAAACTACTTTAATTATCTTCTCATATAATATTAGAATAAAGTTTTGTATTTTAATAATATTTTCATCATAAATAATATATTTTAGAATAATTTAAACTATAGTTTATATTTAAAAATTACTGGACTTTTGTTTTCTTGTATAATGTTTAACATCAAGTAAACACTATAATAATGTTTTCAAAATTTCAATACTATGAGATAATATTTTTATTTTATTAAATAATTACTGCTCTTAAACTCAGTGATCTTTTGATCCTATATGATACAATTGATTAAATTATGCACAGTAATTGCAAAATGTATTACCATGATTAAATTTTTTTTTAAATAAAGCATTCTCCAATTTTTAAAAAATGATTTAATGAAACTAAAATATTAACCTCTATTAAAGATATTTACGATAATCTACAATATAGTAAAACACAGCAGCATATAATTCAGTGACACATAATTTTAAATACTAAAAAAAAAAAAATTGTTTTTTCAAAATGTAAACATATATTTAACTCCCCCCCCCCCCCCTCCCCAGTAATTTAACTGTTAAATATAATACATATTCTTAATTAAGGCACGTCAAAATCGTAAACCTTGCTGTGAGGGAAAATGCCGGTTTGAAAGATAACGATGGATATTAGCTTTTGGAAAAAAAAAAATAGATAGGAAAAAGTAAAAACCTCTACATCATTTCCATTGTAGTATCATCTGAGTTATGGTGCGCTCCATCATTCAAAAAAGGCACCCTTAACGAGATCACGTGATCGAATTAATTGATACAAATTAAGTCGGCCTCGCTCCTCTTTCAATCCACTAAATGCTTTGAAAAGCAGGTCTATTGCTACAGCGGATGCTCGCACAATGTCAGTGTTTAGTCTCCTAAAATTTGTTTAGATTATTTAAAGTAAAAAAAAATTGAAATGGTAAAATACAAGTTTTTTAACTGGTGTAAACGAAAATTATTTTTTTTTACTTTTTATGTTTAGTTTACCATAAAAAGTAAAATTTACTTACATATTAAGACAAAATCATATTTGCTGCAAATAATCCGACGGTTTTTACAGTCTTTCTTAAAGAATTTATGACATATTTAATTTATGCATGTCATTTCAGATAAAAGTACAACAACACATTACTGATCAACGAAATTTACTAACTATATACAAAAGTAATTTTCACTGTATTGTAGAAAATAGTTTGATATAAATTATTTAAATAAAAACAGAAATTTCTATCAAGAGTAGGTATAAAGAACGATATTCATTTTGCAATTTTTAAACACACCAATACTATTTTAACCATAAATTGCAAAAATTATCGTCTGAAGAAACGTATGAAATAGCCATTTACATTTATGGTTGATAAAAAGTTTGATTATTCACCAAACCTTGCAGGTTACATTCTTTATTTTACGTTGACAGGACAGCAAATATACACCTGACAACTTCGGACGGGAATTATAAGCGACATTTCCAGAGATAGCGTGTAGTTTAAACAACATAAATAAACATTAAAATTCCGAGGTGTAAAATTTATATTTTTTAAATAGATATGTAATAACTTTCTAGGCAGAATAAGATATTTTACATACAGATATTTTAGAGTAAGGAATAATCTAAAAGAGTCTGTTTTTTAATACTGACCATCTAAGTACTAAAACAATTACTATGGTCATTGATATAACTGATGTTATTTATTTTTTTATATAAAAATTAATTTACACCCGATTATGCACTGTAACAAGAATTAGCTTTCAGGAAAAAAATTTCTTTTATGATTTTCTTATGAAAATTTAAGAAATATTGCATTTTTTTTTTTTTTTTTTTTTTTTTTTTTAAGGCAGAGGTATTTGAATGTAAAGGAAAAAAGGGAGATAATGTCAAAATAAGGGAGTTTCCCTTGAATAAAGAGAGAGATGGCACGGGTGTAAATACTGTCACATAACTGAAAACAAATTGATAAGAAAGAACTGGAAAAAATTACAATACATCTCAATATCTACGATCAAAGCTTATAATATCTGAAAAACAGCGACTTACCATCGCTTTCGACTGGGAAGATAAGCACGGAGAGAACAAGTGTGCCCCAAAACACACTGAAGCTCACACGATGCCCCATCGAATCCAAAAAATCACAGCCACAAATAAGCAGCACTTAAATTGGAGTCCTTTGATAATGGCACATTTAGAATTATATCATTTCATAATCCGGTAATCCACGAAGGTGTCTGTGTAATCCAATGGACAGGGTAATAAAGCACAACACTTACAAAAAAATATTAAAGATTATGTACGCAACATAACATGTAAATACGCTCACAGATATCACATACACACAACCATCTTCCATGAAACGTCCCGTTGCTATGCCCCGTTGATTGACCTGTTGGACTAGTCGGAGTCCCCCCCCGTCACAGGGTTGCCGAATGATTTCTCGTATCGAGAGGAGAGGGAGGGAGGGTTCTCGCCAACTTATTCAATGAAACTTGGAACGCCAGATAAGGTTATCGCCAAATATGAATCAAACATTACAAATGTTATCTTTTATTTACTTTTTTTTCTTTTCCGTTACGATTGCAGAAGATATTTACGACTAATAGAAAAAAAAGAAAAAGTCAGTATCTATAACTATGAAAATAAATTTATAAGTTGATTATATAAATATTGTGTATGATTTTTATCAAAATCGCCCTCTATAATTGTTAGCTGCTGTAAATTCTTCTCTTTTCTCTATATTATTTTAATGAAAATCGTACATCAGTTTTTATACGATTAAATATTCAAGCAAAAAATTTATTTAGAATGTATTATATAAAAGACATTTCTTTTAAGTTTAAAAATGTTAGGGAAACAATATAATCGTATATCCAAAGAATTATTATTATTATTATTATTATATTTCATTTTATTTTACTAGTCATTTTCAAAAATTCCAGATAATTTTGACGCGATATATTTTTTCCTCATAGATTTGTATTTATTTTATTTTACTTTGTGTTCTTTGTTTATTAAAATACAAAACTGTTATTAAAAGTGAAATCACAGCATAAAAATGGTTTAAATTAATATTTTAAAAATAAGCATTTCAATAGATCTTTTTTACATTTCAATAATGTCTTTAATAATTCTTATTAAATTCGTCATAAATATTGATTAAAAAAATTACATCCTATTTTTAAGGAAATATTTTACATTGAAATAATTAATATTTTAAAAATCTTTCAAAAACATTTTATTCTACCTCATTTAAAGTCAAATTAAAAAAAAAATTAAATTACATCAAAAATTTACCCTACCATTATATATATATATATATATATATATATATACAGTTGAACCTCGTTAACATGAACACGCTTAACATGAATTACTTTTAACATAAATTATTCTCACAGTCCCCTATAAAAACGAATACAAAGATTTGATACTGATAACATGAATTACTGTTAACGTGAACAAATTTTTGATTCCCCTTGAGGTTCATGTTAACGAGGTTCGACTGTATATATATATATATATATATATATATATATATATATATATATATATATATATAAATAATACTAATAAAGTAGTTTTATGTTTAATTTGTAAAATTGATTTTTGTAAAATAATTATTAACAGTAAGATATAACCTATAAAATAGTAATAATTTATATTAGATGGCATTGCGTCAACTGCAGACGATTGATCGCCAATAGTGGCGATAGTAGACACAATAAGATGGTTTTCATCCAGGATAACAGAGAAAGTTTAGCTCCTCCTTTAGAAAGAATATAGTTCTCTATTAAAATAAATAAAATACGTGTTTTTATTCGTAAATAAGTTTTATTTCTGTTAGGACTGATTAAAAGGCATGTATTTCTTCAAATAGCTAATGGTAATTAGACAAATAAAGTGAATTATTTTATAAATTACCATTTTAGGCAAAGAAGTATCACTCCGCGTCGTATTCCCACATCGTCCAATGGTTTTGGGGTAAAGAAGCACTAACTTCAAACACTCAAAACAAGAGATCGCGCATCTGTTACTATAGTAAATTTGGAGAAATTTGCTACAATGTAAAAATCAATACCAGTGCAAGATTTTCTTTCTTTTTTAGTTCGTCGATATAGTTAATTAAGTAGTAATTAAATATTTATATTTAGAATGCGCCGAACAAAAAATTATTTTTAAGAAATGAATTAAAAATATGAGTGAAAATGTAAAGCTTAAATTGAAAATGAAAATTATATTCGAGGATTTTCAGAAAAAATAATCATTTTTATTGTTTGGAATTTGAAAAATTCAGTTTTTCCTTTGCAAAATATCGAAATTTATCATACATTAATTTTTAGTTATACTGACTGCGAAAAATATAAAGCATAAACTTAAAAATATATAAGCATAGATTTATATTTAAAAAAAAGAGAGATACATTTTATTATTTTGTAATTTGGAGAGTTCGCCCTCCCCCCCCCCCCCCCCCCACTATTCATTTTAATACAAGATAATAGGGAGGGGATGGGGTAACACGATATTGCTATTAAAAAGAAATCTTAAACCAAAATATCAGCAGATGATAACGGCATTAAAATCACATATAAACCTCAGTGCCATATACTTATTCATTTGATAAACAAAAACAACAAATTTGAACAGATTTATTTTGTTTTCTGTGAAAATTTATGACATCACGAGAAGTGCTGGAGATGACTACAGTTTGTGTCCAAACAGTTCTGAGCTAGACTCTCCATAACGCAGAATGTAGCTGAGAGGCCTGAATTAATTGGTTAAAGGCGCGAATTATTTAGTTTTAAAAAAGTCTTCTTTTAGTTTGATAACTTTTTACGATGTATTTAAAAAAGACTTTATTTATTCATTTATTATTTTTTTTTAACCTAAAACAAGAAATCTTTGGGGGAAATTTAGAATGAAAAATATCTTAAATTGAAAAATATAAAGCTTAAATTAAAAAATAAAATTATATTCATGGATATTTTGAAAAGATAAGTTTTATTATTTGGAATTTGAAAAATTCAGTTTTTCCTCTGCAAAATATCGAAATTTATCATACATTAATTTTTAGTTATACTGACTGCGAAATATATAAAGCATAAATTTAAAAGTATATACTCATAGATTTATAAATAAGATAAGTTTTATTATTTTGTAATTTGGAGAGATTAGTGCAAGATGGGGGGGGGGGGGGGGTGAACGCGATCTTGCTAGTAAAAAGAAATCTTAGAACTAAATATCAGCAGATTATAACGAAATTGAAAATTTCTTAATCGCTTATTCCAAAATTTTACAGAAAGGAGAAATCACGATTGAAATTAATTTTTTTCATATATAACCCTCAATGCCATATACTTATTTATTTGATACACAGGAACAACAAATTACAAGAGATTTATTTTGCGAAAAGTGATGACATCACGAGAAATGTTGGCGATGACCACTGTTTGTGTCCAAACAATTCTGAGTTAGACTGTAGGCATATAACGCAGAATGCCGCTGGCACGCATGTATTAATTGGTTAAGGGTGTTCTCAAATCCAAAAGGGCAACTTTCTGACATAAGTTTTAATTTTTTTTTTTTTTTTTTTTTTTTTTTTTTTCGGAAATGCATGAAACTAGCTGGTGTTGTTGTTCAGAAACTATGTCATCGAGCTGTTTCTTCCGTTTTTTTGCAAACGCAATAGATCTTTCAGAAAATGGTGTCAAAGTGGACATTTTGAACCGAATTTCTGCGCGAAAGTAGAATAACCATTCAAGAGCGAGCGAAAAGGTGTTTGTCACGTGATCAAAATCGCTTCTAACTCAATAGTTAATTTATCGATTAAAAAAAAAAATGGAAAACACAGTTCAATTCCAAATCGCTTCAATCACCAGGCTTTCCAATTTTATATCTTTCCGTTAAAAAATAAATTTGTGAATGTGTAAAAACTTTTAGCGCTTGTTGAGCAGAGAGAGCAGTTAAGAACAGGCACGAATTATTTAGTTTAAAAAAAAAAATATTTTGATAATTTTCTACGATGTATTTATTTAAACAAGTACTTTTTTTTTTTTTTTAACTGAAAACAAGAAATCTTTGGGTGAAATTTCGAGTGAAAAATATGAAATTTTAAAAGTGTCACTGACTTAAATGTTGCTGATTTATTTACAGGGAAATTATTTTTAAGAAATGAATTAAAACATCTTCTAATTCTCTATTAACTTAGAGTGAAATATAAAGTTTAAATTAAAAATAAAAATTACATTAATTGATTTTTAGAAAAAATAAGTTTTATTATTTGAAATTTGAAATTTTCAGTTTTTTTCTTTGCAAAATATCGAAATTTATCATACATTAATTTTTAGTTATACTGACAGCGAAAAATATAAAGCATAAACTTAAAACTATATACTCATAGTCATTTAGTTTAAAAAGAAAAAAAAATCGTTTCATATTTTTCTATAATGATTTTAAAAAATTACTCTTTTTTTTTTTTTTTTTTTTTTTTTTCTTGCAACCTCAAACAAGAAATCGTTGGACAAAATTTAGAAGGGAAAATATAAAAAGTTATATAAGTGAAAAATATAAAGCTGGAGTTAAAAAAGAAAATTACATTCACGAATATTTAGAAAAGATAATTTTTATTATTTGGAATTTTAAAAATTCAGTTTTTTCTTTAACCCTTTGAATACTGAAGTCTAAAAACGCACTGGCACTCAAAATACGGCAAACGCCCGAAACTGAAATATTGCTGTGAGATTTTTTCACCCCCTTTTTTTTGCCTTCCTACCTGTCACAAGGACAATAAGAAGGCAGCTATCTTCGAAAGTAGAACTCATTTTCCCCTAATATCCCTCGTAAGAGCACTCATACAAAAGGGTAATCCTGATCAAGGGAATGTTTTTATTGTACTAAAGCCCGAAATGTTTGTGCATGTTTTATCTTTCAGGATTTATTCCTATCATGCTATTTCTGAGAGTTCCTCGAAATTAGCTTCTTACATGTTAGAGTAACTTTTGTCCAATAATGAAAGTTGTCACAGGGTGAATACAATTTCTTGCTTTTCGTTTTACTGTATATTTTTCACGATAAATATTTGCAGTGAACTAAAAAAAATCCCTTCAACAAATAACAGCAAAAAAAATCTACTGCACTTTTCAAAGAAATTTATGAAAAATATCACAATATTTCCATTGTACGAGTATTTCTAAATTGACCAAATGTATTTAACAGAGGATTTTTTTTTCTTTTTTTTTTTTTTTAATGTTATAAGACAATTCATTAAAAGCTGCCTAACCATAAAAGTTACATTAAATGCGAACTAAAAAATAATAACTAATAAATTTTCTGTTCGAAATTATTTTACAAATCACTTCAAAAATAAAAATTCTACTTTTTGTGTTATATTTGCAAATCCCAAGAAAATATCAAATTTTTAATATCGAATTTTAAAATTATTCAAGGAATAACATCATTGTGATTAAAAAAAATATATTATTGATTGATGCCGTAAAAATAATTATAGCAAACGATTTATTTTTGATTTTTAGCATTTTAAAAGTTCATATTGATTTTCTATTAATTACTAAACACATACTATTTATGAAAACATAGTAACTAAAATAACTGTATCTAGAAATTAATATCTCAAGAATTCAAATTTATTTTTTCTTAACAAAATTTGAACCTGCTACTAGAAGTTAAAGCTTTATAAATGTTAAATTTTAACGCTAAAAAAATAATAATGACTTGTAATAATAACTTAATAGCTATTTGTTCCAAAATTTATTTAAATATTATGTAATACAGAAAATATATATATGCATATTACTCTACATATTTTTGATCTAACAAACTTGTAATAAAAGTAAAATAAATATTAAATCCTTATAATGATAAATGATTTTTTTTAGGTTTCCAAACACATTGAAAATACAGTAATAAAAAAAAAAAAAGGAAAAGTATATAGAAAACAAAGTTATCTACAGAAATTAAAATATTCTTTTTTTTTTTTTCTTTTTTTTTTTCTGGAAAATGGGCATCGTCAATTTTTATAAATTTGTAATAAATGGATCTAAGGTTTGCTATTATAGATCCTGATGGCTGTAATGTATTTTCTAAGTTTCCAAACATATAGAAAATACAATAACTGAAAAAAAAGGAAAAGCATATAGAAAACAAAGTTATCTAGAGGAATTAAAATTTTCTTTCCTTTTTTTTATTCTGGAAAATTTACATTGTCAATTTTTATAAATTTGTAATAAATGGATCTAAGATTGATTATTATAGATCCTAATGGACGTAATGGATTTTCTAAGTTCCAAACATATAGAAAATACAGTAACTAAAAAATGGAAAATCATATAGAAAATAAAGTTATCTAGAGAAATAATTTTTTTTTCCTAATTCAGGAAAATGGACATTATTTTCAATTTTTTCAAATTTGTGATAAAGGGATTCATGTCGGTAATATTCATGAATTTATTATTATTATTATTATTATTATTCTGGAAAATGGACATTGTCAATTTTTATAAATTTGTATAGCTTTTTACGCCAGGGGCAAACATGGATTCCCCCCCCCCCCCCCCATCCTGACGCACAATAAAAGTTATCGACTTCAGGTACCCTATGCGAAAAAAAAATCCTTAAAAAATAAAAATAATTTAATAATAATTAAAATGTGAACTAGAAATATGTAAACAATGGTCCCATAGGATTAACATTAGCTTGACCGTTACGAGCCTATACTAGTCACGCGAAAAAACTGGGACGCTAATGTTAAACCTATGGGAGTATTCTTTTTAAAATTTCCCATTTGCATATTAATAGTTTTAAGTGACTTTTTTTCCTTGCATAGAAGAGCTGAGGTTGAATTCTAAACCGGGTTAATGTTTACTTTTCCGATTTTGGTTGCAGATATATTTCTTTTTGAAAAGTTACTTTCACTTTCAGTATAGTTTCCGAAATATCAAATATAGCAACACTAAAGATCAATCTAAACTATCCTTAAAAGAAAAAAAATATTTTTTAAAATATTAAAATGAGATCGAAAAATTTGAAAAGCAATGTGCCATAGGTTTAACATTAGCTTGCGAGTTTCTTTGTATTTCATATATATATATACACATTTTAGTATGAAACAACAAACAAAATCTTAATTTGGCTGCCCCTCTCCTCTTCGCCTTTCGTTCTGGAGCCGGGGCACATTCCCCCTCTGCACGCCCCTAGTTTCGGCCCTGTTCATTAATATAGATCCTAATGGATGTAATGGATTTTCTAAGTTTCCAAACATATAGAAAATATAGTAACTAAAAAAAGGAAAAGCATATATAAAACAAAGTTATCTAGAAGATTTTTCTTTTATTTTTTTCTGGAAAATGAACATTGTCGATTTTTATAAAGTTGTAGTAAATGGATCTAAGATTCATTATTATAGATCCTAATGGATGTAGCGGATTTTCTAAGTTTCGAAACATATAGAAAATACATTAACTTAAAGAAGGAAAAGCATATAGAAAATAAATTTATATACAGGAAATTATTTTTTTTTTCTAATTCTAAAAACTATACAACACTTTCAATTTTTACAAATTTGTGATAGATGGATTCATGTTGTTAATATTCGTGAAATTAGCACACTATATATATTTTTTTAATTCTGGAAAATATACATTGTCAATTTCTATAAATTTGCAATAAATTGATCTAAAACTCATTATCAGGGCCGAAACTAGCTTCTTTTTGCGCCCGGGGCGGCAAAAATTGATTTTAGTGCAACCCTTCCACCACCAACACCGATTTACAAATTTGGGGACCCCGGGCACAGATGCTTACGGGGGACCCCTTACACCGATGCTTACAGAGCGCTTGAGTAAATGTATATATATATATATATATATCAGTGGCGTGGCGTGAAAATTTTCGGTGGTCATCGCAATTATTTAAGTTTGTGGTGAAAAATTATTAACTCTAAAATTCAATGGTTGAATGTTCAAAAAAGAAACTTTAAATCTTACCTTCACTTATGCATGAACTCCAAATGTTCTGCTAAAACTGGATCGTAGAGTTTTAAAAGCTTATTAAGAGTTTTAAAATATTGCTTAATCATCGCCGCATCCAGCGATGACCGGACGCCACGCCACTGATATATATATATATAACCATAATATAATTACAAATCATCATCTATTTCCAATTACGATAATTAAATCAATAAATTAATAAATTTAGCATCAAATCATAACTGTAATATTGTACAAAATACAGATGGAACCCCATACAAGTAATACAAACTAAGCAATATATATATATATATTGAAAACAGTACTTACTAAGATAACCACTATTGAGTTTAATAATTACTTTAAAATACCCATTAAAAAATTAAATCCGATAATCATTAATTTACTTTTAAATATTTAATTCATGATAATGAAATTTAAATGAGTAAATGTTTTATAATAAATTGTGTGATGCTGATCATCTTTTTCTATGCAAGTCCATATATTTGGAATGATAAAGTATGCAACAGCTATTAACACATTTTCTGCAATACCAAATTACAGTATTATTTAAAATATTAGGGGGCTCTGCCACCTACCAGCTAAGCTCACCAATCCCCAAATAATCTGACGAGAACAGGAACAGGATTAAATAAGAATTAAAAATACAATATATTTTTTAAGTGACGAAAGAAAATATTCACTATAATAAAGTAATTAAATATGGATGTTTCAAATAAAATATGCGACTTTTAAAAAATGCAATTCGAACACAATAGAATGTAGAATGATAAAACTACATAAGATTTAGGACAATAATTCAAAAACCTTCACCAGCTTTTAGGGTCGCTGTGCCCGGTCCCCGAATGCCCTGCCGTAAATCAGGCACTGCCCCCCCCCCCCCATCCTGACGCACAATAAAAGTTATCTACTTGGTACCCTATGCAAAAAGAAAAAAATCCTTAAAAAATAGAAATAATTTAATAATAATTAAAATGCGAGCTAGAAATATGTAAACAATGGTCCCACAGGATTAACATTAGCTTGAGCGTAAAGAGACTAAACTAGTTAAGCGAAGAAACTGGGACGCTAATGTTAAACCTATGGGAGAATTCTTTTTAAAATTTCTCACTTGCATATATATTAATAATTTTAATTATTTTTTTTTTCTCTCTTAGAAGAGCTGAGGTTGAATTCTAAACAGGATTAGTGTTTACTTTTCCGATTTTAGTGGCAGATATTTTTTTTTGCAAAGTTATTTTCACTTTCAATACAGGTTTCGAAATCTCAAAGTATAGCAACGCTAAAGATCAAAGCTATCCTAGAAAAAAAAAATAATTTTAAAATATTAAAATGCAAGCGAAAAATTTGAAAAGAAATGTCCCATACGTTTAACATTACCTTGCGAGTTTATTTGTATTTCATATATATATATACATTTTTGTATGAAACAACAAACATAGTCTTAATCCCCCCCACATCCCTTCGCTTTTCGTTCACTCGCAGGGGGTACATCCCCCCTCTGCACGCCCCTAGTTTCGGCCCTGTTCATTAATATAGATCCTAATGGATGTAAAGTTTCCAAACATATAGAAAACACAGTAACAAAAGGGAAATCATATGTAAAACAAAATTATCTAGAGGAATTATTTTTTTTCTAATTCTGGAAAATGGACAATATTTTCAATTTTTACAAATTTGTGATGAATGGATTCATTTTGTTAATATTTCAGAAGTTAGCAGACTATCTTTCTTTTTTTTAATTCTGGAAAATAGACATTGTTAATTTTTATAAATTTCTAATATTCATTATCAGGGCCGAAACTAGCTTTTTTTTCCGCCCGGGGCGACAAACATGGATTTTGGTGCACCCTTCCCCCCCATCCTGACGCACAATAAAAGTTATCAAATTCAGGTATCCTATGCGAAAAAAAAAAAAAAAAAAAAAAAAAAAAAAAAAAATAGTAATAATTAAAATGCGAGCTATATGTATCTGTATCCTCGTTAAAAATTATTGCTAACGCTTCTTCTTGCGTTAGACTTTTTCCTGTACGATACATTTTATGTACCATATACAAATAACTAAATAAAATGCAGGTAAATAAGTTAAAATTTAAAAATAATATTATTGTAAAATACGAATTTGAATAACACATAAAGTTTAGCAAACATATCATGTATCACAATAGTAGAAAATGTTAAAAGTGTTTTCCTTCCGAAATTCCCCATCCGTTCATTGCTTTAATCCCTCATCAATCACTCCCCTCGCACTTACTCCGGGACAATAGCTGGATATTTCCGAGGGGGGTAGGAACGAAATACCAGTTTCTCAGGCGCTCGGGCGGTCTCGCCGTAGTTTCATTGTCCGGGCGGTTGAGGCGGTTTCGTAGCGAAAGGGTTAAATATTGAAATTTATCATACATTGATTTTTAATATATTGACTGCGAAAAGTATGATGCATAAACTTAAAAAGATATAGATAAATTTTTATTATTTTGTAATTTGTAGAGTGCCCCCCCCCTTCTTTTTAATGCAAGACATGGAGGGGGTGAAGTGGATGAACACGATACTGCTATTAAAAATAAATCTTACTATAAAATATCAGCAGATGATATCGACATTAAAATGTTCAAAATCGCTTATGTGAAAAATATGAAAAATTATACTTAAAGGGAAATATATATAAAGCTTAAATAAAAAAAAGAAAGCTATGTATATATTCATGGGTGAGAAGAAAAGATGAGTTTTATTATTTGGAATTAGAAAAATTCAGTTTTTCCTTACCGAAATATCGAAATTTGCCATACATTAATTTTTAGTTTTACTGACTGCGAAAAATATAAAGCATAAACCTAAAAATATATACTCATAAATTTATAAATAAGTTTTATTATTTTGTAATTTGGAGAGTTTTTTCCTCCTTTCTTTTTAATGCCAGATATGGGGGGGGGGGTGATTAACACGACATTGCTATTAAAAAGAAGTCTTACAACAAAATATCAGTAAGATGATAACGACATTAAAATTTTCAAAATCACTTATTCCAAAATTTTACAGGAAGGAATAATGACGATTGAAAACAATTTTTTTCACATATCATATGTCATATGTTTTGTCAATGTCATATACTTATTCATTTGATAAAACGAATGAACAAATTTCAACAGATTTATTTTGCTTTCTGCGAAAAGTGATTACATCACAAGAAGTGCTGGAGAGGACCACCTGTTTGTGGCCAAACAGTTCTGAGCTAGGCCTTCCATAATGCAGAATGTAGCTGACAGGCAAGAATTAATTGGTTAAAAACACGAATTATTTAGTTAAAAAATATATATATATAGTTTGATAATTTTCTACGATGTATTTTAAAAAGTTTTCTTTTCTTTTTTTTTTTTTTTTTTTTTTTTTTTTTTTTTTTCTTTTCTTTACTTTAAACAAAAAATCTTTGAGTGAAATTTAGAGTGAAAAATATGAAAATTTATACTTAAAGTGAAAAATATAAATCTTAAATTAAAAAAGAAAATTATATTCATGGACTTACAGAAAAGATATTATTTGGAATTTGAAAAATTGATTTTTTCCGTTGCAAAATATCGGAATTACCATTCATTAATTTTAATTATACTGACTATGAAAAATATAAAGTATAAACTTAAAAAATGATACTAAAACTTAAAAAATGATACTATAAATTACTATAAAAGCATCAAACGATTAACCATTCATTAAAATACTGAGTCGTATAAAAACAATATCTTAAATATGAGACTTTTTAAATAAAATTTATAAAGAAAAAATTACTTCCTTGAAGATTGAAGAATGGAATTCTTTAACAAAAGGATAAATACACACACGCATACAAACACACTATTCAAATCTTAAGCAAAATAGATTAACCGCACTCAGGGTAATCTATCTATTTTTTATTTATTTATTTATTAATGGAATATTTCATTAAAGACATAGATTGTTTAGTTAAATGACTTTTATAATTGAAAATTTCTAGAATAATTTTTTTTAACTGCATTATTTTATTTATTTATTTATTTATTTATTTATTTATTTTTTTTTTTTCTGTTTAGAAAAAAGGAGAATATTATAAAGGCGCAAAAGAAAAGAAAATTAACTAAGAAAAATGAGTCTTAAAATGTCTTTTAAAAAAGTCACTTTAATATGAAACCTTTTTTATGAAATATGTAAAGAAAAAATCCTTGAAGATTAAAGAATTAAATACTTTAATAAATTAGCAAATATTAGAGATCAACCGAAAATTCTGTCCGGAAATTTTCGGCCCAAAACCAGACTTTCGCCGAAAATACTTTTACAGTGAAAATGCTGTCAAAAATTCTGCCGGGCCGAAACTCGATCGAAACTATCTGCATTCCAAAAATCTCGTTTCTCCTTTTGGAAATTTTGAACATTGCTCATTGATTTAAGCTGTATCGGCTCAAATGAAACACTCTGTACTTATTGCCATGAGCTTCACTGTTTATAATCATCAGTCATGACAGATTCAAGACGTAAGTGCAAATTATAAAGCAAGTAATGTATATATGATTAAACTTTGAAGACACTTTTCACGTGCTCATAAAAAGCTGCAGACTTAACAGTAACTTTTTTTTTTTTAGTTTGAAACCTCAGAAGTGTTTTGAATACTCTTTGAGAAAGTCCTAGTAATAACAGATAATCATTAAAAAAAATCCTTATAAAAGAAAAATCGAGGTATGCGTACCTAAAACAATTTTTTTAATTAGATGAAATTCGTATAATTAGAAAATCATTCTGTGCCATTGATGATTTAATTAGATTTTATTTTATATGAAAATAAAAAGTTTTGCTCAGAGGCACGGACAGCCAACTTACGACACATGTATAATTAATTAATAATGCCTATATGTATATTTAATTAATAAACACGTATAATGAATTAATAATTATGTATATTTGTGTATGTATTAATAACTTTAAAAGAATTGGACATTTTCATGTTCGTTTTCGGACGAAAATAGGAAGATTACCGAAATTCGGTTTCGGTTTACGTCTTAAAAACCTGTCTCGGTCGATCCTTAATAAATTCGCACGCACCACGTACACACATAATTCAAAACATAGGAATGGTAGGTTAATAGCTCGCATAATAATGATATTAATATTGTATTTTTTTATGAAATTTTAAAAACTGGCTTATACGTTTAGTGATACTTTTACTTTCTGTCAAAAATATCTGTTTATAAAATGAGAATCAACTGTTTCCATTAATTATATACATGGGGCATCCTCACAATCTTTTGACTTTCAGGAATAAAAATCTGGTGAAGTTAAATTTGCTAAAATAACATTTTAAACTTATAGAATAGACGAATGCCTTAATGATTCAAAATAAAGAAAAAATGGTCAGCAGCGAAATTTTGTTAATTTAACTGAGGTTTAGTTAAACTTGCGAGTTAAATTTTTCTTACCATTTTACCACTATAACTTTTTATTTTCTTCTAATTTTTTACTTATAATGAATTTGCATGGTACCCACAGGACATTCAAATAAGAAATAATAACAATGTAGTATTTTTAGTACAAAATTTTGGTATAACATTGTCTTAAAGAGATATTACAGAAGTGGCGGTAAGGAAAGAAAGGGGGGCGGTATCTTAAAAAAGGGACGGTAAGGGAAAAAAAAAAAGCATGGTAAGGATGGGCCAATAATAAAAATTACCACCTATTTTTATGCAAATCATGTTAAGACTAAGTGATAGCCACGATGTTCATTGATTTTTAGAAACAGTTATTTACATTGGATTAAATAAAAAAAAAAAAAATTAATTTAACTCGAAAAGTGAGGAATAAACCTTGGGGACGGTAAGACTACCAATTAAAACACGATGCTTGAAATTGATATTTAAATGCTGATTTAAATTCTGCAGTAAATTTCTTGTCAAAAAGTTTTAGCCATTCTTTCTCTAGCATACTTCTGCATGGTAAAAAAGGTGAAAAAAATTCTGTGGCTTTTCTTTTAGCAAGAGGGACGGTAAGGAATCTTAAACCCAGGGACAGAGTTTAAAAAAATAATAACAATCGTAAAAATGTGTGCAGGTTAATTTTTTGCTACATATTTATATAAAATAATAATCCCAGTTTTGGAAAAAAAATTACATCGAATTACTTTTATTGAAACAATTTTATGCAGACAGCTCCAAACTTAAAAATCAGTATCAGGGACACGGGACGGTATAGGAATTTCCTGGTATATTTGGACCCCCAACATCATCCAAAACTTATTTATCTCGTTAATATTGTTATACAGTCATGCAATAGGATGTTCCCCAGTATATGAAAAAAAAAAAAAAAAAAAAAAAAAAAACAAGAATATGTACTAAAATAAAAATTATTATTCAGGGACTTAAAAGTCAAAAGATTGTGAGAATGCCCCATATGTAATATTATTCTTATCTACAGCTAAATAAGCAATTTTTAACGAGTAAAAGAAAATATGCGTTAAGAGGTTACTTCAGTCAAGTGAAAAGACCCGTTCGCTAATGCTAATCCTATGGAAGAAATTTATAAAGATATCTCGGTTGCATTTTACTATTTTTAAATGATTTTTTTTGCATTGGCTAGCTGAGGTCGATCTCTACATCTGCCGTTTTTTTTTTACTTTTTCGATTTCGATTACAGATTTTTTTTTTTTTTTTTTTTTATAAGGATGCTTTCAGTTTCGAAACCGGTTCCGAAAATGAAAGTGTCCTCATTAAAAATATCTGTGAACAAAATCGAAAAAGTAAAAAACGGCCTTTGCACAGATCGATCTCAGCTAGCCAATGCAAAAAAAAAAAAAAAAAAAAAAAAAAAAATCATTTAAAAATATTAAAATGCAACCGAGATATCTTTATAAATTTCTTCCATAGGATTAGCATTAGCGAACGGGTCTTTTCACTTGACTGAAGTAGCTTCTTAAGGCCATAAGGTCTTCAAAAATCAGACAAGATCTGTCATTCACATCATGTGTTTATATACGTGGTGTCTCAAAATTATTATCATAACGTTTAGAGATAGTAAAACAATTGTCAGGACAAACAACTTTTGCGCACCAAATGAAAGTTGCAATCACAAGCCACTTATTAAGTCAAAAATGCAGGGTGTCTCATTACAAGCTAAACTTGGATGTTCGTTCATAATTTAAACTTTAATGAAGATATTCTAGCGATATATTTAATAGATCTATTTTGCTTTCTGTGAAAAGTGATGACGTAAGAAGAAGTGCTGGAGATTGTCACCATTTGCGCCCAAAAAATTCTGATCTAGACTCTCTATAACTTCGAATGTAACAGATAAGTACTTAAAGTGTCACTAACTTAATTACAAGGCACTTCCATCACTTACCGCTATGTCATCTCATTTTAAAGAAAAACTTAGTCGATTGAATCTTTTGTTAAAATATCTTCATTATTACTGTTAATGTTAAATACGAAAATCAGCATTGAGCTTATAGATTTATTTATTTATGTTGAGGAACTTTGAATTTTTTATTTATTTATTTTTTTTTTCTTTTAGATAAGTGGATTGCAATCATGGTTTCTTATACAAAAAGTTGTTTTTCTTGACATATTATGACCCATGAACGTTTTTACTAATATTTTCTTAATATTACAGAATACAAATACTAATAAATTAATTATCGTCCCTGGTTTGTACTAATAATTTTGAGACACCTTCAGTTACAAATGCTATTGAGTATTGAGTTAACTGTCGCCCCTGAACATTTGTACTAAAAATTTTGAGATATCTTGAATGCAAATACTAAGAAGTTAATTATCTCTTCCTGAATGTTTATACTAATAATTTTGAACCAGTCTAAATATATATAATAATAAGTTATTATAAAACTTGAACATTTGTATCAATAATTTTAAGGCACCCTGAATACAAATAAGTTTATTATTGTCCCTGTACAATTGTACAGACTGATATATATATAGATTTGTATTTTATATAGTTTTAATTAATAAAAATGTAGAGATATTTTCTTTTATTATTATTATTATTTTAATCAGTAAAAAATAATTAATTGTAATGTATTTTATGTCTCTTGTCTTTATCTATAACTGTATTGGATGTTATTCATTCTATTATGTTGGATGATGCATCAGCATTTTATGAATAGATGTGAGTAAGATAGGTATTTTTCTTCTAGAAATCAGTTTTTTTTTCTCTTATTTCTTCATCTATTATGGATGCCAATGCATTATATTTATAAGTAACAGGCTATATTTTGTTTATTTGGCTGCCTGTTATATGAAATAATGCATTTTTTAGTAACACGTGATATTCTTGCAACTGACGATTAAATACCATGTGTTGCTCTGTTTGTCATCTTTGTTTTCCTTCATTATATTATTCTATTGCAGTTTGTTCCTTTTGTGATTAATTCCTTTTTATTTCAATTTTGTTTGGTATTATCCATGCATTAAAATGTTTAAAGGGTCGCTGAAAATTATTTTGTCGGGTTTGGGTCGGTCACGGGTCGAAGAAATTTTTTTGTCGGGTTCGGTGTCGATTTCAAATGAAATTCTCGGGTCCGCGCATAGTACTCTAATGCCAAGTAGTCATTCCTCAAGTAGTTTTTGAGTTATGCTACCAATTCAATGCATTGTAATGCGTTCTTAAACATTGCAATCTGTTTTGAGGCGATTAAGGCTGCTCTCAACTGCTCTGCTCAACAAGCGTAAAACGTTTTGACACATTTACAGATTCAATTTTTAACACAAAGATGTAAAATTGGAAGGCCTGACTATGGAAGCGATTTGGAATGGAACTGTGTTTTCCATTTTTTGATAAATAAATTACCTATTGAGTTACAAGCGATTTTGATCACGTGAAAAGATGTTTTCTCCCTTCGCTGACCGGTTTTTCTGCTTTCTTTGGGAACTTCGGTTCAAAACGTCAACTTTGACACTATTTTCTGAAAGATCTATCGCGTTTGCAAAAAAACGGAAAAAAAACAGCTCGATTACATAGTTTCTTAATAACAACACCGGCTAGTTTTATGCATTTCCGACCAAAAATAAGTTTAAACATATGTCAGAAAGTTGCCCTTTTGGATTAGAGAACAGCCTTAAGAATGAATTTAACATTAGTAGTTCCAAATTTTAAATATGCATAATTCCTAAACTACTTGTCCGAATGACTTTCTGTTTGGTAACCGTAGGTAAAATTTACCGAAAACTCCAAGTATGATGTCAAAATTGGATGTTAGTAAGTTTCGTACAATTTATATATGTAGACGATCCTCTAAACAAAATTTGAGTATAGCAATAATTAGTAGGCATTATTATCAATCTGTTGTTACCAGTCACATTTTTATATGATGATTTTCGGCTGCGCTGGATATACCGTATCGACTCGTGTATAAGTCGACCCCCCAAATTCTTAAGCAGAATTTTGAAAAAAAAAAAAAAAAATGAATTTCCGTGTATAAGTCGAACCACATTTCTGGTAGTATGTTGAAAAATGATTTGTAATCGAAGATTAAAAAAATAATAATAATAATTTTTCATTAAATTAGTATTTTTTTTTTTTCACTTTTCTAATCAGACCTTTTTTTTATTCAACGTTTTAAAACTGCATAATTATGTGAAACCGAAGAAGCTTAAACTATTTTGAAACCTATTCACATCAATTTAATTATACTTAAAAAGAAAAAAAAATTCTTTTAAAAATCTATTCAAGCCTTATTTACAAGGGTAAACAATTTCTTAGACTGCTAAAATATAGCACTTCTTTGTATTGTAGGACTTTTAGGGGAGATATCTAGAAGCATTCTCAAGTTGAACTCTTTTTAAAAAGGGGATTAAAATGTTGAAAAGGATGCCCTCTATTGAAGAGAATTCTATATTCGAAGAGAAAATTACTTCAGAACAATTGCAGGGACTTTATTGTTTAGCTTATTTGGCAATCACAGGGAAATGACCATTGTCCGCTTTTATGTCTCTCTCCAGCCTAGACCCATATGTGATTACTTAAAAGTTAAAGACTTGCCCATTCGCCGATTAGCTGCGAAGAGTTTTTTTTTCTTTTTACTACCTCGTGTATAAGTCGACCCCCCATTTTCAACACCCAAATTTTGTCTAAAATTCTTCGACCTATACACGAGTATATATGGTGCTTTTTTTCCCCACGACTGACGTACTGACTAATAATTTTGAAACACCTGAAAACAAACACTAATAAACCTTCTTTTATAATACAGAACAGCATTTTGGAAAATTAATAGGTGCCATGTTTTTGTATACTGTGTATAACACAATCCCGAAACTCTTCCTTTGTCATCCTATCAGTTTCTTCAAGCACGGTTGCTTTTTCAGCATGTGGACTAAATTATCCGGAGTTTATTACCATTGTGAAAAACAGCAGCGTTCGGTCTGTAACAAATTATCGATTGGAGAACGTGTCTGAGTGGTACTTCGACGTATTTTGGACTGTTTATCGCAGTTGCCATCGTAAGAAACAGAGCGAAAACATATTTACTCCAACTGGTCGAAATTAAATCCAGGGAAAAAAACAGATCCTTTTCGGAATAGATTTCATAGGAAAAAACAAATAGAGGCCTACGGGTATGAATAAAAGAAGACCTGCTCTGAGACAAACTTACCTGAGAGTGTTATAATGGCAGGAAGTCATTTAAAATACTTGATCTTGAACAGTGGGTAACTGCCAAACGATCATCTGGTTGGGAAACAGTTAATGCAAAACCGATGGTTGTAATTTAAAAAATCCTTTTTAAAGCATCAGTGACATGTGAACACCTGTTTCAATACTTAGAGCAGAGCTTTAAAAACATATGGTTAACGACTTTTGGGCGTAAAAAAAAATGTGTCGGTCATTCATTAAACGACGGACGTCGTTGAATTTCACTTGATTAGTAAAGACTAATTTTTTAACGCTAATAAAATTAATTATGCTAATTAATTATCCTATCCTCGATACGGATAGGGCTAGCGTTGCCAAAAGCCTCACGTTAAGAGGCTACTTCAGTCAAATGAAAAGACACATTCGCTAATGTTAATCCTATGGAAGAAATTTATAAAGATATCTCGGTCGCATTTCAATATTTTTTAATGATTTCTTTTGAATTGAATAGTTGAGATCGATCTGTATGCAGGCCGTTTTTTAATTTTTCGATTTTAATTGCAGATATTTTTTATGAGGATGCTTTTACTTTCAAAACCGGTTCCGAAAATGAAAGTGTCCTGATAAGAAATACCTGTAAACAAAATTGAAAAAGTAAACAACGGCCTTTGTACATATCGATCTCAATTGTTGAATGCAAAAGAAATCATTTAAAAATATTGAAATGCGACCGAGATATCTTTATAAATTTCTTCCATAGGATTAGCATTGGCGAACGGGTCTTTTTGTTTGACTGAAGTAGCCTCTTAAGGGTCCTGTCCCTGCCGGCGAAGACACTCACGAGCTAATGCTAATCCTATGGGGAGGGATTTTTCTAATATCTCGTTTGCATTTCGACATTTTTAAATAATTTTTTTTGTATTGGATAGCCGAGGTCCGTCTCTACAGCGCACCTTGGTTACTTTTTCGATTTTGGTTGCAGATATTTTTTTAGAATGACACTTTCATTTTCAGAACCGGTTTTGAAAATGAAAGTAACTTTATTAAAAATATCTGCGACCAAAATCGAAAAAGTAACCAAGGTACGCTGTAGAGACGGACCTCGGCTATCCAATGCAAAAAAAAAAAAAATTATTTAAAAATGTCGAAATGCAAACGAGATATTAGAAAAATCCCTCCCCATAGGATTAGCATTAGCTCGTGAGTGTCTTCGCCGGCTAGGACAGGACCCTTAAAACGGGGCTCTAAATGCTTTGAAGACCAGTATTTTAAAGTAATTTTCTTCGGCATATCTGGTAGAATTATCTGCGATTAAAGATGGCGATATAAACTGTAAGAAATTAGTGGTATCCAAAGTATTTGGTGCCCCAATTTACGCTGGACACCTGATAACACTAGATACGGCAGTGTTCTCAAATTCACTGCTCAACAACGCGAAACTTTTTGACACATTTTTTGACTCATTTTTAAAGGTAAAAGCATAAAATTGATCCGCCTGACTATTGAAACAATTTGGAATTAAATTAGTGTTTCCCCCTTTTTTTTTTTTTGGATAAATAAATTACTTATTGAATTATAAGAGATTGAATTCATGTGAAGATAGGTTTTCCTACTTTGCTGTGCTGTCGTGTCCGGAAATTCGGTTCAAAACGCCAACTTTGACAATATTTTCTGAAAGATCTTTTGCCTTTACCAAAAAATGACAAAAGTCATTCTATTATATAGTTTCTGAATAAGAAAACCTGCCAGTTCCATGCGTTTCCGAATAAAAATGAATTTTGAAATGTGTCAGAAAGTAGCTCCTTTGGAACAGCCTAGGATATTTTCTTTAAGAACAGCCTAGGATATTTCAATCTTCCGAGTTGTAATGGATCATTACAACATTACATTAATATACATTCATACACCAGAAGTGTTTAGTTTTCCAGTGAAAACATTTTATTATGCTTGAAGTGAACCCCTAAAACACATCCCCACTGTCTCATTAATGTTATTATCTTAACTCAATAGAATTTAGTACCACACAACTTCTATCTAAAATAATTAAAATATTAATGCTTTATAGTGGTATTGATAATTAGTTTTAAGGATTAATTATCCTTATAAATATATATTTTTTAATTATTGATAATTGCGAAATTATTTAATTTATTTTTGAAATGACCATTTGACCCTCTCCCATAATTTTTGAATTGGTATATGTTACTGACACTGAGATTCAGGAGAAATTTTTCTTATAATGACGAGAAAACTAAACAATTAGATCATTACGATTGCAGACGCTGATACATGATCCAGGCAGAGGCAGAAAGAAATTAAGGGAGGAGTAAGAGTTTGGAAAGTGTAATTCACTGCCGAGCCCGCGTTTTTTAAGATGGCAAATATGAACGAACATGATATAAGATGAGCTCAAAAAGAAAAAAAAATTCCATAACTCCTCGTGCAAAGTAATTTTTAAACATATCAACAGGAAAAGCAATACAGATAATATTTTTTCTCGTCTAGCGGAGCTTCTTACAAAATTAATACATTTTTTTAGTTTCCCAATGTACTGAACATTATTATCTAACAATTAGTTCTTTATTTGGTACATAGGTATATTCCCTTTTACTATTCTTTTTGTCCTTCCGCCCCTGGGTTATGATCTCCCAGCCATTGCTTTGGTATTACTATCGCACCGCGCTTATAGCGGCGATCTGGTCTGTGATATATAAAGGTGTCCATAGTCTGTTACACCTTTATGCTGTATCTTTCATGTACAGTTTTCTAGTGCTCGCTTTTATTCGGCGGCTCGAGCCTAAGGACTCAGAACTATAACTTTTCTTTTCATTTAAAACTTTTATAAAGGTGTCCGGAGGGGGGGGGGGGGGGGGACAAGAACCATTAAATATTTAAAAATGAATTTATGCCCACGTTTTTTCTAAATGAAGAATGTAAGGTGTTCTCTTTTTTTTTTCTTTTTTTTGTGTGTGTGTGTGTGCGTGTGTGCCAGGGTAGCTTGCATCAATGTATGACGGTGATTTGATTTTGTTTGAGAGATAAAGGAAAGTATAATTAAAACCAAACAATTGATTAACTACATATGGCTAAAATTGTAAACGATTCATAAGAAAAGAATTTAATCTCTAAGGCAATGTCATTTATGTTGTATTAGTTTGTTTCACTTGACCTGTGAAGAAAATACAATGATAATGAATGAATCAATGATTGTATAGTCTTGTGGGCTGCTATAGCTAAATGGTTCAAAAATAGAAACGAAAAAAAATTTCAGATGATATTTTTTATAGCCTTAAAGATATCGATGATAACAAAACACGCATTTGAAAATATATTAATATTTTCTATATGTTTTATTAATTAACGTCTGCAAGTTTGACTAATTTATTTGTGTTTATGTCAAGCAAAAGTTTAATTTTTAAAATAACTTTTATGCACACATGTTTTAAAGATGTATGCTTATATTTGATAGTTAAATAACACTGATAAACAAAAATTGACTTTTTTATTTTTTTCTCAAATTTAACGCTAATATTCCAATTATGTACACTGTACACTCTTGAGTAAATAAAAATGATATTAGAAATTTTTACTTGGTTCTCATTTTTTCTTAAACGAAGGATATGTATTTATACGTTTTTGCGATATATATCACAATTTAGGATATCGTACAATAATGCATAATAATAATACACCAATGTTAAATTTACCAGCAGTATACTTGTACACTGTTTATACACATTTTCCGCACATTTTACGCTGCTCAACACAATTTGAGTACATTAGTACAGTCAAACCTCGTTAACATGAACCTCAAGGGGAATGAAATTTTTGTTCATGTTATCCGTAGTTCATGCTATCAGTAACAAAAATTCCTGATTAAAAAAAAAAAAAAAAAAAAAAAAAAAAAAAAAAAAGAGAGAGAGAGAAATACATATAGGGCTAATGGGACTGGGGGCTAATGGGACATGGGAGCTAACGGGACAACGGAGTTTTCTCGTAAAATATAACAGTCAAAATTTATCAGTAAATGTCATTTTTAGTATTATACAAGAACATGCATTGAACCATTTTTTTTCCATTAGCTATTTGCAAAGCAGGAAACAAGATATATTTAAGCATCAAGATGAGTTTTTTTTTCTTTTTTTTTTTTTTTTTTTTAAATAAATATTTGTGTTGATCAACGATTAAATCAGTTTTTAATAATACTAATACCTTTTATAATGAAGCTTTTATACAATGTTCATTTTTAATCATATTTCATACCAGATATAACAGTTAATTTACAATAAGCTTCAGTGGTAAAGGATTATGGACAAATGTGGATTTCACATGGGGTCTAATGGGAGAAAACTTTGTTTTAGAATTGAGACTTATTTCTATTTTAATAATTAAACTATTATATTTTTTTATTCATTAATAGAACGCATGCTACATTTCATATGAAAGTTGCAACACTAAACTGTAAATTTTCCACGTGTGAAGAAAGAAACAATACATAAAAATACTGCCTTTAGGTAGCAACCTTCCCTGATACTGGTGACATGTAGTTGGTGACACGTATAGTTTTGTCCAAAATTGAGAAAATTCTAATGGCAATAGTACACGTTTCCATCGCTCTAAAGAATAATCCTGTGATGTAGTGGGCCAGAGCTTTTTGGTTCACTAAGCTCTTGTGAGATGATCGTTGAAAAATAATACATGTTTCTTACCAAAGTTCTTTATTAGAACAACTAAAATAGATTTGAAAAATGTAATAACAAGCTTTACCATTCATAGGTAGACACTCTCACTTTTTATTAACAGTTCTATACTTCTCATAGCCAACCTGAGTAAAAACGATTTTTACTCGCATCTCTTCCGTTGTTAAAAAAACACCTCACTTCATCAGTGTCACCCAGTCTACTATCAGCCTCCACACTAGCTTCTGCATGAGTCTCTTTTTACTTTCACTTTAGGGACGAATTCCCACACATTGTCCAGCCACCCCTATTTCTTGGAAAAGTTGAAATACCCTGTTGAGCAGATCCCAAGGGCAGAAGTATGCCAGGAATTTCCCCTGCATGCTTTTACACAAAAGACCATTGTCCTCCTCGGAAATGCCTGTTGCTTTCCCCGTCGAAAATGTGTGGCGAAGGTACGATATCACAACACCTCCCCCCAAAAGAGATTTCCACAGGAAATATTTGGCATGAATTCACATAATAAGCCCTTTTAATAGATTTCCCGAGAGGTCAAGCACACCATTAAATCAGCAATAAAATATCATTTAGACTTTTGACCCAATTATGAAAGTTCTACTTAAATTCAAGAATACCCACTCTCAGTTTCAAAGGACATACCAAAATATGAAATTTTTAGAATTTTCCTTACACATAATCAATCAAAAGAATAAAAATAATATACATTTTTGATGCTAGAACAATTAATTTAAATTTAAAATATTTGAATGTAATACTAACTCAAAAAAGAAAAAAAACACTATAACACAATCTAGGTAACTAAATTTTTACATACAGCACAATATCTTAATAAAACGCCCTAATTACAAGTATTAAAATTTTGAACACTAAATTCCAAACAGAAAATCTAACTCTGATTCTAAATCTTCCTACTTAGACCATCTGCATTTCCATGTAATTTTCCTGGCTTATGTGTAATTTCAAAATTTAATGGCTGCAAAAATAGAGCCCAACGTGTCAAACGAGAGTTTGTACCAACCATTTTCTTTAAGTACACTAATGGATTATGATCGGTTTGCATTTCAAATTTTTGCCCATCCAAATAATAATTTAACTTTTTTAATCCATATACTATAGCCGCTAATTCTCTTTCTATCGTGCTATAATTTTGCTCCGCACGAGAAAATTTTTTGCTAAGATGCAAAATTGGATGCTCTTCACCTGCAATAATTTGAGATAAAACAATTCCTGCCCCATACAAACTCGCATCTGTTTGCACAATGAATTTCTGCTTAAAATCAGGTGCATATAACACAGGACTTTTCATTAATTTTAACTTTAATTCTTCAAATGCATTATTACACTTCTCGTCCCATATGATTTTTTCTTTTTTTATTTTCCCTTTTAAAGCATCTGTTAACGGCACTGCTATGGTAGCATAATTCTTTATGTACCTCGCGTAATACCCTACCATTCCCAGATATGCTCTTAGCTGTGTTTTCGTCGTCGGAATTGGAAAATCTTTAATAGCCTGCAATTTAGCTTCACTAGGAGACCTTTTTCCTGACCCAACTTCGTGTCCCAGAAATTTTACGTGATCTTGCGCGAATTGGCATTTGGATGGTTTCACCGTTAGATTTGCTTCTTTTAACCGCTTAAGAACCGCTTCCACATCTTTTAAATGTTGTTCCCATGTCAAAGAAAATATAGCTATATCATCGATATACGGAACCGCAAATGACTCTAACCCATATAAAACTATGGCAATCAATTTACAAAAATAATATGCTGAATTTAAAAGTCCAAACATCATGACTTTAGGTAAAAAGGTCCCAAATGGTGTTACAAAAGCCGCATATCTCTTAGCTTCTTCCGTGAGAGGAATCTGAAAATAACCTTTCGTCAGATCCATAACAGTAATAAAAGGCGCTGTACTCACTTTCTCAACAACCTCTTCAATGTTTGGCAAAGGGAAGAATTCAGTTCTGGTCTTTGCATTTAATTTCCTATAGTCCACACAAGGGCGAGCGTCTTTACCCGCACTCTCAACTAAAATCATAGGCGAAGCATAATCTGATTGTCCGACCTCAATCACACCCAAATCTAAAAGCCTCCGAATCTCTTCACGCATAATCTCTAATTGCCTCGGCGACATACGATATGGTTTTGATCTTACCGGCACATCATCCGTTAAAACAATGTCCATTTTAACTAACGGTGTACTCCCAGGGTCCGTAGAAAAAACTTTCATCTGACGCTCAATCATTGTCCTGAAATCTCCTATTTGCTCTGTAGAAACACGTTTTTCCAAATTACTTTCTTTTACTAATTCCCAAAAGTCTAATTGAGTGGGATCCGCAATGGGATAAGGAATTTCCGCTTGATCCTCAATTTCCTCACACTCCTCATCAATCAACAAATTTACAAATTCAGGTCTACTATAATATGGTTTAATTAAATTAACATGATAAATAGAAGAATTATTTCTCTTTTCCGGAATATCGATCGTATAATTAGTTTGAGATATTACGCTAGTAATAGTTCCCGGTCCTATCCAATTAACCGCCATTTTATTTGGTTTCGAAGTAGCCAGAACTAACACTTTGTCTCCAACATTAAATTTTCTATACACCGCATTCTTATCATACCATTGTTTTCGTTTCTCCTGACACTCTTTCATTCTTTTACACGCTAATTCTTGACAATGTTTCAATCTATTACTTAAGTTCAAAATATAGTCCACTACATTCTGATTTACCGTCTCCTTTTCCATCCAATTTTCATATACAAGAGTATGTGGCATTCGTAAATTCTTACCATGTACAAGCTCAGCAGGGCTAAATCCCGTGCTTTCATGACTTACAGTCCTCAAAGCAAATAAAGCCATTGGCAAGACTGCTTCCCAATCTTTTCCTGCCTCCAAACATAATGTCTTTATAACCTTTTTTAAACTACCATGCATCCGTTCAACGCTATTCGATTCTGGGTGGCAAACTGAACTATGTACAACCTTAATACCAAACCTATCAAAAAATTCCGATGCGAACTCACTTGTAAATGACCTACCCAAATCACATTGTACCTCTTTTGGATAACCAGTCCTAGAAAATATTTGTATTAGCCCCTCAATCACTAACGGAGAAGTTAAATCTTCTACTGGAATCGCATCTGGATATTTTGACGCAACACAAATTGAAGTAATCAAGTATCTATTATTTTTCTCGCTTAAACTCAAAGGGCCTACACCATCAATATTTATCCTGGAGAAAACTTCTGAAATTATCGGCACGAGCTTCAAGGGAGCTTTCTTTTTATCTCTATTTTTACCAACCTTTTGACACAGATCGCAAGTTCTTACAAATGCCTCAATTTCCTTGTAACAATTTGGCCAAAAATAGCATTTAATTACCCTATCTTTTGTTTTAGTTGCCCCTAAATGTCCCGCAACTTCCTCATGACACATCTTCATTATTTTCTCTCTAAATTCTAATGGCAAACATAAATGTAATTTCTCATCCCCACTATTTGAATGTGAAACTCTTACTAATTTATTTCCCATTATTTTAAATTCCTTTTCTTCTACATTATTTGCCTTTTCCCATAATGTTTTTAAAGATAAGCACTGTTTCTGAGCTAAGCTGAAATCTTTCGCTGTAATTTTATTCAATCCCACATTATCTTTCACCTCCCATTTCGGTAATAACATAAGATCTTCGATTTGACTTTCATCCTGTCTATTCTCATCCATTTGAACTACCTGCGTTTCTTTGTTCTGTGAGCAATCCCCAATTTTATCTACCCTACCTGGTTGTTCTTCTAACTTTGCCTGATCAACAAACGACATTTCCTTATCAACATCCCGTTGCTCCATTCCTTTTTTTAAAGAATTCGTCTTACTACGGGTAACCACCATATTTATAGGAACACCACTTCCTTTATTTTGCTCAATAAGCTCCGCAGTTTTATTACCTAAGAGATAGTAACCTTGCTCCGACTCCGATGGTTTAATCGCCGCCTTAGTGGTGATGCAACCAAAATCCCCTTTTATAGTCACCCATGCTAATGGTAAACATTTACATTCATTATCAAGAGGTTGACGTACCCAAGTTATATCTCCAGTAAAATCCTCTGTTTTAACCCAATTTCTATCGCATAGATCAATCCCTGCTCCCGTGTCCCTCAAATAGTGTCTTTCAACCCCGTTTATTAGAGCTTTTTTTAGATAAGGTTTAAAACAATCCCCTAAATCAACATCATTACCTAAATGATTAACTGTATTGAACTCATTTTTCTTTTTTAACCATTCCGCACAATCTGGTTTTATGTGCCCTGGTTGATTACAAAAAAAAAAACACCTAATCTGCCTTTTCCTCTCAAAAGCCTGGTCTTGTTTAAGTTTATCATTTTTAAATTTTTCCGTTTTATTCTCTAACTCCGATTTAGCTTTTACTTCACCCCTAATTTTCGGATTTAAATTGCTTCTTTGCATCTCTGAATAAGGTTTTTTTCCCAAGATTTTTTTTTCTGATTTCCTGAAACTACTTCTAATACTCTCATATTTGTCACATTTATCAGCAAGTTTCGAAGCCTCTTTCATTTCATCCCATTCATCCATAAATTTTTCTTTTACTTCAAAAGGAACGCGTTTTTTTACTTGCTCTGTGAGCATGAGCTCCTTTAAAGACTCGAAATCCTTTATTTCTAATGATTCCAACCAATTATCCAAATAACCTCTTAATTCATATACCAAGTCTACCCATAACGCTCCAGGTTTCCTTTGATGATTTTCAAACTTCTGTTTTAAAGCACCTGTTCCCAATCTAAAACGATTTAATAAAACTTTTTTTACATGTTGAAAATCATCTCCTAATTCTGCTGGTTGCTTCACTATAATTTCCGCGATATCTGATGGCAATAAGGGAATTAATTGGCTAACCATATCCTCCTGCGAAATTTTAGCTTTTTCCGCCTGTTTTTCAAAGATCATAAAGAAAAGAGTGATGTCAATTAATTTACAATCAAAACGTGGAACTAATTCTTTCAAATTAATTTTTGGATTCCTATGCGAACCTACATTCAAATCACTAGACGAAAGACTAACAGTTTCCGAAGAATTTTGAATTCTTAATTTTTCTAACTCAAATTGTCTTGTTTTTTCGCGCTCTTCGTCTTCCCGTTCCAAAGCTAATTTTTCCCGTTCCATTTCTTTTCGTTCTGCATCCTCCTTAAGAATACATTCTAAATTCGATTTAGCAAAACTCTCATTATAATCCGATGCTGCTAAAATAGCCTGAATTATAGTTTTTTTCTTATCAGTTGCCGACACGTTGGTCTCAAATTCCTCTGCCAGCAAAAGCAAGATGTTTTTAGTATATTTAACAAGAAATTCTTCCATTGTTTTCCCCCAAAATATACTAATCACAACAATACACAAATATATACAATTTGTAAAACACAATAAAAATTACAATAAGGAATAGAATTTTATCCTCTAGATATATTTCAATGCATAAAACAATAATACAATTTTCCTACCGAAAATTTTCGTGCACTTGTTATATCCTTTAAAACTGAGTAAATCCTCAAAATTATTTTGATACCCACAGCACTATATAAATACAATTTGTATAAAAACAACTAATCCTGCTATTTCCTACAGCATACCCATAAAATTTCAAATAACTTTATTGCTGTAATAAACAAAAGCTGTATATGCCCCAACTTTATAACTAAAAGTTACATCCACAACTATGATTAATTTTAATGATTAATATTCTTTTATTAATCAACCGTAATTTACTATCCTCAAGTTAATTATGAAATACATAAATATTAAATTTTCAAAACCAAATGAATTACCGTACAGACCATAAGAAACCCGTTTAATATAAAAATTCTAACTAAAAATTTCGATCCCAAATTAATAGCTACCCTAGACTTTTTATCTATTAAACATATACAAATTTCCAAGAACAGACATATACAATATTAAATCCTAACAGACCTCTCTGGAAAATTTCATAAAAGGGCTTACCTTCAAATGTAGACCTTTCTCCACACTGCTCCAAGGCTTTCCTGCACTTTTTTTTTTTCAGGTACTGCCGTATCTCCGGATCTAACTTGATTTCCGCCGGGAATTTTACACACAAGCTGTCTCCATGGATTCCTAAGGGCGATCGATGAAATAGTCTACTATCCACTGCACTGGATGTTTACTGAAGAAATTTTCTATATCGTCGAATCCTTAGTCCTTGTTACATACCAGCTAACACATTCGACACTCCAGATTTCACAGTTCCTCACCGGATACACTTGAAAATCTTTCTCGTCAAACACAAGATTTCATCACCGACTGTCCTTGTTTCTACACAGTTTCCTTCTGTACCTCAAGTTCACGTGGGTCCAGTCTAATTTATGCTAGACCTAATTAATCCGTAAGCTGCCACCATTTATAATACTATAGCTGTGATGTAGTGGGCCAGAGCTTTTTGGTTCACTAAGCTCTTGTGAGATGATCGTTGAAAAATAATACGTGTTTCTTACCAAAGTTCTTTATTAGAACAACTAAAATAGATTTGAAAAATGTAATAACAAGCTTTACCATCATAGGTAGACACTCTCACTTTTTATTAACAGTTCTATACTTCTCATAGCCAACCTGAGTAAAAACGATTTTTACTCGCATCTCTTCCGTTGTTAAAAAAACACCTCATTTCATCAGTGTCACCCAGTCTACTATCAGCCTCCACACTAGCTTCTGCATGAGTCTCTTTTTACTTTCACTTTAGGGACGAATTCCCACACATTGTCCAGCCACCCCTATTTCTTGGAAAAGTTGAAATACCCTGTTGAGCAGATCCCAAGGGCAGAAGTATGCCAGGAATTTCCCCTGCATGCCTTTACACAAAAGACCATTGTCCTCCTCGGAAATGCCTGTTGCTTTCCCCGTCGAAAATGTGTGGCGAAGGTACGATATCACAATCCTTTTCATGAAGCTCTAAAGTATAACCCATTGTTCCCCAGGGAAAAGGAAGCTTTCACACTTTTCTAGGAATTTTCGTTCACGTTAAGCATCAAAATCTGTCAATGGGGACATCGAGAATTGTTCATATTAAACGAAATTTCACGTTAACCGTGTTCATCTTAAAAGGAGAAAAAACACTAGAATCCGTATTCATTTTGACGGGGACTGTGGGAACTGTTCATGTTAAAAGTAATTCACGTTAAGCGTGTTCACGTTAACGAGGTTCGACTGTACCTTATTTTTGCGTTTATATTTATGTTCTGTATCTTCTCTCTTGATGAAAAAGCAGTAATTGGCAATAATTGCTGCATTCCATTGCGATCGATAACGAGACTCCATAGCAGAAATTTGTTGGTGAAATCGTTCACCATGCTCATCGCTATTTGCTCCTATATTATCTGGGGAAAAGTCAATGTGAGAGTGCAAGAAATGAAGCTTTAATGACATGTGACAATTTAGCTTTTTAAAATTGTTTACCATATTTTGAACTATACACTTCCCTAAGAAATTATGCACAACGTACTTGAATGAAAGCCATCAAACTTCAGATTCAGGTATATCTTGATCATGGAAGACGATAGTATTCCAGTGACGCAGCCTTAAGCCTAAAATCGTATCGTATCGTATCATAGAATTCGTAGATGCCGGAACTCATATATACACCTCGACTTCAAAGAAAACGCGAAAAGCCGCCTTTCAATAACTCAGCAAATATAGCTCTTATTATTCTGATTTTTTTTTTTTTTAAAGAGCCTTATATCTGCACTCTAATCCTATTCTGAAATTTTTAGATTTCTACGTGCAGTATATTTTGAGATCTAAATACTCATTCTTAAAGCAAAAGCGATGTCAGAAATTCCTAATTTCGATTACGCGAAAACGGCCCCGGCGATTTTCTTTAAATTGATATATAATATAAATCTGTCTTATGTGAAGAGAATAAGATAGCAGTTGGTTGTTTCCGGGAAAACTCTAATTTTTTTTTTTTTTAATTCACATTTTTTCCCTCCGAAAATGACATGGGCGATCATATTAAAATTAATATATAATATGAATCTATTTTAGATGAGCCGAATAAGACCATGTTTGTTTCCAGGAAGACCCTTATTCGTTATATAATAAGCATGAAAAATCGGACTATATTTTTCCGCCATTTATGGGAATCTCACGGAAGATGAGCCACTGTATTCGTGCGTTAATTTCTTCTGATCAAATTTTAGTGGAAAGTTTGTGTGCCTTCTGTAGCTCAGTCGGTTAAACGCTGGCCTTGCAATACACAGTTTGCGAGGTCTGTCCTCTTTGAAGCAGTAAGCACTTTTTTTTTCTTTTTTATCCTTTTTAAGTCAGTTAATAAAGTAAATTTGATTTTATGTTTCTATAAAAATGTACTGGTTTATTTTGATTTTTTTCTTTAAGAGTTTCACATATCACTATTTCATGACAATTTTTCAGACAGTAAAAATATTGTAAAATCTGTCTAAGGCGGACTCTGTGTAAGCCGGAAATCTGCCTACCGCGGAAAGACTTTCAAGTCCCGGCGAATCCACTGAAAATAACATTAATACGTGCTCCATAAGCCGAAATGTGCCTAACGCAGAAACGGAAAGGTTTTTAAGGTCCGCCGAAAGCCAATTTTTACATGAGACGGAAAAAAGAATATTTTAAAACCGAAAAGCATTCGGTAAATGGAACTTTAAAACTGATAGATATACCAAATACATATAATAAATAAATACATATAATATACAAATATAAATAAAAGCACATTTTTACGCATTCATTTGTTTACAGAGAGAGAATTTTAATTTTGAAATTTTTCAGATTTAATTATAAGGAAAAGAAAATACGCAGTTCGTATTTGTTCAGTCCACAACAGTTTCTTTTTATTTACAATTTTTAACACAAATAAATTTCGGTTTTTCTGCGGTACTTAAATTTAAATTTAGCGTTTATATTTTTTTCCCATTACCCTTATAATAAAAAAAGAAAAAAAAAACAGCCCGTTATTCTTCCATTAACTTTATAAGAAAAAAAAAAAACATGTCGTTATTCTAACTGTAAATGGAAGACTACGAGATTTAAAAAAAAAAAAAAAAATGTCATACATTCAAAATTTAAAAAAGTAGATTTTTAAAAATCATACATATTTTTTTAATTTTTAGGATAAGTGAAAAAAAAAATTAAATTGTATAGTTTATTTATATGTATCGTATTTCAATCCGTTTCGCTGAGAAAAATACGAATTTTTATGCGTAAAAAACTGTAAATAAAACGAAAATGTCGATTGAACAAATAAAAATGTGCACATTTTTCTCTTTTACTTTTCATTAAATTCATAAAATGGAAACTTCATACTTTGAACTCTCTCTATGCGTAAAAAAAATTATAAATAAATGCACTAGCTTATGTTTTTGTTGTTGTTGTTGTTACAAACTTAAGAAGTATTACTAATTAATATTTCACTTTAAAAAACGGTACTGAAGATTACAAACGCAAAAAATACTCGACAGTCTTTTTTTTTTATCAATTTGCATGTTTTATTTTGTTATATATTTAGCAAATAATTAATAACCTTCAATTTTTTTAGCTAGTTCTAGTAAAATCCATCCCGTTTACATTTCTGAATTATTGAAATTAGTGTTTTCTGGTGCTGCCATCTGTCTTTCAAATGTAAAAATAATAATATTCCATATAACACCTCTTCCGTACATTTGCAATTTTAAATACTGGTAAATAGGCCCCAAAAATTTTAATTTGAATCTCAAAAATTCAGATTAGTACCAAGCTTCAATATCTTTTATGAACAGCAATTATATTTAAGAGATTTATTCATTTATCGTTGCTTTATCATGATATCAACGAGATTACATTTTGGCGAGGTCTTGGCGATTTAATGTTACCAGTTCACTTTGGCAACCTTTTTCTTAGAGTGAAATTTCATTTACTGCTGTGGAAGATTGATGCTTTCCTGTGCTTTCTGTATGGAATGTATGTATATTCAAACTGTTGCTAAATGAAATTGGATACTCAATTATTTAGCAAAAAAATGTAGGTTAGAATTTGATTTCGATAGATTTATTTAAATAAAATTTATGTAAATGATTTTTGTGCGTCATATTATCCATTTGCATACATTTCGTTTAGTTTTGATACAATGACGCACAGAAATCATTTACATAAATTTTACTTTTGATTTTGGATAACGTGGCACAAAAGATAAATCAATTTTTTTCATATAAATACATTGCAGTGCATTGTATAGGTTCAGTGAGAGTGACATTTTTAACAGTGTATTGGTAAATTAAAAGTTTTGGTTACATCTGTAAATATATTTAGCCAAACCGAAAACAATTGAAATTTAATTTTTAAACATTGTTTAAAGCTACATCAAGGCGTCACTTAAATTTTGATATCTTATCTTTTAAAACTCATACTTTGAATTTATGAAAGATGTGAATGATAAAGCATCAATGAATAAATTTTTATACCTCCTTTTAAATTTAACATAATTCTTACACATACAATTATAAAAAAAAACAAAAATAAAATGATGAAATAAATAATATAAATGTATGTATACATATACATTAATTAATAACATAGCGTCACTTAAAATTTGATATCATTATTTTTAAGTTCCATATTTAAAATTCTTATAGTAATAAGATAAAGTGCTGCGTCACAAACTTTTAACCCGTTAAGGGTTTTTTGTATTGATAAATATACGGGCTGATTATGTTTTGGTGTAAATCGCCAACGGTGCTGTGCTGAATTTTTTATGATTTCCGCAATAGCTCTATCTCAAGAACAAATGCACGAATTTTAATCAAACTTCATATCTTCAGTTAGACGTTTTGAAACAAGTTGTTTCTGATAAGATTTTGGTGTGAATCGTCCAATAGATGGCGCTGCTGTGCGCATTTTTCTCGATTTTCCTAATAGCTCCGCCTCAAAAACTAATGCACGGATTTTCATCAAACTTCAGTTTCAGTCAGACGTTAATACAAGTTGTTGCTCATTAGGTTTTAGTGTAAATCACCCAACAAGTGGAGCTGCTATGCTGCATTTTGCAGGATTTACACAATTTTAGCGATAGTCATATCTCAAGAACTAATGCACGGAATTTCATATCTTTATAATCCTCATGATGAGCACATATTGTCATTTAATGTTGGCACTCTGGTAGTGAATTTTGTAGTATTAACATGTATGAGATAGAAGAAAGTTTTGTGATTGGCACATTCGACTAGTTTTTCCGTCTGCTGTATTTGTTATTTTAAAATTTTCTAAATTTCTACTGCCACGCGCTGAAATGCCCCCGCCCTTCCAGGACATTTGAATGTTTAAAACTTATATTAACAAAAATGAAACCTTTTATTTAAAAATGCATATTATAATTTATTTGTTTATTTATTTGCAGGTCCTTACATTTTTTTTATTTTAGTTCTTGATAGCCCTTAAAAGTCCTTGATTTTTATTTAAGGAAATGTATACGAACCCTGTATTATTCTATCTATATATATCTATTTCTGCTCTCTCCTTCCCGTATAAAAAGTATACAAAGTTAAAATAGTCCTTCATATGAATTGGTGCTGATTATGTTTTGGTGTAAATCTCACAACAGGTGGCGCTTCTGTGCTGCATTTTTCTCATGGACGAAACACATCTTATTGGCACCTAGATGTATTATAAGTAGCAGATATTTGTTCACTTTCAGGGTCATTATAGACTGTACAAACACAGTACTTTAAAAGGCAACAAAATAACATAATGAGATATATTTAAACACAGATATCTCTGAAACAGAATCGAACTTCACAATTTCGTGACTATTTCCTAAATTCCCAACGGTATGGTTACTTAAATCTGTTAAAATTTACCAAAAAAAAATTTTCTGTTTATCAGTGTAATCATACAATTTTGTCTCTATTCTTTAATCCAAAAGAAAATTAAACCATAGGCAAGAATTTTATTTCTTGAAAGCTGAACACAAAAAATTCATAAAAAAAAAGTCCTTCCGGCCAGTGCCGGGAGGAAGAGGTAGCTTTCATATTCTTTATTTTAAAAAAGCCAACTTATATTATTCAAACACACGAAGCTCAATTTAGTGGAAACCGAATATGGGAGATTCAATACTAATTTTTATCAATACTAAATCATAATGAATGAGAATTTCGCGAAATTAGTCAGCTTTATCCAAGCTTCTTTTATTTAAAGTAACTTATATTTGGCTGCCAAATTCGGCGATTTCTTAAAGTGCCTGCCATTTTAAGACAACATGGTGGATGAGGCTAACCAGTGAACTTGGTCGAGATCTTAGTAATTGCTGTGCACATGCTCACTCACATCGGAATCGGTTGATATATACGAGTGCTGTCGCAGGCAAAAAATCAGATTTTTCAAAATGTCACCCACATTAGATATTGAAACTGCTATATCTGAGCCATTTTTTAAGATAAAGACAAACAAAAAATGCTCCTGAATCCTTATATAAAGGTCAAATACTTAAAAAAGAAACATTTTTCAATTTCTAATTTTTTTGCACCTCACTTTAAATATATATTTTTTAATTTAATGGCCGCCATTTTGAAACAAGATGGCTGATGAAGCTGGCCAGCGAACTTGGTCGAGATATATTGATGTATACTATCCACATGCCTTCTTCCATCGAAATAGGCGAATACGTGTGTTATCGCTTGACAAATACAAGATCGATTCAAAGTGTTAGCCATGCTAGAAATTCAAAGTGCTATAATTCAACCATTTTTTAAGATATAAACAAAAGAACAAATTTTCAGAAACAAAAACTGCTCCAGAATCTTTGTATCAAGGCCAAACACCTAAAAAAAATCTTTTTCATTTTCCAATTTTTTAATACTTCATTATAAATTTTAAATTACATTTTCTTTAATGGCAACCCTTTTGAAACAAGATGGCGAATGAAGCTGGCCAACGAACTCGGTCGAGACATGGGTATGTACTATGTACAGACCAAGTTACATCCAAATCGGTTTATAAATACGCCTTTTATCGCATGACAAAAATCAGGTCGTTTTAAAATGTCAGCCACAATAGAAATTCAAAATGCTATAACTCAGCCATTTTTTTTAGATATAGACGAAACAAAACCTGTTCCGGAATCTTTGTATTACGGTCAAACACATACGAAAAAAATCTTTTTCATTTTCCAATTTTTTGGATCTCATTTTAAATTTTAAATTTTTTAAATGGCCGCCATTTTGAAACAAGATGGCGGATGAAGCTGGCCAACGAACTTGGTCGAGATATTTGTATGTACTATGTACACACCAAGGTACATCCAAATCAGTTCATAAATACGTCTGTTATCACGTGACAAAATTCGGGACGTTTCAAAATGTCAGCCACGCTAGAAATTTAAAATGCTATAACTCAGCCATTTTTTAAGATATAGACGAAACAAAAACTGATTCCGAATCTTTTTATCAAGGTTAAACACATAAGAAAAAAATATTTTTTCAATTTTCAATTTTTTGGTACCACATTTCAAATTTAAATTTTTCTTAAAAATATAAATGGCCGCCATTTTTAAACAAGATGGCGGCTGAAGCTGGCCAACAAACTCGGTCCAGACATTAGTATGTACTATGTATAAACGAAGTTACATCCAAATCGGTTTATAAATACGCCTTTTATCGCGTGACAAAATTCAGGACGTTTCAAAATGTCAGCCACGCTAGAAATTCAAAATGCTATAACTCAGCCATTTTTTAAGATATAGACAAAACAAAAACTGATCCGGAGTCTTTGTATAAAGGTCAAATACATAAGAAAAAAATATTTTTCCATTTTCAATTTTTTGGTACCGCAATTCAAATTTTAAATTTTTTAAAAAATTTTAAATGGCCGCCATTTTGAAACAAAATGGCGGATGGAGCTGGCCAACGAACTCGGTCGAGACATTGGTATGTACTATGTACACACCGAATTACATCCAAATCGGCTCATAAATACGCGAGTTACAGTGTGACATAGGTCATATATATATATATATATATATATATATATATATATATGGATATATATATATATATATATATATATATATATATCAATTTTGAACGGAAGGTGGTTTCGGGGTCTGGGGGTCATGATCGATGAAAATATACCAAAATTTTTTGAAATCGCTTTCCTCCGAACGGCTGCAATAGGTAGCTTTTTGTAATGAAAGCTACCTAATATTTTTGTATATTTATTATTTAATTAATGCACCATATCCATAAGTAGTGCAAATTGCAATTCCTTAATTACAATGGATATTAGGATAGAGTAAGTCATTAATGTTTAAAAAACGAAGAAGAAGAAGAACAAAAAAGTCCTTCCGGCCAGTGCCGGGAGGAAGAGGTAGCTTTCATAATCCTTATTTAAAAAAAGCCAACTTATATCATGCAAACACACGAAGCTCAATTTAGTGGAAACCGAATATAGGAGATTCAATACTAATTTTTATCAATAAAATGAATGAGAATTTCGCGAAATTAGTCAGCTTTATCCAAGCTGCTTTTCTTTAAAGTAACTTATATTTGGCTGCCAAATTCGGCAATTTCTTAAAGTGCCTGTCATTATAAGACAACATGGTGGATGAGGCTAAGCAGTGAACTTGGTCGAGACCTTAGTAATTGCTGTGCACATGCTCACTCACATCGGAATCGGTTAATATATAGGAGTGCTGTCGCATGCAAAAAATCAGATTTTTCAAAATGTCACCCACAATAGAAATTGAAACTGCTATATCTGAGCCATTTTTTAAGGTAAAGACAAACAAAAAATGCTCCTGAATCCTTATATCAAGATCAAATACTTAAGAAAGAAACCTTTTTCAATTTCTAATTTTTTTGCACCTCACTTTAAATATATATATATTTTTTAATTTAATGGCCGCCATTTTGAAACAAGATGGCTGATGAATCTGGCCAGCGAACTTGGTCGAGGTGTTGATGTATACTATCCACATGCCTTCTTACATCGAAATAGGCGAATACGTGTCTTATCCCGTGACAAATACAAGATCGTTTCAAAATGTTAGCCATGCTAGAAATTCAAAGTGCTATAAATCAACCATTTTTTAAGATATCAACAAAAGAACAAATTTTCAGAAACAAAAACTGCTCCGGAATCTTTGTATCAAGGCCAAACACATAAAAAAAATCATTTTCATTTTCCACTTTTTTAATACCTCATTTTGAATTTTAAATTTAATTTTTTTTAAATGGCAACCCTTTTGAAACAAGATGACGAATGAAGCTGGCCAACGAACTCGGTCGAGACATTGGTATGTACTATGTACAGACCAAGTTACATCCATATAGGTTCATAAATACGCCTGTTATCGCGTGACAAAAATCAGGTCGTTTTAAAATATCAGCCACAAGAGAAATTCAAAATGCTATTACTCAGCCATTTTTTTTTAGATATAGAGGAAAGAAAAACTGTTCCGGAACCTTTGTATTAAGGTCAAACACATACAAGAAAAATCTTTTTCATTTTCCAATTTTTTGGTATCTCATTTAAATTTTTTAATTTTTTAATTTTTTTAAATGGCCGCCATTTTGAAACAAGATGGCGATGAAGCTGGCCAACGAACTCGGTCGAGATATTTGTATGTACTATGTACACACCAATGTACATCCAAGTCGGTTCATAAATACGCCTGTTACTACGTGAGAAAAATCAGGACGTTTCAAAATGTCAGCCACGCTAGAAATTCAAAATGCTATAACTCAGCCATTTCTTAAGATATAGACGAAACAAAAACTGCTCTCGAATCTTTTTATCAAGGTCAAACACATAAGAAGAAAATATTTTTTCAATTTTCAATTTTTTGGTACCACATTTCAAATTTTAAATTTTTTTAAAAAATTTAAATGGCCGCCATTTTGAAACAAAATGGCGGGTGAAGCTGGCCAAGGAACCCGGTCGAGACATTGGTATGTACTATGTATAAACGAAATTACATGCAAATCGGTTCATAAATACGCCTTTTATCGCGTGACAAAATTCAGGACGTTTCAAAATGTCAGCCACACTAGAAATTCAAAATGCTATAACTCAGCCATTTTTTAAGATATAGACGAAACAAAAACTGCTCCGAAATCTTTGTATAAAGGTCAAATACATAAGAAAAAAATATTTTTCCATTTTCAATTTTTTGGTACCACATTTCAAATTTTAAATTTTTAAAACATTTTTAAATGGCCGCCATTTTGAAACAAAATGGCGGATGATGCTGGCCAACGAACTCGGTCGAGAGATTGGTATGTACTATGTACACACCGAATTACATCCAAATCGGTTCATAAATACGCCTTTTATCGCGTGACAAAATTCAGGACGTTTCAAAATGTCAGCCACGCTAGAAATTCAAAATGCTATAACTCAGCCATTGTTTAAGATATAGACGAAACAAAAACTGCTCCGGAATCTTTGTATAAAGATCAAATACATAAGAAAAAAATATTTTTCCATTTTTAATTTTTTGGTACCACATTTCAAGTTTAAAATTTTTTTAAAAATTTTAAATGGCCGCCATTTTGAAACAAAACGGCGGCTGAAGCTGGCCAACGAACTCGGTCGAGACATTGGTATGTACTATGTACACACCGAATTACATCGAAATCGGTTCATAATTACGGGAGTTACAGTGTGACATAGGTCATATATATATATATATATATATATATATAGATATATATATATATATATATATATATATATATATATATATATCAATTTTGAACGGAGGGTGGTTTCGGGGTCTGGGGGTCATGATCGATGAAAATATACCAAAATTTTTTGAAATCGCTTTCCTCCGAACGGCTGCAATAGGTAGCTTTTTTGTAAAGAAAGCTACCTAAAATCAAAATTTTGATATCAAATATCTTCAGCCCCATATAAAATTTTGAGTAGCGTAGTCTGATATTTGCTTTGCGTTAGGAACTTCCAACACATTTACCCTTAACTAAATGAGGTAAATATTTGTTGAATCTTTTTAGGCGCGTTCGTAATTATATAAATACGTAGCACCTATATAGTCATCGTCTGTTCCGTCCATCTGACCACATATAAACTACCGAACCGAATGGTTTGAAATTTAATATATATAATCGTTGTAGAATTTTGTCGAGTCATTTCAAATTTTATGAAAATCGAATCGAAAATTAAAAATATATTAATTAAAGTTTTTAATTAATTGAGTGATATCCCATGATAGATAATGATTCTAGTAAATTGCCTTGGGGATTGCGTCCTATATAAGTTGGAGTCATATTATTTCCGTATTACTGAATTTAATATATGTAACCGTAATAAATTTTGCATTCATACCTTTCTGCATAAGAGTGCAACAGCTATTGCACCAAGATCTGAATATTTATAAAACTAGTTATAGTACGAACGCACAGGGACCGACTTATGCAGGGGCATGCGTGTAGCTGCCCTGCCCCCCCCCTTTTTTTTAGGGGCCTCTCATGAGAGTAATCAGGATTTTCATTAAAAAGTGCCAAATGATTAAAATTAATCAAAAGTGACCAAAATTCATAAGCTTTCAAACATTTAGGATGGGAATGTGGTCCCCGTCCCCCTCTCTGCTTCCAGTACCCCCTCCAACCGTGAAAAAAAAAAAAAAAATCATTAGAAAACTAAATATTAAAATTTTATTATTAACAACTTAGTATTCTATTGTTTTCAAAAGAAATTCTTTATTACCGTTTTCCTCGTAACGTGGCGAGTTAAAACCATTAATTATAACCAATTTGGGCATTCTCTTTTAGACATCTTATAACGTACAGTCGTGGAAAAAAAAAAAAAAAAGTAAACACCCCTACTAACTCCTCAACAAATTATCGTAGACGAAAGTTACTGGTACCAAACGATTGGAAATAAAGTCTACTTTTAAATGGTGTATATAAAATTAGCTTAGGGGGCCATCTACATATTAAAACGAATCCAAATTTCTTTTTTTTTTCAATGGCAATACCCAATTTTAACCAGATATTTCAAATCTTTGGTTAAAACTATGCCTAGACACCAAATTTCAAGTCATTTGAATAATATGTTTTTGAATTATAAACATTCAAAATTTAGTGCTTCTAATGTTAAATTGTTGTTAATGTTAATGTTATATTTTTATTTATATCTCTTGAAATTATGCTCCTAATGTGCTAATTTTTTATGTAGCAATAATACTAAAATACCCAAAGATAAATACGTTGAATTTGCAATTTTTATAATTTTATGATATGAATTATGAAATTAATATTCGAAAAAATTATGAATTGCAACCTACAGTTTTTTTGACGGATTTAGATTTATTAAGTACTACTTTATGGAAATCCAAAATTTCACAATTATCTTCCAAGTAGTTTTCAAGTTATGCTTAAAAAATGGCAAAAGGATGTTTTAAGGGGCGTCTGTGATAGAAGTGACTAGATATTTTGAAATTTCTTCTGCTGTCGTGTAATCTAGCAGGCTTCATTGACTGCTTGAGTGATGCTTAAGGTGCCTTGATCAAGAAGGGGGCTCTCTCGGTTAACAATCGAGTACGGAACTTCGTTGGATACAGCCCTTAAAATACGCTCGTTTTAAGATTATTAATTTCTCGGAAACTTATGGTACGAATTGCATAAAAAAATTGTTTTTAGGTTAATTGAAGGGTGGAGAGTTCATTTATGCTGTCAGAATCGTGTACTGCTATTGAAAACAAAGTTATTGTTCGTTTTAATAAGTAGATGGCCCCCTAAGCAAATTTTATATACGTCATTTAAAAGTAGACTTTATTTCCAATCGTTCGGTACCTTTAACTTTCTTCTACGATAATTTGTTGAGAAGTTAGTAGGGGGTGTTTACTTTTTTTTTTTCCACGACTGTACGTAGATAAGCAAAATAAAAGTTTGCAAAGAAATACTCGTGTCAATCAATCTATCAATTTTTCTACTATTATCCTACTAGTATTTTTTCTAAGTTGTGACCATCTTTTTTATGATACCCTGTATACAGATGTGAGCAGTACCGGGTACAAAATTCATGCATACATTCAATATGCATGAAGTTTAGTGCTAGCCCCTTCCATATTATTAAAATAAAAATAAAATAAAAAAATAAATCTATAGATAGATAGAAGCCCTCCCCCTCATCTCCAATGATGCTTGGCCCTGAGGCCCCTATAGCCTTCGGAACCTGCGAACACACCACATTTACCACGTTTGACGCACAATTTCCGACTTGTTCAATTTTTGTAAGCCTACTCCCATTTTAAGCTCAGACTTCTAGGAAGGACAACCGACATCTGAAAACGTATTAAAGCGTTTCAAAAATCCCTCGTTTTGTGCTCCCCCGGGGTGGCAAAATCAGACTTGCTACCTCAGTAAACGAGTAGAATGCAAGAATAGCTGATGTCTTTTTCTCAGAAGAAGCAAAGAACTTGTCATCATTTGAGAACAGGCAGAGGGAGATTTTTTGTCGCTAGTTGTAAATACCCTCATGGTGGTCCAATTGACCTGCCCTTCACTTGCTGGGATACAAATGGATTTTTAATAGCATTTCTTTGTAACCATTGCACTCTTTCCCATTTGTATCCACTATGGTTATGCCTGGTCAAGAGTTAAAAAGTTTATCGGAAACACTGAAGATAAAACATAGATATTCAGATAACATAAATCGTAACATATGTTGGCGTCCCCCCCCCCCCTCCCTCTTTCTTGAGTTATGTGTCAAGTGGCATTTCCGCCTTCGGGCCTGTAATTTGCTGGAATGATAACTACAGATTCTAATTATATATTTTCTCTTGAGGCAAAAAAATGGTGGGGGGGTGGGGTGAGAATTAGGTTTTTTGGTTAGCTCAGTTCATTTGACCACAGATTAGCAAGTATAATTAAATGTAATGTATTCTATCAGTCAAATGAACTGTACTTGCTGTTATTGAAGTCATTTATATAATGAACTTATTCACGCAATGAGTAATTAGTTGGGAAAATGTAGTCTGAGATCTGCAGAATGGATTATGAAATGGTTATCCATTTCTGCAAGTGTTTTACTTAATATATAATGTATATATTTATTCAAGGCCGATTAAAACATATGCCAAATGAATCAGTGGCCCCAAATTTTGCAAGTAGTTCTCCAAAGCGGAATATTTTAAGCCAATCTTTTTTTTTTTTTTTTTTTTTTTTTTTTTTTTTTTTTTATCCTGTACTGTTTATAACCAGTATTTGATGCATTTAGCGTAAAATGAGATTAAAGACAAAATATATAGTCATTTAATATGTATTTATATATCTGTAGTATATGTATAATAAGGTATTCAAAATATTTTCTATTTTGCAACAGTATAGGAAAGGAGGTCCCAAATGAACATCTGTCTCCGGACCATGGTTACTCGGACAATGTCCAACGGTCAGTATCCAACTTCCTTAGAGCTGATGACAGACAGAGCCATAATTTTGACAGGATGTTGTACTCCCATCCCACGGTACATTTGAGTTGGTGTTTTTTTTCATGGCGCCATCTTACGAAGCTGCTAATATCGCCCGAAACCTGTAAAATGGACTCATCCAAGAAACATACTCAGAATTGAGAAAAAAAGAAAATCATTTCTTTCACCTTATTTTAAGTGCAAAGTAGGCATTCCTGCAAATTTTCTGCTAAAAAACTGTATTTAGAGAGAGAAAAAGCCGTGACTGATTAAAGCAAGGGCTGGTTGTGTTGTGAACCTCTGATTTTGGGAAGCCCAGATTCGGTATGTAATTTTCGCAAAGCTGGTATTTTAAATATGTTTGGAAATTGTATCAATATTTTGTTCTCTGAGTGTAGGATAAGATTAAAAACAATAAATATTTATCTAAATATGCATTTAAATGTAATAAATAAAATATGCTGAAAGGCGCTGAAAATGTTTAATTTGTTGTAGAAATATAAGAAGGTGAGCCCCAGCAGAATACGAGGCCCCGGGTCTCTCGTTTGTTTGATCGGGCCCAAGATGTTGTTGTTGTTGTGTTTATGACGGCCAATTATCAACACGAGGGATATAGGCCCTAAGGGGGGGGGGGTGCCCTTCGTGGGGGGTCTTTCTAAGGGAATCTAACCCGTATTAACGCTTGGAAATCCAAGGCTATCGGGCCCAAGAATTATAGAAACGAATGTATGGGGATAAGGTTGTGAGTAGTATTATCCATTTCGGAAGGAAGTTTTGGCTCAGAAGAGTAAAAAAAATATATTTCGCTTAAAAAATAAGTACTTTTAAATGCATTATTTTATATATTTTTTCAAATGTAAGCACTTTTAGGGATCTCTACGCAATATGGAAAAGTAATTGGTAAATTGATTATGCAACACTTTGGTTTAATTTTGTTTAGATAATATAATTTAATTCTGATGAAAAAGGTTAGAAACTGAGGAATTTTGCCTCCGCAGAGACACCCCCCCACCCATTAAAGAAGGGGGAAGAGGGTAGCAATTAACATTTTTCTGTTTTTTATGTTATATCGAAATACATATGATATTATACTGTTCAAACACTTTTTGTGATTGGCAGTATTAAAACTAATAAAAAAATGTTTGAAGGGGAAAAAATCGAAAATTTTAATTTATTTTAAAAGGTCAAAACCCGTATATGATTTCAAGGTTAAATGATATAACAAAATATTGATAATACAATACATCGAACGGAAAAGGACGAGGGAGGGGAGGGGGCGACGTCCGCCTGCATATTAAAAAAAAAGAGTTACAAAGGCCAAAAAGTGTGAGAATTATTATTTTTTAAAAGATAGTAATCCATATAAAACTAATATATATGTATATATACATATGTATTATAAGAAAATGACGTATTTTTTAACATCCAACTAATTTATCATGTTTAATAAACAAGTTTTTCTCATATTCGAAATGTATGATTTTGATTACAATTCCTTCATTTGTTCTACAAATAACGAAAATATTTGTTTATTTATTCTAATGCATATATCAGACTTTTGAGCTTGACAACAAGTTGTTGTCAACAGCTATACCCGCTTATAAGTCCAGGTATTCCCTTTAGAGCCAAAAGACATATATCATTCCTAATTACTCACACTGTTGATGAATGATCGTACGGCAAAATAAACGCGAAAAACCAGACCAAAAAATACGTCGTTATCGGATGGACATTCACATACGGAGCAAAATTTCTCCCTCCAAATACGAGTCACTCCCCACCGTGAAAAAACCATTAGGACTTCTGCTAATTGAGATTTTCGGCGCAACGAAAAATAACTTGATATATACCCCCTGACCATGGCCACATACCTTCCTTATCCTATTTTTAAAGATTGTTCAGAACAAGATGCTAGAAATAAAAAAAAAAATGTGAATATTTTTAGCATACCATCGTGTAACATTTGGTGCATACTTGTATGCCATAATACGGTTATTTTTCCTTAAAATTAATATTTATTAAACTATTAAACAGTATATTAGTCATCTTAAGATTGACCCAAGATAATTTCTAAATAGAGTTATTTATCTTATTATTGGAGAGCTGAAATAAAATAACGTTTAAAAAGTATAAAAATTGTAACAAATTTCACGTTTTCGTTAATGATAAGTATGACTTATGAATTTCATTTAGTATTTCAGCATTTATACACTATGACGCAAAAGTTTAGACAATGACGTCATTCAGCTTTAAAATGTAGAATTATGACGTCAGAATTACAAAAACCTGTAAATATATTCAAAAACTGATTTAAAATGCTATGTACAAAAGACAGTCGTTTTATTTGCTATAATACTAATTTTTTTCATAAAAATTCAAATGTGCTTGTCGCAAAAGTTTAGACACTATTCTAAATTTCTTTGAATATTCGCTGGCATATGCAAATTTAGAATCGATGATGTCACAAATTTGGAGTACTGTGGCACTCCGATATCTTGGCATTTCAAGTGGGGAGACTCGGACGATTCTATTCTGGATAATCGGTAAAAGGTTGTAACGTAGAAGGGAGAATGGCATCCATAATTGGCGCATTAGCCTACATAGTGACAATCATAAGCAGAAATGTATTTTGTAAAAAAAATATAAATGTATCGTTTAGCTGTGGTCGTTCCTAAAGCAATACTTTTATTAATAATTATGGTATTTGAAAACTGAAGCAATGATTCTGATAAAAAAAAAAGATGATACTAGTGATCGGAATGAATTGTAAAAGCACATAGCCAATAGCCATATTCTTAATGAAGTCTCTTAATGGCGATTTCAAAGCAAGTGAAAGAATTGTTGCTCATAGATAAGAAATATTTTAATACAATATTATGAAGAAATTTTCAGAATAAATAAAAGAGAAGGGAGAAGATCTAAAATAGAGTCCTGCATCGGTCGGGTTACCCGCTTTTACCCGAACCTGACCCGACCCGCGGTTCGGGTCGTGTCGGGGCTATATTTTCCCGTTTCGGGTCGGGTCAGGTCGGGTTGACTTTAAATTTTTTTGGTGAGGGTCGGGTTCGGGTCGGGTTGACTTTTGCTGTTTCGGGTTCGGGTCGGTTTCGGGTTGGCTCTTTTACTCTTGCGGGTCGGGTTCGGGTTGACCCGCTTTTTTAAAAGAATGTTGAAAATATTTTTTCCCGTTTAAAGCCTAATTCAAAGTTTAACAGCAGTTAAGTTAAAACCCCAGATCAAAGTTTCAAAAAAGTAAAATGTGTGCCTGTCTGTTTTATCTTTAGTCATCTCATCCTTTCACGAGTCTTCGAAATAACAAACCGCATTATATTTTTACCATATTTTAAAAATACAATATGCAGCAACACGCTAAATGGTCCTTCCTGCCTAATATATCAAGTTAATAATTAAATTGTGGTGATACGCGATGCACTATGTTAGACGGGAAAATTTTCAAACTAATAACGGCTGATAAACTAAAGACAGATGGTCAGTTCTGTAAAACAAGGTGTATCGTTATAAGTGGAACTTTTGAAACCGCAACTAATTTTAAAGCATATTTAAAGATTAGAGTTTTAGTTTTATACCATTTAGAAGTTGAATATTAAAGAATATAGTTTGTTCATTCTTCTATGTAACACATAAAAATGGTATTAGAGAATTAGAGGTGTACACAGGCCGGAATTTCCATGCCCGGGAACGGCCCGCCCCGTTCCGTTCAGTCCCGTGTAAAACTTAAAAGTTCTGTCCTAGCTTGACACGGTCCGTATATAATTTTATGCTTCGTCTAAATATTTATATTGGGCCGGTAGACCCACTTAATTATAGTTATCGGCCCTGCCTGGCAACGGCATTCAATTTTTTTTCCCGGTCCGGCCCGTTTATTTTGTTTATCAGCCCGGTCCGTTGAAAAAACTGTCCTTAAAGATACAATTGTAGATTATTTTACATAATAGTATTAAAACATGATTTGCTTACATTGCGGGTTGAAGTATTGCGGGTTCGGGTTGATATACCTCGGGTTCGGGTCGGGTTGCCTGAAATTATTTTTGCTGGTTCGGGTTGGGTTGCGGGTTGCCGAAAATTATTTTTGCGGGTTCGGATCGGGTTGCGGATTGACTTAAAATGGAATCTGCGGGTTCGGGTCGGGTAGAACCCGACCCGCGCAGGACTCTAATCTAAAATACATAAATGTGTTTTGTGGTTTTTCTTTCTTTTAATTTTCGCCCTGAATTTAATTTTAGCCCCCGAAAGGGCTTTTTTTTTACCGTTTGTCGAATATCACAAAGATCAAAATCATCTATATTTAATGATACATTACGATTTTTTTGAGGTCTCCTTCGTTTACCAAGGGATTGTAGAATGGGAGAAAGCATAGCCTCTTTCTTAATTCGTGCAATTGTTCGCAATGACACCCCAGTTGCAGCAGCCGCTCTCTTCTGAGCCTGTTTAATAGGAATCTTTGGATTTTCTAACTTTGCTTCCTCCTCAAAAAATTTCAAAAATTTCAAAATAACATTTCGCTCATTGGAATGAATAATTTTCTTTTTCTCTTCCATTTTGCCAAGACAAAAATCGATAATAATAATAATAATAATAATAATAATAATAATAATAATAATAATAATAATAATCGAAAAAGAAAGAGGAGAGATCAGCTTCAAATGCAAGCATGCGCTTCGACCTGAAATACTAAACTCAGAGATAACAGATCAGAGTAAACCTGTACTAAACTAGTACTGCATATGCAAACCCGTATTTCCGGGAATTGGCGAACTGACCACTCGCCAATTACGCACTTGTACGTGGCAACCTTTGACCCTGAAACTCCCGGTCAGAAATAGATTCTTCCAAAGCTGTCTGCCAAGATACCAGAGCTTAGCAGTACTTAAGTTCTGCAAACGATTGCGCTTCATAGTTGACATGCCGAGAGCTAAAGAAATTCAAGTGAATGAGGTTTCAAGGATTTGGCAGTTGAAAGGTAAAGGGAAGAACGTTTCTGAAATTTCTGCTATTATTAATAGGTCAAAAAAATCTATTTATCGAGTTTTATCGAGTGGTTCCGAATATAAAGCAAAATGTCGGTCTGGGAGGCCACGTGTGACAAATGTAGGAGAGGATCGCCTGATACAAAGACTAGCGAGTACTCAACAAATGAGCGTACGTGGAGTTCAAAGCTCATCGGGACTCTCTGTATAAAAGGATACGATTCGTAGACGAATTTTGGAAAAAGGAACAATCGTTTATAGCAAAATGCAGAAGAAACCAGCTCTGAAACCACATCATAAGTTACAAAGACTTATGTGGGCTCGAAAGCATATGTCATATGGAGAGAAATGGCAGTCAGTCATATTTAGCGATGAAAAAAAGTGGAATCTGGATGGTCCAGATGGTTGTTTATCGTATTGGCATGACTTGCGGAAGGAACCTCGACGTTTTTTTAGTCGCAGACAAGGAGGGGGCTCGGTGATGGTTTGGGCAGCCTTTTGCTATAATGGACAAGTATCTCTGACCTTCACCAGTGGTCGTCAAACTTCACAGCATTATACACAGACATTAGAAGAAAACCTACTGCCATTTGCTGAGCTTCTAGGGGGTCCTCAGTGGGAATTTCAGCAAGACAATGCTTCAATTCACACTGCAAAACATTCAAAATCTTGGTTTAATTCCCATAATATAAGAGTTCTCGACTGGCCAGCATGTAGCCCAGATCTTAACCCTATAGAAAACCTTTGGAGCATCATGTGTCGCAAAGTTTATAGCAACGCTAGACAATACTCTTCTGAAAAGGAACTTAAGACATCTATTGAGAATACATGGTACGATATCGATCCACAAACTATGCAAGATTTAGTTTCTTCCATGCAATCTCGTGTATATGACGTAATACATAAGCATGGATGCGCAACCAGGTTTTAAAAATTGTTTATTTCGATTTTATTTAATTTGTGTCTAAACTTTTGAGACAGCAGTTTATTTTTGTTACCATTTAATTTATTGCAATATGCACAATTCCACTTTTCTTTGTTATAAATATTGTTTATATGTACAGCACATTAATTTCAAGCAGTGATTTGAAAATTGAATAAATATTTTTCAAAGTATGTAAGAATTTCTTCATTGTCTAAACTTTTGCGTCATAGTGTACAAATATTTCTAAAAACTATTTTTTATACCCTTTTATATAAAAATTTGCCTGCTTGTTTGTTTCACAATTCCTAGAGAATGTGAAAAGCAGCGCGATGAAATTAACACCAATTATTCGCATGAATCCGGGAATGTCTTAATGACTCTCAGGACTTTAATTTTTTAAATAGTGTTCAAAATATTAACTACATTTTGCCATTATAACTTTTAACTGAGTTTCTCAGAAACACAAGTAAAATACTTCATTTTTGTGGAGGGAAAGGGGAAAATAATGCTATCCGAAATGATAAAAAAAATATTATTTTTGTTTTGTTTAAATAAATCGATTTAATGGCTTTTAGTTTACGTTTTCTTAAAAAAGTTATTTAAAGCATGATAATATGACTTCTACATTTATTAAAGATTTTATCAAAAAGCTGAAATTTTTCCATAATATTGATCTGTATGAAACAATATTTTCTGAATTTCTTTAAAATGTAAATAACATGTAAAACAGTAAATATCATGACCATATAAATAACATGAAATTTTGAGCATGGATTGAACATACGTACAGGGTATATAATAAAAGATTTGTCTAAAACATAAGCAGAAGATTAGTCACATATAGAACTTGACCACAGTCAGATGGCCGAAGCTATTATCATCTCAGAACGACAATTTTTTCCCTTTCCCGCGCTGTCACGTCTAGAAATTCGAATCAAAACACCAAATTTAACTGCATATCTTAAAAATTCCTCTTTCTTTCTGAAAAAGGAAAACTGTTCGATTGCGTTGTTTCTAAATAAGTACACCTGCCAATTTGACACGTTTGCAAACAAAAATGAATTAGAAAATGTATCAGAAACTATCAAGTTTGCATTTCAGAAAAGTCTTAAATGAATCAGGCAAATAAACAAACATTAACTTGACAATAGTGGCAAGCTCTCTAAATTTTTATCCAAAATTATCTAGATCGATCGAATTTTACTACCCGTATACCCTTTTACTATAAAGGCATTGTACTATTATTGCATCAAAATTAGGTAACTTGCAAGATATAATTTCCGTAATTTTCATATAATCTATATTGTAAATTCTAAGCATGATTACTTGATTATATTCAAATATTTATCCAAATTAACATTTTGAACCTTTTTTAAATGTAGAATTGAATTAAATCCCCCCCCCCCCCCCTCCTCATTCAAAAGGGAAAAAAGAGAGAGAGAGAGAGAGAGAGTGAAAGATAGCATGCTATGGAAAATGCAACAAATCGGATGACTACGCCGGCTAGGATATTTTTAAAATGTGAAAAAATATTTATTTTTTTACGTAGTATAAGCACATGTGTTGCGTAATGTAATGTGATTGCATTCAGATAGTAAGCTTAAAATTTAGAATGTTTTCCAGTTCACATGAATAATCAAAACCCTAATAAAATCATTTTTTAAATTTTAAATAATAATAATAATTATTATTATTTACTATTGAGGAGCTGAGCTAACTCAATAACATTACACAAAAGAAAGCAAAAAGTTATATTTCTTGAAAATTTTTGTTTGTCAACAAGACCAAGAGGCATCTATCTGTATCTCACAAATAATATATTTGAATTTCATGATAATTGGAGCAATCTTCTAATAAATATTAGATTTCCATAGAACAAAATTAGGGATGTAATAATGATCTATTAGAAGAAAAATTGAAAACTGAAAATGGCTTGTCTACATAACTTACTTTATACATTGATGTTTGTTTATACAACCTATCTACTGACTTCAAGAATCGTGTTTTTAAAAAATCATTTTATTCATCGCCAGGTTTTATCAACATTACAATTAATTTCAATTATTAATAAAATTTTGAAGTGAAAATTCTATATGAAAAAACAAGAAAAAAAAAATCACTAATGTTATTAGCCGCTGCATGAGTATATCTTTGAAATCGGAGTTGATATCTTTGAAGTTCAGATGAATTTCCAGAAAAAATAATTGGCAACTTGGGAAATAAATATATGAGAAATTATGAGTAAACTATATACATTTTGTGCAAGAAAATTAATTTTTAAATGTATTTAAGAGTGAATAAGTGTAATTATATTTCGGTCGTAATTTCTTTTTTTTTTTTAATCATTTAAAACATTATTTTTCTTATTTTAGTCAATTATGTCTCAAGTGGGTTTTGTTTCATTTTAAAATTTTAATTGCAAAGATTCCGTACTTTTTACTTTCTTATTTCGATAAAGATATTTTCGTTTTCCCCTACATAAATATTTCAAATATAATTAGGCAATTAATTTCTTACCTACATTCTTCAATTCTTCAGATATTTCCAATAAGGTGGCTAAAGAATCTAAAAGCATTTTTTTACATTAATGTAAATGTTGTTTGCATTCGATTGTCACCTGATGAATAGTTTTAAGTTATTTTCCTGCCTCAAAAATCTTTTAAAAAATCAAATTTATTTTTTAAAAGTCGTTGTGTTTTTATAAAAAAATGGAAAAAATAATAACTAAAATTTAGAATTTTAATAAAAATGTATGAAAACTTGCGAAATTTTTTTTCACTGTAATCATTGAGATTTTTTGCGGATACGTCTTTTCATTCATTTTTAATTAACCTATTCGCTGCCAACCACGAGTATACTCGTGGCTTTAATTTATTTATTACTTTGTCACCACTATTTTAGAATTAAAAAATTGCTTTATTTATTGGCAGAAATTTTACTGTATTAGTAAAGCGAAATTTACATTTCTGAATTCGTGGTGGCATACGACTTTCAACAAGAAATTTGAATTTTTTTATTTTATAGTTTTGGCAGCGAATGGGTTAACAGCAATTTTCAAGAAAACAACGTGTTTTAGCGATATGTGAATGTACTTTTTAAAGTCTCTGTTGACAATTTTTTTTGAATAATATCTTATCCATCGTCTGTGTTTTGTATGTGCTTATAAAAGTGGATGTTGACATTAGAAATAATATGTGACAGTATTCAGTATAGTTTAGAAATCACGAATGCGTTAGAAAGTAGCTATCTGAGATGACATTTAAGCTTGTTTTCAAAGCTAAACTGCCTAATTTCTGGCATAATTCCTAAATCCATTTTGGGTTGTTAAAGCTGGACTGATAGGTACTCAGCTTCAGCTACATTCTTGAATTGTTCAGATGTTTCCATAAGGTTGCTAAAGAATCTAACAGCATTTTTTTACATTAATGTAAATGTCGTACGTGTTAATACAGGTACACACGCTATTCAGAAGCTAATCGTTTTCTGATTGTAAAATCATGAGACTGACAGGTGTATTTCTATTCAGAAGCTATGAAATCGAATATTTTTTTTTTTTCCTTTTTCAATAAAGGCTTGCGATTTTTTAGAAAATGCTGTCAAAGCTAGTGTTTTGAAACGAAATTCAGCGTCACAAAAATCGCATATCACTTAAAATATAATTCAGTTATCGAAAAATGAAAAATCTGTTTGAATCTAGATCACTTCAATTGTCATGTTTACTGATGTTTTGCTTTTTACGTCAAAGTTTAGAAAGCATTTATATTTTACTAAACATTTTGAAACATTATTAACCACTAGGTGGTCCCTGTCAAAATTCGACGACATAAAAGATTTTTAAAATGTCCTATCTAATAATCCCACGTCTGAAATTCATATTGTCCAGAGCGTAACCATTATTTTAAGCTAATCAATGTTTATATAAAAATGTATAAATTTTTAACAATAATAATTGAAAATCTGTAGATGAGCCAGTTTTTTAATGTTTTCATTATTTGTATAGTTCTTCATTTCCTTTCCATAATTCTGATTGGTTGTTCTTTTCTTATGGTCTGGAATCGCTTCCCTCTTATAAATTGGCATACATTGTCGAACTTAAAAATACAAACACACACGCACACATATACACTATATTGCCATTATTGACCGGCAACTTTCAATTTTAGACATTTTGTCGAATATTTAGAAATATACTTGACAGATTCTTCAGGAATTTCAGGATTGATCATCTTTCTCAATTTTTACGATATTTGACTAGATTTTTTTAGTGTTGCTCGATAGAGTTGGCTATTAAATTATGTAAAATGATCCTTGTTATCGTTCGCGCATGCGCAGATAAAAATTATTTCATACAACTGCTCATATTTCTTAAAATATTTAATATATTTATATTCCAATTGCACTATATTGTTCCTACTGTATTTTGTCAATTTTTCTGAAATCGGTGTTAAATTTGGTTGAAAACCCTGCATGTAATAAGCAAAAAACATGCTAGAATTTTTTAATTATTTTAAATAAATCGCTATATCTCTGTTAATATACGTGCTATTCTTACACAAAATAATACACATATTACAGAATGTCTGTTTATTTATATTCGATAGCGGTAGATCATTTCGTGCATTTTATTTTACAGGGTGATCCCAAGTATTATTTTTTTCTTTGATTTTTTGTTGGCCCCCTAATTGCACCCCCCCCCCCCCTTAACAAATCGACATTGCTAAATATGAGGTCATACCTATTATTTTTTATCCTGAAATTCCAGAAGAATCTGTCAAGTATATTTATAAATATTCGACAAAATGTCTAAAATTGAAAGTTGCCGTCGCCGGTCATTAATGGCTATATAGTGTATATGTCCATATATGTATATATAATTCCGAGCATATTCTGATGCAACATATTTGAACTAATTCAAATTAGCTTCATAATAATTTTATGTTCAACATAGAATGAAAATCTGGGTTTTTGTGACAAATTTCACTTTAATGCCAAAGTGCTATATCTAATGAGTGCTCTGATCTTATGATTAATCGGCTCTCTTTTTTTTTTTCCTTCGTAAATAAATGTATAATATTTGATTAAATATCTGATTTATTATGTACTTTAATTTCCAACTATGCAATTTTAAGTAATTTAAGGCCGAATGAATGAAATGTTTTAAAGTACTAGTTTTTACTTGTAGAAAGTCAAATTTTTAGTGTTAGGAAGTGTTAGAAAAATTTACTAGAAAGAGGTTTTAAAAAAATATTTTTCTCTGTTGAAGAACGCGAAATATTGATACGTTTTTTAAACATAAAGTGATACTTGCAGGCATGATTACTGAAGTGATTTGTAATTCAATATTTTCATTCTTCAATAAATTAATTGCGTTCTTGAGTTATAAGCGACTATTGTTTCAGAACGGCGGTTATTTCCCTTTCCTGCCCTGTCGTGTCCGGAAATTCGTATAAAAGGCCACTTTTGACAGCACTTCTTGAAAAAATTTTTTTTACCGAAAAACGAGAAAAACCGTTGTATTATATAGTTTCTTAGCAATTATTACAAGCTTGCTAATTTCTTACGTTTCCGAACAAAAATGATTTTAAAAATTGTGCCAGAAAATGGATTTGGGAACAACTCGTAAAAATTACTCATTAAATTTCGTATTTATCAATAGTGAGGCGAATGGTGTGTGTGTGAAGGAGGGGGGGGGGGGGGGGTCGGGTTTAAAACCCATCCCAGACCTAAAAAATGCAATAATGGCTGGTTTTTTGAATCACTAATTAATCGTATTAGCCACTTTTATGAATCAAAATCGAGTGTTAGTGTTTTTAGATTAATCGAAATTTTACCACTTTCTTGAATCATATTTCATTTAAACGGCTATTGTTATATTTAAAAATGAAGAAACACATAGTAGATATATGGGTTAAGTGAAAATTGTTCAACAGTTTCAAAAGAGGAAAGCGGTTGCATTGTCGCGAATAACCTTAAGCTACATAAAGAATCAGATTGTTTCAAATGACTGTTAAAAATTCTACTTCATAGACAGGATATATTTTTGAGGAGGAGTGGGGGTGGGAAAGTTCCTGATAGGTTTTAGCGACAATGATTTTCTTTTAAATAACAGTGCAAAGGGTAGATAAGGGGGAAACTTAATTTGTTGAGACGAGATGAGGTCATGATTGCATTCATTAAAAATACTGATTCAATTAAACAATGACTTAAATATACGGTGACCACTGGACTAACTGTCAACAACTTACCTCCCACCTATCCCCTTGAGCCGAACTTTGACTGAGAAACTGATTATACTAAAAAAAAAAAAAAATCCCTGCCGGCTCGGCCTACAGGCACGGTAGATTTCGAAGTTAAGTACTAATTTCACCAACAAAAGTAAAATCAAGATGAAAAATAAACCCAGTTTAATAATTTTATCTGGCCACTTTTGAAAGTTTTTAGTTTCATTTTTATGTAAGAGCTGATTTTATCAGAATCATGTTAACATGGTATAAAAGAAATATTTTTCCACGCTCCACAATTCGAAATTTTCTGACACATTTTTAGGCTCATTTTTAAAAGTAAAAACATGAAACTTGCGGACATGATTTTTTGAAGAGATTTATAAGCGACCTGTATTTTATTTTTCATTCAAATTATCAGAACTTGGTTTACAAAAATTTTTTTCTCAGTACGACCATTTTTTTTTCCGTTTTCAGCACTATCGCTTAGGGATATTCGGTTTAAAATGCCCATTTTGACAGCATTTTTTGAAATATATTCTACCTTTTATCCTAAAATCGATCAATACGCCCATTTATAATTTCTGAATAAGAGAACCTGCCCATTAAATGCGTTTGAAAGAAAAATGAATTTAAAAATGAGTCAGAAAATAAGGAGTTTGGATTTGAGTACAACCTTAATACGATAATTTTTTCGTCAAACCCTATTTTTGTTTAATTTCTTTTTGCTGTAAGAGTTGGTCCTATCAAAAACATGTCAATATAAAAGTGGTAGATAATATTAAGAAGGTGTAAATAAATTTAAGCGGATTGGATATCTTGTGAATAAAATGAAGTAATGAATTTTTTTCTTCTTAACCCCCCCCCCCTTTTTTTTCTGCTAAGAGTTGGTCCTATCAAAACTTGTCAGTATAAAATTTATAATTAGTATTAAGATCTATAATATATTTAAGTGAATTTGATATCTTGTTAATTGACGAAGTTATGAATATTTTTCTCCCTAAAACCCTATTTTTTGCGCCCCTTCACACATTTTAAATTTTATCAAAAATCAGTGATACATAAATTTTTGTCCCTTTTCTTAGAAATAATAATAACTTTAAACTGATTTGATATATATTATAATTAAGACGTTATGGGTTTTTTTTTTTTTTTTTTTTTTTTCACAAAACCCCTCCCTATTTCCAACCCCGTGGTCCGATTTTGCGCATTAACGAACTTGACCGAAATTTTCTGCCACTTGATTTAATTTCTGCCACTTCATTTGAATAAATGTTTAGTCCTCCTTTTTCTTTTTTAACCATTTGGAAAAATGGTTATTGTCCTCGTCAGGGTAGGGAATCAAAAACATATCTGAAGCTTTTTATTGGTTGAATGGAATCCGCATTTTACTCGTTTTCTGATGGGTCTATACAGTAATCAGTATTTTCTTTACTTTCAACAGAGATGGATTCTTCTGTTGCCACTATGACAAAAAAGTAATAGGAACTACAAAAAAAAATAAAAATTAATAACTCAGAAACAAATTGAGATACAGCTTTTAAACAAATTGCATTTAAAAGTACATTTTTTTCTCTATAGGACGATGTAAAAAGTAATATTAAAAGTAAGGCGTCAGATTTCCAAGAAATCTGACGATGGAAAAGCCTTTTCCCCAACAGCCAATGAAATGCTTGGATAATACATAAGTTTCAGGTGGATAATACGTAAGTTTCTGGAAATCTGACAAGTCGCCGGCGATTTTTGTCGCTTACAATTTTTGCGTGTAATAACACTATTAATGTTTAATTCATGGCGTACGTAATGTATGATCAACTCCGTGCGATTTTTTATGTCTTAAATTTTAGTCTTTGAAAAAATAATTTTCCAAATGGTCGTTGTAATTTGTTAAATTGCTTTTTGTGTGTGTGTGTGTGTGTTTTCAATGCAGTTTTTAGCATTTGTTTTGTTCGAGCTCCTTGATGATTTTTTGACATAAGGGAAAGGAATTATATTTTAAATTTTCAGCCTAATATAAAACATTATTCTCTGTGATTTTTAATGCTGCTTTCAATGCATTTTTTAGCTACTTTTAGCATTTGTTCGCATTTCACGCGATTTTTTGACATTCTGAAAAAGAATTCGGTTTCGAACTTTTAGCCTTATAAAGTCTGTTTTGTCCTCCACAATTTTTGAATTTTTACTAATTTATTTAGAATTACTAAATTTCAGTGCTATTTTCAATGCGGTATTTAGAAGTTTATCGCGCCCCACAGTGATTTTTAAAAAGATTTCTTAATGGAATTTTTGTTTTAAAGTTTTAGCCTAATATAGTAAATTTTGTCCTGTGTTATTTTTGATTTTTTAGCATTTTTTTTTTTTTTTTTTTGCGTTCCGTAGTGATATTTGACATTCTTAAGAAGAATTTGATTTCAAGCTTTTAGCCTAATATACTAATTATTCTTCGCGCTTTTTGAATATTTAGCGATTTTTAATAAAATTTATTGCATCTTTTTTTTCTTTTCTTGTGTATTTTTTTTCTTTTGACATTTGAAAACGAATTTGGTTTCAAACTTTTAGCCTTATATAGTAAATTTTGTCCTCCACGATTTTTAATACTTTTTTTATAGCTTTTTTGCATTTCTCGACGATATTTTGACATTCGTGTACGAATTTCGATTTACAATGTTTTAGCTTACTGCAGAAAATTTTGCTATTTGCGATTTTTGAATTCTTACCGATTTTTAATGCGATTATTTTCTGGTTTTACTGACAATTTGCGGCTATTTTTTCACATTAGTAAAAGCAATCCGAATTTAATCTTTCAGCCCAATATAATAAATTATTTCGTGTTTTGAATAATATTTGTTCGTAATTCTTACAGACATTTTTGAAAATTTTTATGCTATTTCACAGATATTTCGCGTTCTACTGCAATTTTTTTTTTCACATTCATAAAAGAAATTCTGTTTTAATATTTTAGCCCAATGGTATTTTTTTTCCTCTGCGATTTTTTTAAATGTTAGCATTTTTTCATAATTTGCTGCGTTTTATCACATCAGTGAGATTAATCAGGTTTCAATCTTCTAATGCAATATAGTGCATTTTGTTATCTTTTCAATAAATGTTATATGAAATGGTATGAAATTCGTGCCGCTATTTTTTGCGATTTTTAGAGTTTTCTCGCGTTTATGCTATTTTTTACGGACCCGGCAAGACTCCCCGGGTTAGTTAGGATGAAATAAAACTGAATATTATTATTTAGGTCTTTAAGGGAAGTTCATTTTAAAAAGGTGTAAAATTAAAAACATTTTATGCTTTAAATAAATGAAATGTTTAATTTCTGATCTTACTCTACGTTTTCGTTGAACATTTGAATTTTATTGTTTAAATATTAAAGTTTTTAAGTATTTATTTTAGGTGTGTGTAATGGGTAAGCATGGATCTGTTTAAGAAGAAATTGGGTCCTTTAAAGTAGGGATGCACAACCTGTGGCCCGTGGGCCCAAAGTGGCCCGCGACGGGTTAACAGGTGGCCCGCGAATTTCGTCAATTTATAATTGGCAAAAATTGAGATTTTTTACCATAGATTGCAGAAAAAAATCGTGACTTTCGTCAATTTGCCCCGGAAAACAATTGCAAATTTCGTCAGTCAGTTAAAAATCGCGAATTTCATTAATCGCTCGGCCGATAACATTTGTATCAATATAGGAAATTCCCAAGTTTCTAATTTCGTCAGTCGCTAGTTGAAAAATACCTCGAATTTCATCGATTGGGCGCGGAAAAATCGCGTGTTTCATCGATCGCGCGCGGAAAAATCGCGTGTTTCATCGATCGCGCGCGTAAAAGTCGCGAATTTTGTTGATCGTGCACGGGAAAATCGCGAGTTTCGTCAGTTTATCTGGAGAAAAAGTCGTGAATTTCTCCAATTTAACGCGGGAAAATTGCGAATTTCATCAGTCAATTAGGAATTACGAATTTCGTTGACTGTGCGTGAAAAATCGGGTTTCGTCGATTGGGCGCGAAAAAATCGCGAGTTTCTTCGATCGGGTGCGGTAAAATCAAGAGTTTCGTTGATTAGGCATGAAAAAAATCATGAGTATCTTCGATCGGCCGCTGAAAAATCGCGCGTTTTGTTGTTCGTGCGCAGAAAAGTCGAGCGTTTCGTCGACCGGGCGCGGAAATGTCACTGGTTTCGTCAGTTTATCGTTGGAAAAAACAGCGAATTTCGCCAATTTGCCACGGGAAAATTGCAATTTTCGTCAGTCATTTAAGATATGATAATTTCACCGATTGGGCTCGGAAAAATTGCAATTTTCGTTGATCGGGTGCGGAAAAATCATGAGTTTTGTGGATTGGGCATGGAAAAATTACAAATTTAGTTTACTGGGTGCGGAAAAATCCCGAGTTTCGTCGATCGGGCGCGGAAAAATCGCGAGTTCTGTTGATAGGGCATGGAATAAATGCAAATTTTATTGATCGGCTGCGGAAAAATCGCGAGTTTCGTTAGTTTATTGCGAGGAAAAGTTGTGAATTTCGGCAATTTGTCGAGGGAAAAATTTCAATTTTCATCAATCAGTTAAGAATCGGGAATTTCGTCGATCGGGCACGAAAAAATCGCGAGTTCTGTTGATCGGGCGCAAAAAATTTTCGAATTTTGTCGATAGGGCGCGGAAAAATTGCGAATTTTGTCTATAAAAAGCGCGGAAAAATTGCGAAATTTGTCGATCGGGTGCGGAAAGATCGCAAATATCGTTGATCGAGCAGAGAAAAAATCGTGAATTTTTTCGATTAAGTGCGAAAAAATTGCAAATTTCTTCGATTAGCTAAGGTGAAATCGCGAGAAAAAGTTGTGAATTTCGACAATTCGTACGGGAAATTTTTTTTAATTTCGTCAGTCAGTTAACAATTGCGAATTTCGTTGACTGGGCGCGGAAAATTCGCAAATTCCGTTGATAAGGTGTGGAAAAATCGCGAATTTTGTCGATCAGGAGCGGGAAAATTTAAAATTTTGTTGATCGGCTGCAGAAAAATTGAGAGTTTCGTAAATTTAACTTCGATCGTAAAGTTCACTTTTTTTTGGCACTGTCATGCATATGTTTATTTTTTACCACTTTTAATAAAGCAAAATTTAATCCCCCCGAATAAAGACAAGGAATATTTTCACTCTTTGAAAATAATTTTTGCTATATCTCTGTTATATATACAAACATAAGCTGCTGATATATCCTTGTCTGCTGAATTGGGTATGGTATGTAGTGGGTAGGCAAACCTAAAGGGGTAAAACTGCCACTTCTCTAAAATCTTGTTTTTTATAGGCCACAGATCTCCCCACCTCCCCGAAATAGAATGATCGCTGTGTTACTGATGTGGCCCTCGACAACCCAAACATTTTTGTAAGTGACCCTTCTCTTAAAAAGGTTGTGCACCCTACTTTAAAGGATCCTTCACAAAATTTTTCATTTACAGGACCCTTCACAAAACTTTTCATCTTAAAAAAAGGACCTTTCACAAAATTCTTTGGTCTTAAAAATAGTCTTTTTACAAAAAATTTTCCCGTTCTAAACTGAATCTTTCACAAATTTAATCATTTAAAAGTAAAATCTGGCCTGTCACTTTTACATATATAAAGAAAAAATATGTATTTGACATACATATATCTTCTTAAAAAAATATAAAAAAGAACCTTGAGTATAACGTTCGTTTCAAATTCTCAGAATTAGGACTAGAATTTTCACAAATGTAAAAAAGCTCTTCACAATTTCACAAAAATAGGACCTTGAGAGAAAAGTCTGGACAGATCCCTGGTAAGGTGGTGGTGGTGGGAGGGGGGGTTATAGATTTGTAGAAAAGGGCCTCAAAACTCACCCCCCCCTAGCCATAGAGCCCAAGTTACGCCTACGTATCAAATGTTTGTTTCGTATCTCAAATTTTAATAGAATTTTAGAAAAAAAAAATTTTATGATTTGCTATTATAATTAATACAAAAATATTTTTATCACTTCAGGCTAATTCTATGAAAACTTGTCATGTCTGTCACATATTACGATTTTTGGCTACCAGTATTTTAGAACGGAGAAATGTGACTTATTTTATCGGATATATCTCATCAATTGAATAACGCAACGCAAACTTTTCGAAAATAACGGTGGACAACAAGCATAGCGATTTTCAGCTGTGTGACAGACATGACAAGTTTTCATAGAATTAGCCTTTAGCTTCTATATCGTTAAGAAAGTATCATTAAAATTATCAACAAGAACGTAAAATCATGCGTTAAGCAGATTATGAAACATTTTTCAGCGCATTCAGACTACTATAATAAAACTTTATAGTTTAATAACGTGAAAAACGATGCATATTAATAATTATTAAAACGCATAACACGTTTGAAAACAAAATTTTCGCTTAAGGCGAAAAATAACTGAAAATTTTGTACATCCCTGTATATGAATTTATCCCTGTATAGATGTATCATATAATGCATAATATGCTAAAACTTAGAACGGTTAGGGAACGCATAGCACAGTTGAAAATTCTTTTTCAGCAATTTCCGTCAATAAACGGAAATGTACTTGAAATTTTTTGTGGATCCCTGTATATCTATTGAATATATACACAATAGTATCCAATTAAAAAAAAAAATTAAAAACACGTTCCACAACTGAAAACGCACTTCCAGCAATTATTGTTCTTAGAGAGAAATCTAACTGATTAATTTTTTGACCTCTGTATATGAAAGATGAATTCAATGCATGTCAAATTCAATAGTAAGCATTTTACAGAACACCTTGGAGATATATATCAATTTAAATATGCATGAAATAGTGTAACATAAACAAAATACACTACAAACGATTATTCTCCATAGACCATAATGTAACCGTAATTCTTTTTAGTGTCCCTCTAAATTGTAAATGATCGATAAATGCTATCCATACCATATTCTATAGCAAGCATTTTGTAGTGCACTTCATAAATATGTATATAAATTTTAGTGTGTTTGAAATTATGAAACATCATTAAAAACCACCGCAAACGATTTTCCCTTATAGGCCATAATGTACTGAAGTTCTTATGAATGTTCCTGTAACGAACATGACTGCTACTCGTTCATTTTGCAATACCAAACATACCGTTAGGAATATCTATACCATTTTTCAATTTCATGGAGATGCATGACGCCAAAAATAATTTTGGCCAGCTAGAATCGGTAAATCACCTGCAGCGGTAGATTTTTTTACTTTCTTCTACTGTCGCGTCCGAATTAAATAGCCAACTTTGACAAAATTTACTGAAAGTCGTCTACCTTTATGAAAAAGGAAAAAAAAAACGGTTTGATTACATAGTTCCTGAATAAGAATAACACCTGCATAATAATCATGCATTTCAAAGCAAAAACGAAATAAAAAATGTGTCAGAAAGTACACTGTAAAAAATTTTGGTCAAAAATTACGGTACATATACTGGCAACTTTGTGACCAGCACATATACCGTAATTTAACTGGACGGTATATGTACCGTAAAATAATTAAAGTATATGTACTGTAAAAAAATATTCATACAGCATATATACCGTATGTTAAATACACAGTATATGTACCGTAAAAAACATTTATACAGCATATATACCATAGGTTAAATATACAGTATATGTACCGTAAAAATATTTATACAGCATATATACAGTATATATACTGTAAATTAAATGTGTGGTATATGTACCGTAAAAGCATTTATAATCAGTATATGTACCGTAAATGAAATATATGGTATATATACCGTAAAAGTACAGGATGACCCAAAAAAGCTCCCACATTTGACAGGATAAAAAAATGGACTGCAGAGAGAAATTTGTTTGTTCAAAAATATAGAATAGGTACGATGAGAGTATAAAATGACTATCTTTCAGAAATGATGTCTGGTAAGTGTTGTCCATTGCGAGTAATACACAATTCAAGGTGATCTCTGGAATCTATCACCACAGACGCCTCGTCTTGTGGAATACCTGCTACTTCCACCTGAATATTAGTCTCTTGGGGTCAGAGAAAATGTAGGTCTTATGCCTCAAGAGTAATTCAAGCAGAGGTAGCAGCTTCCACAAGACATGATATGTCAGATGATGATAGATTTCAGGCATCGTCTTGAATTGTGTATTGCTCGCAATGGACAACACTTACCAAACATCAGTTAAAAAACATAGTCATTTTAATCTCTTGTCATGCCCATTGTATATTTTAAAACAAACATAGTTTCGCTCTCCAATCCTTTTTGTTTTATATTATCCTGTCAAATGTGGGAGATTCTTATGGGTTATTCTGTAATCAAAATCGACGGATATACAGGGAAAGCACAAAGTCTTATCCTTATTATAAAAATTTATCATGGAGAAAATTATTATTAGATATGTATGGATACATTTAAATACTTTTATAAAGTTTTTAATAAGACCATTTGTAGGTTATCAATTTGTATAACGATGTAATGAAAAATACCTTTTAGTAAAATTAAATTTACTCTGGATTAATAAATGGCCATTGTTTATATAATGAAGAGCAAACAATGTAGCATATGAAAAGTATACAAAATCCATTTTATTTTTATTTTCAAACATATTAAATTTTCTGTACTTGTTTCAAAAGGAATTTTATCTGTCATCAATTGTTGAAATAAAAGAAAATGTTTAAAAACAATGTTTTATGGTTTAAAATGTAACTAAGAACAATGAAGTGCACAATTACACTTACATAGCTGCCAACTACTACACCTTTTTATACTTATTTTATAACACTATTTTAAAACAGTTGTTGTTGTCATACTCTAGGTTTAAATATATGACGAAAATTACTATTTCAAAATAGCAATATAAAAATAATATAAAAGGTACAGTAGGTGGCAGCTATGCACTTAGAGGATTAAAAAAAAAACAAACAATAGAAATTCACAAAAAAATAGTGCCCACATTTGTGGACATTATGACAATTAATGGTAATTTATGAGTGAAATGATTTCTTATAAAATAAAAAAACTAACATTAAATTTTTTCTTACATTTCTATAAGTTCTTTAAACTTAATATACTTAATAGATTTGATATTTTTATCAAATATTAACGATTTGTTCAAATAATTTAACAACACTGACTGCCAAAAAATTACTTCACATTTTTTTTTTTATTATTATTATTAAACTGTACATTGATGCAGCCAAACCATAAAATTTTTACTTCTCTTTTTGAGGGATTCTGTAGTGAATCAGTTACCAAATTTTTGTCCCTTTTATTATTTGACTAATTATATTTACAAAAACTAAACATCCACATATGTCGCCAAGGGCTTGAAGAGGATAAAAATTACAGTTTCAACGAATAAAGAAAAATTAGTAATTGGCCAAAATTTTATAATTTCTTCTGAGATTTTTGTTACGTACTTGGAAATTAGATTTTTTTTTTTTTTTTTTTTTTTTTTTTTTTTTTCTCAACATACAAATCTAAATTTTCTTACTTTCAGTTAAATGTTTAAAACTGCCACTGTCAAGCAAATCGCCACTTATGTAATTTTTTTATTTTTTTTATGGCAAAATGGGTGTTTCATTATTCTTTCAAAACTTAATATACAGTTTAAAACTTAGAATATTAATAATAGACATTAATTAGGTTTTAGAATAATTTTTTAGCTGAATGAGTTATTAATATTTAGATTTCTGGTTGATATAGAAAAATACACAAATCATATCAAGATTTTTTAAACAAAGCTCTACCCGATAAAAAATTTCTAAATACCTAAAAGTTCAAAAACTCACTTCGTGTCATTTGTTTCTTTTAACAAACAATACACCTGTATAAAAATTAAACAATTTCTAAATATTCACATTTTATTCTATAAATGACACAATTAGTTGTAGTACAACCATTTATTATTTAAAAACTGTTCAAATTCTGCTGTTTTTAATAGCTTTTCCCTCCCGAAATTTTGAAATCAATCTACTGAAAATCCTAAAGGTAATGTTACTTTAAATTTAGAAAAGTAGTTTGTAAGAAAAAAATGTCAAAAGTGTATCGGATATCCATAGGAAAATGAAAGATGTAATGAGTATATCATAAATATTTTGGATTTCTTTAAGTATACTCCAACTTTAAATATTTATTTAAAAAAATTAACAGTTTTAGAAATTTAAGAAATGTATTTAATTTTTGTTTCTGCATTTTTATTGAGAATGAAACATTGATGTTCTTTAATGCAGATGTCCATAACTTCTGCAATATAAATTTATTATCGATCAGAATTTTTTTTGTTTTAACCCTTCGTACTTCTATGTCGAGTCTGACTCGACATGATCTTTCTTAAGCTAAATGATGCGATAAAAAGTGATAAAATATCTTTATTTAGATTGACGAACATTTCATCGCACAAATGGCAACATTTTCAAAATCATTCATGATAAAAAATATTTTCACAAAAAATTTAAAAACAATAACTTGGTAAACAATGTCATGAGACATCATGCATATGCAAACATAAAATTAAATACGATTTTTTTATGTTTGCACTGATTTTCATTATGCATGATGTCTCGTGACATTGTTAACCAAGTTATTGTTTTAAAATTTTGTGAAAATATTTCTATCATGAATGATTTTGAAAATGGAGGTTTAAAGGTCAAAAACTGTTAAATAAAATACAATTTTCTATAGCAAAAATAAATAAATAAAAACTTATATTTCTTAAAATCACCAAAGAATATTTCTTTTATTAAAATAGTTTTTAAAAGGCAGTAAAATTATCACTGCATATTTATTTAGAAAAAAAAAAAAAAAAAAAAAAAAAAAAAAAAATCATTTAAAGCTGTCGTTAAATTCAAAAGAGCTAATTTCTGACACATTTTTTTAATCAATTTTCGTTCAGAAGTGCATGAAATTTCCAATGTACAATTTTTTTAATTCAGAAACTATAATTGAAAGACATTTTTTTTTTTTTTGGTAAATGCATAACATCTTTCAGAAAATACTATTAAAATACACCTTTCAGCCGAATTCTCCACGCAGGTCAAGAAAAGTAAAGAAAATTGGTTGTCATGAGCAAAATTGCTTTCAACTCAAAAGATAATTTATCAAAAAATGGAAAATTTATTTTCATTCCAAATCACTAAATAGTCAGGGTTGCCAACTTTATACCTTCATGTTTAAAAATGAGTTTAAAATTGTGTCAAAGTTTTATGTTATTAAGCAGGGTATTTGAGAACCATATTAAAGTTCAAGCATAAATATTTTAGAACATTTAGAAAATAAATTAATTTCCTTATGATTTACAAATATTTAAAACAAGCAATTAAAATATAGAAAGAAATTTATTACAATGATTAAATTACATTAATGTACACAGTTCTAATATTTATGTATACAATGTTTTCTTTTCCATTTACTAATTACAAATTCCAGTAGTTTTGGCCATCTTACAGCATTATGTTATCTCTGTCATTTGATTTGCTCTGTAGTTTATTCCACACACAGGATTGATCAACTTAAGTACCTTAAAGAAAAAGAGTGGTTCATTCAACATGGATGTAAGCACTAAAATAAATTTTCGAAGAAAATACAAAAGTGACTTGTAGAAAAGGTTACATAAAATCATCTTTCTGATTTTGGTCATAGTTTTTAAATATTAGGATAGTTTCAAATTCAGAAGCGGTTTTGAAAATTAAAAAAAAAAAAAAAAATGAAAAAAAAAAATTGAAAAAGTAAAAATTATCCCAGTTGTAGATCGTCTTCAGCTATCCTATGCAAAAAATCATTTAAAAATATTAAAATTCAAACGAGATATTTGAAAATAATGCTCCCATAGACTTAACATTAGCGTTTTTGCTTTTCCACATGACTAGTGTGGACTCTTAAGAGCCTACGCCAGTCACGCGGATAAATGCAAACATTAATGTTAAACCTATGGGAAAAATCTTTACAGATTTCTTACTTGTATTTCAATACTTTTATATTAGTTTTTTGCATGCAATACCTGTTATTGTTGTGTATGTACTTTTTCAACTTTTGTAGCAATTTCTGTATACGAGAATAGTTTCACTTTCAAAACCACTTCCGAAAGTAGAAATATCCGCATATCAAAAAACTGTAAAAAACATTGAAAAAGTAGAAATGCACAATAAATGTTAACCTCAGGTACCCTGTCGCCCCCCCCCCCCCCCCCAAAAAAAAAAAAGAGAGAGAGAGAGAATCATTTAAAAATATTAAAATAGGAACAAGAAATCTGTAAAGAAGGCTGCCATAGGATTAACATTAGCTTGAACATTTCTTTTTGTGCCTAGTTTAGGCTTGTAAGGCTTAATTATTTTGCATGCGATACCTGAAGTCAAAACCTGTTGCTGTGTGTAGGTACTTTTTCAATTTTCATAGCAATTTCTGTATACGAGAATAATTTCACTTGCAGAACCACTTCCAAAAGTAGAAGTATCCACATATTAAAAAAACTAAGAAACATCGAAAAAGTAGAAATGCACAATAAATGTTAACTTCAGATACCCTGTGTTTCAACCCCCCCCCCCCCCCCGCAACACACACAAAAAAAGAAAGAATCATTTAAAAATATTAAAATGGAAACAAGAAATCTGTAAAGAATAGTGCCATAGCATTAACATTAGCTTGAACATTTCTTTCTGTGCCTAGTTTAAACTCTTAAGGCTATGTGTTTAAACAAAAATGGAAATGTCAGAGCTGAAATCATTAATTTTATACATTCTCTCAACAAAGCACACTTCTTTTTACTATTTATACAACTTTTATAGAGTAATTTCAAATCATTGCAATAGTTAATGATTTCTTTTTCACTCACTCCATCTTATAATTTATAAACCATAATGATTATTACAAGATGGTATGCTGCCATAACTGTCTGGTCCAAAACATCATCTCAGAGTTTCTTTAAGGCTCTTTTCAAATCTAACAGAGCTTATTTCTAATGTATTCTTGTAATTCTTTTTTTTTTTCCAAAAAGGCATGAAACAGGCAGGTGTTTTTATTCAAAAGCTATGCGATCAAAAGATGTTTTCCCTTTTTTGGTAAAGGCAGAAAATAATTCAGAAATACTGTCAAAGTTGCCTTTAGAGGAGAATTTCCAGGCTTGGTACTGCACGAGAGAAAAAAGAAAAAGCAGTTGTCATTTATAACTGGATAAGTAATTTGTTTATAAAAAAAATGGAAAACTCATTTCAATTCCAAATCACCTCAATAGTCCAGCCTGCCAATTTTATACCTTTACGCTTAAAAATGAACTACAAAATGTGCCGGAAAGTTTTGTGTTGTTGAGCAGGCGCCAAAAGCAACAAGAAAAGAAGTTCGGGAAAACATTCTGTATTTTGAAGCAGCCATATCAGATTTTAAAATATACATATAAGGACAAAAATACCCATTTATTTTGGGTACTTTCCTGGTCCTAGTTGGGCTATTTGTTTTAAAAGTATTAATATTTATTATTTTAAAGAAATATATTGTGAATGCTGATTTTGTGAGTCCTTCTCAGAAGTCTGCATCCACAATCTCCAATTGAAAATTACAAAAAATTATCCTCTTATTCCTGAAGTGTTTTTCCATTTCCAGCGATATCTAGAGCTAAATATATTTACTATTTAAAGTATATATATATATATATATTCTAGAAGCCCTCTGACAAATTAAATAGATTCCCCCCCCCCCCCCCAGTACAATTTCAGATGTAATTTTGTGTTGAATTACAAACACCTTGAAAACTTTTTATATTTGATTAATTGGTGCCCCGGTAGCAGAAAGTTCAAGACAGGAGGAGACAGTCATCACAGACTTTTTCTTTCCTTTTTTGTAGATTTTTTTCCACTGAACATTTTGCTTTATTACTTAATACACAAAAACTTAAAATTATTACTAATAAAAATGAATAAGCACATAAAGACATTACAGGTAACAGATTGATTAATTAACACTTCAGTTGTAAAATATTTTACCTGCAAATTATTTTCTTCCCTTGAAGTACTGTTGCAGGCATTAATTACTTCAAAACTAACATAAGTATTTTATAAATTGATTGAAGAACAGTTATACCATTAATTTTTCAATTGAGTTAATGAATTAATTTTGAAAAAGTAATTAAAAAATATTACAAAAATTTCCAGTTATATATTTATACATATACAACTTTAAAAAAATCTTCAACATTAAAAATTAGTAGGAGTGAGAATTAGGCAAAAAATTCTTTGATAGAAGAAATCGCCTATTAGCTTGTTAAATGATTAAGAATTAGAAAAATCCTTAATAGCTTTTAAAGGAAACCGACTATTGAATTGATTAGCATAAAAGTTATTGGTTTTATGATTACCTAGTAATATTTTAAAAATTTGACAAATTGGAAGAAAAAAAGGGGTGGGGGTATTTTATTTAGTTCAAAATATCCTGTAAATTCTGATTTTTTAAACTGATCTGCCTGTTGGTTTATATTTTCAGACTCAGATTAAAATACATTAGAAAGGGTTATATTTAACCTAGGCAGTTATCCTTATAGTAGCAGAAACTCTCCCTTTTTACTAATAACTCAAAAATGTGCATCCTAACAGATTTAGATATTTTTTAATAGAGAAATTTAATTTAACATTAATCTTTTAATAATTTTTAGCTTAAATTTACCATCTTTAACTGAGCATATAATTTTAAGATGAAACATTGAAATAAAAAACTTCCCCCTCCCATACAATACACAGTACTAAAATATGCAATATATATTTTTGATACACTATTATACTTATTACAACATATTTTGACTTAAATTTTAAATATTTTTTATAAAAAAAAAAAAATCAGCAAGAACTTCGTAAAAATAAAATTAAGTTATTTAAATCATGTTGCTAAAAAAACAAAGCTAAACACATTTTTAGCAAAATTTCAAACGCTAATAAAGTGGAAAATATGTTACAAATTGACAACACTATTGATTAGAAAAAAATAAAAAAGCTATATGTCATCTTGTGAAATTATTTGCATTCTGATATCCCCCTCCTCCTCCTGCAGAGAAAGGTGGATTTCTCTAAGGAAGGGAACACCACCAAAGGCCTATGAAGAAAGCAATTATATAATTCATTCTCTAATACCTTACTCAGTTGTACTGGGAATTTATAAATTACTATTAAAAATTATTCAAACAACTCAAACAGTTAAAGTCCTATGAGGAGTATAGGTGCAGATTCCCAAAATCAGTAAGGTGCTAGTGGCTGCTAACCCCCCCCCCCCCCCCAAAAAAAAAAATCCAGTCGCCACATTGTGAAACAAACACATACATACAACAGTATTTATATACAGAAAACTAAACAAAAAAAACTCAGGAATTAAAAAAAATGAAAAATAATTGAACAACACACGTACAATAACACACAGACTAATTACTTCAAATGTGTATATTTAATTAAGCAGAAAATTCTGGAAATTTGTATATTAAGTATAATATAAATCTTAAACTACGTACTGCCAGAAGATAAAGTTGAGCAAGATATGTAGAAAATAAGCAAAAATGATAGTAGGAAATATCAGGAAAACAATATTTCTTATTTTGATTTTGTCATACAAAAAATTGAGAATGTGTCCGATTATTTAACACTATAAAAATCAAAATTTTCAGTCATTTGTTCTGCTATAAGGAGAGATTATCTTACAAAAAAAATATAAATATATATGGCGACTTATACAGGCCAAATTAACACTAGCCACCGGCCACCTTATGGTCACTTTCCTACAAGGACAGACTAAAATTTTTTTGCATTTTATTATGGATTGTACTTTTCTTGTTTGCATTATGTTTATATTAACATATTTATATGGGCTATTTAATTTTAGCTTAATAAATTTTAACAAAAGTTTACTGCTTAGTACTTTTATATAAAAAAGTGGCGACTTATAAAACTCTTATTACTGGCTACTAATGAAATTTCAATTTCTCAGTTCTACCGTTTAGCGACTTAGACGGTGAAAGTTAGGGGTCACAGCAAACAGTTTAGTCGCCTTGTGACATCTGGTGACTGTGAATCTGCACTTATGAGGAGCAGGGAATCATGATTTTTTTCTTTATATATATTATATATATATATAAAAGGATTATTCAGGGGGGAGGGGTTAAAAAGTTTTTTAAAAATTTCTAACTGGAAAGAAATAAAAAGTACATTTAACAATGATAATAATGAACCCCTTATTTTATCTAAATTATATGTGAATTAAATGCATCTACAGATAAAATTATACTATTAGTAATAAGCAAAAGCCATTATTTTATTATTAGCATTATGGTGTTTGAAATATTACACTGAATAAATCAAGCTGTTAATTAAAAAAAAAGTGATAAAATATCAATTTTAATTTGTGTTAAATTTTATTTATTTATGAAAATTTAAAAAAAGAAATTATGATCAGTGTATGTGTAATTTAAAAAAAAAAAAATTCATATTCAGTCAAATCCACTATTTATATAACCATGTAGCGAGTTCGGTAGCAAAAAGTTCAAGAATGGAGACTAGCGTCACAAATTTTCTTTTCTCTTTTGCAGATTATTTTTCCATCAAACCATTATTTTGCTTTGTATTATATTTACCTTAATGCAAAAACTTAAGTTTCTCTTTAATAAATGTGAATAAAAGACATAAAAACGTTACAGGTAGGTGTTTAATTAACACTGCAATTGCAAAAAATTTACCTGCAGATTATTTTCTGTCTCTGTAGTTACTCCTGCAGACACTTTGAGAATTTTCTGCTACTGGGATAGCGAATGCATATGATAGTTCAGGTCTATTCCTCCACCATACTTCAAAGATAAAATTGGGTAGCCATATTCCTCCTCCATTCCAAATTTTCTGTTATTGGAAATTAAATACATATTATTAAGGACTGAAATATACCAAATGAAAAAAAAAAGGCTTTATACAAGCCATTTTATCCCTAAATATTAATATTTTTTCTGGATTGCTTCTCAAAAGCTATGAAAATATTATGTTTTTAACTCCTAAAGATTTTAAAGAGTTTGGACGATAATGACAATTTTTTAACCAGAAGACCCCTCCCTTTTCCAGCATATTTCAAAATTACTCATTAACGAAAAGGAAAACATGCAAAAAGGAAAATACAAAGCATCATCATCATTTGCTTCATTCTCTAAATAATAAGTTTGAAAACACAGTTATTAAGATTTTAGAGCACAAAATTACGCAGTCATTGTGATTTCAAAGATCTCGAACAGATGACAATTACAACTTACTCTTCCCATAAAACTTCCAATATTGAGAAAATATGAAATTATGGATTGAAAGGAAAACCTCTTTGGTCACCCCAGTGGCTTTTATTGGTTTTAACTGGCTTTTTTTTTTTTTTTTTTTTTTTTTTTTTGCCATAATTGGCTTTTATACAGCAAAGCATTTTAACACACTAGAAAATAAGATACAGCTATATTATTCATTGCAAAAAGCATAGGAATAATATATATTCTGTAACTGGGTCCAAAGCCAAAAGTTAGCATCAAATTTGAGCGTTTCATGCAAAAGTGTGGTTAAAGTTTATGAGAGTTACACAAGATTGAAGACACTCTTAATGCTCCAAACACGCTCTTAGATCCTTCAAAAACTCAAGAGGGAAAAGAAAGAGAAAAAAAATGGAAATTTTATTATTTCAATCCTGACATGTAAGATTTGTGCTTAGAAAAATATAGAAAGTATTTTCAGATATTAAAATATTAAACGAGAAGTTATTAATCCTGATAGTAAATCTAAGATTGGAAGATCCCCCCCCCCCCTTTCTCCATTACTTGGACATTTTCAAAAAACTGATTTCAGACAGAAAACCCTGCACCCTTGACTACATTCTGGATATTTTTATTTATTGGATATTTTCCATTAAACCAATGCCATTATCGCCAAGTAATATAGTTGGTACCAATCGGGGAAAATTTGAAAAAAAAAAAAAAAAAAAAAAGTAACATTGTTAAGGTAAAAAGTGATCACTTAAACATAACATTTGAAAATTATACACTTTCACAATCTGTTTTATTATATTAATCAAAATTATACACTTTTAAAACAAAAGAACAAATAAACATTATACAAAAATTAAAAATAAAGCACATTTAAAAATCAAGAATTAAACTATAAATTTCTCTTAATATTGCAGTAAACATTTAATTTTTGGAATAAAAACATCTCCATATTGCTGTGATAAGACTGTAAATAATGATTAATAGTTGTTTTAGTATACACCATTTTGTGATACCCCCATAATCTCTAAACAGAAACTATCTAACATATCTTCAGTTTGGGGTCAATAAAATTATACAGTAAAACCTCCACTTAATTTTTTCTTTTTTTTAAAAATAATCTGGTATACTGACTCATAACTTACTTTAAAAAATTGTCTGCACAATGTAAATAATTCTGTGTATTATTTTTTAAATAACCTAATTTTATGATCTGATTTCCTATACTTAGATGGTAAATTTAATTGAAGCTTACTTTTGTTCCTTTTTTTTTTTTAAATAAATTCACATAAAAAACAGAACTAAATAAATAATTCATATAAGCAGCATAAAAATTCATCATGTTTGTCAGTACCATGCAGGGTTGGCATGGTTTAAACCAAATGGGTTTTTTAGAACAAATCTAATGTAATATTTTCTTTTTTTTGTAATTTAAGTGTTTTAAATTATTGATAGAAATAATTTCTACTTTTAATACTTTATCTAAGCAGTCTACATGAGACATAATGAATTTAGGTCATGTTTGTGTGAATGTAGGATAAAAATTAGAATGAGTTGATGTACTAAGAGAGTTATCTTAAACCACGTCAATATTAACAGAGATAAAACATATTCAGTATTCAACATAAAATATTATCAATTAAAAAATACAGATTATTTATGGCAGTTAATAACATAACACAATGACCTTTAAGATTTTGGCCAAGTAGTAAAAGAAAATTTTCTCAGTTGGGGAGATTATCCTTTAAGAATTTAAAAAAGAATTTCAAGATATGAAGTTGAATGAGACGACATGCAAAAATTATATGTCAGTTATAGCATTCAATAATATCAATCTTTTTTGTTACAGAATTTAATGGCCAAAAATGTTAAAAGAAAATAACCAGCAGTATTCGAATATATATAAAAAAATTTCTTTAGCAACCACAGATACTGATATTTATATAAAAAAGTTAACCATTTGAAGATACTACCTTCAAAATATTTTTTTATAGTTAAATTAATGATTAGGTGAAGAAGAAAATATTAAAATGTTCAGTGAACTAGTTTAGACTTCAATAAGATTTTTAATACAGTCGAACCTCGTTAACGCGAACACTCAAGGGGAAACTTTTTATGTTCGTGTTATCAGAACTTAACTACATTACATACAGCTGGACGAGGCAACAGGAAACAGTTCGTGCTAAAAGTAATTCGCGTTAAGCGTGTTTGTGTTAACGAGGTTTGACTGTATCAAGGTAGAAAAAATGTTCATAAAATAGTATATCTATAATTAATCAAAAAATTCGTCTTAAGATTTTCAAGATATCAAAGCTACACTGTGTAGAGCAGTTTATTCTTTCAACATAAGACATAGGTTACTAATGTTTAAAATGGAAATGAATTAAATTTTCTACATAACAGACTAATTATTTAATCAGGATATTTTCAAATGAAGTTATATTAAATAATATATAACAATGTTTATTTTTATCAACAAATATGCATCTACATGTATTAGGAAATGATATTTAAAAAAAAAAAAAAAACCTGGTTTAAACCAAATAAACAGTTGTTTTTTTTTTAATAATTTTTTTTTTTTTTTTTTTTTTTTTTTTTTTTGTTAACCCTGCTTATGTGTTGTCCTGGCAGCATAATTTTTTTTCCAAGTGAGTTTGTCGTTCCGAACCGAAGCTCGCAATCTTATTGGTTGCTCAGTATCCAGTATGTTGTTCAACCAGATTTGGCGGCTTTGCACTAGTTTTGAGAAAGTACGTTACAGACAAATAAAGCAAAAATCGTTTTTTACAAAATAATGGGTAATCTGATCAATGTTATTAAATGCATTTTGTATAATTATAAATAATGATTTAGTAATATCTCTTCAATACTTTTTAAATTAATTTTTTGAACGCTATATTTTTATATCCAAGTATACTTAATACTAATTTTTATTTATTAAATAAAGACCAATGAAAGGTTGATTCTTTCTTAGTAGCATTAATTAGGTAAGTCTACAAAAAGTTTTGTTTCCTTATTTCAATTTAAAATATTTTTTTTTTCATAAGTTAGGCTGAAGTTGGTAGATGGGGCATTTGTGAACAGAACATATGGGGGCATATGTGAACAGTTCACAAGTGTATTTTTTAAGTCTGTGAATGCATTTTTTTTTTAAGTTTAAAATTTAATTACCCTTGTCAAATATTGAGCTATATATTCAATGTTTTTAGGATTGCTTCACAGTTTTAATTTACTGGAAGTTAGATAACAATTAAAAGTGACTCAAAAGGAGTAAGCATGTGTTCAATTTTACGAATAATTTCTTGTATCTATGTTGAAACATTTATTGATTTATTCACACAACTAGAGAGAGGGCATCTAATTAGTTTTTATCACAGTTTTTATTCACAAAAAAATATTTGTCTTATTTATGCATGTGTTCACATGTGCCCCAGGTATGTTCACAACTACCCCTCCACCGGGACACATGTGAACAAATTTAGACAATTTTTAGAATGATGATATAAGTTAGAAATTCTTGATAAATGCATCCAAAAGCTTGAGCAAAAGAGCAAACAAATTCTAAATATTCATATAAATCAATTTTTTGTTCAATAGCTCATAACAATTTTGAGAAATAGTCAAAAATATAAAAATTGTTCACATGTGCCTCCCTCTCCCCTACTGTTTTTCAAATACTACATAAATAATGCCAGTGTAAAAGAAATCTTATATTACTTAAAAACTGGCATTTTACAATATTACATCCCCCCACCTCCCTTAAAATTATAATCTTCATTTACTGTGTATTTAGTTTTAGTACAGCTTTCCAGTGTAAACCCAGCTATGTTTTAGTTTAAGATTATTAATATTGAAAGTGGTAATTTTTTTTTATGAAAGCTTTAAAACAGGTGAATTTTTTCATGTGTTTAAAAATTGTTTTCAACTAAGTTTTTCACAGAAAATTTACTTACATTTTTTGCAAAGTTTGTTTGTATAAATTTATATTTTTAAAAATACAGTTAGATAACTCTAAGAATCTATATTTTAGGAAAAGAAAGAAAAGAATAAATAATTTCAACTGCATATTATTATGAAAAGAATTTTTCCTAATAATAGTGATAAATTACAGCTATGTGAATAAAAATAAATATATGTTTCAAATTTTATATTAAATTTCCACCTGACCATTTTTATTAATTGGTATATCTATTGAAATAATTTTGGAATGAATTTTCATTTTTAAGAAGAGAATTTGCATTTAATTATTTTACCAATGATTTGCTTGGATTTTTTTTTCTCACACGATCCTGATTTTGCAAAATTGTGAACATTTGTAGGTACTTGTAAAAAATGCAATCAGAATTTTGTGAATTAGAAATGATATCTCAGTTCTTATTTAGACATTATTGAGAAGGTCTTTAACATATATATACAGCTAAATAACAGATTCATTGGTGATTTCAACTATTATGCAACAGGTTTTTTAAATTCTAAAATCATTACATTTGGGAAGGACTCAATTTCTAGATGAAAAATTTTCTGAAATGTCTATTTTTAAGAGAGAGAATTTTGTTAAGGCTGCTCAAATCCAAAAGGGCAACTTTCTGACATAAGTTTTAATTTATTTTTAGTCGGAAATGCATGAAACTAGCTGGAATTGTTGTTCACAAACTATGTAATTGAGCTGCTTTTTCCATTTTTTGCAAACGTAATAGATCTTTCAGAAAATAGTATCAAAGTTGACGTTTTGAACCTAAGTTCCCGAAAAAAGCAGAAAAACCGGTCAGCGAAGGGAGAAAACATCTTTGTCACATGATCAAAATCACTTATAACCCAATAGGTAATTTATGGATAAAAAAATGGAAAACACAGTTCGATTCTAAATCACTTCCATAGTCAGGCCTTCCAATTTTATATCTTTGTTTTAAAAAATAAATCTGTAAATGTGCAAAACGTTTTGCGCTTGTTGAGCAGAGCTGTTGAGAACAGCCTTAAGGGTTACATGTTTTAAGGTGGAAAAATTGTAAATAATCCTTTAAGGGACTCGAGTTCTTTCTAAACAGATCCCTGCTTACAGATAAGAATTTACATGTTAATGTTTTCATGTAGGACATTAAACATGAAAATATATAAATAAAAGTATCAGAATGTAGCTATTATAAAATACTACATTTTATAAATGAAATTTTAATTTTTCCAATTTGGAAAAATAGGCCTTCGGAGGAAAACTGGTTTGCTTCCTAAAATTTCCAGATTTTTTCTCAATTGTTCCCATACTTGTTACATAATTGTACTAAAATTGTAAAAATAACACTAATGTTACTTCTTACCACACAAATATTTAGAAGAAAAATAAATACCTTTGAATAATGCTAGTGCTAATTTGGTAGAGTAATTGTTCGGTTGGAGTCTCATACTCTTAGTTTCAGATTTCTCTTATGTGCTACCACATACTTGGGCAATGATGAGTTGGTCCTAGCTGGGAGACCAGATATCTCTGTCTCTATCTATAATTTTAAATAAAAATAAGAAATATATACAAAAAAAAAGAAAAAAGAAAGTTTTGTATAGAATAGAACTCGGTGCCATGTTTAAATTGAGGCAACTGGAAAGTTTCAAAATGTGACTAATAAATAATTAAATATATTTCTTTTCTACAGCCGGTAGTTTTTGAAAGACAAAATTGAAAATTCAGTCACCCTGTCAAAAAATTATTACTTGGCAGTGAATAGTGGAAGTAGAATGATGTAATTCCCCACCCCTGTAATGCATAGGTATATATTGAAAGCAAAACATTGCTGACATCATTTGAAGGTTATATTCCAGCAGATTACACTTTCTAAATTATTTAAAAAATTAATTTGAGAGATTATTTCAAATGTTGGGTATCTTCCATTATAGAAAAAAATGATAATATGTCAACTATACTCCCATAAAAATTTCACTATTTAAATTCTAAACAAAAAATAGAAAATTGTGGCACAAACAACCACTAATACGATTGAAACAACATAGCACCACTTCAAACGCTTTTTGTTGTTATACGATCAACAAAATAATTTTGGCTTATATTCTGAGTCTTTGCATTTGGATTAACTCCCCTGCCCCCCCCCCTCCCTTACAGTGTAATTTAATTTTTCTAATATCTTCCTTCTACACTCTATATATATATATGAATGTGACATATGTACAGGTACACAAATATAGAAATTAAATCCTAACCCCACCCCTTAGAGTCAAATTTTCAGTTTTTACTCTTTTTTTGTAACATAACAAATTCCAAGAAATCCTCTTCAAAACATAAATATTTTTTTATCAAATGAATTTTACAATCTGATTTTTTATATTTAAAAGCTAAATTTAATAGAAATAACAGGAGTTCATGGGGCAGACACTCCCCCCAACAATGCAACAAATTTTAAAAAATCAAACCTTTGTTTATAAATATTTTTTAGTTAATTTCCAATTGTTTTTGTAAGATAATGTGCTTAAAAATGAATTTTTGAATTCTCAATCAACAAAGAAATTGCATTTTCCTATGTGGCGATCACTTTCAAAACTTGAAAGCATTAACATATTCGCATTGCCTGTACAATCATTTTTTTTAAATGTATATTTTAGAAAAAAAAATATTTGTACATAAAATTTATTAATCATGATGAAAAAAATTATGATGAACAGTGGGTTATGGCATAGAAATACTTAATTTAAATTTTACCTTTAACATATAAAAAAAACAATGATTTTAGAGAGTTGCATCCTTTGAGTTGGGTTGATTTTTGACGGCCAATTATCTACACGAGGGATATAGGCCCGGGGGGGTCTTTCTAAGGGAACCTAATCCGTATTAACGCATGGAAGATCCACGGCTCGAAGAAAACCATGAAAACTCCGAACGATTAGGCCGACGGGCGCGATTGGGATGTTGCATGCTTTGAATACCCCTACAATAAACATTTGTTATAGATCTGGGAACTCATGCATTACTTGCAACATGGCAATGGCAACTAAGCGAAAAAATATTTGTCTGCTAAATAAAATATAACCAGTTTATATACATATTATAGGGTAGATGTGCCAGTAATGGACACCCCTTGATGTTTTTGGTTCATAAAAATATAACTAATAAATATTTAGCTTTAATTTTTTTTTTTTTATATAACTCCCCTTTGCATGTTTTATAAAACTGGGTTATTGTTGACACTTTTAATCAAACCAAACAGGAAGCAGAAAATAATGTTTCAAAGTTTCGCTGTTTTTCTGTGAAAATCTTAATGACGAGGCTAAGAGTTGGCTTCGTTTAATTAATTTATGTATTATTTATCTTGCAAAATTTGAATGTTTTTGTTTGAGTAGCAATAGAAAACTTTGAATTTTATATACAAATGGCCATTTACAAAATTTCATTTATTTTTAAGGTTTTAATAGGGGGTGTCCATTACTGGGATGATTAATTAGTCATTTTCCAGTAATGGACTGGACACCCCATGTAGACATTGCTAACAATTTCAATTTCAGTAATGTTTATAGTGCATAAAATACTTTGGCTTAACTGCAAACCTAAATAATCAAATTTAATTTTTAAATTATACTTACCAAAATGTAATAACACCAAAACTTTTATAAAAAGCTGCTTTTAAGTTATTTTATGTGATTAATAAAATTTCAATATTTTATTTATTATTATTATTTTTAATGTAGTACATACATAATGTAGTACCTTGCATATTTTATAATCTGGCAATCAAACCAGCCAGGAAGCAGAAAATATTGTCAAAGAGGGGCTCATAGGGCTTAATTCCTCTCCGTTTAAATAAAAATAATTAAGTTACAGAAGCTATTAAAAATCTATTTTCTGCCTTAAATGTTTCCTTATTTAAAAAAAAAAAAATGTACACTATTAATGAAAGTTAGGTAATATTCATGAAACTAGTAAATCTGCAGATCAGTGGCTTCAAACATCAGTTCTACAGTTTTATTTTGAAGTTATTTTATTTAGTATTCAAAATATTCAACTTACAATATCATTTATTTCATATTTGTAATATTAATTATTATAAATGATATATCAAGTAGTCTTTGAAAGATTGTTAAAAATAGTGAGACAAAACTTAACATTAATATTCAAAAAAAAAAAAAAAATTACCTGGGAGAACTTGCTAGTGAGAATGCCCAATTGCTTTTCTTTTACTTTACATTCATATATCAACTTTTTTTGGTTGGCTTAGTACTTTTATTCACAAAATAGGTAAAATAATTGAAATAACATTTTGAAATTTTAATTAAAATGAAAAATGGTTTAAATAAGAGTTTTAAAAAAGTATGACGGTGAGAGAAAATCTCATGCAGCGAGTTCTCCCGGGTTAATTACCCTTTAAACACCCCCCCCCCCCACCACCACCACTGTTTCAATAATTTGATAGCTGTAATTGCTTGATATTTAGTATTTCAAACTATCCATCTAAAATAATTAAAACACCGATCTTCTGATAATTACAATAATTGATGCAAACAGTAAATGATTATCGCAAATATTTTATTAATTACTGGTATCCTAATTGTTAAATGTATTTGAAAATAACTATTTCTTTTTCATTAGTATGTATTCATTAAATTCTGGTTCTATCTAAATACAGCCATAAAAATAATTATATTTATTGCTTTTTATGGGGTGTCCATTACTGGAACAGAAAGTGTCCACTACTGGGCGTTTGATTATTTCTGTAAAAATTTATTGATTATTTCTTTAAAATTAAATTTCTATTCATATTGGGAAATGAGGCTAGAATGGTTAAATATTGTTGATAGATTAATATTGAAAAAGCTTATTAATAAAAAAATAATTTTTAAAGAAATTTCTTAAGGGTGTCCATTACTAGCACATCTACCCTATATTATATATTAGATACTACTTTAAAACATTTAATTGTAAATTAATTTAACAATAATTAAGACTAAGAATGAATGAAGACCACTAAGCTAAAAAAAATCCAAATGCTTTCTTGGCTACTAAATAGAAAATTTAATTTTCAGGCCCAATTCATTTAAAATAATGATAATACAATACTAATTCAGTGACAAATTTTACTTTAAAAAAATAACATTTAATTTTGATTTGAAAGATCTATATATATAAACATTTTAGAAAATACAATTTGACAAATTTTAATTCAAAGAAATTAAATGAAATTTTGGTTTGAAAGATATGAACAAATGACAGAATAAAATTTGGGTAGGTACTTTTCGGTTAGCCGGACGCCAGTGTTACATACATATATGTATGTCTATGTAGTATATATATGTGGATATTTGTATATATGTGTATATATGCAATATATGTACATCAGGGATCTGTTTAGGAAGAAATTGGGTCCTTTAAAGGACCCTTCACAAAACTTTTCGGCTTAAAAATAATCCTTTTACAAAAATTTTCCATCTTTAGACTAAACTTTTCACAAATTTAATCATTTAAAAATAAAATCTGACCTGTCACTTTTACATATAGTATAAAGAAAATATATGTATTTTACATACATATATCTTCTAAAAAATATATAAAAAAGAACCTTAATATAACAATCATTTTAAATTCACAAAATTAGGACTAGATTTTTCACAAAATGTTAAAAAGCTATTCACAATTTCACAAAAACAGGCCCCTGTATGTATATATACTGAAAAGTACCAAAATTTGTTTTAACATGTTTTGTTATTATTATATAGTATGTAAATATTACTTTATGCAATCTAAATTTTTGGGGTCTTTTTAGTATGATACACTATATTTATATGACTGATGGCTAAAAATACTAATAAATGATGATCCTTTATCTATAAAAGTGTTTATTTATAAAAACAATAACTTTTAGCAAAATTCTGTATTAATTAGAAACATTAAAATTTATTTATCTTAAAATTAAAATTTTTCTCCAACACCAATCTTGAATATTTAAAAAAAATTTGGCTTTACTATAAATATTTGGTGCTATATGAAAATTTACTTACACATAGAAAAGGTTCTCACAGTTTTAAAGTGAATTTACAGTTAGTAATACATTAAATACACCAGTGTTGAATTCAGACACTTTTCGACCATTAAAAACAAAATATCAAATCTTCGCGTGGTGGGGGGTACTCATTGCTCCTGCTGGAGAGTATCCCCCCCCCACCTTGAATTCAACACCGATATACACAAAATTACTCGGAAAATGACATGCGAAGAAACAAAATACATGTTTATGCAATAGGCCTAATGCATAATGTCTGCAATTAGGAACCTCTTTTCTGTAAATAAAATTGTGTCTTAATAGTAATTAAAAATGAACGCGCATGTAGCGTTGTTTCTCCCGCCCCTCTCTTCACACATATACTGGGTGCAAGCCAACTTAATAATTTAATCTCCTTATAATAAAATACTTTATTACATATAAGATATGTTATTATCGTTAGGCCTGCGATTAAACTCATATGAAATAAACGACACACAATTTTTAATCAGAGTTGCAAAAAACATAGCTTATTTATTTTTAGAAAGTATGCATTAAATTAATAAATCTTATTATATTTTTGTTAATTAACTTAATATACAAGTAATATCAGTTTAAATACCTATAAATCAGTGTAAAAGGCTGTCATCATATAATATTATATAGCAACATATTTAAAAGTTACTTCAATAGATTACTTTTTATCTGTATTCCCCACTAAGAACACATTTTTTAGACAATTTTTTTTCGCCATAAAAAAGCTAGTTAATCAAAGACGCTGACTACACTGATATTGCCCCCCCCCCCCCTCATAATATTAGCATGCTTTTAAAAGACTTAAGCAAATTATTTCTTTTTGACTTTGTCACATTTGGCAGTAGGCTCAGAATATGCTTTAATAGGATAGTGTAACTCTTTAAACACAAAGGTTAACACGAGTAATATAAAAGTTACTGATAATTAAATAATAATTTCATGGATTGTAAAATACCCAATAAAACCCACCCAGGTTTTTTGGGGGGTAGGTTGGTTTTTTGCAACCCTGATTTGAGTAGATAAAAAACACATATCTATAAAAAGAAAATTGTCTTACCTTGAAACGCGAAAATCATTTTTAAAATCAGGGTCCTTGAAATCTTTCACAACAAGACTGTCCCACCAGTCTGATGGTCGCACTTTGGCCCACAATCGGCGATCGCGGAATCCAGGCATTAGTATTCCTTGAAGATTTTGCAAGAATCGGGTGTGAAAAAGACATTAAAAAAAGTTTGCATGGTCAGCAATTTTAATTCTCAAAAGGAAATGTAAAGCACAACGATTTACGCGCCAAAACGATTGCAGGCGAAGGCGTATTCTGTTTATGATTACACCGGAAGTCTGTACGACGGCAGTTCACTAATCAGCCAATCATAATTCAGAAGGGAAAATTACGCAGCTTCCGGATTTTTGGAGCTGATAGGTTTTATCTCTGGTTTTATGCTTGCGTTTGTAAATGGGTACAAAATGAAAGCAGGCTCGATAGTAATAGAACCAGTAGAGATCTTCACGGGCCGGGCTCGGGCCCAGTGTTGAATTCAGATACTTTTCTCCGGGAGGGATTTCTGTGGCTCTTGGGGGGGGGGGGATGTCACGCCCTGAAATCAACACTGCTCGGGCCTATGTTCATTTGCGGCACTCGGGCCGGGCCCGGGCCATGTTTTTTTTCTGAAGGCTTGGGCCGGGCCTAGTAACTACTCTTTACGGACCGGATCGGTTCGGGTCTTACCTTTTTCCGGAAGAATCGGGCCGGGACTGGTTTCTTTTCTATTCTTCACAGCCCAATTTTCAGTCCTAATTTTGAGCCAGCCCGCATGAAAATCATTGTCTCGGCGTGACCTGTCCGTTCAAAGGTTAGTAAAATTAAGCCTGGCCAGTGGTGTAATCGTAAAAAAAAACAGAGGGTATACGTTCTAAGCAGAGGGTATACGCTCAAGGCAGAGGGTATACCCTAGTATATATATACTATAGCTTTCTTGAGAAACAGAAGGTATACGGTGTCCCTTAAAAAAATCCAGAGGGTATACGGCGTATACCCCCGTATACCCTCCACTACATCCCTGAGCCTGGCCCAAAGATTTTTGCAAAATATGCATACATTTTTGAATCGCCATTATTCTACAATTAAACATTAACATTTATTCTTTTTGGAGAGTAGTAAATTTCTACACTAGTTAAAATATTGCTAAATTAAAATATAGTAAAACGTGTGAAAAGAAACCTGCCTATTACGGAATCCTGTTTTAAACTGATAAACGTGTTGATACGTGCAAAGTGGATATACTAATACGTAAGAAAAGAATATATAATGAATTTACATTTGCTAAAAAGGAAACTTATCTTTAACGCATTTTTTTTTCTATGTAATTGAGTCTTAGAAGATTTTACTGTATAGCATTTTTCAGATTTTTAACAATTCAATGCATGCAAAGGGCTGTGCATATATAACGTTATCACTTTAGGGGGGGAGGGGGGGTCTGGCACTTGATATCGTAAGATATCGCTGGGGAAAAGGAGGGGGGGTTGCTTTTTGATATCGATATCATTTTTGATCCAACCAAACTTTTCTTTTTTCAGTAACCCTTTTTTTTTTTTTTTTTTTTTTTTTTTTACATCCAAATAGTCTGTTACCTTTTTTATTATTACTATTTTAATATGTTTTTATGAAAATACAAAGCTGTTGTTAAAGCCGTTACATTTTTATAAAATCATTTCATTCCAAAATTTGGAATACTTCAACGTTTGCATTGCTGTTCTTCTGCTTTATGCACATATAATTCGCTGTTAGAGAAATCAGGAGCATAATTATGTAGGAAGTGATACTTGCGTTTAGCAGTAAAGAAAGACAAAGAGTGTTGTCCACTGTTTTGTTGATAAGTTCTGCCAGGGCAGGGGGCAAGTGCTAGAAGACAACATCACTTTTGAATGCATTATGTAACAATAAGCTGTTATTAAGTACCTTTAAATAGTAACTAACTTTTTTAGATATTATTTGATATAAATTTATATCATGTATTGATATTTTATTGTCTTCTTGAATCCGTAAAGTATGCGACTAATAAATGTATAATTATATACGTGTATCATGTGTCGCAGCGTATAAAAAGAAAGGGAAAAATGTTAGACATTGATAACGATAACATCTTAAGGTGGGGGGGGGATGGGTTGGACGAATGATAACTTATGATATCGTAAGGGGGGCAGGGGGTCTAAAATTAGCAAAATGTTGATAACGTTATATATGCATAGCCCCGAATATGGATTAACAATATTAATGATAACTGAAATATTTACATAGAAGTTTAAAAACATGAAAAAAAAGTTAAGAAAAATATTTTTTGTCAGGATTCCTCGTAAGAGTCAAATTTTTAACCAAATCGACGTAAAAATCAATGTTTCGTAGCAATTCACTCGGACCGGGCAGGGCTGAAGCCAAACTTTTAGTTGTTATACCGGGCCGGGCCAAACTTTTAACTTTTCTACGGGCCGGGCCGAAATTTTTTTTATGAGTCGGGCCGAGCCCGGGCCTGGAAATTTCGGCCCGTGCAGACTTCTAAGAACCAGTTTGATTCCTCTGTACTCTGTAAACGCTGCTTGAGACTTCAAGGTCGTTTATACTCTGGAAAACAGAGAGATATTATCCTCGACCTCGGGCTCAGGGCGTCTCGCCACTCCTCGGTCTCGCCGTAGAGGAGCTTTTCCATTTCAGAAGTGTTGAATTCAGACACTTTTCTCCGGGAGGGATTTCTGTGGCTCCGAAGGGGGACAGTGTAGACCCCTCGGGAGAAATTGCAATTTTTGACTATTGAAAACACAAAATCTCAAATCTGCCGGGGGGGATGTTCCCCCCCGGGCCACCCCCTGAATTCAACACTGCGTTTCAGTTTCTCGCTAGCGCTTAGCGCTAGACTCAATATTTCCGGTAATTCTAGGAAAAGTCAGTCTTCTCACAAAATGAAAATTTTTAGGCAAATAAAGAAAAATTCACAGAATAGCGCCAGTTAATTTCAGGACATATTTTTACAGTGTTCGAATGTCATAATTCTTGAATGAAGATTAAAGATCGGTTTGACATAATTCAACATGTTAGACTGGAAGTTCCAACTAGTATTAAAGGCCGCCGAGAGTCGTGACGGGTCCAGGATGAACCACACAACCCTCCCCCTCCCCCACACACACAAACACACTCTCGAGAAACATAAAAAGCATGTGAATCTTTAATAATACCTAGCCGACTTCGGCGACCACTTGTTTCGTCTCTCATAAATTATATTATTTATTTTCCAGCATTTAAGGGTAATAATTAGACATTTATACTGCTTTACAAAAGTAAAATAAATTAGACATTTTTTCTTTGTTTTAAATTATGGTATACATAGAAAATAAATATAGAAAAAAGAAAAAAGAAAAGTCTTCATTTAAATACTGACAGCATTGAGCTCACAGGCTATTCACAATATATGTATATTATACTCTTATTTATGTCTATATTCATAAAATAGAACTCACTCTTTTTGAGAAAAACGGTAAATAATCAGGGAAGCGCCATATCAGAATAAACATTTATCGAAATAAAGGGGGGGGGGAATGAGCCCCCTTCCTCCCCTATATACTTAACCAATGAACCTCCTAATCTAATCAGGGAAGCGCCTTATCAAAATAAACCGGTATGCAAATTTGAAGAAAATCAGATAATTCTGCATGAAAAAACCATTTATCTAAATTAAGAGGGATCCCCCCCCCCGTTGCTCCCCTTTTATACTTAACCAATGAACCTCTAAATCTAATCAGGGAAGCGCCTTATCAGAATAAACCGGTATGGAAATTTGAAGAAAATCAGATAATTCAGCATGAAAAACACATTTATCTAAATTAAGGGGGGAATTAGCCACTCATTGCTCCCCTTTTATATTTAACCAATGAACCTCCAAATCTAATCAGGGAAGCGCCTTATCAGAATAAACCGGTATACCAAATTTGAATAAAATCGGATAATCCTGCAAGAAAAACCTATTTATCTAAATTAAAGGGGGGGGGGAATTAGCACCCCGTTCTCCCCTTTTATACTTAATCAATGAACCTCCAAATTTTATTAGGGAAGTGCCTTATCAGAATAAACCGGTATACCAAATTTGAAGCGAATCGGATAATTCTGCATGAAAAACACATTTATCTAAATTAAGGGGGGATTAGCCACCCGTTGCTCCCCTTTTATACCTAACCAATGAACCTCCAAATCTAATCAGGGAAGTGCCTTATCAGAATAAACCGGTATACCAAATTTGAAGAGAATCGGATAATTCTGCATGAAAAACACATTTATCTAAATTAAGGGGGGATTAGCCACCCGTTGCTCCCCTTTTATACCTAACCAATGAACCTCCAAATCTAATCAGCGAAGCGCCTTATCAGAATAAACCGGTATACCAAATTTGAATAAAATCGGATAATTCTGCAAGAAAAAGCCATTTATCTAAATTAAAGGGAGGAGGATTAGCACCCATTCCTCCCCTTTTATACTTAATCAATGAACCTCCAAATCTTATCAGGGAATCGCCTTATCAGAATAAACCGGTATACCAAATTTAAATAAAATCTGATAATTCTGCATGAAAAACCCATTTATCTAAATTAAGGCAGGGATTAGCTCCCCTTCCTCCCTTTCATACTTAACCAATGAACCTCCAAATCTAATCAGGGAAGCGCCTTATCAGAATAAACTGGTATACCAAATTTGAAAGAAAATCGGATAATTTTGCATGAAAAACACATTTATCTAAATTAAGGGGGGGGGGGATAACGCCCGTTCCTACCCTTTTATACTTAATCAATGTACTTCCAAATCTAATTAAGGAAGCGTTATATCAGAATAAACCGGTATACCAAATTTGAATAAAGTCGGATAATTCTGCATGAAAACTAAGGGGGATTAGCTCCCGTTCCACCCCCTCCCCCATTTATACTTTATCAATGAACCCCCAAAACCAATGAGGGAAGCGCCTTATCGGAATGAAATTGGAAATTTTTTTAAGCAAATCGGATATTTCTATCAAGAGTTATCGCGCTACGTACATACATACTTACATACATACAGAACTTGCGGGCACATTAGCTCTCAGGCTTTGATAGCCCGTAAGCTAAAAAATATTATATACAGTGTGTATTTTAAGAGCTGTGCCCCTTTGAGCTCTTTGGGCCTTGAAACAATGTACCGGCTGCACCTCCCCTCTCCTCAGTGATACACGCATTACGAAACAAGAGCAAGAGCATCAATTCAGGGGTTTTACGATACACCGAGGCCGGGCTACCAGGTTTTTTCTTGCTGGAAAATAATCATTTTACGGTATAAATACCGAGTTTGTGCTGAAAAACAATCATTTTACGGTATAAATACCGTTTATAATCGAAATGGCATATATACCATTTTTTTACGCTTAATATACCTTAGAATTACGGTACTCATACCATAAAGAGTGAAAACGGTACAAGTACCGTAAAATTTACGGTACATCTACCGAGATTTTACGAAAATTTTTTACAGTGTAGGTAGTTTGCATTTAGGAATCTCAATAAAATGTAATGTATTCTAAGGTAAAGGTTGTTTTAGACAGAAGTTCCTATTTCCTTTGCCGAGTGGTTTCAGAGTTATAAATATTTCAAATTTTTTCAGTCCTTTATAATAAATACCCTTTACATAGTTTCGTTATAAATCTTTCCACGGATTATTACAAAGAAATCAAACACAAATACTGTGATTTGTAATTTTTTGAATTTAAATACCAATAATTTATAAAATTAATATATATACGTATATTTGCCTGTGCTAACTTATGGAGCAGAAACATGGACGCTAACAAAACGGATGGTACAAAGATTACAAACAACACAGAGAAGTATGGAAAGATGTATGCTAGGTATAATTAGAAGAGACAGAAAAAGAATAACCTGGATAAGAAGTCAGACGAAAATTTTTGACATCATTGAAAGAATTAAACGGCTAAAATGGAAATGGGCTGGGCACATTGCAAGAAGACAAGACAATAGATGGAGCACAAACACCCTACAGTGGTATCCCAGAGATGTAAAACGGCCAAGAAGACGACCTCAAATAAGATGGAGTGATGAAATCAGAAAAGTAGCCGTGTAAATTGGATGACTAAAGCACTAGACAGAAAACATTGGAAAAATCTGGGGGAGACCTACATCCAGCAGGGGATTGAAAACGGTTGATGATGATGATGATGATGATATATATATATATATATATATATAAGCTTCACATACGTGTATGCTAAAAGTATAGCATTTTCATCCGAGTGGAGTGTAACTCGCTAACACAAAATCACAAGGGATAAGAAAAGATGCTTTTCAAAGTCTTTTACGTCTTAGCAGGGACACCGTTCGTTATACAGTGAATTATACAGTGAAAACGGCCTTAAATAGAAATATTTTATGATAAAGGCAAAATAATACCTATTATAATGAAGGAATTTTTCATGTCCAACAAATAAGAGTGAAAAATATCAACCAGGTATCGTCCGGATAGCTCAATAGGTTGAGCAATAGCACAATAAGCTAAGGTATCCAGGTTTGTGTACTGGTCCGGACATTTTTCGCTCAGTTAGAGTAAACCTCAATTGTGCTATTTCCAACCTTAAACATAATATGTAACAATTATATCTGGTAAAATGGAAAATTATTTGAATACCTATAGTGATTCCGCCATAACAATTTTTATTCCATAAAAGATGAAATACGTTTATCTGCTAAGACGGAAGTCCTTCTAAAAGGAATCCTTTTCATTCATTCCCGATTTAATTTTAGCAAGTTTTGTTTTTTATATACAAATATAGCTGAATCTTGTTAACATGAATCTGACAGGCGGATTAAAATTTTGTTTATGATGTAAGTAGTTCACATTATCAGTCATTAAATCCTTGTGTAATTTTGACAGGGGATATGGACACAGTTTATGTTAAAAGTATTTTGCGTTAAGCTTAATACTTATATGAATATATTCTATGTTCATCTAAACGAGTTTTGATGGTATATTGCAAATCTATATAGTATATGTAAGTTCATAACAATTGATAAAAAAGAGTTTCTTTATACCATGCTCCACACAAAGTTTTTCTTTATATACTAATCATTTTTCTCGAAGGCGAAAGAATGGGCTAAGAAAACTGCAAATAAAAAAATAAAAAAGAAAAGTGCCCAGCTAAACTGATGGCATTGAGCTCACAGGCTATTCACACTAATTGTATATTATACTCTTACTTTAAAGAATAATGCCCCTCAAAAAAATAAGTGAAGGGGAATTAGCCCCCGTTTCCTCCTTTATACTTAACCAGTGAACCTCCAAATCTAATCAGGGAAGCTCCTTATCATAATAAACCGGTATACCAAATTTGGAGCAAATCGAATAATCCTGCAAAAAAAACCCATTTATCTAAATTAAGGGGGTGGACTAGACCCTCTTTATCCTTAACCAATGAATCCCAAAACGAATCAGGGAAGCTCCTTAACATAATAAACCGGTATACCAAATTTGGAGCAAAGCGAATAATTCTGCATGAAAAACCCGTTTATATAAATTAAGGGGTGTGGACTATCCCCCCTTCCCCCTTTATCCTTAACCAATGAATCCCCAAAACTAATCAGGGAAGTTCCTTAACATAATAATCCGGTATACAAACTTCGGAGCAAATCGAATCATTCTGCATGAAAAACGCATTTATCTAAATTAAGAGGGGCGGGCTAACCTCCCTTTTCCCCCTTTATCCTTAACCAGTGAACCCCCAAAACTAATCAGGGAAGTTCCTTAACATAATAAACCGGTATACCAAATTCGAAGCAAATCGAATCATTTTGCATGAAAAACGCATTTATCTGAATTAAAAGGGGTGGACTAACCATCCTTTTCCCCCTTTATCCTTAACCAATGAACCCCCAAAACTAATCAGGGAAGTTCCTTAACATAATAAACCGGTATACCAAATTCGGAGCAAATCGAATGATTCTGCATGAAAAACCCATTTATCTGAATTAAGGGGGGTAAACTAACCCCGTTTTCCTCCCTTTATCCTTAACCAATGAACTCCCAAAACTAATCAGAGAAGTTCCTTAACATAATAAACCGGTATACCAAATTCGGAGCAAATCGAATGATTCTTCATGAAAAACCCATTTATCTGAATTAAGGGGTTGGACTACCCCCCCCCCCTTTTCTCCCTTTATCCTTAACCAATGAAACCCCAAAACTAATCAGGGTAGTTCCTTAACATAATAAACCGGTATACCAACTTCGGAGCAAATCGAATCATTCTGCATGAAAAACGCATTTATCTGAATTAAGAGGGGCGGGCTAACCTCCCTTTTCCCCCTTTATCCTTAACCAATGAACCCTTAAAACTAATCAGGGAAGTTCCTTAACATAATAAACCGGTATACCAAATTCGGAGCAAATCGAATGATTCTGCATGAAAAACCCATTTATCTGAATTAAGGGGTTGGACTACCCCCCCCCCTTTTCTCCCTTTATCCTTAACCAATGAACCCCCAAAACTAATCAGAGAAGTTCCTTAACATAATAAACCGGTATACCAACTTCGGAGCAAATCGAATGATTCTGCATGAAAAACCCATTTATCTGAATTAAGGGGGGTAAACTAACCCCGTTTTTCTCCCTTTATCCTTAACCAATGAACTCCCAAAACTTATCAGGGAAGTTCCTTAACATAATAAACCGGTATACCAAATTCGGAGCAAATCGATTGATTCTGCATGAAAAATCCTTTTATCTGAATTAAGGGGATGGACTAACCCCCCTTTTCCCCCTTTATCCTTAACCAATGATCCCCCAAAACTAATCAGGGAAGTTCCTTAACATAATAAACCAGTATACCAAATTCGGAGCAAATCGAATGATTCTGCATGAAAAACCCATTTATCTGAATTAAGGGGTTGGACTAACCCCGTTTTTCCCCCTTTATCCTTAACCAATGAACTGCCAAAACTAATCAGGGAATAGCCTTATCACAATGAACGTAGAAAAATTTTTTGAAGCAAATCGGATGTTTCTATCAAGAGTTATCGCGTTACGTACATACATACATACATACAGAACGGGCGGGCACATTAGCTCTCAGGCTTTGATAGCCTGTGAGCTAAAAAAAAGGCCCAGATATAAATGAAGTATAAAAGACCAACACAATTATGTATAATGAAGGGAGCATATGTTTTTATGTAATAGTTTGAAAAACTGGAAAAAAATTTTGATCCATTGAATTTGATCATTACAAGTAATATCGCTACCCCTAAAATTAAAAATGGAAATACAGCCATAAACCTCCAAAACTGACATTTTTGACAGAGTGATTCTACGAATATTTGACCACGATTCGATATTTGGCCCTTTTGACTAATATTTGGTTTGCTGGATACTTTGGATGTTTAACCGAATGGATTTGTGATTAAAGATTTTTGGATCTTGGATTTACAGCTTTTTCTTTCGTTTTTTTTTTTTTTTTTTTAAATCTCAGATCAAAACTTGATATTTTTTGATGCATTCAAATGATGATTAAATGCAAAGCATTTGCAGGTATATTTGTTTATGTAATAAGAAGTCGAATAGCCTTTATCTGTTTTCGTTAAAGGCTAAGAAAGTTTTAGAAAATGGTGCCAAAGTTGTAGATTCTGAATGATGTTAAAAACAAAAGTATTGGTAAACAACTGATTACAGATGAAATACATTTACAATAAAATAAAAAATACTGTGCAATTCTAAAGAATTTTAATACGATTACGAACAGTGTGTGCAAATTTCATGAACTTATAAAAAATACTTTGTTAATGTGCCAAGAAGATTCACACTGTTCAGCTGTATTATTATTAGTTAAAAAAAAAAAAAAAAAAAAAAAAAAAAAAAAAAAAAAGGAACAGCCTTAAATATATATTTAATTCAAAATGTTGCAGAATAATAATTTAGTATATTAAGTAATTTCTTAATACTACTTCAATTTAAAATCGTATATAAGTCGCATTGTTAGTTTGATTAAGTATGAAATAAGTGCAAATAATGATGTTACATAAGTTTTTTTTTTTTTTTTTTTTTTTTTCTTCAGTTTTGCATTACGTATTTAAAGAGGCATTGTAACTTTAATTGATAAAACGCATAATACGAGTATACATACCGCATTTCTTGTTTTAAAGTGAGAATGATTTTTTAACACACTAACTCCCTGCAACAAATTTTATTTGACGATGCGTATTTTAGGAGACACATCATTGATCATGTGGGAAAGAAAATTTTATTGTAAGGAAGGATTAAAATATGAATGGATAGTAGAAATGAAGAATATTCTTTACATTTTAATGGAAATAACATACCATCTTGATGTGAAAGGAAAAAAACAAAACTAATTTATAAAGTACGTATAATGGGCTCCTATTTTAGCTAAAATGTATATGAATTATATTATTACATATCTATACAGATAAATTATCCTATAAGTAATTTTAATTTAGTAGAAGACCTGTTTTATTAATTAGCATAAAAGTTTTTCAAATATTACAAAAATTACATAAAGTTGTTACTTTTTTTTAACTAAAAAAAAAAAAAAAAAAATTACATCATTGAGCAGGGAAAAAATATACAAAAGTATATTTTTTCCCCGCTCAATGATGTAATTTTTTTGGGGGGGAACCGCTTTAAAAATATGCTTATTATTCATAACTAAAATTATGCTTCTGAAAATTGTGAAAAAAAACTATTCGATGACAAATAACTTCAATAATTCAAATTGCGTTTAAATTGCTTTTACACTTAAAAATGAAACAAAAAAAGTTCCAAAAAGTTTCGAGTTGTTGAACGGGGAAAAGTATTTTTTTTTTTCAGAATCACCTTAAACTGAACGTAAAACCTTTGTCAACATATGGTTTCCAGATGTTGACAAGTTGTCTTGAGGGGCCGTCCCTTTAATGAAAAAAGTAAACGACCTAGAGAAATCGCGTGCTTTTCAAAGGAGTAATCGATCATTCTATAAATGAGCTATTTCCGTTGACAAAACCTAAGTCGTAGAGAAAGTATATAAAGCAACAAAATGGCGTTGCTTTTGCTTTTTCCAAATTCTGAAGAAGAGGCGTGTCGTCTACCTGCCACCTGCCAAGCCTAATGATCTTTTTGGCTCTAAAGCCACTGAATCTTATAAGTCTCCGCTAAGATGAGGACAGGATAAACATAAAGTAATGGACACCACCGAGGATTACAGCCGGGATTGGCGCTGGCGGGTACACGTGCTCACTGTTCAGGGTTACAAATTAATACAATCTGTGTGGATTGGTTGTGCAAGAATTTTCATAGTTTTGCTCCCCTTGAAGGCACCTCGATACTTTCACCCCACTTGGCTGCCCTATGTTCAAGATATTAAGGCTGATTTCTACCAATTATCGAACTTATGAGGCAAAAATTTTTGTCGTTGCTATCCTTTCTGAATTAGCTCCATTTAATCCTAATAAACGAACTAAGTAACTGAATCTGGCTGATACCGAATAAGAAAAATCTGTTCCTTCTTTTGTACCTAAATGTTTCAATTTTCTGTGTCGTAAGATATGAATTTTTTCGTAAGAGCCAAACATTTCTACATTTTGTCTCCACCAAATATTATTAAAATTCTTAATTTAGAAGGATATTAAGACTTAATTGCAGTAACTTTACATTTTCATCATTCTGTTATTTTCAAAACAAAATTTAATGAAAGCATAAGATTTTTATGATTTTTATTATTATCCTGTCCTATATGTTATATCCCTGAAATCTGATTGTTAGTGATAAGATTCATACTGATTGTTACTGAAAGCATAAGATTTTCATGATTTTTATTATTGTCCTGTCCTATAAGTTATATCCCTGAAATCTAATTATTACTGAAAGCATAAGATTTTTATGATTTTTATTATTATCCTTGTCTATAAGTTATATCCCTGGAATCTGATTGTTAGTGATAAGACTGATACTGGTTGTTACTGAAAGCATAAGATTTTCACGATTTTTTATTATTATCCTGTCCTATAAGTTATATCCCTGAAATCTGATTGTTACTGAAAGCATAAGATTTTCATGATTTTTATTATTATCCTGTCCTATAAGTTATATCCCTGAAATCTGATTGTTACTGAAAGCATAAGATTTTCACGATTTTTATAATTGCCCTGTCCTATAAGTTGTATCCGTGAAATCTGATTGTTTTTCAGTCACAAAGAGCCTTTTCATTTGCTCTGGTGTTACGAATTGTGTTCCCATCTTTGATCATATAAGAAAGCAAAAATAGAAAAATAAAGAATGAACAAATGTGAAAAGTTCAAAAAGCGTTTTTAAGGATATGAAAATTTTTAAGAAATCTATGAGTCAAACTTGCTAAGCTACTTGTTACGTAACTTTTTTTTGTTATAAGTAGGGATTGCAGTCTCCACTACCAGCAGTTCTTTATTTTACCATAGTTTTTTAATGTCAATCTTCGCTTTATGTATTAACAGAAGTTCCCGCAATTAAATAAAGCAAATATTACTAATCGAAAAGTCTAGTAGCTATTTTGAATTTCTGGTGTCAAAACTAGTTTTTAGTAGTGTTGACAATTTAGCCCTTTTTTTAAATTAAAAATACCCACTGGAATTTCCAATTGGAAGGATTATTCCTAATAAAATAATTAGATTATTTCAGGTTATTTCTGATTTCTAGAATTTTCCAATCCAGCAATCTTTGCTTTATTTAATCACCGAAAATTTGCCATGCAAAACAGTGACAAAAATTATTCGGAAATTATGGTAGATTTTTTGAATAAAAAATGCTGGCTTGTGGGATTACAATCCCTACGTAGTTATAAGATACTCGTGTGTAAACTGAAGAATTTTAGACAAAATTTGGGAGTTGAGACGGGGGAGTGGGGTCGACTTATACACGAGTCAGTAAAAAAAAATAATCGCAGATAATCAGCGAATGGGCAAGTTTTTTAAGTAATCACATATGGATCTAGGTTGGAGAGAGGGATAAAAGTGGACAATGGTCATTTCCCTGTGATTGACAAAAAAAAAAAAAAAAAAAAAAAAAAAAAAAAAAAAGCTCAACAGTAATGTCCCAGTAATTCTTACCCATTTCCTCTTGGAATAGAATTCCCTTCAATATAGAGGCATTCTTTTCAACATTTTAATCCCCCTTTTAAAAGAGTTCAATTTGAGAATATTTCTAGATATCTCTTCTAAAAGGCCTGCAATACAAAGCAGTACTATATTTTAGCAGTCTGAGAAACTGTTTATCCTTGTAAATAAAGCTTGAATATATTTTTGAAAGATTTTTTGGTATTTGTTAGTTATCCCGTCGACCAATTTTGCCAAACCACTCGCCAAATTATACAAATTGACATAATTTTTATTTTAAATAACGAAGAAACGAATAAATTAGTATAACATTAATAAAAATACAAATAAAACGTCGAAATAAAAATCATTTGATGACCTAAACACGTGTTGTCAAGATGTCAAGTGAATGTGACATTTACGATCAACTATTATTGGCATTTAATCTTACAATTTGGCGACAGTTTGGCCGACGGGATAACTAACAAGTACCGATTTTTTTTCTTTTTAAGTATCATTAAATTGATATGAATACGTTTCAAAATAGTTTAAGCTTCTTCTGTTTTACATAATTATACAGTTTTAAAACGTTGAATTAAAAAAAAATCTAATTAGAAACGCAGAAAAAAAAGTTTACTAATTTAATAAAAAATTATTATTATTATTATTATCCTCGATTACAAATCATTTTTTAACATACTATCAAAAATGCGGTTCGACTTATACACGAAAATTCAATTTTTTCAAAATTTTACTTAAAAATTAGGGGGGGGGGGGTCGACTTATACACGAGTATATACTGTAACCTAAAAAAAAAAAAATAACAGAACAGAGATAAGTACGAAAAGTTTAAGCGTATAAGTTTTCTCAAACATTCTACAAGGCATCTTTTTCAAGGAAGTAACGCATTTTGAAATTTTCTGCTTGGTATCGCATCCCTCATTCTTTTTGTGTTGGTTGACAATCCTGATAGCCAACTCCTCCTCTGTGCTGTTGAAGTAAAAGTACTAATGGGGAGTAAATGGCGTTGTTGGACATATTGGTATCAGCAAGTGGACAGGAGAGGTCAGTGGTAAGTCCCTGTTCTTTGAATACCACCACAAGCAAACTATATAGAGCTGTACATTTCTTTTCGGAAAGTAATAACTGATCACCAGATCCTGCCATACATTTTAAACAGACTTTTAAGTGTGACGAATGCGATTAGTTATTTTGCTGTCGGCACCTATTTCATTCTATTTTGTGCCATAGAGTCACATTCTTGAATGATCAGGTAAAAATTGACATGTCAAACATGCCTCATAACATAATAGGGCCTTGGGTCCAATTAATTTTGATGTTTCTATTTTCACTTTATTTTTTTTTTCCTTTTTCATCGGTTGTTTTTGAAAAAGAGTTTCTCAAGCGTGAATCACAACTCACTGGTGGGTCGTTAACAATGTAGGGTAATTGGTTTAAATTTTTAAGGCTGTTTTCAAATCCAAACGGGCTGTTTCTGACACATTTTTTAATTCATTTTTGTTCGGAAACGCATGAAATTGGCAGGTGTTGTTATTCAGAAACTTAATCAAAAAACACTTTCCGGTTATTATTATTATTTTTTTTTTTTATTATTGTAACCGTAAAAAGTCTGTCAGAAAATGCTGAAAAAGTTGGCGTTTTGAACCGAATTCTCCACGCGGCTGTTCGAGAAAGAAGAAAATCCGATCGTCACGTAACCAAAACTGCTTATAGCTTTATAAGTAATTTATTTATTGCAAAATGGAAATTTCTATTCTATTCCAAATCGATTCAATAGTCAGGCTTGCCAATTGTATGCTTTACGTTAAAAAATGAGACAGAAATTGTGTCAGAAAGTTTCACGTTGTTGAGCAGGGGATTTATGAACTGTCAGCTGTTTTCAACTTATCTGCTCTACAAGCGCAAAACGTTTTGACACATTTACAAATTCATTTTTTAACGGGAAGATATAAAATTGAAAGACCTGACTTTGGAAGCGATTTTGAATCGAACAGTGTTTTCCTTTTTTTTTTTTTTTTTTATATAAATAAATTACCTATTGAGTTATAAACTATTTTGATCACGTGATAAAGACGTTTTTCACCCTTCTTTGATTGGTTATTGTTCTTTCGCGCGGAAATTAGGTTCAAAACGCCCCCTTTGACACTATTTTCTGAAAGATCTATTGCAAAAAAAAACAGAAAACACAGTTCGATTACATAGTTTCTCAACAACAACACCTGCTAGTTTCATGCATTTCCGAACAAAACTAAATTAAAACTTATGTCATAAAGTTACTCTTTTGGATATAAGAACAGTCTTTTGATTTATTTTTTTCAAAGAATCGTTCCTTATTCATTGTTTTAGTTAATTTTGTGGCTAATTTAGATGTTTTGTTCGGAGGGGGGGGGGGGGGGAGTTTCGGGACACTCAATCTGAAATCTTGACCGTCCAGGATAAATCGTTCACCTTACATAATAAACATATTACTACATGATGATGATGGAGTGTATCTGAAGTGTCTGTATACTCATACTGTATGCATCATTAAACTATAACAAAATTTTTGGCTTGTTATTTAAAAAATGAAAAAAGGAAGGAGAAAATATGGAGTAAACGGAGTATATCTGTACTCCATCTGTACTCCTATGATGGAGCATATCTGTCTGTATGGCTTGTTATTTAAAAAATGATAAAAGGAAGAAGAAGTATGGAGTATATCTGTACTCCATTACTCTGTACTCCATCTGTACTCCTATGATGGAGCATATCTGTCTGTATACTGTTGCATGATTAAATTATAACAAAATTTTTTGCTTGTTATTTAAAAACTGGTAAAAGAAAGAAGAAGAAATGGAGTATGTCTGTATTCCATTACTTTATACTCCATCCGTACTCCTATGATGGAGTATATCTGTCAGTATACTGAATTAATGATTAAACTATAACGGAATTTTTGGCTTGTTATTTAAAAAGTGATAAAAGGAAGAAGAAGAAATGGAGTATATCAGTACTACATCCAAAGATGGAGCATATCTATCTGTATGGCTTGTTATCTAAAAAAATGATAGAAGAAGAAATGGAGTATATTTAGTATATCTGTACTCCATTACTCTGTATTCGATCTGTACTCCATCTGTACTACTATGATGGAGAATATCTGTCTGTATACTGTTGCATGATTAAACCGTAAAATTTTTTTTTTTGCTTGTTATTTAAAAAATGATAAAAGGAAAAAGAAGAAATGTAGTACATAGCGTATATCTGTACTCCATTACTCTGTACTCTTATGATGGATTAGGAGTATATCTGTCTGTATGGCTTGTTATTTAAAAAATGATAAAAGGATGAAGAAGAAATGGAGTATATTTAATACATCTGTACTCCATTACTCTGTATCCCATCTGTACTCCTATGATGGAGAATATCTGTCTGTATACTGTTGCATGATTAAATTATAACAACATTTTTTTGCTTGTTATTTAAAAAATGATAAAAGAAAGAAGGAGAAATGGAGTATTTCTGTACTCCATTATTTTATACTCCATCTGTACTCCTATGATGGAGTATATCTATCTGTATACTGTATGCATGATTAAACTAATAACAAAATTTTTGGCTTGTTATTTAAAAAATGATAACACATGTACTCCATCTGCACTTTTATGATGGAGTATACTTGTCTGTAAACTGTGTGCATCATTAAACTATAACAAAATTTTTGGCTTGTTATTTAAAAAATGTTAAAAGGAAGAAGAAGAAAGATTTTAGTTCAATGTGCTATATATTAAATTAGTTTTTTTTTTTTTTTTTTTTTTTTTTTTTTTTTTTTTAGATTATTATTTGAATACACTAGAAACATGTGTTATGAGACATTTTCTTTGTTTAATTTATTTATTTTTCAAACTTTATGATTTTTTATTATTCTTTATGATTCAACAGAATTTTTTCGATGGGATCAGTGTAGGGGAAAGGAATTCAAAACAAAAACTCCCATTCACTACTACCCCTCGCATTTCTCAAACTTGGGGTCGTATAACAAAAGAGTTTTGAGACGTCACAATATGCAAAGACGGATCAAAATATGTTTTCATTCAAGAAAAATATCAATTTTTAAGGAAAAAGGCTGACTTATTCAGAATTTTTCAACTGTAAGATGAGAATATTAACTTATATTTTAGTGTTTAAACAATCATAACATTAATGAGTATTATTAATTAAGCAAAACAATAAAAATATATCAATTTTTAATGAAAAAAAAATCTGATTTCTTATAAATTTTTTAACTATAACACGAGAATATCAACTTATGAGAGGAGAGTTAAACTTATATCTTAGTTTTTAACAACAAAACCTTAATAAGTATCATTAATTGAACAAAAGAAATACCGATTTTCAAGAAAAAGATGAATTTTTACGTAAATTTTCCAGTTTGAAATATATTCGTTGATATATTGTTACAAGATACTAATTATATTTCTAAACTTTAGCTATTTTTAAAAGCTTGAATGTCTTTATATAGTGTCTTATATATATATGATACTATATATATATATATATATATATATTTATTTATTTACGTGTTGACTGCATTTGAGATCTTGCAAACAATAGTACAAATTTCTTTTCTATGTTGGAAACTAAAAATGAATAAAATAGTTTTATGCATTCAAGATCTTGCAACCAATAGCGCAAATTTCTTTTATATGCTGGAAATTGAGACACTTCTTACTTCTTCAAACATTTGACATATTAAAATTAGTCTGAGTTATTCTGCTCATTCAAATTATCATATGTTTCATCCTACACTTCGAAGATTTCTGAATTATCAACCACCAAAATGTTTAAAATATGAAAACTATCTTTATAGTTTTTTAATGATACAGAATATAAATGAATACAAACTTTTTTTCTAATCATTTCATATTTCAAATAGCCTATATTTCAAACCAAACTATTTTAAATTTCCCCCACACAAGAGCAAATGTTAGACTATTATTTTTTCCTTAACTTTCCTTAGATCATTCAAACTTTTTCATGCTGCTCGTTCTTCAAAAATATCTCAATTGAACTATGCACGTCAAAAATATGGAAATTAATTACTTCACTTTTTCTTTTTTTTTTTTTTTGATATTTCTTCTTGACAATTTTCTGAGTTCAGGTTACTAATGAAAGGTAGATGACCATTACTTATTTTCGTTGGATACGCCCGTGTTTTTAAAGAAGACGTTTCACTTCACTTTTATTTTGATACTTCTGTTATTTTATCAGATAAGTCACTAAAGAATGACTTGATTTTTTTCCCCCTTTCTTGTTATTCTTTATTAGTGCTGTAAAAGTAACGACTAAATGAATACCCGTATGATGTCGTTACTTTCGAACTCGCTACCCGTTAGAAAGTATTCGTTACTCGTTACTTTCGTTACTGTTCAAAAACCGAGTATTAACAATCATCGTATGTATACTACAAACCTGCAGCAATAGCAAATCTAATTATATACCGCACATGAGTCTTTTGAAGAATTCGTTACTATTTTAACGTAAAATATGTGCTGCCATCTGTACGTTAAAAATACATTTAATTTTCTACGTTTTAATGAAAAACAGGCAAACAAAATTAAAATACGATGCATAATTGAATATAACATGTCTAAATTGTATAATTTCTTACTTATGAAATAAGGAATAATCGGAGAAAGCAATTTAGGAAGAGTAAAAGTTCACTAAATTTATACGAAAACTATGAAATATAATTACACAGACAAAATATTTTACAAACAAATTTACTTATTAATTTTACACTAAAAGTAATTATGTATTATGAAAATTTAATTTCTGGAATAATATGAAAATATTTAAATTTATATATATTTAATTTCTTAAGTGATTATCCTATCAAATGACACTGTACTTCAGTCACATTATTATTTCTGAAATTATTGATTTATATTTAAAAATACCCTTTTTTCAAATATGAAATTTAAAAAGATAGCAAAAAAAATATTTGGCACAGATGTCATATACGCATCACACTAGCGTGATTTTTTTTTCTGATGCCAATTTGGTGAAAACCTCGTTTTTTAATACAAATTACACATATATATATATTAAATAGGGAATAACAATAAATAAAAAATGTGTCATTAATAACTATAGAACAAAACAATTTATATAATTTAAAAAAAAAGAAAATAAAAGTAACTATACAATTTATTAACAAATAAACAACATCCGAGTTACCATATCAAGCAAAATAACGGCACTTTGCCGCCAGTTAAGTGCCCCGGTGATTATATGACATTGGCCTCAGAAAAAAATTGCGCCAATATGGTGCGTATATGACATCTGTGCCAATTATTTTTACAAGCCAAACAGAAAAAAAAAAAAAAAAAACGAAAAAAAAAAGCAATTTAACAAATTACAACGACCATTTGGAAAATGATTTTTTCAAAGACTAAAATTTAAGACATAAAAAATCGCACGGAATTGATCATACATATTTCGTACGCCATGGATTAAACATTAACATTCTTGGACCAATTTTAAATGAAATTTCATTTTTAAATTTCTAAACATCCCACAATATTACTTTTTATATCGTCGTATAGAGAAAAAAATACATTTTTAATTGTAATTTGTTTGAAAGCTGTATCTCAATTTGTTTCTGAGTTATTTTTTTTTTTTTTTGTAGTTTTTATTACTTTTTTGTCATAGTGGCAACAGAAGTATCCATCTCTGTTGAAAGTAAAGGGAAAATACAGATTACTGTATAGACCCATCAGGAAACGAATAAAATGCGGATTCAACCAATAAAAAGCTTCAGATATGTTTTTGATTTCCTACCCTGACAGAGGACAATAACCATTTTTCCAAATGGTTAAAAAAAATTAGAAAACAGTAATTCTGCTTTTTCAGAATTTAGTGTAACACCCGATGAAAAAAAAAAAAAAAAAAAATGTACATAAATATAGATAGTTCAGTTATAAGACTTAAAACACACGCGTTTATTTTATATAAAATGACGTGATCCGCATCCGCTGAAGAATTTCTTTCGCTATTTAAGAAATTCGACAAAAAAAATGGCTATCTCATGATTCATATGCTTTCATTTGTTTGTAATATTAATGTAGATACTTAAAATTAAGTTCAGTTTATAAAAACTTCATGTTTTATCAGAAGTGATTAACTTATATTTTTTCGAAACAGCAGGTATTTTAATTACCTTTTTTTTTTTCAGTTTTTATGAGAAAATGGCAACAAAAAGATATAATTGGTACTTTCCAACTATTTTTCCTGTACTTTTACTTTCTACAGAAATGGAGTACTTGAGTTACAAAAATTATACAAATGGCATTTAAAACTACAAAAAAAAAAAAAAAAAAAAAAAAAAAAAAAATAATAATAATAATAATAATATCTCAAAAATAAATCGAGATGAAGTTTTCAAACAAATTGCATTTAAAAGTACTTTTTTCCCCAATACGACATTATAAAAATTGGAAATGTGCGATGCTTAGAAGTTAAAATAAATGCGGTAGAGATTATTCCGTACAATGATACCTCTGCTTTGTTTTACGGCTGGCTCATACAACGGGGCGTGTTTTTTTTTTGGAGACGACACTTTATTAGCTTAGCTAGAAGAAAGAAATAGCATACCGGAGGTTAAAAAAATTAAACTTTATCATAAAAACATTTTTACAAGCAATCTAAAAACTCGTCTTTATCATAAAAAAAAAATATTTTTGTTAAATTTAAAACATAAATACACGTACAAAGATATTTTTATAGGATAAAGAATGCACTGAAAGCAAACCTGTAAATTTTAGAACAGAATTTCTTAAAAATTTTTAGAATATTTAAAAGAAATGTGTTTCATTTTAGACTTTATCATCTTATCAACCAACAGTTTACGTCAATCGCATTATTATTTTAGAAATCTTTGATTTATGTTTTATAATAATATTTTTTCCATTCTTTTTAGTTTTAATGAAGCACGCCTTTCAGATAATATATAACCTGATTTTGAAAAAAAATTCTTTCAGATGGTACTGCAAGCTCAGAGTATAAAATAACTATGCTTCTTTTTCTTTCCATAATGAAGGAATCAACAAGTCCCTACGAAATCAAAATCGTTTGAGATTTGAGAATAAATGATACTAACAGAATGATACGCATACACTGATACGTAAACAACTAATGCCGAAATATCCGAGTCTGAATACAAATTCGCATCTTTTACCGCATCCGGCTATCTGCTCCATTCATGAATTATACAAACGTAAGCAGCGTTTGAAGTTAGTTTCATTTTGTTCGGCTGCGTATTGACGCAGTAACGACTAACGAGTCGTACTCCGAAGTACCGATTCGGTATTTCGTATCTTAGAGAATACTCGTTACTTAGTAACGAATATGTGCGGTTTGCTACAGCTCTATTCTTTATGCTTTTGTTTTCTTAATATTTTTTTCTCTCGTAATCCATCCTGTTACTTGAACACTTGCTTCACTTCAGGCTATATTCGTTTGTCAAACCTTATATTATCACGTGATAGAGCACTTGGGAATATTTTCAAGCTTGTGTTACAGAGACCTTTCCAAGTGTTGTGTAACTTTGATTGCAACTCTAGTGTAATTATTCGTATTATAGATGACTCAGTGTGCAAACGTACATAACCTATAATGCGCTATTGTTTTCTGTGAAGCCGGTAACAAACCATCTACTGGACGGTTTTGGCATTTGACCTTTGTAGTTCCGATATCACGATAATTCCGACGATTAGAAATGTTTCTTTGTTCGAAAGCGCTGTTTAAAGGGCATTACCTCCTTGCACTTACTGGAATTCTTTAAACGTTAGGATTTAACCGATAACTTTAAACGTAACGCTGCAAGGGTTTTATATTTATTTATTTATTATTCGTCAATGAATTTATGCTTTCACATTGGCACAGCTAAAGGAGGAATTTTGGGATAAAAATTAGATTTCGACCGAAAATTCGGTTTCATTTTCGACCCAAAATCTGAGTTTCGTCGAACATTCGTTTTCGGCAAAAATTTGGCCGGACCAAAACTATCTGCATTCCAAATATCTTGTTTCTTTCTTTGGGAATTTTCAACATTACTCATTCATTTGAGCTGTATCGGTTCAAATGAGACACTTTTTATTTATTGCTACATTGTAAAAAAACAAAAACAAAAACGGACTAAAATACGGAAATTGTACTCGCAATCGAGACGCCAGCATTATTTCCGTATTTTAACGGAAAATTTCCCCCGTAAATTCCAGGAAAATTTCCGTTTTTCTAGAATTTAAGGAGGAAAATTTCCGTTAAAATACAGAAATATTACTGGTCTCGATTGCCAGCACAATTCCATATTTTATTTTAATCCTTTTTTTTTTTTTTTTTTTTACAGTGTATGAACTTTGCTGTTTATCGGTCATGACTGACTCAAGATGTGACTGCAAGTTATATGACTAAACTTTGAAGATGCTTTTCACCTGCTCATTAAAAGTTGCAGACTTAACAGTAATGGAAAATGTTTAGTTTGAAACCGCACAAGTGTTTCGAATATTCTTTGAGAAAGTTCTAGTATAACAGATGATCATTATAAAAGATAAGTTGAGGTATATGTACCTAAACCATTTTTTAATTGAATGAAATTCGTATAATTAGAAAATCATTTTGTGTCGTTGATGAATTAATTACATTTTATTTTATATGAAAATAAAAAGTTTTGGTCAGAGGCACAGAGTGCCAACTTGGGCCGCACGTACAATTAAATGATAATTATGTATATTTATGTATGTATTAATTACTTAAAAAAAATTGAGACGTTTTCGTTTTCGGTCGAAAAGAAGAAGATTGCCGAAAATCAGTTTTGATTTCGGTCTTAAAAAGATGTTTCTGTCAATCTTTAATTAAAAACCCTCTAAGAGAATTTAAAAACTGATATAGAAAACCTCTCGTGTTATAAAATAAAAATATGACGTGTAAAAACCAAAGTAAAGAAAAGTATAAACAGCATACAATTTTTACCATTCATCTGTTTCAAGGTTCCGTAATAAGACATAGGATCCTTTTTTTCACCAAAAAATTAATGAAAGTAAAAGTTAGGACTAGGTGCAACAGCAGCAAAGTTGAACGTATGTTGTTACTGTTACTGCTCTTTCGCCCTCTCTTTCTTTTTCTACTCAGAGGATACAAAGTAGATGTTCTTTTGTGAAACCTTTAACCGCCCCTCAAGGGTTAACGCATAAATGCAAAATGTATTATGTTTTTTTGTGTGTGTGTGTGTGCTTTTCATTATGTCGGTTTTTATGTGTCACGTATTTACTAAACACTACCTTATGAACACAACGAAATTGTTCATTTTATGAGTAACAATTGTTCACAACCCCTCTCAGATGAAGATCGTGTCTGCGCCACTGGCTTTCATAAACAATAATCAAAATGTTTAACCTTGTCAACACTAAGAAAAATAATTTAAACAAATGCGCATAAAATAAAGATACATATATTTTACTCATTAAAATTATATCATGTCAGTTCTTAATTCTCCAACAAAAGCAGTGAAATAATAGATAAATAACGAAAAATGAAAAAACGGCGTTTTTGGATGATTTTGCTTAAGCTCCAGAATAACTGAGATATATAGGCATATTTTAATTTTTTAAATAATTTGATTAATATGAATATATTTCAAAAGCTTTCCTTTGTAGGTACATCCTTTTCGTTACCTCAGGGGTCGTACGCGTCCTGAAATTTTACGACCAAAAAATTCTTCGGTACCCGTATTTTCTCATAGAAAATATCTTCTTAAGTTAGGCGAAATTTCGCGCGTTAAACCTAGATTTCTTTTTCTATAAAATAATTCTGATGTTTGTCCTGAAAAATTCCCAGAAGCTTACGACCCCTGTTACTTGTCCTCCAAATTTCGTACTTCTAAAACCAGTGTCTCTCATGTCAGGTCTTGATTCATCAGTGGATCATGGGGCTCAAACTCATCAATCAAATAACGCAATTTTTTTTCAAGCCACATGAGGTTTCTTAAAGACTATATTTCCATCTTATCTTTAATGTTTGATAACTCATCTCTCAAAAGAAGAAAAAAAAAAAAAAAACCCCTCTGTATACGTACAGCCGTGGAAAAAAATAAATAAACACAAACTCTACAACTTTATAATTCTACAACCATACTACAACTCTACTTAGTAACTCTACATGACATGACATCGCGGTGCTTAAGGCTGTTTGTTCTCAACTGCTCTGCTCAACAAGCGCAAAATTTTTTTGACACATTCACAAATTTATTTTTTAAGGGTGTATTCCGATCCAAACTGCTTACTTTCGGATTCATTTTAAAATTCATTTTTGCTTTCAAACGCATCAAACTTGGAAATTCTCATATTTAGAAACTATATAATGTGCGGTGCTTCTTAATTTTTTGATAAATGCAGAAAATACTGTAAAAAACGCTGTCAAAGTTGGCGTTTTGAACCGAATTTTCCGAAGCGGGCGATCTGGGAATGAAAAAAATGGTCATACTGAGAAAATAATTGTTTAAAAATCAAATTCTAATTAATTGAGCTGAAAATGAAATCACACGGCATGTTAAACATGTCTTCAGAAATCACCCCAGCAAGTTTCATGTTTTTACTTTTAAAAATGAGTTTGAAAATGTCTCAGAAAATTTCGAGCTGTTGAGGGTGGAAAAATATTTTTTCGAATACACCCTTAACGGAAAGATATAAAATTGGAAAGCCTGACCATGGAAGCGATTTGGAATCGAACTGTGTTTTCCATTTTTTGATCCATCAATTGCCTATTGAGTTATAAGCGATTTTCATCACGTGACACGTTTTTCTCCCCTTACTGACTGAATTTTCTTCTTTCGCTCGGAAGCTCGGTTCAAAATGCCAACTTTGACAATATTTTCTGAAATATCTATTGCGTTTACAAGAAAACGGACAAAACAGTTCGATGGCATAGTTTCTGAATAACAACACCTTCTAGTTTCATACGTTTCCGTACAAAAATGAACTAAAACTTATGCCAGAAAGTTGACCCTTTTGATTTGAGAACAGCCTTAAGGAGTGCCAACGCGGCGTGCAACGCCGCGTTGACCTCCAACTAAATTTGAAAAAGAACTAAGGATGAATTTCGAAACAATGCACGGCCTAAAAGTATAATTTGGAAGCTCTTGTGGAGTCCCGAGGACCATTCCAGAGTTGGAAGCACGAGGTTAAATATAACTTCCACAAAAAGGGGCGCATAAGGCATCCAATATTTTTTTTTTTTTTTTTTTTGGTTGCCCTATACTTCGATGTCACTTCACCGACTGGCGTAGGTAAAAAACGGAGAATGTAAAGGTAGTATGGTAAACTCTACAACTAATTATAGTAGAGGAAAATTACTTGTACCAATCGATTGGAAATAAAGTCTATTTTTCAAAGATATATATAAAATTTGCTTGGGGGGGGGGAGGCATCTGGGGGGCACCAAAACCTGGCCAAAAATTGTTTTTTTTCAAGCAACACCCTATTTCGACAATATATTTTAAATCTTCGGTTCAAACTATGCCTAGAAACGAAATTTTTACTCATATGAATGATAAGTCTTTGAATTATAAATATTCAAACTTTAGAGCTTCTGATGTTAAATTACATTTTCACATTTTTATTAATATCTCCTCAAATTATAATCCTAATGCGATAATTTTGTGTGTGGTTAGAATACTAAAACACCAAAGCATAAATACATTGAATTTTTAATTTTAAAAATTTTATATTATAAATTATGAAATTAATATTCGAAAAAAATATGAATTGCAAACTACAAATTTTTTTTGATGGAGTTATATTTATTATGTACTCTTTTATGCGAATTCTCAATTTGAAATTTTTATTTCTAGTAGTTTTCGAATTATCATTTAAAAACGGCAAAATGATGACTCTATGATGTGCAGAAAAGCATAATTTGTAAAAAATATTTACTAGTCATTTTATAGAAATATTTGTAATGGCAATAGTTGAAACATATTAAGCGGGTGAAATGGTCATACTGGAAAGAAATAATACATTAATAGAAATGACATAGTCATTCTGTAGCATTTCAAAAATCGAGTACAATCGATTTCGTACGAATTTCATGTAAATTTGGATTTAGGCTGATTGAAGAGTAAAATTTATTCATGGTGTCAAACTTGGGTATTGCTATTGAAAAAAAAACAAAGTTTGGGATTGCTTTAATATGTAGATGGCTTCCTAAGCAAATTTTACATACATCATTTAAAAGTATACTTTATTTCCAATCGTTTGGTACCTGTAACTTTCTTCTATGATATTTGTTGCAGAGTTAGCAGGAGGTGTTTACTTTTTTTCCACGACTGTACATAAAGAAATTCTTAAATAATGAATATATTTCTAATATGCAAATGTGCTGATCAAGGGGTTCAACATCAGCTGTATAAGTCTCATTTATATATTGAACTCATTTTATTTAATATTTACAACTTTTAATCCGCAGTTTCATTTCTTTTATATTCGTATTATTAAATCGTTTGGAGATATTTAACTGTTCCAAATTGTAATGCGAAATACGATGCACATGCACTGATACTCTAAACCTCTTTATGTTGTTTGAAAATTTTTTATTATATCAGAAGGCTATGGCCCCTGAACCCTACCCCCCCCCCCCCCCCCGCCCACACACACACACAGACCGTCTCATTAATTTGATGATCATATAGCTTTGTAGAATTCCTTGTCTTCAATCTGAAATAATTAAAATATTCATAATGTAATAATTTCGCTAATAATTAATTTGAACGAATTATTATTCTCGCAAATTTTAGTACAGTAGAGCGCCGATTATCGGAACTCCGAATAACCGAACTTCCAATTATCCGAACAGATTATTTCTCTCAAAAAAATTAACCGAACTTCCAATTATCCGAACAGCCTGTTTCTCTTAATTTTTTTTAAATCGAACTTCCATTTATCCAAACACCTTGTTTCTCTCATTTTTTTCCTTCAGATTTAGCATGCAAAATCGAATTCCCGATTAGTGTATCGCTGGAAGTATAGTAACAAGGCAAAAAAAAAAAAAAAAAAAAAAAAAAAAAAAAAAAAAATGAAGAAAATGAAAACAAATGCTCTGAAAATGACCCAATGTCCATCACATAACGAAGCCTTTGGATGTTTAGAAACAGATATGAAATGACTCGAACGGCAGAAGAACGGTGATCCCATTCAACTAAGATATTTAGGAATAATTCGAGATATGGCAGCATTGAAAAGAATGTCTTCCTTGAAGCAAGAAACAATCGAAAGGTTTTTTGCTTAAATTATAATATCTGGAGTTCAGAAGACGATAAAAAAAGAAAAAAAAATCTTAAATGATAAAAAAATAAACAAAAAAATTAAAAAGACAAAAACCTTTTAAACATGCCGGTACTAACTGGTGCTGGCAGTCCAAAGCCCGGATAAAGTCTGAAGGTATTAGTATAGTCAGGAACATCCCTTAAATTCTCTGTCCATTTATCCAAACTTTTGCTTATCCGAACTAGTCTCTGTCCCGACTTGTTCGGATAATCGGCGCTCTACTGTAATTGTTAGCTGTAATTGTTCAATTTATTTAAAAATAACTATTTGAGTTTTTCGCACAATTTTTCGTTTGCTTAGCCACTGTTATACGAAGTTTTCTTTTTCAAAATTTTATATGGCTAAATACATATAGAGTTAAAAAATAAGTAAAGAAACAATAGATAGCTGTCTTGTTTTATTTTATTAAAGTTGAATTAAAACTTTGTTGTCCCCTTAAAACTCGTATTTTGTACCGCAGGCTTGTTGTGCCTAAAGGTCAAGCAGTGTATAAAATATGACTCAACTGCAGATAACACTTTTAGGTCAGGGCCAACGATAGATCAAAACTCTGTATAAGACATGCATGGTTCATCACACCTATTGTTAAAAACTGGATGAACTTGGGTATACATTAAAATAAAGTAAATAAATACATAATAAAATAAACACACAGAGTTTAAATCATGTATGTGAAACATTTTGAGAAACATTAAAATTTTCAAATATATCTCTTTGTCTCAATTCTTTTCTAAATAAAAAATAACAGGAAAGTTAATTATGCTATACAGCAGTATTAAATTTCACCGGGGCTCAGGTCCAGACCTTATTTATTTTCAGTGAATATTTAAATACTAGCAGGAGCGTACCGGAGCTTATAAATTACTGTGCACTAGGGATGAGACGGGCTGAGCCCTAGTTCGCGAGCCTAACCCGAGAGCTCAGCACGGGGTCGGACTCGATTTTTTATACCCCACTTCGGGGTCTGGCCCAAAATAAAAAAAATTATTTATTTAGAAATTGAAGATACTTTCGTACTAGTTTTATGGATATTCAGATGCTGGTGCAATAACTATTGCACTCTAATGCAAAAATGTATGAATATAAAATTTATTTACATTATATAATAATAAACTCAGTAACACAGTAGACTCCATTTCAAATAGGACGTAATCACCATGTCAACCTAGAATCATTACCTACCTCGGACATCATTGAATTAATCACGTATGATAGGATTTAATAGAATGAAGAAAACTTTTATTAATATCTTTTTAAGTTTTGATTCGATTTTCATAAAATTTGAAATGACTCGACAAAATCCTGCAACGATTATGCATATAAAATTTCAAGCCATTCAGTCGGGTAGTTTTTGCGCTTATGCACGGACAGACAAACAGACGGATGGACCAGACGACGACTATAGGTGCTACGCATTTCTCTAATTATGAACGCACACAAAAGTGAAAAAAGAACCCCAAAAATATGCTATTTAAGTGATACAAAAATGTAGTCTAAGTTTCATACAGTACAATCCTTTAAAAATCAGTTTGAAAGGGAAAACCCCAAAAGTAAAGAACCCCCAAAATATGCTATTTAAGTGATACAAGAATGTAGTCTAAGTTTCATACAGAACAATCCTTTAAAAATCAGTTTGAAAGGGAATCGAATTGTTATTAATGAAATACAAGGAGAAATATTCTATCGGCTTCCGAAGTCTTGGCATGATCAGTGTTTTAACACAAAGAAACCATGGGATATCCCTTGTCTAGCCTCACTTTCTGTTTGAAGTTCTTTTCTAGAATTATTGAAAAACAGAACTCATGTTTTTCTGCTATAGTTGTACAATGATATTTAAAAAAAAAATAAGAATTGTCTTTTGCAGATTTTTTCGAGAGGGATTTATGGAGGAGGTTATAAATAACAAAACTGCTATATTAAACAGATTTTCAGTGACATGAAAATCACGAAATGTTGTCATGAGGGAGTATTTAGAATACTAAGAAGATACTTTTAAATGAGAAAACTAATCTTGAAAGAATTTAAAAACGTTATTAACAATTTTCTACTTTAGGGCTATGCATATATATTAAGATTATCATTTTAAGGGGGGGGGGGGGGGAGGGAGTGTCTGGCTCATGATAACGTTATCATTTTTTATCCATTTTTATTTGTAACTTCGTCTTTACATCAAAATAGTATGTTATCTTTTTAATGTATATTATCTATTTTTTATGAAAGAACAAAGTTTTTATTAAAATCATTAAATGATTATAAAATTATTCAATTGTAAAATGTGTAGCACTCCAACATTTGGCATCCCTATTCTTCTGTCATACATGTATGCATATATAACCCGCTGTAGGAAAAAACATATGCGAAGTATGTTTGAATGATACTTGTGTTTACTAGTAAATAAAATAGAAAGAATATTTATTGTCCACCTGTTTTGTTGATAAAAAAGGTTTTGTCTGCTCCACCCCGTGCAGGGGGCAAGTTCAAAAAGACATTATTACTGTTCAATGCAATATGTAACAAAAAACTATTATTAAGTACTTTTAAATAGTAATTACTTCTTTTAAGTGTTAGTTGATATATAAACTGATATTTTATTGACTTCTTTTCATTTGAATCAGTAAAATATACGAAAAATAAATTTAATCATATTTGTATATCACTCCAAACAAAAGAAAAAAATTTCCAAAATCTAAAGAATTTTTATACATTGGTAACGATATCATTACCGGGAGAAGGGGGGGGGGGGGTGTTCGAGGAATGATAACGTATGATATCGCAAGGGAGAGAGGGGATACAAAATTACCAAAAAGTTGTTAACGTTATATATGCACAGTCCCTTTGATGACATAAAGAATTTTCGAGCTCGGATTTCAAATCATCGGGTTCGTGTTCCGAAAAAAGGCCTTGAACTCAAGTCTAACTGTGTACCGAAGCCCACGGGAATATCGCTGTATGTTGCATTTTTCTGGTTCATAAGAAAAACAACACTTGGTTAGCAAAATGTTCTGAAAATTCCATTATGAATATTTTTTATATATGTGCATTCATTAAATTATATATACACTATAGACTATATAGCCATTAATCATCACACTTTCAATTTTAGACATTTTCTAAATTATTAAATATACTTGTCAGATTTTCCTGGAACTTCAAGGTTATGAAGAATATGTTTGACTTTATCAACAACAATTTGATCAGAAGGACAATTAGAATGTCAACAAAAAATCAAAGAAAAATAATACTATTTGGGATCACCCTGTAAAATATAATGCACGAAATCATCTATCGCTACAGCATATGAATATGTGAATATTGTACAATATGTATATTTTCATTTGTGCAAGAATAGCACGTATATTTATGGAGATGTAGCGATTTATTTTAAAAGTTCAAAAAATTCTTGCAAGTTTTTTGTTTATATTATGCAGGTTTTCAACCAAATTTAAAGCCAGTTTCAGAAAATTTGACAAAATGTAGAAGAAATAATATAGTGCAATTGGAATGTAAATATATTAAACATTTGATGCAATATGAGCAGTTGTATGGAATATTTTTTATCTGTGCATGCGTGAACGATAACAAAGATTTGTTTTCATTATTTAACCCTTTCCGGCGCGGTGTCCTTAAAAAAGGACACCTAATTTTAATTCCAAAACTGACAAACGGCACCAAGAATATTTTACTAAAATTTTCCTATTGTAATGTAGTACATGGAAATAAGCAAGTTCGTATTTTCTAATAAATTCGTTTATAAATTGCGGTGAGAGTCCATTATTTCATCAGTTTATAAACAGAATTAATCCGCGCCGGTAAGGGTTAATAGTCAACTCTATGGGGCAACTCATATAAAAAATCCAGTCAAATATCGTGAAAATTCAGAAAGATATCGGGGATAGAGTGAGCTTATTTTTTAATTGCTCTCTAAAAGCAGCTGAATGATAATGTATTTTCCACAAATTGTCATTTTTTATTAACTGACTTTCGGCAAAGTTAGTATTTAATGAATGTCAACGAGTGGTTTGGAAAAAATGCTTCGATTTTGATACTTCATTTTTTTCTTGGAATAGGCTCGTTCTGGTGGTTTTCCAAGAAGAACTAAAGCATCAATAAAAAAATGAAAATTAAAAAAAATAAAAATGACAATTTATTGAAAATTCCTTATCATTCAGCTGGTTTTAGAGAGCAACTGAAAATCAACTCACTCTATCGCCGTTATCTTTTTGAATTTTCACGATATTTGACTGAATTTTTTTATATGAATTGCTCCATAGAATTGACTATTGAATCATTAAAAGAAATCTTTGTTCGCATGCGCTGATAAAAAATATTTCATCAAATATTTAATATTTTTATATTCCAATTGCACTACATTTTGCTAAATTTTCTTAAACTGGCGTTAAATTTGGTTGAAAACCCCGCATGATATAAGCAAAAAACATTCAAAAATATTTTGAACTTAAAAAAAAAATCGCTATATCCCCATGAATATAAGTGCTATTCTTACACAGATGAATACACATATTGTGCAATATGTAGATAGATCATTACATGCGATAGATTATTTCGTGCATTTTATTTTACAGGGTGATGCCAAATATTATTATTTTTCTTTGATTTTTTGTTGCCCCCCTAATCAAATCGACATTGATAAATATGCGGTCAAAGATATTCTTTAAAATCCCGAGTTTGTGGAACTCTCTCATGCTCGTATTCACCATTAACCTCAACCTAGAAAAACCTAGGTTGAACGCTCAAATGATGTTCCCGATTAACCTGATTGGACCTGAAAGCGGTGGAAGTACAATCAGATTAATGATGAAAGCAATTTTAGCGTTCGACCCAGGCTTTCTAGGTTGAGGTAAATGATGAATTCGAGCATCAGAGAGTTCGGCAGTCTAATATATCTTAAATATCCAATATGAACGGGATATTAGGCTTGGTGTACCCCTTACTTCAAATATTCTCCTTCAAGAGCAATTATCGCCCTTTCTTCTCCAACCTTTATGGTTATTGACAAAAGGACGGGGTGACTCAACAATGGAAAAAAACGCAAATGGATTTGAAGGAAAGATTTCCGTCCTTCAGAATGATCCTCCAAATCCTTATAAAGCAATAAAAAATGAAAAGCACCGCGTAACCACAAAAAGACGCCGACAGTTGAATGATACGTCTATTTGGACCTTAAGACTGCGTTTATTTGCATTTATTTGCTGCACCCGATGAAAACTCCTAAATCACTCCCCTGGCCATTCTTTTCCAACCGTTCTGTGGTAATCAACAAAAAAGGGGAGTCTCAACAATGGAAAGAAACGAAGATGGATTCGCCGAACCGATTCGGATCCCACGAAAGTAATAAAACATGAAAAAAAACCCGCTTAATTAGAACAAAGACGCCACCGTCTATATAATCTGTCTGTTTGAATCTTAATGCGTCACCCTTTCGGAAGTTACTAGCTTTTTTCAAAAAATAAAAATTTTAACTTTTTAAAAATTAGTAGTAGTATTTGTTTTTAATTATAAACGCAATTGAGGTTTCTGGCTGCTTTCTGTCCAAAAGTTTTTGAGGTAGATGTTCTGTTATAAAAGATGTACAGTACAGCCCCGATTATCCACGGGATTGGGTGGCAACAAAAATCGCGGATAACCCGAAAAAGACTGAAAATGGAGTGCAAACACGAAAAAAAAGAAGAAAATTCAACATAAAAACTATGTTTTAGTGTACAAAAAACATAATAAAACGTTTAAAATATATACATATGCACAGTACGTGAGAAACCTTTGCTTTACGCCTAAATCACTAAAATAAAGAACAGTAAACAAGAAACAATGCCGTACATACTGTCCAAAAAGAGGTGAATTACATCTTTTTTTTTAATCAGTCACTTGTTTTTGCTTCTTGTTTTGGAAGCAAAACACCTTTTCTTTATTCTAAATTGTAAACTATTATTTTTCTTTTAGTATGGAATAATTTTTATCTCAAAAATGAAGTTATTCTTGATATGCTCTCCTGGAATTTATCATAATAGTGTTATTTAATTGTAAAATATTTTAATTGCTATGTTTACGTTTGGTTAATAAAATCAAGAAAAGACATCAAGACTTTATATCTGATATTTCAAACATTGGCAACCGAATCTAGAAATATTCTTCTATGACTTTTGAATACATTGACTTTTCTGTTTATATTTAATAGTAGGGCTTATTGTATTTTCCTTGCTGTTGATTTGAATTTAAAAAAAAAAAAAAAAAAAAAAAAATTCGCTTCGCGGATAATCGGGGCTTTACTGTATTTCTAAATTTATCATTAGTTCTAAATTTATGTTTTTCGTTAGTTGTTTTTTTTTCTGCAAATTATTTTTACATGCAGTGCAGTTTCTGAATCGTACGGCCCTCTTGGCTACAACTGTGAGATGTATAGTTGTGTCCTATAAGGCATGTGTATATCCATACTACTGTTCTAGGGATATAATATTGTTGCATATTTCTAGTTATATGAATGACAGCACCCTTCATTGTTTGCTGCCATCCGATGTGCATCCCAGTTTACTGAAATGTTGAACAGGCCTGCCTTAGAATACGAAAAGTGCATTTCCCTGTTACATTTACTTCGTAGAATTCTACGATGATATAAAATCTCGAGGCTATTTCTAACCTTCTACATTTATGTATCTCATAATTTCTTACGTGAGTCATCCTTTGTCCTGCTTCAAGATCCGAAGATGGTTTCTTAAGTGCCTTAATCTGAAATCACCCGAAACATTTCGCCTCTAGAAGTGCATCTTCACGAACTTAGTACAATAGAACTTCGGCGTTCATTTAGGATTGTCTCAACCTTTCAAAATGTGAGGGCGAAATGTGACGGATGGTAGAGTTATTCATACTCAATCATAGAGAGTAGCCGAGCATGGAAAGTGATGTCAACTGTTTTCTCAGTCGTATTTCAGTGCACTGCTGGGCAGATTCACCACTTCGGGTGTCCACGGAAGAGTGATCAGGCCGTTTTATCCCTTTTGGTTCCTCTTTCCCACGTTCGTCTTCAGACGATGTCCTTGTTTAATTCGCATATTGATTGTTCAGGCAAGAAGTGAGCCAGTTGTTTTGGAAAAGAACGAATCGGACAAAAACTTATGAAGTGGGTAATTGATGCGTGTTTTTCAAAATCTAAAAAGGCAATGTACAACAAAAATACACAATGAATCTAAAAATTAACAACAGGTTCATGAGCGCTGCGAACTATGGGTAAGTGTGGACAAATGCCCGCTAATAATAATAATAATAATAAACAATATTAATAATAATAATTATGATAATTAGAACAATATAAAAGGGCATCAATCCTCATATTTTATTAATTTTATTAGTTATCATAATCAAGAAAATTGTGGCATTAGATGTTTAAAAAATAATCAAATAAATAATGAATATTGTCAAAAATCTTCTCCTACTGCATTTTTGAAAAATTATCTCTTACTATAGAAAATGCAGTCAACTTTGTAGGGGGAAAAATCTTATCTGAGATTTATCTCTATAATAAATTGTGGTAAATCCCCTATAAAAATGTGTTTTGGAAACGAAATCTTTATGTGGGTCAATCTGATCCAGTATGTTCATGTTTCTTTGACATCTCATTAAAATCCTTGAATCTTAAGTACGGTGTAAGATTAAACCACACATCATGTCTAAGTCTACGTTCTGCATCAGCATAAAACTACATTTGTAATCAGTAGCGCCAACTTTTGAAAAAATTTGGGTGGGCTCAAAAGTTTTTGACTAAAATAACACGTATTTTTTTTTTTTTTTTATCTTAGTGAGTGTGTGTGGAGGAATGAAAATTCCAAGTCAAATTATTGTTTTTCTAACTAAAATATAAAATTACAATAATTTAATAAATAACTTTATCAGATTATGTTTTTATAAGTTCTTCTTTATACTAAATACATTAATATTTATTATAAATAAGATAAAAAATGCTAATTCTTGAAATGCAAAAAACTAAATGTCAAGAAAAACATACATTTTAGAGTCCTGAAAGTTTTATTGGTTCAGACATTAAAACAGATGGTAAAATATGCAGGAAATATGTTTTTGAGACAAATTTAAATGTACATCCGCTGAAGGGGCTCAGTGCTCCTGTAAGTCTAGTTGATGTCCTTACTATTTTACAAACAAAATTATTTTGAGAATATCAAAAAATTTTGAAGAAAAAAAATTATGGCCATTTTTTTTCCCCATTATGACCAGAAAATCAGAGTTCTAACTTTTTACGGCTGCTCTTTCATCTTCACCTAACACTTCATTTATAATGGCTGTGTCATAATAATGGAAGCCATTAGTCCATCAGAAAAAAATAACTCGGTTAAAAATAAAAAATCCAAAATGAGATAATAATCAAATCATGATCAAATCCCCCTCCAAAATATTTTTCTGGCTACGGGCTTGTCATTGGATACTAAATAGCCAAACTATGCATAATCGTTTACTCATTTACCTTAAGGGTGTATTCCGATCCAAACTGCTTATTCTCGGATTCATTTTTAAATTCATTTTTGCCCTCAAACGCATCAAACTGGGAAATTCTCTTATTTAGAAACTACATAATGTGCCGTGCTTCTCGATTTTTTGATAAATGCAGAAAATATTGTAAAAAATGCTGTTAAAATTGGCGTTTTGAACCGAATTTTCGGAAGCGGGAGATCTGGGAATGAAAAACAAGTGGGTAAGTGTGATCACAGATCGTACAGAGGGTTTCGTTTAATATTCCTTTAAAACACTTTATCCTTTTGCGAAATCTGTTAGTTCCACATTTCGCAACCAGGGGGCGCACTCTATTCTACACAAACCTCTATCCAAAGGAAACTCCGTTTTACAACCTATCCGTAGGTATATTAGTCGAGGGGATCGGGTCTATATACACCCGAGATAGGTAGGCGCCCCAGGAAATTTCACGGAACATTCTTTTATAAGCTTTTTATTATGTGTTATGAACTATGTCAAAGTTTCCAGCAGATCGACTTGTTAGATTTCATAATTTTAACAAAATTGCGTTATGTTAGTTGCAAATTCCACCACCAGGGAGCGCACACTATTCATAACAAAAGTGTATCAGATCGAAACTCTGTTAAACAACCTATCAGTGGATGTGTTACTCGAGTTGGTGGCGGCCTTAAGCGAGAAATTAAGAAATTTGCTGAAAGTACTATTCGGAAATAGTGGTAACTAAAATTTTGACATTTTTATATTTCACAAGCAGCACGTGTCTGAGTACATCATAGTGCTCAAAAAACGACATCTAAAAAGGTCGTAAACGCTAATTTATAAAAAAGAAATCCAGCGCCCCTCCCCCGCCCTCCCTTCACAGGAAATTGCATGCACCATTATTTTATAAGCTTTTTATTATGTGTCATGAAGTATCTTAAAGTTGCAAACGGATCGCCTTGTTATATTTCCTAATTTTAACAAAATCGCGTTACGTTAGTTCCGCATTCCACCACCAGGGAGCGCACTCTATTCTTAACAAAAGCATATCTGAACGAAACTCCTTTGCGCAATCTCTCCGTAGATACATGGTCGGGAGGGTGGCGGTGCAGTCTTAACCAACAATTTAAAACATTTTCTGCGATAACAAACGCTAAGATTTAATAAATAAATCTAGTCCCCCCCCCCCCCCCTCCACTCCTCGAAATATCACACTCCATTCTTTTTTACACTTTTTCTTATGTGTTATAAAGTATCTTAAAGTTTCGAACACATCGAGTGGCGGTCTTAAACAATAATTTAAGATATTTCCTGAAATTGCTATTCGGAAATAGTGGGATGAACACTTATAAACCTATAAACTTTTTCATATTGAATAATTAATACTTATCTCATAGCGCGCCGTCGAAACACCCCACGCAAATTGTTAGATTTCCTAATTTAAATGAAATCTCCGTTAAAAAAGCACGTGCCTCCATCTTAATCTGGCATTTGATGGAAATAAAAGGAATTAATAAAATAATAATTAATATCTCAGCTCGTAATGAAGCAATCTCTTTGAACCGGGTATGTATGAAATCTGCGGGAAATATCCAGCCCGGATGTCAAAAAATTTAATCGAAAAATTTAATATTTAAAAAGTTTAAATTTCGTATTAGACTTTCCTCCCCTTAAATTTCTCCCGCGCCGATATGTCGAGAGATGAGGACGGCTGCCTTCCGGTGAATGGAAATCTGTTTTCATTGTCTTTAAAAACACAGAAATTAAATTTTTATCGATCGATTTTTAGTGGATTTTTTGCGTTCTATCCTACGCAGAAATTTTAAATTTATACCAAAATAAAGTAGAATTTTTTCCGCGTATTTCTACACCTGTTACGAATTTGTACGACCGATATTTCGGCAGATCCGATTTTGCTTTTTAAAGGTCCACTTCATTTATTGCTTAAAGTACTCCGTGGTAATCCTGCACCGGCTGATTTGACGGAGCATCCGCCGAATTTACTGGCAACCCTTAGGAGAAACTGGGGAGGATTTCGATAACGTGCATTTGCACCTGCATTCAAAAGGTTGATTGGTTAATTTTAGAATTTAATTAGCCCGTAATTAGGTTAATTACCAACTTTTTCAAAATTTTATGATTTGTTGTTTGATGTGAGGTGTTCAGCTATAAGTACCCAAAATTTCAAGTCTCTAACATGTATAGTTTCTGAGGACGGGGTCTGTGACGGACAGACAGACAGACAGACAAACAAAGGAGTGAGACGAATAGGGTTTCGTCAGATGAACAAACCCTAAAAATGGTCATACAGAGAAAATAATTGTTTCAAAATCAAATTCTAATGAATTGAGCTTAAAATGAAATCACACGGCCTCTTTTACATCTCTTCAAAAATCACCCCAGCAAGTTTCATGTTTTTAATTTTAAAAATGAGTCTGAAAATGTCTCAGAAAATTTCGAGCTGTTGAGGGTGGAAAAATATTTTTTCTAATACACCCTTAAGGTTCTTGATCGCCATTCTTGAAATGGCTACTTTATTCAGGTGCATTGAAAAAATTACAAACATAATAATTTAAGGCGATTTTTAAAGATATACCGTATATACTCGTGTATAAGTCGAAGAAATTTAGACAAAATTTCGGAGTTGAAAATGGGGTGTCGACTTATACACGAGATGGTAAAAAAAAAAAAAAAAAAAAAAAAAAAAAAAAAAATTACAGATAATTGGCGAATGGGCAAGTCTTTTATGTAATCACATGAGAGATAAAAGCGGACAATGGTCATTTCCCTGTAATTGACAAAAAAAACTCAACAATAATGTCCCTGTAATTGTTCTGCACCCATTTTCACTTGGGGCAGAATTCCCTTCATTACAGGGGCATTTCTTTCAACATTTTAATCACCTTTTTAAAAAGAGTTCAACTTGAGAATGATTCTAGATACCTCTCCGAAAAGTCCTACAACACAAAGAAGTACGATGTTTTAGCAATCTGAGAAGTTGTTTACCTTTATAAATAAGGCTTGAATAGATTTTTGAAAGAATTTTTTCTTCAGTAAATAAATAGATAGAAATACTTAATTCATCTTTGAAAAGTTAAACTTAAACTTACACTGTGTGCAAAATTACTTAAAAGATGAGAGAAAATTAAAAAGATGTTAAATTATTTTAATACCTTAGCACGTTCAACTATAAAAACATAGTCTTCTTCAGCGAAATATAAGAAATATTATTGTTATTGACGTCTAATTTTCAAAATTCCCATACAAAAGTCCCATACGAAAGTGGAAGTTAATTTTCAGATCCGGAAAACATTGGGAAAATAAAACATGGATATAGGGAAGTGGAATATTACTTGTGTTATGATTATTTAAGCAAACTGAGCCAAATTCTGAGTATGTTGTAGGATAAAACGTCATTGCAAACAGTATTTTCTTTAGTAATAATTTCTATTGATTCGCGGATGATTAAATAATGGTAATTCTTTGAGGGATATATAATTTTTGCGTCATCGAAATTAACTTGTATATTCTGCTTCTGGTTAAGTCTTGACAGGCTTGTTGTAGGTCGGTTATACTTTAAATCTCTCAAATGTTCTTTAATACGGACTTTAAGTTTACGTGAAGTCAATGTATGCGAGATAAATATTTTCAGTTTTCAGTGGAATTATATATACTCCAGAAACTTCATCTTCCGGTATCGGGTCTATTTTGGCCCTAATTAGATTTTTCAGTTTTGCTGGAGGAGTGACTATTAAGTTTACGTCAAAGCGAAAAGTGCATGTCTGAGTTTTTCGAAAAGTCCTGGTATGTACTTCATTTTGCAATATCTCATATTACTCCGTGGAGTTTTTTGTATTTTCATATGGTTCTTCTGTGAGTGTATTAGCTTATCAATAATGCGTATTGGGAAACCATTCTCAACTGCAATATTTATAATGGCATTTAATTAATTTTCAAGGTAATTAATAGAGCAAACACTAAACGCTCGTTCTACATAAAAGTTGAACGGAGCAAGTTTGTAGTTAAAAGGTGATGTACTTTCAAAAGGAATGGTGTTGTTAGACTTATTTACTTTTCTGTAGACTGTGCACTCAATTGTTAAGTTTGATAAATTTTTAATTAGCATTACGTCAAGAAATGATAACTCGTTGTTATTTTCTATTTCGATGGTAAATTTTATGTTAGGATCCATATTATTTATTCTGTTAAGATATGCGTACAATTCAGATAAACCATGATGCCATACTATGAAAATGTCGGCCACAGAACGATACCATACTGACGGAGTTAAAACGCTGTCTGTCAAAATTCTTTCTTCAAATAGACGTAATTTGAATTCGGCTAAAATTTTTAACTACAAACTTGCTCCGTTCAACTTTTATGTAAGACGAGCGTTTAGTGTTTGCTCTATTAATCACCTTGAAAATTAATAGAATACCATTAGAAATATTGCAGTTGAGAATGGTTTCCCAATACGTATTATTGATAAGCTAATCAACTCACAGAAGAACCATATGAAAATACAAAAAACTCCACGGAGTAATATGAGATATTACAAGATGAAGTACATACCAGGAACCAGGACTTTTCAAAAAACTCAGATATGCACTCTTTCGCTTTGACGTAAACTTAATAGCCACTCCTCCAGCAAAACTGAAAAATCTAATTAGTGCCAAAATAGACCCGATACCGGAAGATGAAGTTTCTGGAGTATATATAATTCCACTGAAAACAGAAAATATTTATCTCGAATACATAGGAAGGACTTCATGTAAACTTAAAGTCCGTATGAAAGAACATTTGAGAGATTTAAAGTATAACCGACCTACAACAGCCCTGTCAAGACCTAACCAGAATCAGAATATACAAATTAATTTCGAAGACGCAAAAATTGTATATCCCTCAAAGAATTATCATGATTTAATCATCCGCGAATCAATAGAAATTATTGCTAAAGAAAATACTGTTTACAATGACGTTTTATCCTAACAACATTCCCAGAATTTGGCTCAGTTTGCTTAAATAATCATAAAACGAGTAATATTCCACTTCACTATATCCATGTTTTATTTTCCCAATGTTTTCCGGATCTGAAAATGAACTTCCACTTTCACTCCTTTCGTCAACATCTACGTCAATTTTGAAAATTAGACGTCAATAACAATTGTATTTCTTATATTTCTCTGAAGAAGACTATGTTTTTATAGTTGAAAGTACTAAGGTATTAAAATAATTTAACATCCTTTTAATTTTGTCTCATCTTTTAAGTAGTTTTGCGCATAGTGTAAGTTTAAGTTTAACTTGATTTTTTTCTTTTTAAGTATAATTGAATTGATGTGAATAGATTTCAAAATAGTTTAAGCTTCTTCCGATTTACATAATTATACAGTTTTAAAATGTTGAAAAAAAAAAAAGTCTGATTAGAAACGTAAAAAGTTTACTAATTTAATAAAAATTTATTAATTTTTTTATCCTCGATTACAAATCCTTTTCAATATACTACCAGAAATGTGGTTCGACTTATACACGAAAATTCATTTTTTTTCAAAATTTTGCTTAAGAATTGGGGGTCGATTTATATACGAGTCGACTTATACACTAGTGTATACGGTATTTTTCCTCATTCAACAACTACGAACTTCTTTTTAAATAAATGAATAGCATAGCTATAAACGGTTACTGTCACACGACGTAAGGTTTTATTTTTTTTTTTAACCTTTCCAGCTATATTGTTTCCAGATATTCGGTTTAAACCGTCAACATCAACAAAATTTTCTGAAAGATCTTCTGCTTTTATTAAAAATTTAAAAACAATTCGATTACAAAGTTTCTGAATAAAAACTCCGAGTAATTTCATGCATATGCGAACGAAAATTAATTTAAAAATGTGCCAGAAAGTAGTCAATTTGGGTTTGAGAACAATCTTATATAAATTGAAATACATTGGAAATGCTTTCAAGACTTCAGAAGCGTGTCCTTGTGTCCGGCGCCAGCGAACATATTTACGGCATATTTACTAGCTTAATTTTCACCTCTGTTCTTCTCTAACAAAAGTTTAAAAAAATCCCTACTGGAACAGGCAAATTTCGAAATAAGTATTAATTCACCAGCAAAAACTAAATCAAGATTAGAGATAAACTTTGATAATTTTTAGACCTTTCTGAGAAGTAACAGATTCGATATTTCCTTAAATAAGAAATTATGGTGGTTTTATTGTTTTTATAAATCCCCCCACCCAAATGTTTTTCCAGTAAGAGTTCATCCTGTCAAAAAATTTTTTTTACTACAAAAGTTATAAATAATATTCTAAATTCTGACGTTCTTTTTATTGAGACACGTTTAATAATGCAATGCTATATACAGCATCACTGAGGGTTGTCAAAAATTTTCAACAAGCCAACGATACTTTTTTATCGCTTTAGTGGCAAATTAACGGAGATGTGATTTTTTTTTCTTCTACAATCCCTATTTTTTTATTATTATTTGTTTTTGCTGTAAAAAAATGGTCTCCTATCAAAAACTTGTCAATATAAAAGTTGTAGATAATATTGAGAAGATTTATAATAAATTCAAGCGTATTTGATATCTTGTGAATTGACGAAATTATGAATTTTTTTCTTCTTAAACCAATATTTTTTTCGCTCCTTAATGCCATTTTTAATTATATCAAAAATCTGTCAAACATAAATTCTTGGTCTTTTCACTAGAAGTGGGAATAGTTTTAAATTGATCGTTGTATATTATAATTAAGAAGTTATGGGTTTTTTTTCTGTTATTACAAGAACCCTCTCCATTTCCACTCCCCTTCGTCCGATTTTGCCCATTTACAAACTTGTCCGAGATTTTATGCCTCTGGATTTTATGTATCAGTTTGGAAAATATTTATGCAGAATTATGGAAGTTATCGTGTCCATAAAAAAATGATATATATATATATATAGAGAGAGATAGATAGATAGATAGATAGATAGATAGATAAAGTTTTGAACTGGTGTGTGTGTGTGGAGGGGGGGGGGGTTCTAGGGGTCATGATCGGCGTAGATCTGCAAAAAAATTTCAGAAATTCCAACATACGGGAGAATGTAATAGGTAGTATTTCTTACGAAATCTGTCTAAAAGAAGAATAAAGAAAGTGATTTTCTCACGAAGAATGCCAATAACTTATACAGTGAAATCGTTATTATCAAACTGTATACTGAGATTTTTCTTTTCATTTTTAAAAACAAAGATTTCGTGTATCTAAAGCCAAGAGAATACAAGGGATGTTACAAGTGTGAACATTAAAACAGAAAATCGTGTTATTCAAGAAGTATTTCGCTGAAGATTAGTCTGTGGTCTGTTAAAATACATTATCTCTTGGCTACATTAACTTAGCTTAATTCTGCTTTGAAAATTATATAAAATCAAAATAATCAAGAAAAACTGTAATTTCATAGCAGGTTTGAAAAATAAAGCCATATGTTTTTAGAAAGGTGAACATTTGATTCTGTTACCATAAAAAATTAAAAATAAATAAATAAACATAAACCTTACTAATTTTTCTTATCTTAGAATATTTTTTAAAAAGTAAATCCAAATGCTCATTATTCCTGTGAAGGAGATAGTTATAAGTTTCAGAATTCTTAAAATAAAATAAAAACTTGAATCCTTAAAAATAAATATTTGTATTTTATTTCCATATTTTCATCAAATTAAAAAAAGAAACGTTTTTAGAAGGAAAAAACAAACGATAAAAATATGCAATACATTTCAATTTTTCAATTTAGAAAAATATTATACGAGAAATTTGAAAATAAATCAAACTTTTTACGTGTTAACAAATTTAAAATTAATTTATCCAACATAGATTTAATTAAAATAAAATATGATATAATTTTAATTAAAATTAATATGAAATTGGATAAAGTTAACTAAAAAAAATAAAACGTTTTACATTCGAGCATAGATATAGGAATATACTAATATATTCCTTATTCCAAGCATCCGAGCATACTGAGCGAAATGTCCTCTGGGACATCTTTTTTAATCCATTTATGACTTCGCTTATTGCGATAGTCAAACACATAACAGATGCCATAATTAAGTGCTCCTTATTAAACGGTTAAACTTTATTTTTATTGTTGAAGAGTAGACCGGATACTTATTAAAAAAGTTAATTAAATTTTCCTTCATCAATCTCGGATAGATTTTTTCCCTCGCGAAACATGGAGATCGTAAGACCGAAAAACCGAAACCGATATCACACGTGCTTTGTGTTCAAATCATTATCCCTCTACACTTCTGGAACATATCTTCGTCGATGATGGGAAGTTGCGTGGGAAATGAGGGATTCCTCCTACACCCAGGTCCGCGCTCCTAGAGCGATATGTCCTCTGGGACATCCCATCCAATCCATTTATGACTTCGCTTATTATGATGGCCGAAGACATCACAGGTTGTGCAGCGCACTTGTGCCGGGAGGGTGCAGAGAATCCTGGGAAAAGAAGACAGGTGTTGGCGCATGAGAAATGTCCCAGCGATGGGGATGCTGTACGCACATCAATTAGCTGGAGAATTTTATTGTTGTTGACGATTCATATTTAATGCGACAGAAGTGGTGAGGTTTCTATTATAAGAAAAATAAAAAGCTGTTTCAGAATAGTTATAGGTTAAAAATAAATAATTGAAACGAAGTGAAATTAATAAAACAACATTTTATATTAATTTTTGACGCACGGATAAATGCTAATTCCAATTAACAAAATTTAATCAATACAGATTAGCGCTATTAGAAAAAGTGACAACATTAGATAGATTAAAATAAAATATGGCTGTGCGAGTTCTTTTGAATACGAGTTCTTTTGTGGGTTTGTAAATAGAGTCGAGCGACACGTTTCAAGGGAATGGACAGAAGTGGTGTAATTAAACTTTATTTCTATAATGTTACAGGAACTAGTCTTATTTACACATCTAATCGTCTAAATGATCTTTAGAGTTTGTATGTTTTGTATGTTTACGGTCGAAAATTGGGTCTTTTATGCATATCAAAATAAAAATTTAACTGTATTGAAGTTAAACGCATTGTTTGTTTCTATATGACGGTCTCCAAAAATAACTGAAAATAAATATGGATTGAAATATCGCCGTATTTTCTATTAATACGCTACAATCAAAAATAAAACATTAAAAATAATTTTCCTGCTAGACTTTTTTTTTTTTTTTTACACGAACAAAATGTTTCAAATATTTGAAGCACAATCCAGTTATTCAAATCATATTTTGTATTTGTGATAACAAGCACCATTATAATCTCCTTCATTTTTAATATAATAAGAAAAACTATCCTTATTATTCTTTGTGTAAAAAATATTATCCGCATAGCAAAAAGTAGACAAACATTGAAAAAAAAATACAACCTCAATCGTATTTATTTAATCTTCACGAGTTTGTTGTTATTATTATTATTATTATTATTATTATTATGCTTATAACAACATTATAAAACATAATAATCTTATAACGTATATTTAAAACCTCACTAACAACAGGTATAATCGCATCTAATCATAATAATTTTTATGACGTATATTAGAAAGTATCCTGAATTCGCCTACCTCTCTTTACTACAGTAAAAACATACACCAAACGAGAGACAAAGAATGTTAGAATTGCAGTATTGCTAATTTAGCGGGATTTTTTAAATTCGTGTATCTACTACTATTTCCGATTAAATTGACAACTTTGCAGAAGAGAAAAGGAGTTCGCATCTCCATCTATGAATTCGCGCCTTAAGCGTGATTTTTCTTTTACCTCAAATGACCAAAAATCTACCGCGTACTAAGCGGAATCGCGTAATAACCGTTCGCGTATTAAACGTGATATTTTTGTGTTGGCGTTATGGGCGATATATCAAGTGCCGAAAAAAAAATCGCGTATTTAGCGGGATCGCGTATTAACAGTGAACTGGGTTCGACTGTATCATGACTTCGAAAATATAAAAAATATTGGATATTTTGATACATATCCGATATATTTTTTAATATATATCTGATATTTTCAAAGTAGTTAACTCATTGATAAATGTAAACATTTCCAGACTTAATATATATCAGAAACAAAAACATATTGTACTTAGTATGGAAACTTCCTTTTTCGTTTCTTTTTCTTTTTCTTTTTTACTTTCTTCTATCTTTACAAGAAGAAAAAAGTATTGGATTCGTAAAAATAAATTCTATTTCCGGCTTTCGACGTTTGTATTTCAAAGACGGATTTTTTTTTTAAATTCTTTTATCAAACTTCAGATTCAGTTAGAAGTTCACATAAATTATTGCTAATTAGATTTTGGTGTAAATCGCGCAAAAGGTGGCGCTGCTATGCTGCTTTTTTCAGGATTTACACGATTTTAGCGATAGTCATATGTCAAGAACTAAAGGCACGGAATTTCATCAAATTTCATATGTTGCCAGACCTTGACATATAAATTAGTGCTGATTAGGTTTTCGTATCAATCATATAACAGGTGGCACTGCTATGCTGCATTTTTCCCGATAGCTATAGCTCCAAAACTGCATGGAATTTAATCAAAATTCATATTCTGTTACATTGTCACATAAATAGATCCTTATTAGGCTTGGGTGTAAGGTGTCGCTTTTATGCTCTTTGGGTTCGGAATTTTGGTTGCAGGCATCTGAGAGGTTGTGCACTAGTGTTGCCAGGTCTTGTGTCACAAAAAACGGGACAGATAGACAGAAAAAGCGAGACAGCTCCTTCTAAATCGGGACATAAAAATACAGCAAACCCTCAGAAAAAGGTATCCTGTCTTAAACGTAAAAATTTCATTGTCCATACGGTACGAATACCATACAGTTATATCTGCTACAGCTTTATATGCCTATTTAAAGGGAAATTTTCTTCCCTGTAACTTGCAATTTCGTCTTAATACGTTCTATTAAACTAAATAAACACAACAATCTTATACAGTGAAACCTGTGAAAGCATAATCGGTAGAGATTAAAACTAAGCTTCATATTAACAGGTATAATTGCATAGTATTGCCATCGTTAGGGACAATGACATTTTTTTTTACTTTTAAAACGGAATTTCGTTATAAATAGCTTCCGTTTACACAAGGTTTGATGAACTAAGTATAGTAAAATTTGTAAAAACAGAATTGCTAGAAACCGCAGTTCTTTTTTGTTTAAACAGGTTTCGGTCTAGGCAAGTACATTTTTCCTTTAGAAGATGTGAACTAGCGAATAGCATGATACTAAAAAGCAATTTAAACGAATTTTTGTACATCAGGAAAAATCGAGACTTTTGGCATCTTTATCCGGACATCCCGGCATCCCGCGTAAATTGGGATAACTGGCAACATTAGTGAACATCGAAATTCAATGATTTGTTTGAAAAACGCGATGCGTATATATATCCTTTTTAAAATGCACACAATTCAACGAACTTATACCTTTAGAATTCTCGTGATGGGCATAGATTATCATTTAATTTTGGCACTGTGATAGCGATTTTCCAAGTATTACCATGTATGAGATAATTCAAAATATTAAAATGCAAGCGAGATATCTTTAAAAAAAATTCTCCCATTGGATTAACATTAAGGGAATGGGTGTTTTCGCATTGAAGCAGTTTCTTAAGACAGTGTCTTCGTGCGAGTGTTATATTAATTATTATGCAGGAGTAATTAAAACAAAATTCTTGCTTCAAGAGGTTAGGAAACATTGTAATAAAGAGCAGAATGTTCATTTTTTTTACTTTTTTTGTTTCTTGTCTCGAGGCAAACTTAAATATACTCAAGGTGTGTATACCACTTAGAATTACGAAGTATTTAGCGCCTCTATTTCAAATTATAAAATTGCGATTTAATTTGAGTTCCCACGACTCCATCGATTGAATTTAAGATTATATTTTGAAATGGAAAAATAACGAATTCGCTTAATTAAAATAATATGAGGATTTTTCAAAATTTTATGATTTTGACGAGGTCGGAAAATGGGGAGGGTATTCAGCTATATGTAAAAAAAAAAATCAAGTCTGTAACTTAAATAGTTTCTGAGTACGAGCCTGTGATGGACGGACAGACAGAGAAGCGAGACTGTAAGGGTTTCGTGAGATGAACGAAACCCTAACAATCATGTTTGAAAATTATTTTTAAAAGTATAAAAAAAAAAATCAGTAACTTGAGATGCAGTTTTCAAAGAAATTGCATTTGAATAACATTTATCCGAACGCTTTTTCCTTATTCGACGGGCCAAAAATGGAAATTTTGTAATGTCTAGACATTAATAAAATTGCAGTAAAAGCGAAATTTATTTTTCAGATATTGTCATAGTCAATGTGACCTCAGATTTACTGACGGGCATGTTTTTGCTTTATAACATAGATTTTGGGAATTTGCTCTTGGAAAATAATCAAAGGCTATCAAATTAATTAAAGATCTTTACGTTTTTCCCTAGCACTCATGATATCTTCTCTAATGCACACCAATGTGCCGCGTCACAATACAGTAGAGCGCCGATTATCCGAACAAATTGGGACCGACCCTAGTTCGGATAAGCAAAAGTTCGGATAAATGGACAGGCAATTTAAGGGATGTTCCTGACTATACTAAAACCTTCACACTTTAACCAGGCTTAGGACTGGAAGCACCAGTCAGTGCTATCGTGTTTAAAAATTGTTACTGTTGTTTTTTACTTTTTTTATCATTTAAAATTTTCTTTTTCTCTTTTTATCACTTTCTGAACTCCAGAGATTATAATTTAAGCAAAAAATCGTTCGATTGTTGCTTGCTTCAAAGAAGACGTTCTTTCCAATGTTGCCCCATCTCGAATTCTTCTTAAATACTTTAGTTGAATAGGATAAGAGTTCTTCTGCCGTTTGAGCCATTCCCTAGCTGTTTCCAAACATTCAAAGGCTTCGTTATGTGATGGACCTGGGTAATTTTCAGAGCATTCATTTTCATTTTCTTTAATTTCTTTTTCGTCTTAAATCTCATCATCATTAAAATTTTTTTTTGCTGTTCGGATAAATGGAACTTCGGTTAAAAAAAATTTTTTGGGAGAAATAGGCTGTTCGGATAAATGGAAGTTCGGTTAATTGGATTTCCGATAATTGGCGCTCTACTGTAGTTGATAAACACTGTTATAGAACGCCGGCTTCCCAAAAATTGCTTTATCTGTTTATCAACTCTTAATGCGGTGAAAGTAGTTTACAAGGCGTAAAAGCAAATAGTACAAATAGGAAGAACAGAATATTAAACTCTAAAAACGGAAATTTAAATTATTAAGAGATGCGTTACCGGAATTAAAAGATGAGAAAAAATAATAAAGCTCTGTAGGCTTTTCCTTTTTTAACCAAAGAGTCAAAATTGTAAATTTAAAAAATTAAAATTAAATTTAAAAGAATAAGGTTATTCTAACCGTTAAGTAATGAAAATTTAACTGACTAACATAGATCTAGAACTTAAGAACCTTTTAATAAGAAGAAATGCTTTGAATTTTGATAATTCGATGGAAAAATATTAAAATAATATATTTTATAAGATTTGAAAATTAAAGTTTATTTTGAACTTTCAGCGTTATCGAATGTTCATATCGAATGCTGGAAAAATGTGCTTGAAAAACAAATGATTTAGTAAAATACCAAGTAAAAAATTTTAAATTTAAAATTTGGAAATTTAAAGTCAGAATTTAGTTTGTTTCCAAACCATATTGTTAAATAATAAAGCAGTATCAAATTACATTTTGTTTTCTTACGAAATAAAATAATAAATTATATTTGGATTTTCTGAATTTTAATTAAGCTGTTTACAAATTAAAATAAAGTAGTTAAAAAAATTAATAGTCACATTTTCATATGTAAATGAAATCTCGAGTTTAAATTTTGGCTAAATTTCAAATAAATAAAATAGGAATTCTAAACATTACATTATAAAATGCATTTTAACTGCTTTCAAAATAAGTGATAGTAAAATGCCGATTCGTTTTATTTTAAATTAAGATATTTAAATGGAAAACTTCAAATTGTATACCCCAAAATTATTTTATTAACTAAGTTTCATTCTACACATTTATCAATTTTCCCTAATTATTAGATACTAGCAAAACCCGCGGCTTTGCTCGATGAAGTATATGCCAAGTAGTATATGTGTGTCTATTTTTATTAGAGGAATTATACTGCTTCGGGTAATTTAAAAATTACTAATTAAGCCACAGTTTGACGAAACTTCATTTTACGCTGCATTAGGTGAAAATGAGATTTAAATTAATAAGAAGAAATAAAACTAATTCTAAAGAAATAAAAATTTAGAATGTATTTTGAAGCTTTTACGCTTGTTATACTTTTCAATTGAACGTTTGACTTTTGAGAAACCGTTTTTAGCAAACATTTACATCTTAAAAGTATAACCATCATGGCATATTCCAATCTTCTAGCCTAACGGTCTACCACCCTCCTAGTGGTTGTGGCACCAATACAAAATGCATCCTATGTTGGAGCAGGGACTATCAACATCAATTTACCAACATTACTTTTGAAATCGGTTTGGTATTTCCTAAGGCTCGCTCCATAAAAGTCGTAATTTAGAAAGTTTTTAGAATGCTGTTCGACCATTCGTTCATTTTACCCTTTTAAATTTCGAATAGTTTAGAAACTTTTCTTAAAGAGCATTTACGTCTTATAAGTATCTACCATGTCAAATGTCGAGTTTCTATTTTTAACAGTTCCATAGAAATCGTAATTTAGGACGTTTTTAGAAAGCTTATCGTGCAGTTACACTCTTTTAAACTTCGAATTTTTTCATCTGTTCTTAGAAAGCATTTATATGTAATAAGTAATTGTCGTGTCAAATTTCAAGTTTCTAAACCTTTCAGTATATCACAAAAATCGTAATTTTAGAACTTTTTTGCTTCTACACCTCTGTTGGTAGTGACATCGGCATAAAATATAGCTAATATTGGAGCAGGGACTGTCAAAATTTTGCAACCATTACTTTTGAAATCGGTTTGATATTTTCTGAGATTCCATAGAAATCGTAATGTGGAACAGTTTTAGCTTATTTCACCCTTTTAAATTTGAATTTTTTTTAAGCTGTTCTTAGAGAGCGTTTATATATTATAAATATCTACCATGCCAAACTTTCCTATCTTTAACAATTGAATAGAAATCGTAATCGAATAGAACACGTATTAAGAACGCCTTTTGCACATTTTCAGCGCTTTTAAAATTTGAATTTATTTAAACTAGTTTTAGAAAGCATTTACATCGTAGAAGAACTACCATGCCAATTTTCAAGTTTTTAGGCCCTTCAGTATAAAAAAAAAAATGCATTTTTAGAAAGCTTTTTGCTCCTGCAACCCTCTGGTGGTAATGACACCGACATAAAATGTATTCTATGTTGTAAAGGGAACTCTCCCCATCAATTTGCCACCATTTCTTTTGATATCGGTCCGATAGTTCCAGAGATTACCCCTACAAACACACAAACCAACGTTACTTCTTTATAATATTACTATAGATTACTTGCAGAACTTTCGTATCGAGTCAGAAAAGTTAAATTAAAACTGTTATTAATTGATAAAAGGCCGATAAAAGGTAACTTATCCTAAAAGTAGAGTTGCTAAATATCTGGTCAGTGATCAGACAGTTTGGTTTCAAAGTGATTTGTCCGGGCTCTATTTCTCACATCGGCTGGTCGCAAAACGTCCTATTAATTTGGACACTTGAGAAAAAAAATCCTTGATAGTTTTTATATTTCAGCAGTTTTCTATCTGCGTACACATTTGTACTATGCATCTATACAACGATTTTTTTATGACTTGAACTGAATTCTATGATGGTTCTTAAAGGCAGAGTCTGGGATAACATATTTTGAAACTGGTAATTCTATATTTATTATAATCTGAAGAAAAGGAAGATTTCACATATATTTTCACAGAAATAACGCGTTGTCATTTATAGCAACAGAATGATTACATTATTTGTGAAATTGATGCTATTTTAATCAGTGCCGGAATAAGTAAAATAAAGGCGCTTGTGCAATTCATGTCTCGAGGACCTTTTTTTTTTTTTACAACAAAATACACTGGCCTCCAAAAGTTAAGATACAGGGACTGGATGCTTTCGATTGCACACGTTTTGTCGAAGCTATCAAAATTATTGGCGAATCTTCTGGGATGTAAAGAACATGTTTGATTTCATATTTCTCGGTGAAGATTTAGTCGGGAGGACAATTAGGGGGCTAATAATAAATTAAATAATAAAATAATATTTGCGATCACCTATGTAACAGAAAATGCTGGAAATGGTTTGTCACTGTGTTAAATGACTATTTGGGTCCTGTTCAACGTTTATGTGCATTTATGTAAGCATAGCACTCATATTCGTGAAGATGTTATTGTGCCAGTGAAAAATTCAAATGTTTTTTGTTTATAGCATACAGAGTTTTCAACCGAATTTAACACAACTTTCCGGAAACCTGACAAAGAACAGCAGCAATAGTATACTGCAATTAAAACATGAATATATTGAATATTTGATGAGATATGGGCATTTGTATGAATTTTTAACTGCGCATGCGTGGAAGATTCTAAAATTTTTATTTTATAATTTGGTAGCTAGCTATTTAGGGCAACTTATATAAAAAATCCAGCCAAATATCACGAAAATTCACAAAGATAGGGACGATATAGTGAGTTGCTTTCTAAAAATAGCTTTATTATAAGGGATTTTCCGCAACTTTTCAATCAGCTCACTATGTCTTTTTGAGTTTTCACAATATTTGACTGGACTTTTTATAGCAATTTCCCAGAATAGCTGACTACCAAATTCTGAAATAAAAATTTTGAAATCTTCCACGCATCCGCAGTTAAAAATTATTTCATAAAAATGCCCATATCTCATCAAATATTCAATATATTCATGTTTTAATTGCAGTATGCTGTTGCTACTGTTCTTTGTAGAGTTTTCGGAAAGTTGTGTTAAATTCGGTTGAAAACTCTGTATACTATAAACAAAAAACTTGAATTTTTCACAGACACAATAACATCTTCACGAATATGAGTATTAAGCTTACACAAATGCACATAAACGTTGAACAGGGCCCAAATAGCCACTTAACACAGTGACAAACCGTTTTCAGAATTTTCTATTACACAAGTGATCGCAAATATTATTTTATTATTAAATTTATTATTAGCCCCGCCAATTGGCCTTCCGAATAAATCTTCACCGAGAAATATAAAATCAAGTATGTTCTTTAGACCCTAGAAGTTCTAGAACAATTCGCCAAAAATTTTCGTAGATATTCGACAAGCCTTGTACAATCGAAAGCATCCAGCCCTTGTACCTTAACTTTTGGAGGCCAGTGTAAAAAAATAAAAATGTACAGTTTAATAAATATTGTATTTCGATTTTACGTACAATAATATTTCACTATTAGAAATATTTATTAATAATTAGACATATTTATTAATAATATTTCACTATTCTCTTATAAAACATAAAGGTGAAATCAGATAAATCGGTATGAAATTCACAGACCACGTGGCCTATAAAAGTTACGGGGTAAATAAAGAATAGCCTACTTTGGCTATTTGATAATCAGACATTGATTTTATAATTCTGATAAATTATTTAACCCATGTGAAAAACTATTCACTAAGTGGCCATAAAAATAGGGCGCAAAAAGCTTTAAATATGTCGAAGCTTATGACGCCCATTCACAAAAGGATCAGCCAACAAAATAAACGTCACACCCGATTTCAGCGACGTCGTATAAATGGGATAACGGTCTATAGACGAAGACGACACAAACGCTACATCCTGGGCGAGATTCCATGTTCCGCGCGCCGATCTTGCAGGCGAAAACCATCACCGTAGCCGTGGTGCTTGCTAATAATGGTGCACTCGCCCGCTGATCAAAGCGTATTTCCGTGGGAAAGCCGATGCGTGATAATTAAAAGGCAATTTGGCTGGCATGCTGTTAGAAATTGTTTCTGGTGCGATTTCGTTTGTGTTTCCACGCTAACGATTTCAGCCTTTCTTTCCAATATCAAAATCAGAACTTGATTAAATCATCGGTCAAGGGACAGAGCCTCCTGATTTTGGGAGTCCCTAATTTGGTATGCAATATTTTAAGTTTGAAAAGTTCAATAATAATAATAATAATAATAATAATACAAAATGGCGTAAAAAAAAAAAAAAAAAAAAAAAAAAAAAAATTACAAGAAGGGCTTATAGTTAAACAATCACAATAATTAAAAAATATATATATATATATATAAATAATTAGATATTTATAAGAATAATTAATTGTCCAATTACATTTTTTTTGTATCATTAGTATAGCATAAAACAATCTTTTATTTAAAGTGGAAAATTAATAAATTAACAGTGAGCAATTAAGAATAATTAATAGTTTAAATGTGATTTTTAAAATCGTTTCTTCAAAATTCATCAAACGTGGTCACTGATGCATTATGATCATACAATCATTTTCAATACATACTTAATTTTAGAGTTCGGACAAAATTTCTGTTTCGGCGAACATTCGTCTTCGGTAAAAATAATGCCAAATATTTGACTGGCCGAAGCTGACCTGAACTATTTGTATTCCTAAAATCTCGTTTCTTCCTTCTGAAATTTTCTCCATTACTCATCGATTTTGAGTTGTATTACCTCCAAATAAGACCTTGTTTATTTATTACTATGTACTTCACTTTTAATAATTATTAGTTATCACTGCCTCAAGAAGTGAGTTCAAACTAAGCAAAGTATATATAACTAAACTTTGAAAGTTCTTTCGACGTGCTCATTAAAATCTGCTGACTTAACAGTGGTAGAATTTTTTTAGTTTTAATACCACAATCGTGTTTCGAACGCGCTCTAAGAAAGGTGTAGAATAAAAGTAGAGAATAAAGCAGCTCATGAACATTTGCAAAAATCCTTATGAAAGGTATGCATACCTAAAACTTTTTTCAATTAAATGAAATTCGTATAGTTAGAAAATAATTCTGTATTATTGATGAATTACTTACATTTTATTTCACATAAAAATTAGAACCTTTGGTCTGAGGCACAAAGAGGCAACTTGGACCTCGTGGATAAAATTTCCAAACAGCGTCGCCATTTCAAATTTCTTAGAAAAAAGGGCAAAGTTTTTTTTTTTTCCCTTTCACTGTAAAAAAAAATTTGTAAAGTTACTAAAATTTTTCTAGGAAACTGGGATTCCAGGAACTTTTTATGTAACGGCAACAAGAAAAATTCCTGTAACAGATGCTGTTACAGAAATTTTTGCTGTTGCCGTTACATAAATAGTTCCTGGAATCCCAGTTTCCGAGAAATATGTTAGTAACTTCACAGATTTTTTTTTACAGTGTTGGAGAGTAGCAAACATTTATTTTGATCTTGATGTGCACATTAGAGAAGAAATTGATACAGTTTTGTTCTCACATATATTCTCACACATTATAAACTGGTTATTTTTTTCTAAAAACAGACAAACTGTGTTTGGTTAAAAATTAATTATTCACTTATTATACGGACTTTAGTCTAAAATGTTATTGATATCTGTTTGAAAAGTCTGAAATTGGGTATGAATAAGATTTTATCTGAAATCCATTTCATAATCAAATATAGATGCCATATATTCCATGAAACATACCATGGAACCCAAGCAAATAAGAATAACTTCATAAAACGCAGGCAATATAACTCCAGAAAAACGCTGGATATGTATTTAAACATGAATAATTAAAGTTGTAATATTTCCAAACGGGGCGAAAAAGTGTTCAGACCAGGATTCGAACCAGGGTTAATTATTCATGTGAAGAATAATTTCTTCCACGAAAAAAAAAAAAAAATTCAAGAAATCTCGCTCGGAATGCAGCTGTAGCTTCTTTTTATAAGTCCCCTCCTTTTTTTTTACTTCCTATTGAAAGTAGTGGAACCATTTGCTGGTAAACTTTTGAAAGTAACGCTGAAACTGAGACGTGGCCGTATTAACAGCGCTGTTGTTTGTAATCTCTCAGGACTTTATTTCTTTTCTTTATCTATTATCACTTTTGATCTCACAAAGTCGTTATCGATGCAACTGTTGCCCACATATACAGCAAAAAGGATGAAACATTTCTTGTTTTTTCAGCTTCTTCAGTTCAATGGGTCTCGCTGAAAGAAAGGAAAGAACAAACTTAAAATTTTACAGAAATGAAGAAAAAACTATTAATGTCGCTGGCAAAAACTATTAATGTCGTTGATTAGCAATGTCCTGAGCAACTATGTGCAACATGGCCGTTCTTTCGCTCTTAATGACCCTCCACTTTTCTCTTTATGCTGAGCACTGACGAGTGATAAAAAATTAGTTAGGTGAGTACACTGTAAAAAAAAATCTGTAAACTTACTAAAGTTTTTCTAGGAAACTGGGATTCCTAGAACTTTTTATGTAACGGCAACAAGAAAAATTCCTGCAACAGACGCTGTTACATGAATTTTTGTTGTTGCCGTTACATAAAGAGTTCTAGGAATCCCAGTTTCCTAGAAAAAAAATTTAGTAACTTTACAGAAATTTTTTTATAGTGTACGGAAAGTAATAACATTATTTTTTGTTTTAATTTATTTTTTAAAGTAAACAAATTTGTATATTATGAAATTGCAATATTTAACACTGTGTATAATCATCCATCATTACGTATAGGCCCTTTTATAGAATAAAAAAAAACTTTCCAAAATTTGGTATACACACTGTTAAAAGTTTGCAACGAACTCTCCAGTCATTAGACCGTTTTTTGAAAACATGGTTACATAACCGTAATTTAATGTGTTTCAAAGTGTCTTTGTACCATCCGAACGTACCCTGAAAAACTTCGGTGATGAGAAACTATCCTAACTTTCTTATTTTTGAAATATGTGGCCTTAGGCTTTTATTTTATTTATTTATTTATTTATTTTTTTTGAGTTCCCAGGGACATCACGAACTTTTTCTGGACCTATTGGTACCTTCGATGCCTACTTTTCCCGCCTCGACCACTATAGTCTGTTAACGAAGTAATGATTAATTAAATTTTTAGATAGTCATTCCGCCACTGAAGGTTATATTTAATACCGGTGCTTCTCAACTTGGGAATGCGCACACGAGGAAACTTAAGTTTGTTTTTTTACGTTCCTTCCACCCGAGTCTCCAAATTACTTAATTTTAGTTCATGGTTATTTTAAATTATAATGTTACGTTTTTTGCACCTTCGATGGAGGTTTAACAGGGATTGCCAGCCACCCACTGTATGTACTCCTTCGGCACCTGCATTGGCTTGACTTGACTAAACTCTATTCTGAGAATAATATGGGCAAGTAATATAATCAGAATATAGAGTTAAATTACAGTTAGGTAACCATTTTCTATAAAAACGGCCGAATTACTGGGCAGTTTGCTGCGAATTGTTAACAGTGCTGCCAGACACCCATTCAATTAACAAAGTTTCAACTTTATTTATGCATTTTTGCATGTACGTGTGAAATCTTATTGTAAAATTCTTTTTCAGTTTATTGTTGAAGAGGTTATAATGTGGGATCTAAGCCTTCTCTGTTTTCTCTCCTCTACCACTATTTCGAAATATTAATCTTCTTGGTAGCTCTTCATTGCACATGTTAAAGAAATCTACTGCGAAGAATCATTGTTTGGACATAGTGGCAGAAAAAGTATAGGGGGTTGCGATCCCTCTCTATAACTGAAATTTGTACACGCAATTGAAAGGGAAGAAATGACAATAGAAAATGACTGCGAATAATGACTAAAATTTGGTAAATTATTTGAGATATTAAAAAAAATATTTTTTTTATTACATTTCCTGTTTATTCTAATCCGACAGAGAGACTGTAATTCTCCAATGCTTAGCAGTGATAAATTTAATTTTTATTCGTAAAATATTGCTTAGAACGATAACATTCTTGAACAAGTCTCACCAGATGTTTTCAGAAAAATAAACAAGCTACCTAACAACATTTGACATCGCATTCCATTCGTTTCTTTAAACCTTTCTTTAAATTCTCACAAGAATATCGCACACTCTATCAAGCATAATTTAAGTATAAATAGCGTGAAAAGTGAAGGAAAGGAAACCTTTTAATGTAACTAAAAAACAACTTCAAAAATGAAACACCTCAGATTTTCTATGCTCCGAGAATAACCTACAATCTTTTTTTTATCCTTCAACTGTGTACTGCATGACCATTTCTAGAAAGGAAGCAAATTTCCATATTCTCACGTTTTATCTCCTCGACTGAATCTTGCATAAAAGTTTTTACAAAATAATTACCATCCAACAGGCACAGCGTATACACAAGTACATCGTTAACATTTCTTCATTAGATATTTTGTATTCTTTTGTTATTGGAAGCTATTTTTAAATGGTTTTGCTGTAATTTGAAGGGGAATTTATTATGTTATCTATTTATACTAATAAAAGAACAAATAGCTCTGTGTCTGTCTGTGTGTGTGTGTGCGATGGCTAGCGAAAACTACTGCACGTAGAAGTCTGAAAATTTAGGTGAGAATAGTCCAAGACAAGTCCTGATGCACCTGAGGCTCAGATTTTAAATGTTTTAAAGTCCGGGGACCCTGGGCCCCTTTAAGTTTTTATGCACTAAATTGGTAATGGTATGCCCCTTTCTATCCGATTGCCTTCGTTTTTGGGACGAATTCTCCATTCAGTTTCTACCCCCATTTCTACATTTCAGTTAAGACCCTTTCACCTTTGGGGCCCGATACTGGGCCCCTTGAAGTTTTTGCGCACTAAATTGTTAATAAATTGTTTCCTTTTAATCCGATCTTCATTTCTGGGATCCTTTTACCCTTTAATTATTCTCCCATTTCTACATTCCAGTTAAGACTCTGGGTCCGTCTAGGGCTCCCTGAACGTCTTATGTGCCACGCATTTCTCACATTCTTACTGCATAATTCTAAAGTTGAGTCTTCGACTCTTTTCCCCGGACCAACACCTTCATATTTTTATTGGGGCTCAAGGTCCCTTTTTTAAGCATTTACCCTATTTTTGCGCATTTCTTTAAAATATTATTCATGAGTAATTCATACTCTGTGCTTAATTTTGACTAATTGAAGATCTAAAACACTAAGTACTAAAACATTGTTAACATGTTTTCATGTTAGGGTCCTGCTCTCAATTATCAGTTGTCCCCTTTTGGGCCCCCTATTATAGCTCCCTTGAAAAGGGTCCGATTCACTAGCTATTTTTTCTAGCAACTTCTTAGGTTCTCCAGCTACTACATAAAAGGAAAAAAAATAATAATAATTTCAGACTTTAGCTACCACCAATTTTGATTATTAATCGTCTTTTTGGGGCCCTTGTTGCAGCTTCTTTAAAAATGATCCGATTGCCTGCAATTTTCTTTAACTTAGATCTAGCGTCCTCTGATTGCTTTAAAAACTACTAAAAAGTATCTTTATACTCAACTACATGCCTTGGCCCTTTGGGGCCCGATACAGGTCCCCTTGAAGTTTTTACACCATAAATTGTTATTAAATTGCCCCCCCCCCCCCCTATTAATACGATCTTTATCTTTTGAAACCTTTTTCAATTTAGTTATAGTTATTCTCCCGTTTCTACATTCCAGTTAAAATCCTGGGGCACATTATGGTCCGTAGGGCCCGAACCGGGGCTCTTTGAACTTTTTGTGCGACATGCATTTTTTACCCCTTAATTTTCCGAAAAATCAGCACAGCCCGCGTAAATCTGATTTCGATAACACAATCCTATTTTCCGTTATATGATAAATGAACGACTTCGAAAACACTCATTGTGAAAAACGAAGAATGGATGTTAAATCGATGCAAGAGTAAGAAATCGAAACAAGTTGACTGTCAAGGAATTAAAAATTATACTTTAGAGCTGACTTCTTTAAAAATATATGTGGATTACTCGGAACATTACTCGGAATTTTTGAAGTTACTAGAGTTCAATGGTATATTATAACAGTTTAATTTAGATTATTAACAACCAATCATACATCAGATTCAAAGTAAACTAGTTTTGCTTACAAATGCTCAATATGTGCACCTTTAGTTATACGGCACACATCCAACCTAAAGTCCAATTCTTCCCACACTTCGGTTAACATGCCCGGAGTAATGGAAGCAATAGCCTCTTAAATTCTGTATCTCAACTCTGGTAAATTATTAGGTAGCGACGGAACGGAGACACGATCTTTTATAAAGCCACAAAGGAAAAAATCGTATGGCTCTAACGGCTTTTAAATCTTCAATAACGTTTTACGCGCAGGATTTGCCAATTTGCCTATGTGGCACTGCAAGCGCGTCAATAACAGAGCAGGACTCGCGCATGCGCTTATCTAAAACTGTTTGAGTTGCTCTTTATTTGTGCTTTTGAACCAACACTCTACAGTTGATGCTATTAAAATTTATAACTGGGACATTCTTTTATGTATACCCTGTATATTATACTAAAAGAAATAAAATCCTTAAATATATGGAAATTGTACTAGCAGTCATGTTGCCAGTATATACAATTTTTAATATTTTTTCAGAATTCATTTAGTGAAATGACAAGTTAACTGGACATTTAAAAGATATTCTGAAATCCATACTGGGTTACTTTCTGACACATTCATGAAATAACTTTCATAAGAAAAATACGGAAATCATACTGGCAACTCAATTGCTATTACAATCTCCATATCTGTAATGATTTTTTTTGTTGACATTAAGAGAGATTTTCTTTTGCCCAATAATAAATTAAGCAAGCTCTTAGTCAATGAAATGCAGTATAGGGCCATTCCATGTCACGTGTGGGACAGCTTTTCTACATATTACTGCTTTTAGGTAGCATTCATTACAAAAAGTAAAAAGCTACCTAATCTACAGCCGTCCGGAGGAAAGTACTTCTGGAAAATTTTGGTATATTTTCACCGATCATGACCCCCAGGCCCCAAAACGACCCTCAGTTCAAACGTGACTTATATGTATATACAGGGTGTTTCAGCTAAACGTTTCAGAACTTCTAAGAGGGGTAGGGTACATCCTGACGAACCAAAATCATATACCAATGGGCAGTCAGAAATGCCTGACGCGGTAGATGGCGTTGTGCGAAAGTTCCGAGCTTTCGTGCAGGAAATCTTCATTTCGCACAAGAATGCCAAGTTAGTAGGATAATAGATTACACGAACGCAGAATTAGCCGATATGCATTTGGTGTACGGGGCTGCAAATTGTAGTGGGCCAGTCGCACAGCGTTTGTACGCGGAGTGATATCCGACGAGGCGTATTCCCAGTCATAATTTATTTGCAAGACTGCACCAGAGGTTAGCTGAGACAGGTTCATTTGAAAGAGCTGACAGGGTCAGTGTAAGAACAGCACGGATTCCAGCCGTCGAACAGAATGTGCTGCAGCATGTTCAGAGGAATCCAAGAACGAGTACACGAAGTCTAGCAAACGTAGTCGGGGTTTCCCCTTGCAGCGTCTGGAGGATTCTCCGAGAACAAGACATGCATCAGTTTCAGGTGCAGCGTGGCCAGGCACAGCAACCGGAGGATTATGAACCTCGCATTGCTTTCGCATACCTTGGAAAATGTGCTACAAATCCCACTTTTCCTGCTGAAGTGTTGTTTTCCGATGAGGCATCCTTCACAAGGGAAGGCATTTTCAACTCGCATAACTATCATATCTAGGCGGTCGAGAACCCGCATGCAATACGAAGTCGTGTGGCACAGATTTGCTTTTCGGTCAATGTATGGGCCGGTATTATGAGAAATCACCTCATCGGACCTTACCTGTTACCGTGTCGTCTAACCGGAGATAACTACTTGCTCTTTCTGCAGCAAGTATTGCCACAACTTTTGAGAGATGAACAGATTTCTGCATCGCGCAACAGACAATGTGGTTCCAACACGATGGAGCCCCTGCCCATTATAGTAGCGGAGCTGTTCGTAACTACCTGGATGTCATATTTGGTCAACAGTGGATCGGACGTGGTGGTCCCGTGCATTGGCCTGCTCGGTGACCCGACCTATCATGCCTTGATTTTTATTTCTGGGATCATATGAAATCGCTAGTTTATAACACCCTGTTGACAATGCTGAGGAGCTGGTTGCAAGAATCGCAGTAGCTGCGGAGAAATTCGAAATTCGCCTGGAGTATTCCAGAATGTTCAGATGTCCATGCGTCGGAGATGTGAGGCGTACATTGTAGCCCGTGGAAGCAACTTCGAACACTTACTTTAATCCATGTACCTTTTGCTTCTTTTCATGTATTATTAAAACGATTTCTCACTTACGGTCTCTTTTCTTTATAGTGCTTCTGTATACAACAGCGCTTCAGGAAAGCATTTCCGACCCTACATTGCTATATGATTTCGAGTTGTCAGGATGTACCCTACACCTCTTAGAAGTTCTGAAACGTTTAACTGAAACACCCTGTATATCTGATTTTTGTCATGCGATAGCTCTCGTATTTATTAACCGATTTGGATGAAATTAATTGTATTCGTAATACATACCAATGTCTCGACCGAGTTCGTTGGCCAGCGTCATCCGCCATCGTGTTTCAAAATGGCGGGCATTAAAAAAATTTAAATAAATTAAAAATTTAAAAAGCGGTTCGAATAAATTAAAAAGTGAAAAATATTTTTTTTCTTGAGAGTTTTACCTTAATACAAGGATTCCGGAGCATATTTTGTTTCGTCTTTATCTTTAAAAATGGCTGAGATACAGCAGTTTGAATTTCTAGGGTGGCTGACATTTTGAAGCAATCTGATTTTCGTCATGCTGTAACTCTCGTATTTATAAGCTGATTTGGATGAGATTGATCGTATGCATAGTTCATACCAATGTCTCAACCAAGTTCGTTGGCCAGCTTCATCCGCCATCTTGTTTCAAAATGGCAGCCATTTGCACCGTGCACTGCCGCGTAATGCTTAAATATTATTAATATCCGCTATCTTCAAATTCTCGCCAACCTTGGCGGCACTTGGCGAAATATCACAAAATTTGGCGACCAAAAATAAGTAACCATAAATGATGCCAACTTGGCTATAGCTCGTTAATTTGACTTAATTCTCATTCAAATTGAGTAATGACGAATATTCTCTTATCGGGTTTGTCTCATTTTAGCCTCTTAAAAGTTCATTATTTCAAGTTATCAAAAATTAGCTTCAAGTAAAACTTTCAAAATTTTAAAACCAAAAAATATGAAAGCCACCTTTTCCTCCCGGCACATGCTGAAAGGACTTTTTAAACAACTAGGGGGCTCGGCCCCCTACGAGCTACGCTCGCCAATCCCCGTCCAGACACCGCAGACTCTAAATGCACGCTAATTTGATCGGCTTTAAAAAGACTTCGAAAGATTGAGTTATATTTTAAAAAACAGTGGTTTATCTCCCTATAAACGAAATTCTATTCATTTCTCTTTGATTGGAAAATTTTAACGCCAAATCCGCTGCGGTACTACTTGATTATCCCGTCGACCCATTTCGCCAAATTATATAAATCGCCAAACCACTCGCCAAATTATACAAATTGACATAATTTTTATTTTAAATAACGAAAGAACAAATAAATTAGTACAACATTAATAAAAATACAAATAAAACGTCGAAATAAAAATAACTTGATGGCGTAGACACGTGTAACAAAATTTCAAAATAAGCTAATATAAAAGGAATTAAGTAAACAGAGTCTTTGTCTCCTGGTATTTTTTAACAAAGCGAAAAGAAAGTTCTTTTAAATGAGACATTTTAAATTAATCGTTTTTAATCTGACGTAATTTTGACCAAACTATTCTTTCTCTTTTTAATATTCACGTGAAAATGCTTGTGTTAGAAATGAAATATTATTTGCGCTTTCTAACAAAAATAGTTGAAAAGTATCCTCCCAAAATATCAAATAAATGTCTAGTGCAATTTCTAAATTTAAACCGTTTTGCAATATTATTTTGTGTTCATTTTATGTAATAACTGTAATGTGACGTAAATATGACGTAATTTCTCCTATTTAAGACTTCTAACGCATGTTAATAAATTTATTATTTTACAAATTCATTTCTCTCTTAAAATTCACGTGTAATTATAGTTTTTATGACGTAATTTTTAATAAGTTCCTGCTTTTTGTACATAATTATTTAATTCTAATTCCAAATGTTTTTTTTTCTGTTTATAATAGTCACGTGTAAATAAATTTTTAATTTATTACACCTATAAATATTTTTTTTTTTGAAGCAAACATTACTGTTTCCGCTGTTTATATAGTTGGCAACAGTTTAAATTAACATCACTTTCTAAAATCTGTAAAAAATATCTCTAGAAATGCTGAAAATTTGAATTTAAAATAGAAATAAAACCTCAAAAAATTAGCCAAATTAAAAAAAGAAATACAATCTGCACTCCGGCAAATTCTAACGCATAAAATGATGTAAAAATGATTACACTGTCATGTATAGTTTTTGCTGCTATAAAACTTTTTTAGTGGAACGATTTTGTCCAACTTTAGCATTAAATATCTCTTAAAATAATTCTTCGATTTGAAAACTGTCTGCATCAGCGTGTTTATCAAACATTTCTGTATAAAACCACCGATTTTCATATTTTTGTATGCATTATTTTTCTTAATATTAACGAAGAAAGACCTCCGGTCACAAAAAATTCAAAACCGGCGGCGGCGGCGGCGGTGACAGCGGTAGTTACTTTTTTTTAGAATAGAGAGAAGAGATGCTACTATATCCTCAAATTTAAACAACTATGCTTACATGAAAAGGGTTTTTGTTATTTTTAATGTACCATTGATATTTTAACAACGTATAAATTTATAGATATGGGTACTTATGTAAAGTGTCACGTGCAGAACATTTTTTTTTTTTCGTTTTTCATGGTAGGGCCCTGAAAACGGGCAGATTACTTAGGTCTAGTGTTAAAAATGTGGAGATTTTTAAACCTATTAAAAACTTGGTAAGATTACTTACAAGGGAACCACTTTTGGTGTTGCTCGCACCTACCATTGAGACCTGGTGCGTTTTGTAGCCCTATACATAAAAGTTAGAGAACCGATAAAATTTCTGTGTTAAAATCATATTTTATATACTTTTTTATACTTTTAATTTTTTATTATTACATTTTTATTTGTTTATTTCACGCCAAATGTGAGTTAAGTCGCCAAATATCGCGCTACAATTTTTGTGCCCGTTTTATCCAAAGAGTAAATAAATATACAGTACATATTACTAGTACCATATCAGATTGCAATTTTTTTTTAATAATCGACAGCATAAGAAACAAATATTAGGTTTTTATTTCTTTTTCTATGCAGTCGATAAATATATAAGTAATAAATATAATTCTATAAAAGCTTCGAAGATCATTGAAAACTATTTTTTAGTGAAATAGAAAATAAGCAAACTATTTTCTTTTGAAATCGATGGAATAAAGTTTCGAATGTTTAAAATGAAATGTTGCTGTATTAAATGGTCCTTTGGTAAAAGTAATCATAAAGTAAATTAATATTTTTACACAATTTAGAAAAATTACTGTTGCTAAATATATCGGACTTTACAATTTCTAGCCATTACAAATTCAGCTATGACATTTGGCTAGGGTTGCTGGAAAGCTCTACTTTTGAAAATAAACGCCAACTATTTCCCCGCCAAAAATATGAATATAATGTTGCAATTTTTCAAAATCAAATTCGTTGGTTTTTGAAGGAATTTTCGAACTTTTTTTAATATTTTATACTTATTATTAACTAATTTTTATTTATAAATGCTTTTCTTTAAAAAGTTCAATGTTAATAGTCCGATAAGTGGTCTCGAAAATTACATTTTCCGAAAGTTATGCTGCTGTAAAATCAAGAAATATTATTTTAACAGAAAAATTTTATCGATTATCAAATTATTTTAAAATGCGCTAGGGTTCAATGTTAGGTGCGAGCAACACCAAAAGTGGTTCCCTTGTTAGGTCTAGGGTAAAAATGTGGAGATTTTTAAACCTATTAAAGGGCCATTTCACATCACGCGTAGGACAGCTTTCTACATATTACTGCTGTTTTGACAATGCAACTGTATTCTCAAATTAAAATAACTATGCTAATATAAAAATCTATGGGTTTTGTTATTTTTAATCTAAGTTTATATTTTAACAACTTATGTTAATAGATATAGGTATTTATGTAGTGTCACGTGCAGGTTATTTTGTCCGTTTGTCATGAAATGGCCTTATAGAGAATTCATTAAGAAATTTATTGCTGTAGCTTTCCCAGTTTTACTTTACAAGGCTATATAAGATAATTCGAGTCGATATCAGTTATTGTTAATACAGTGTATTAGATATTATTGTATTCAAGTATGTTTTAGTATTACTATATTTTTTCAAATTTAACTAAATTCGAAATGTTAATTGGGAAATGTTTAAGATTTCTTGTTATTATTCGGCCCTTCTGTCAGCGTTTCTATGAATACAATTTCAATACTTTAATAGCATTTACTTAAATTTCTAGTATTTCCAAAGTCTTACCATATTTTAGTCAACTATCATATCATATTATATTTATATAGAAAGTGTAAGTTCAGGTATTGTGGAATGGTCGGGCAATATGGAATACTTAAATATCTGGCCCGTACGGCGTTGCAGTACAGCGCAAAACTACCAAACGACTTTCTTATACTCTCATGATTCACTGCCGTGAGTTGTGTTTGGATACCTCTTGTTGGAGGCACGCGGTGAAATAAAACCTTATTCTCAATTGTTGCAATTTTTTGTAGGCAAGTTTTTAAATATTTGTATTAATTATAAAACCTGTTCGTCAGTGATGTTAACCAAGTTCAGTATTAAGTATATAAGAATAGGTATATTTATTGCTGTATTAGTCAGTTTACCCCAATGCTAGCTGATTGACGAGTGAAAAGGTTATTTTTAGGGTTTCGTTCATCAGACGAAACCCTGTTCGTCTCACTCCTCTGTCTGTCACAGAGCCCGTTCCCAGAAACTATATACAGTGTAGGCAAGTTTTATAATATTTGTATTAATTATAAAACCTGTTCGTCAGTGATGTTAACCAAGTATATACTATACTACTATAGTAACTATAGAAATTATATACAGTGTAACTTCTCTGTAAGGGCCACCTGCCGTTCCATTGAAAATTGACCCTTATGAGGGTGGCCCTTGAATAGGGGGATGTATTGTAGTGGGCTAGAGCTTTTTGACTTTCTAAGCTCATGTAGAATAATCGTTCAAAAATAACACATTTTTCTTACCAAAGTTCTTTATTAGAACAACTAAAATTAAGATGAACTATGCAATAATAAATGTACAATTAATAGAGAGACACTCTCACTTTTTATAAACATGTCTATGCTTCGAACATTCATACTCTACATCTCTCATGTTCATAAAACACAACCTCTCTTTATCGATGTCTCGAGTCCACTGTCCAGATCTGCGTACTAGCGACTCCTTCAACTTTTTTTCTTTTCTTTTTCCGAGGACGAGCGAACGTTGCCACACATTGTCCAGTCCCCTTATTTCTTGGAATGTGGAAATCTTCTATTGACCAGATCCCAATGACAGAGATAAGCATGCTATCTCTCTTCCTGCATACCTGTACACAAAAGACTGTTGTCCTCCATGGAAATGCCTGCTGCATTCCACCGTCAAAATTTTGTTGAGAAGGTACGATGTCACAACACCTCCCCCCAAAAGAGATTTCCACAGGAAATATTTAGCATGAAATCACGTAATAAGCCCTTTAAATATATTTCCCGAGAGGTCAAGCACACCCTTACACCAACATTAAAATACCATTTAGACATTTGACTCAATTATGAAAAATTCTACTTAAATTCAAGAATACCCACTCTCAGTTTCAAAGGACATACCAAGAATATGAAATTTTCATAATTTTCCTTAATCATAGTTAATCAAAAGAATAAAAAGAATTTACATTTTGATGCTAGAACAATTAATTTAAACTTAAAATATTTGAATATAATACCAATTCAACAAAAAAAATAATAATACAATCACACAATCTTACTATCAAAAATTTTACATACAGCACAATATCTTAATGAAACGCCCTAATTACAATTATTAAAATTTTGAACACTGAATTCCAAACCGGAAATCCAACTAGGATTTTATATCTTCCTACTTAGACCATCTGCATTACCATGTAATTTTCCTGGTTTATGTGTAATTTCAAAATTTACTGGCTGCAAAAATAGAGCCCAACGTGTCAAACGAGAGTTTGTACCTACCATTTTCTTTAAGTAAACTAATGGATTATGATCCGTTTGTATTTCAAATTTTTGCCCATCCAAATAATAATTTAATTTTTTTAATCCATATACTATAGCCGCTAATTCTCTTTCTATCGTGCTATAATTTTGCTCCGCACGAGAAAATTTTTTGCTAAGATACAATATTGGATGCTCTTCACCTGCAATAATTTGAGATAAAACAATTCCTGCCCCATACAAACTCGCATCTGTTTGCACGATGAATTTCTGCTTAAAATCAGGGGCATATAACACAGGACTTTTCATTAATTTTAACTTTAATTCTTCAAATGCATTATTACACTTCTCGTCCCATATGATTTTTTCTCTTTTTCTTTTCCCTTTTAATGCATCTGTTAACGGTACTGCTATGGTAGCATAATTCTTTTTATACCTCGCGTAATATCCTACCATTCCCAGATATGCTCTTAGTTGTGTTTTCGTTGTCGGAATCGGAAAATCTTTAATAGCCTGCAATTTCGCTTCACTAGGAGACCTTTTTCCTGGTTTCACCGTTAGATTTGCTTCTTTTAACCGCTTAAGAACCGTCTCCACATCTTTTAAGTGCTGCTCCCAGGTCAAAGAAAATATAGCTATATCATCGATATATGGAACCGCAAATGACTCTAACCCACATAAAACTATGGTAATCAATTTACAAAAATAATATGCTGAATTTAAAAGTCCAAACATCATGACTTTAGGTAAAAAAGTCCCAAATGGTGTTACAAAAGCCGCATATCTCTGAGCTTCTTCCGTTAGAGGAATCTGAAAATAACCTTTCGTCAGATCCATAACAGTAATAAAAGGCGCCGCATCAGTTTCTCAACGACGTCTTCAAAGTTTGGCAATGGGAAAAATTCAGTTCTGGTTTTTGCATATACTTTCCTATAATCCACACAAGGGCGAGCGTCTTTACCCGCACTCTCAACCAAAATCATAGGCGAAGCATAATCTGACTGCCCGAGTTCAATCACACTCAAATCTAAAAGCCTCCGAATCTCTTCACGCAGAATCTCCAATTGCCTCGGCGACGTACGATATGGTTTTGACCTTACCGGCACATCATCCGTTAAAACAATGTCCATTTTAACTAATGGGGTACTCCCAGTGTCCGTAGAAAAAACTTTCATATGACGCTCAATCATTGTCCCGAAATCTCCTATTTGCTCTGTAGAAACGCGTTTTTCCAAATTACTTTCTTTTACTAATTCCCAAATGTCTAATTGAGTGGGATCCGCAATGGGATAAGGAATTTCCGTTTGATGCTCAATTTCCTCACACTCCTCATCAATCAACAAATTTACAAATTCAGGTCTACTATAATATGGTTTAATTAAATTAACATGATAAATGGTAGACTTATTTCTCTTTTCCGGAATATCGATTGTATAATTAGTTTCAGATATTACACTAGTAATAGTTCCCGGTCCTATCCAATTAACCGCCATTTTATTTGGTTTCCAGGTAGCCAGAACCAACACTTTATCTCCTACATTAAATTTTCTATACACCGCATTCTTATCATACCATTGTTTTCGTTTCTCCTGACACTCTTTTATTTTTTTACACGCTAATTCTTGACAATGCTTCAATCTATTACTTAAGTTCAAAATATAGTCCACTACATTCTGATTTACCGTTTCCTTTTCCATCCAATTTTCATATACAAGAGTATGTGGCATTCGTAAATTTTTACCATGCACAAGCTCAGCAGGGCTAAATCCCGTGCTTTCGTGACTTACAGTCCTCAAAGCAAATAAAGCCATTGGTAAGACTGCTTCCCAGTCTTTTCCTGCCTCCAAACATAACGTCTTTATAACATTTTTTAAACTACCATGCATCCGTTCAACGCTATTCGATTCTGGGTGGCAAACTGAACTATGTACAACTTTAATACCAAACTTATCAAAAAATTCCGATGCCAACTCACTTGTACATGACCTACCCAAATCACACTGTACCTCTTTAGAATAACCAGTCCTAGAAAATATTTGTATTAGCCTCTCAATCACTGACGGAGAAGTTAAATCTTCTACCGGAATCGCATCTGGATATTTTCACGCAACACAAATTGAAGTAATCAGGTATCTATTATTTTTCTCACTTAAACTCAAAGGATTTACACCATCAATATTTATCCTGGAGAAAACTTCTGAAATTATTGGCACGAGCTTCAAGGGAGCTTTCTTTTTATCTCTATTTTTACCAACCTTTTGACACAGATCGCAAGTTCTTACAAATTCCTCAATCTCCTTGTAACAATTTGGCCAAAAATAGCATTTAATTACCCTATCTTTTGTTTTAGTCGCCCCTAAATGTCCCGCAACTTCCTCATGACACATTTTCATTATTTTCTCTCTAAATTCTAATGGCAAACATAATTGTAATTTCTCATCCCCTCTATTTGAATGTGAAACTCTTACTAGTTTATCTCTCATTACTTTAAATTCCTTTTCTTCGGCATTATTCGCCTTTCCCATAATGTTTTAAAGATAAGCACTGTTTCTGAGCTAAGCTGAAATCTTTCGCCGTAATTTTATTCAATCCCACATTATCTTTCACTTCCCATTTCGGTATTTACGTAAGATCTTCGATTTGACTTTTCTCCTCTCTAGTCTGATCCATTCGAACTACCTGCTTTTCTTTGTTCTGTGAGCAATCTCCAATTTTATCTACCCTACCTGGTTGCTCTTCTAACTTTGCATGCTCGGTAAACAACATTTCATTATCAGCATCCCGTTGCTTCATTCTTTTTTTTTAAGAATCCGTCCTACTACGGGTAACTACCATATTTATTGGAACCTCATTTCCTTTATTTTGCTCAATAAGCTCTGCAGATTTATTACCTAAGAGATAGTAACCTTGCTCCGACTCAGATGGTTTAATCGCCGCCTTACTGGGGATGCAACCAAAATCCCATTTTATAGTCACCCATGCTAATGGTAAACATTTACTTTCATTATCAAAAGGTTGACGTACCCAAGTTATATCTCCAGTAAAATCCTCTGTTTTAACTCAATTTCTATCGCAAAGATCAATCCCTGCTCCCGTATCCCTCAAATAGTGTCTTTCAACCCCATTTATTAGAGCTTTCTTTAGATAAGGTTTAAAACAATCCCCTAAATCAATATCATTACCTAAATGATTAACTGTATTGAACTCATTTTTCTTTTTTAACCATTCCGCACAATCTGGTTTTATGTGCCCTGGTTGATTACAAAAAAAAAAAAAAAAAAAAAAACACCTAATCTGCCTTTTCCTCTCAAAAGCCTGGTCATGTTTAAATTTATCATTTTTAAAATTTTCCGTTTTATTCTCTAACTCCGATTTAGCTTTTACTTCACCCTTAATTTTCGGATTTAAATTGCTTCTTTGCATCTCTGAATAAGGTTTTTTTCTCCAAGATTTTTTTTTTATTTCCTGAAACTACTTCTAATACCTTTTTATTTATCACATTTATCAGCAAGCTTCGAAGCCTCTTTCATTCCATTCCATTCATCCATAAATTTTTCTTTTACTTCAAAAGGAACGCGTTTTTTTACTTGCTCAGTGAGCATGAGTTCTTTTAAAGACTCGAAATCCTTTATTTCTAATGACTCCAACCAATTATCCAAATAACCCCTTAATTCGTATACTACGTCTACCCATAACGCTCCAGGTTTTCTTTGATGATTTTCAAACTTCTGTTTTAAAGCACCCGTTCCCAACCTAAAACGATTTAATAAAACTTTTTTTACATGTTGAAAATCATCCCCTAATTCTTCTGATTGTTTCACTATAATTTCCGTGATATCTGATGGCAATAAGGGAATTAATTGGCTAATCATATCCTCTTGCGAAATTTTAGCTTTTTCCGCCTGTTTTTCAAAGATCATAAAGAAAAGAGTTGTGTCAATTAATTTGGAATCAAAACGTGGAACTAATTCTTTCAAATTAATTTTTGGATTCCTATGCGAACCTAAATTCATATCACTAGACGAAAGACTAATAGTTTCCGAAGAATTTTGAATTCTTAATTTTTCTAACTCAAATTGTCTTGTTTTTTCACGTCCTTCGTTTTCTTTACGTTCTGCATCCTCTTTAAGAATACATTCCAAATTCGATTTAGCAAAACTCTCATTGTAATCCGATGCTGCTAAAATAGCCTGAATTATAGTTTTTTTCTTATCAGTTGCCGACACGTTGGTCTCAAATTCCTCTGCTAGCAAAAGCAAGATGTTTTTAGTATATTTCCCTAGAATTTCTTCCATGATTTTCCCCCAAAATATACTAATCACAAAAATACACAAATATATTCAATTTGTAAAACAAAACAAAAGAAAATACAATAAGGAATAGAATTTTATCCTCTAGATATATCTCAATGCATAAAACAATAATACAATTTTCCTACCGAAAATTTTCGTGCACTTGTTATATCCTTTAAAACTGAGTAAATCCCCAAAATTATTTTGATACCCACAGTACTGTATAAATACAATTTATATGTAAACAATTAATCCTGCTTTTTCCTACAGCATACCCATAAAAGTTCAAATAACTTTATTGCTGTAGTAAACAAAAACTGTATATGCCCCAGCTTTATAACTAAAAGTTACATCCACAACTATGATTAATTTTAATGATTAATATTCTTTTATTAATCAACCGTAATCTACTATCCCCAAGTAAATTATGAAATACATAAATATTAAATTTTCAAAACCAAATGAACTACCGTACAGACCTTAAGAAACCCGTTTAATATAAAAATTCTAACTAAAAATTTCGAACCCAAATTAATAGCTACCCTAGAATTTTTATCTTTTAAACATATACAATTTACCAAGAATAGAAATATACAATATTAAATCCTAACAGACCTCTCTGGAAAATTTCATAAAAGGGCTTACCTTCAAATATAGACATTTACTCTACACTGCTCCAAGGCTTTCCTGCACTTTTTTTTCGCACTGTCGTATCTCCGGATCTAACTTGATTTCCGCCGGGAAATTTCCACACAAGCTGTCTCCATGGATTCCTAAGGGCGATCGATAAATAGTCTTCTATCCACTGCACTGGACGTTTACTGAAGAAATTTTCAATATCGTCGGATACTTAGTCCTTGTTAGATACCAGCTAACATATTCAACATTCCAGATTTCGCAGTTCCTCACCGGATACACTTGAAAATCTATCTCGTCAAACACAAAATTTCATCATCGACCGTCCTTGTTACTAACACAGTTTTCTTCTGTACATCAGGTTCACGTGGGTCCAGTCTAATTTATGCTAGACTTCATTGATCCTTGAGCTGCCACCATTTATAATACTATAGCTGTGATGTAGTGGGCTAGAGCTTTTTGACTTTCTAAGCTCATGTAGAATAATCGTTCAGAAATAACACATTTTTCTTACCAAAGTTCTTTATTAGAACAACTAAAATTAAGATGAAATATGCAATAATAAATGTACAACTAATAGAGAGACACTCTTACTTTTTATAAACATGTCTATGCTTCGAACATTCCATCAGGAGTGAGCGATTCATACTCCACATCTCTCATGTTCATAAAACACAACCTCTCTTTATCGATGTCTCGAGTCCACTGTCCAAATCTGCGTACTAGCGACTCCTTCAACTTTTTTTTCTTTACTTTTTCCGAGGACGAGCGAACGTTGCCACACATTGTCCAGTCCCCTTTATTTCTTGGAATGTGGAAATCTTCTATTGACCAGATCCCAATGACAGAGATAAGCATGCTATCTCTCTTCCTGCATACCTGTACACAAAAGACTGTTGTCCTCCATGGAAATGCCTGCTGCATTCCACCGTCAAAATGTTGTTGAGAAGGTACGATGTCACAGGGACAAAAAAAAAAAAAAAAAAAAAAAAAAAACAGCTAAAATAAGAAAATCAAAACCTACATAGATGAAAAAACTGTTTATTAACATTTTCAAACTCTATACATGATTGAAAAAAATTTTCTACTGAAGTTTTCTTACTTTTTATAATTTTTTTGCAGAAAATTTTGGTTTCAAATGATTCTTTTACTTTATAGAACAAGTTACTTAAATTTGAATCATTAATTAATGTCTTATAAGGAGATATTAGTTTATTTATTTCTGTTAGCGTTTCCTGACAGGTGTAAAAATTGTGCTTCAATATATGCATTCACAGTTTTAGTATATGTGGAATTAGTTTTTCTAGATAACCCGTTATCCTTTATGTGCCTATAACAAAGGGCCAAGTTTCCCCCACCAACCCAAACAGGTTGAATAGTCAAACAAAGTGTGAAGAACACGTGTTTGTCTCACTTGTGGAAAAGTTTGTGGTACTTCATTGTGTTAAAAAATTCTCCCTATCTCCCCCTGCCTTCTTTGTTGCAAGTGCAGTTGTTTGCTGAACTCTTATCTTTTGGTTCAGGAATTCAATACACCTGTTTAGGTTTAAGGCACATGTGAAAAAAAATGGCCTTTATGAGGGGTAGGTGCGGCCCCTAATAGGAGTAAATTTAACATTATGTCTATGGGAAAAATTTTCGTTCCTAAAAGTATTGACCCTTAATAGAGGTGGACCTTGAATAGGGGTGGCCTTTAAAAGAAGTTTCACTGTATGTTGGAGACTTGAAATTTTGGATACTTATAGCTGAAAACCTCACATCAAACGACAAATCATAAAATTTTGAAAAAGTCTTATATTTACCCGCTTGGCCTCTAACTTGTGTATTTTAATTTTTTTTTTCTAACTGAGCCCCTAATTAATTTGAAGACTTTAAATTTTGAATACTTATAGCTGAACTCTTGCGATCACACGGCAAATCATAAAAATTTCAAAAAGTCTTATATTTACCCCTCCGGTCTCTAACTTGTGTATTTTAAGTAGTTTTTCTAACCTCCATCCTTTTCACCCAGGGGGCACTTTTCTAACTTCTGGTCACACCCCATTGACCATTCTTTCATATTATGCACCATAGCCTTACATATTTTAATTCTACTTTTTATCGCCAGGGGGCGCCTAACTATATCGGGTGCTATGGGCCCGATCCCTTCGACTAATATATCTACGGATATGTTGTAAAACGGAGTTTCGTTCGGATAGAGGTTTGTTTAGAATAGTGTGCATTCCCTGGCTGCGAAATGTGGAACTAACAGATTTTGCAAAAGGGTTGGGTTGAGTTGGGTTGATTTTTGACGGCCAATTATCTACACGAGGGATATAGGCCCGGGGGGAGTGCCCTCCGTGGGGGTCTTTCTAAGGGAACCTAATCCGTATTAACGCATGGAAGATCCACGGTTCGAAGAAAACCACGAAAACTCCGAACGATTAGGCCGACGGGCGCGATTGGGATCGAACCCAGCACTTCCCGTCTACCAGCTTCGAGAGCAGAACCTCTCGGCCACTGGTGGGGCTAATTTTGCAAAAGGATAAAGTGTTTTGAAAGGAAGATTAAACGAAATCCTCTATGCGATCTGCGATCACACTTACCCTACCCTCTTGTTTCAAGATGGCGTGCCGAGTAATATGGAATATCAGCTAGACAACTGTTTCAAGATGAGTCTAGTAAGCTGAATAATCATTCCAGTTCGACGTATTATCTAACATGATCTTTCTTTTTAACAGGCTCTACACCAGATAAGGGAGATTCAGTGTGCCTTTTTTTGCAATGGAAAATATTCAGAGGATGAAAGAGGGAAGGAGTGGATAAAATGCCTGATGTGTGCGATGTGGACCCATGTGGATTGTGGTGGTGCCGAAAGAACAGATTACATTTGTAATTTTTGTAGAAATTAAAGCATTTTTTCAAAGAATCTGATGATTTGTAGATGATATAGTACTAACTATTTATTCATTAAGGCTGTTCTCAAATCCAAAAGGGCAACTTTATGACATAAGTTTTAATTTATTTTTGTTCGGAAATGTATGAAATTAGCAGATGTTGTTGTTCAGAAACTATGTAATCGAGCTGTTTTTCCTGTTTTATTGTAAACACAATAGATCTTTCAGAAAATAGCGTCAAAGTGGGCGTTTTGAACCAAATTTCTCGACCAAAGCAGGAAAACCAGTCAGCGACGGGAGAAAAAACGTTGTCACGTGATCAAAAACGCTTATAACTCGATAGGTAATTCACTGATCAAAAAATGGAAAACACAGTTCTATTCCAAATCGCTTCCATAGTCAGGCCTTCCAATTTTATATCTTTCCGTTAAAAAATGAATTTGTAAAAGTGATGAGCAGAGCAGTTGAGAACAGCCTTAAATAATCTTGATTGTTCTTGTAAATCATGGTTTTTCTTGCAATTTTAATATTCATTATAACCCTATTCCATATTATCCGGCTCGTTCATATTACCCAAAAAGTGTCATTCTTTTTTTAAAATCTAAAAAGCGATACGTATTTTTTCATTCAATTTTTAGCTCATTAAAAATATGTTAAGAAATAGTCAAAGTTTTTACTTTACTAGCTTTTAATGTATCTCAATTTTTTTATGTTGACTTTAAGGATGCCATTTCAAAATGTAAATGGTATTCCATAATATCTGAACTTCCTCTATATATATTATGCATGCTTAGTTATTTAGCGTTTAAAGCATGAGAAATTTTCAACGTTAATTTTCAAAAACACGAATTACATCTTACACGCCCATGAAAAGTCCACCAAATTATCTCTAATACATTCATCAAATGTCAAAAAGGCCGTTCTGCATATCTGACACATCTCTTTTTCCATCATGATTCAAGAACTAACCGAAAACAGGTGTGAATTTTAGTTGAAATTAAATGACACACTCGGTTAATTAGTGCAAAAAGTTTATCTCAATCTAATCGCAAAAATAATAGTAACTTCTTTAGGGAAAAAAAAAAATCTAAAACCACTGACGTCCGTAATAAATCAAACTCTTATTGCATGTAAAACATTTTTTTAAAACTTGGAAAAAGGAAAAAAGAATGAAGGGTTATATTTTACTTTAGACAGTTCTTGCCGTCTTTTTTTTTATTCCCACGTCCTTGGTAGTGCGTGTATATCAAAGACGTTCAACTTCCTGTTATTTTCAGTCTGTAAAAAAAAGAAGAGAAAAGTAACTGAGATGTTTGTCTTTTTTTTCCCCTTTTTAGTCTTCCTTGAGAACGTTTAAAACGATAATGAAATTTAAATTTCTGAAAAAGAAGTCATGTTAAACATATATAACTTAATCTTTTATAAATTTACAAAATTTCGACTTTGGTACACGGTGATTCATGAAACTAAAAGATGTAATAATATTTCAAGAATGTCAATACATTTATTTTTTGTAAATTTATAAACATTCGATACAGATTTAGGAGGATTTATTAAGTTTAAAATATAAAATATTAAATCGAAGTCTAAACAAGAATGTCTTATATGCCTAGATAATTCGGCATAATTATAAGGTTAATCATAAGCTAAGAAGTACAAGAAAATGAATTATCTTTAATTGGATTTATAAAGTTAAAAATATATAATTACTAAATCAAAAGCTATACAAGAATGTTTTATATCCCTAGATAATTCAGCATGATTATAAGGTTAATTACAAACTAAAAAATATAAGAAAAAGAATAATGTTTAGGAGGATTTATAAAGTTTAAAATATTAAAGTATTAAATCAAAATATGCACTATAATGCTTTATATGCCTCGATAATTGGGCATGATTATAAGGTTAATCATAAATTAAGGAGTATACGAAAATGAATAAGTTTTAGGAGGATTTTTAAAGTTTCAAATATTAAAATATTAAATCATAATCTAGACAAGAATGTTTTATATGCCTACATAATTCAGCATGATTATAAGGTTAATCACAAACTATAAGAAATATAAGAAAATGAATGATTTTTAGGAGGATTTATAAAGTTTAAAATATAAAAATATTAAATAAAAATCTAGACAAGAATGTTTTATATTCCTTAGGCGATTCAGCATGATTATTAGGTTAATCATAAACTAAGAAGTATAAGAAAAGGAATAATATTTAGGAGGATTTATAAAGTAAAAAATATAAAAGTACTAAATCAAAATCTATACAAGAATGTTTTATATGCCTAGATAATTTAGCATGATTATAAGGTTAATCACAAACTAAGAAATATAAGAAAATGAATAAGCGCTGATGTAGACTGTTTTATTAACCTTTAAATACATGGATGGCGTACTGAATGCGCCACTCAGTGAAAACATAGTTGCGAATTCCAAAATAATTACGTGATTAACATCTGCTCTTCATTTTCCCTCTTCCTAAAGATCGTTAGTAGTATGTAGAGCCGGGTGTGGGACAAAAAGGGGCGGGGTCGTTTGATGGACAGGTGGGCGTGTCCGATGGCGAACTATAAGACGGGTGTGGGACAAAAAGGGGCGGGGTCGTTTGATGGACAGGTGGGCGTGTCCGATGGCGAACTATAAGACGGGTGTGGGACAAAAAGGGGCGGGGTCGTTGGATGGACAGGTGGGCGTGTCCGAGCACGAAGTATAAGACGAGGGGTAAATTTTTTCAACGGTTCGAGGCAAGGGTTGTTTTTTAGTTGGATGGACAGGTGGGTAAGGGACAAAACGGAGTGTTCCCATTTTTGATTGACAGGTGGGCGTGTCCGAACACATGCTCTAAGACGAGGGGTGATTTTTTTGACGACGGTTGGCAGGAAGTTTCGAATGGATTCTTCTGCTATAAGAGGGATTAATAATGTTTTTTAAACAAAGGATTTCAATTTAATTTCATTGAATGAAATAACTAAAACTTAATTATTTTATGAATGGATTATAAGCGAGTTTATGTTTTATTTTAATTTAAACGAATTTAATGGATGATTAGTTCAGAATTTTTAACCGGTTTCAAAGCTATTTTTGTTTTTTAATTGATTATTTTTAATTGGGAACCTTTTTACTGAATGCATTATTTTCATAATGACGTAATCGGCGATTCGAATTTATTTAATTGCATGAATTAATTAAAATAAAAAAATTTTAAGCTGATTATTTTTAAATTGATTTTAAGCTTTTTGAATTGAATTTTAACGGAAGTTTTTTAATTAGAACTTTTTAAGAAACTGATTATTTTTTAATTTCTGCAACACGTGATTTAGACAAGATGGTTTATGTTCGAACATGAATGTGACGTCATGTATTGATTTCACCCTAGACGAGCAAATAAGAGGACTATTTGTAGAGTTGAGTTGTTTTTCGGATCTAGATGGTGTTTAACTGTAACCATGTGTGAAGTTGAGTTGTGTGGATTACGATTAACTGTAACCGGTAATGAAAAAAGTTTCTCATACAGCATCTGACAACAGTTGTATGGATCAGTTGCTTGGATTTTCATGCTCAGTGTTGTATCGTTTGTTGTCTTGTGAATTTTCTTCGCTTTTATTTTAGTTATTTTTATTGTTTTTCGTCATGGAAGACGGACTTAACATCAACAAAAGCAAGCGTAAACTTGTTGAAATTAAAGAAAGCAACAAGAAAACGAAGAATTATCAAACTACGGTAAGTTTTTTAATTGATTTTTTAAAATTAATACTTTTTTCAATTCATACTAATAAATTTTAATTCTTTTAATTATTTTTACTTATTTTGGCTCTCTCTCTTTTAGGTTCAATCATTTGTAGAAAAGGTTAAATGGCATAATTCGAAGGATATGAAATACCTAGGTGGAGAGAACTTTCTTTCCGTGAATTATTTTCTGGGGCAAACCCGTGTTCACATTAGACGATATATTGTTGATCCCGACGGTGAATTACAGCCTACTAAAGATGGTGTATCTCTAACTCCCAAAGTCTGGCAATCCTTGTGTCGTGAAATCAAGACTATATTAAATCCTAAATTTTCAGAAAAGATGACAATTATTGAATCAGATTTGTGCATTTCAAAACAAGTAAAGGATGGTGTGGAACTTTACGTTCTCCAAAGACTTTTCCAAAGAAAAAATATGAGTATGCAATTCGTATCTGAACATGTTGTACTAACACTTGCTGAGTTTGAAAAGGTAGTTGATAACATGTGCAATATCACGGATCGTTTGAAAGAAGGACTAATCACATACTCAATATCTTACTATATTTATGAAGAACTGGACAACGCCAATTTCCAGTTTAACCCAACAGATAACCCCGACGCGTTTTTAGAACTTGTTGATTCCCTGACTAAGTGTTTGGTTGCTGCCATTACTATCAAAATTACGGAACTGATAAACTGTTTCGGATGTCGTGAGTCTTATCAAGCACCTTTTATGCATGACTGTGTAACAAAAACTCGAACTGAAAAATGGTTAAAGTTCTCTGACAGTGCACTATATTCCATCAACATGCGTGATGTTGCAAAAGACATTGTTAAAAAAAACTTAACTGTTGACTTTAAATATGTACTTGGTCAAGAAGAATTTTTTGATTCATTAATTATCCCAAAAATATTAGAATCTGTACAAAAAATGTATGTTGGAGAAGACCAACAATCACAAGAAGAAAATGATTTCTTACAATTATCATTGTAAATTTTAGATCTGAATAAATGTATATTTACATAATATCTTTTGTCTGTTTTCTTAGTCTTGTTTTTTATCAAATTAATAAGAATGTTTCAGGTTTGCATAAAAAAGAAATTGTTGGACTTTACAAAAACTTTTCTTTAAAAATAATAAGTTTGTGTTCAGAAAATAAAAAAATATTTTTTTATACCTTAATCCTTTTAATATTTTTACTGAACTTAAATCTTTTTCCAGTGCATATTTTTTATCGAACAGATTTTTTTCTAGTGCATTTTTTTATCGAACTGATTTTTTTTTTACAATACATTACTTTTTCCTCAACACAAAAAATAATTTTCCTAAATATAAAATTTTTTCCAAACACAAAACATTTTTATCCCTAAATATAAAACATTTTTTTCCTAACACAAAACTTTTTCCAAACATAATTTTACTGTACTCAAAACTTTTTTACTTAAAATAATTTTCCTAAACTTTTTCAAACATAATTTTTTCTGTACTCGAAACTTTTTTTACTCACCATACTTTTCACTGTACTTAAAATAATTTCCTAAACATTTGTTTCCCAATCATAAATCATTTTTTCCAAACACAAAACATTTTTTCCTAAATCATAAATCACTTTTTCCAAACATACATATTTTTTATCGAACAGATTTTTTTCTAGTGCATTTTTTTATCGAACTGATTTTTTTTTTACAATACATTACTTTTTTCCTCAACACAAAAAATAATTTTCCTAAATATAAAATTTTTTCCAAACACAAAACATTTTTATCCCTAAATATAAAACATTTTTTTCCTAACACAAAACTTTTTTTAAAAACATAAAACTTTTTCCAAACATAATTTTACTGTACTCAAAACTTTTTTTACTTAAAATAATTTTCCTAAACTTTTTCAAACATAATTTTTTCTGTACTCGAAACTTTTTTTACTCACCATACTTTTCACTGTACTTAAAATAATTTCCTAAACATTTGTTTCCCAATCATAAATCATTTTTCCAAACACAAAACATTTTTTCCTAAATCATAAATCACTTTTTCCAAACATACATATTTTTTTCTAAACACGAAATATTTTTTTCGAAATACAAAACATTTTTTTCTAAACACGAAATATTTTTTTCGAAATACAAAACATTTTTTTCCTAAACATAAAACATTTTTTTCTAAACACAAACATTTTTTCCTAACACAAAACTTTTTCCAAACACAAAACATTTTATTCCAAACATAAAACTTTTTCCAAACACAAATCTTTTTTTCCAAACACAAACCATTTTTTTCAAACACAAATCTATTTTCCTAAACACAAAACATTTTATTCCAAACATAAAACTTTTTCCAAACACAAATATTTTTTTTCGAAATACAAAACATTTTTTTCCTAAACATAAAACATTTTTTTCTAAACACAAACATTTTTTCCTAACACAAAACTTTTTTCCAAACACAAAACATTTTATTCCAAACATAAAACTTTTTCCAAACACAAAACATTTTATTCCAAACACAAACCATTTTTTCAAACACAAATCTATTTTCCTAAACACGAAAGATTTTTTCCAAACACAAAACATTTTTTTCCTAAACATATTTTTTTATTTTCTGAACATATTCTTTTTGTTTCGTTGAAACATTATTTCCAAAAAAATTCTTTTCTCAAGATAAATCTGGAAAAAGCAATCTTAACGATTACATTTTTTTTTTTTTTGCAATATGAGGAAAAAAACACAATCACACACATAAATATTTTTGAAATAAGCATTTTTTATTCGTTTCATAAAATACATTATATTTGCAAAACGTAATTTTTTTACATTTTCAACCATGGTACTGGTGATATTGGTAAAAGGACGTGATTAGATGATCTTCGTTTTCTATGATAGGGTTCAGGTCTTGCATAAATAGTTTTATGATCATTCTTCAAATACTTGTTTTTTATAAAATCTTGAGGAAAGTTTATTTTATTTAAAAGTTCTTGAAACTGATCAAAAGCAATAGGTTTTTGACTTCTATCTCTCAGCAAAAAAACGACTAGTTGAACAACATCTGATCCATTAATTACAGTATCATCTATTTTCAATTCTTTGTTTTCTGTACAGGAAACTTTATTTTGTTTAAAAAAATCCATAATTTTAACAGCAGTTTTCTTTTGTTTTTCAGGAATAGAACTTAGAATTTCATTTTCTATATCAGAAGACTTCTCAGAGTGCTTCTGGGGGAGTTGTTCTTCAGGGGGTTTGACCGTATTCATATCTGGGAATGATACAAACTTTTGCAAAATCTGTGTGTAAAGCTTCGCTTTTTCATCATCCTCCAGTTTTCTTTTCAAAATAGTCTGAATCTGTCTATCTAAATCACTCAAATGCTCATCCGCAAACTCTTGATCTCTGTCAGCAGGAACAAGTCTGAATTTACGAGCGAACTCCATTGATCAACGTACTGAGCACTGATACTGCAGCAGGAATAAGTATAGACAAAAACCCTTCTCCTTTTTGAATGAGAAGTCGTCTTTTCTTAAACAGAGGTACTTTCTTATCTCCCAGACGTCGCAATGTTCTTTTATAAGCTATTAATCTATTTTTCTGACGTTTAGAGACAGGTATGTTACCCTTTAAAAGATTTAAGGCGCATTCACAGACACCTTTTATAATGCTATTCGGACACTTTTTAAGAAAGGCTGCTTTTTGCTTTGTCTTGCTTAACAATTTCAGATGTTCAACGGTCGACATCCTGAGTTCAAATGATGGTCGATGAGCTTAATCTCTCTTTTATATGCTTACCGTAAGTAAAAGCTTTCGTTAAAGCACAATGTTTAAAATAGGGTTTGTGACTTGGGCAGTTTACCTCTGAAATATTTAATAAATTAATCTTGGGACAGTTAAAATCATTCAGATTCAAAATCTTTCGTCCAGACAACCTTTCTAGAAACTTTGCTTTTTCTAGTCCTTTGATGTAAACATTCTTATAAGATATAAACAATGATGAAAGTATAGGTTCTAATGCTGAATAAGGTAAATCACCACTATTCCATTGCAAACCATGGCGGTAATGAGTCAACCATGCAAATGTCTTTCTTTTTAGGAGAGGTAATTGCTCCCAAGAATGTGGGGAGAGGAAATTCCAACGGCAGTGATATCCAGAATCAACCGCATAAAAAGCGAGTTCTTTAATAACAAAATCGTACGTGCTTAACTGAAAACCTTCAAATTCAATGACAGCAGAGTTCATGTTCACCTGATGCCGTTCCCTGAGCAAATGATTTATCGAAGTTCATACACATAATGTTTATCACCAGGAAAAATTTTAGTGCGCATGCGCAAGCTTTCACAAGAATCGGGTCTTAAATCAATGAATAAGTAGTTAAAAGGTAATGCAGTAGCATCATTAAAAATTTCTTGAAAAGCCTTGGATTTACCAGGAAACATTTGCCTGGATAAATGCATTATCTGGCTTTTATCTCGAGGATTTTTGAATAGTACCATGTAATGAGAATTTAAATTAATATTTCTCATTTCTTTGCCATGATGAAACAAGTTTTGAGTTATAAAGATAACGGAAAGATTTCGGTGATGACTGCCTTTTGTGAAAAGTTTGCTCAATCGTACATCAGAAGCTAATTCTGACATCAAATCATCAATGATAATTAAAGCATTTTTTAGGGAAGTAAGATTAGAGGGTAAACCTTCTTCAAATTGTACATCGTTCATGGAATTGAAAAGGGGTTGATAGCTTCCGTAACAGTATATTATACTTGTGGGCATAGGATGAAAATATTTGTAATCAATTAATTTTTTAACAAAAAAGCTTTTACCCGAACCTGTCGGCCCGCTGATAAGGACAGTAGAAGGATGTACTAACTTGAGTAATTCCATGATTTAAATGACAAGAATGAATGAAAGCTTCAGATTTTATAGTTTCTCGACTATTTCGGCAAATTAATTTTTTTACACAGAAATAACACAATAACTTGTATGATCTTGTTAGGAAAAAATTTTATGTATGCATTTTTTTTTCTAAAAACAAATGATTTTTTTTTATCTAATCCACTATCCATGATGAAATTAAATAAATAAATAAATAAATAAATAAACACACACACATAAAATAAGAGAAATATATTTTTATTTTTTAAAAACCATGTTTACACCATATCTTTTTTTGACAAATTGATACATTCGAAAATCATTCTTCTTTCTGGATAATACATTGGTAATAGAATTCATACAAAGTCCTTGACATCGTTTTACAAGAAAGAAAATACAATATTGTCCACAGACATTGGACGTAAAACTTTGAAGCATTGCCTTGTTCCAACGAATTCGGGGATACTTCTTCACAAATCTTGTTATGTCTTCTCCATAGGTTTCGGGAGGAAGTCCGTAAGAATCAAAAAAGTCCAGAGTTTTCTTATCTTGAACGTACATTGCTAGCCAATGGGATCCTTTTTCGTCATGTTTATCGGTATTGATCACTAATGCACAGGGAAAGTTTCGAATATCAGGTATTTTGTCGGAAGGGAAAACGCCTGCAAAATATCTCGCCGAAACAGGATCACGAGATAAAATTCTACGAATTTGCGATGAATTCATTAGTTTCCAAAATCATACAGAATATTGCGAGATTTGTTGATTTCGATTAAATTTTCAAATTCAGCATACACTAGCAAAGAGACTGTTTGCGCCAAAGTTGTTCCGAACTTAATTTCTAATCTTAAATTACTGTGACGAATGAGATTAAGATGTGAACCATCACATAAATCAGGTGACAGCTCAAAACAAAATAATGAATACCCCTGTGAAAATTCTGATCTCGAAAGGTACAAGCCTTTGTTTTCTGCATTCGTAAATAAATTCTCATAAGCTCGAATAAATAAATTGTTTTCAAAGTCAGGTTGTAGTGGATTGTGAGGAACGGGCTGACCGTCCACATAGACACCAATGAAATTAATATTGTAATGTTTGAACTCAAAAGGGGACTTTTTATAGTCGCCGTTATATGAGTCATTGTCCACACAGGCGATCACGATGCGATTGGGCATCTGCCCTGTAAAAATATTATCCTGAACAAAACTCATATTGCCTCTAGGAATGGAATATGTTTTGCAAATCACTCTGTTAATAGGGTATTTGGCTGTTGTTTTTTCTAAGCTTTTAGCATGTCCTAAGACAACGCCAGGACTTACGCGTACTTTACGAACAAATAAGGAAGCATGTTCCAGGGAAACTTTAAACTCCCCTTCACCCGCCAATAAACAAAACTCTGGTTTACTACGAATCAGTTTAATTTTCACATCAACCATGTTTAGGAGGAGTCTTTCTTGATGAAACATATCCAGATGCAATCGACCAATCATATCCACTGAAGCACTGTGTTTAGTCATTTCTGCACGTTTACTAAATCCTTCGTTGGGATTTGCATCTGCAGGATCTACAACATTCATACGACCAGCAGTATCTTTAAAAAATAATTCTGAGGAAAGTTGAGAAGTTTTTTCATCATACCCGTGATTCAGTAATTTCTCTATCATGGCTCTGTATGGATAGGCATTATTACTTGAAGAAACGAGTCTATCGTTCAGGCTAATATCAACTTGGGAAAACATGGAATGCAGAAAAAGATTGACGGGTCCAACTTTACATTTATCCGGAATGGGTTTGCCGTCCTTTTTTAAAATCTTTACTTTGACATATAACTGAGTTTGAGATAAATCAAGATAATCTTCTCCGCTTCCAGAAACATTAAATTCTACAGGTCCTCCATCAGAAACATTGGAAAGCGGGTGAAATTCAACCCATTGGCCTCTTTCAATAACTGTTTGAGTAGGAGGGAGATGAAATAATTCTAATTCCGATTTAGCACATTCGGGAGAGTCCTTTAAAAGAAAAGCCATAGTATAATGCGTATATTAACAGTCAAAAATGTCACGTCTTTGCACCTTCCGTGCTTTCGATGAAATGATGTGTTTCGCAGGTCTCCGCTTCCTTTTAAGCTTTCCATGGCCAATCATTTCATCTGCTTTTTCAACTGCTTTTCTAGCTAATTTTTTTCCGACTTCTTTTGATCGTGTTTTAAGAGACGATTTAAAATTTTCACCTGATAACACATCATTTGCAACCATAGTCCCTGTTCGTAATGCTTCTTTTCCAATTGTTTTGGCACCACTTATCAAAAATGGCATCGCACTGCGAAACAGTTTAGCAAAAAATCCGCCTATACCGTATCCTCTCTGTAAAACCGTTCCTCTATAGTAAGGTAAACCATTTCCTGTCTGTCCTGTATAATAATGTTCGAACTTTTGTGTACAACATGTATAAGGCACCAACATTTTGCCGATCTTTCTTTATCGCAATCAAGAAGGAAAATGAGATTAATTTAAACGTAATGCTCTTTTATATGATCTGTCGTAAACGGAAATGCAAGGTTACAAAAACTTTACCTCTTTCAAAAGGCACTAAATCTCCAGAATGCAGTCTGATATCAATTTGTACCGTTTGGAAATGCTGACGAATAACTGGTACGTACAATGGTCTTGAATAATGAGCATTAATAATTTCGCCATCGCTTCCTTCAACAGACACAATTTTTAGAAGAGGGGCTTGTACATCACCTACGATTTGAGGCTCCACGAGATCACAATACACATACATCACGGGAAACGATGACTTTGGGTCAGCCACAAAAGGACTTTGTTGCAATCCTGTATATTCTCCTGGTTCAAACCCTAAAAGTTCAGCTACACCTTCATAAAGAACTACTTTCGATTTTTTATCTGTCTTGATTGTAACTCTTTTCGTAACTGGGTGAAAATGAAATTCAATCTTATTTTTATGCGACGGTATCGTCATACTTTTAATGAGATCCTGTATGGTTTCATAACATCCAGAAGGAACTCTCCTACCTTCCAATTTTCCATCCCCCAAGTCAAAACCAAACAAATTATTATCATTTCTAACGTTATACCATGTATGCGGATAAATAAAATCGACCAAAGCCATTTCCCATTCACCTTTTAAATTTATGGGGGTGGGCAGTTGAGTTGTAAATTGCGATATTTTATTATTTGGGAAAAAGCTCATAGAGCTGTCGCTGATGAGTGTGATATAGAACGACATCTCTTGATGAAATGAACGGTAAGTATGATGTATACTCTATTTATATCATTCGAATATCTTTAACCCATGCATTGAATTTTTCCGGATAGCCTTGAAACTTCACAAAATATTGAACTTTTCCATTACGTTTCTTTTTCTTCAAAACTTTCTCCACAGGATAAAAACCAGAATCCGAAACTTTTTGTAGTTCTTGTTTGTAAAATGTTCCTTTTATGATTTCTCCTGCTAAATCTTTTAATTTATAGACAACAGGCACTCGGTGTATGATTTTATGAATAGTAAAAATTTCTCTCGTCCAATTTTGTTCGTATCCTTTCTCAAAACGTAGTTTCTCTTTACTTATACGAACGGTATCGCCGACACTCAAGTCAGATTTCATTGGAGAAATTTTGTCGTTTGCATACAATGTTTTCCAAACCTGACTTTGGTTATCGAAGTTTACTGATGCTGGCTCCATTTTAATACTACGATGCCATGTGTGGTTATAACTGTGTACTAATTTATCGATTACATCAATATATCTCTTTGTATTCTTTTCAGTAAAATATTTCCACATTTTCGTTTTAAGTGTACGATTAAAGCGTTCTACTACTGAAGCTTTTGTGGAGTTATTAGTTGTGAAAAAGTGAACCTTCTGCCTTTTTAAGAAATCCTGTACAAGCTTATTTGTGTACTCCTTCCCATCGTCACACTGCAGGGTTTGCGGCTTACGTTCCGAAAATATTTTTTCGAAAGCTCGTTTAATACCTGAAGCTTTTTTATCTTTTAACGGTATGGCCCATGCATACTTAGACAAAATATCAATACATGTCAGTAAATACCTATATCCATCATTCAAAGAAGACAGGGATTGCATGTCTACTAAATCAGATTGAAACTGCTCGTTTATGCCTCCTACTATAACGCGATTTCGGGGGAATTTGTGTCGCAAAGGCTTGTGTAAGGTATATGAATCTTTCGTCTGAAGCCATTTCTTTATCTGTTGTGTTTTTACGCGGCCTTTTAAGGCACGTTGCAAAGCACTGATACCACCGAAACTCGCTGGTAGCTCCGGATCCCGATACATCTGATTCAAAGCTTCCATTACAACAATGATTATGATCTAAACGAAAGTTAACATTCATTTATATTTTTTCAGCTACAAATACAAAACGATGTTTATCGCATCAATGTTTTACTTAAAATGAAAAGTATTATGATAAAACCTTTAATATATACCTTGTTTGAAAAGTATCAGAAATTAAAAAATAATCAATTTCTTAAAAAGTTCTAATTAAAAAACTTCCGTTAAAATTCAATTCAAAAAGCTTAAAATCAATTTAAAAATAATCAGCTTAAAATTTTTTTATTTTAATTAATTCATGCAATTAAATAAATTCGAATCGCCGATTACGTCATTATGAAAATAATGCATTCAGTAAAAAGGTTCCCAATTAAAAATAATCAATTAAAAAACAAAAATAGCTTTGAAACGAATTAAAAATTCTGAACTAATCATCCATTAAAAGTTAAATTCGTTCAAATTAAAATAAAACATAAACTCGCTTATAATTCATTAAAAATAATCCATTCATAAAAATAATTAAGTTTTAGTTATTTCATTCAATGAAATTAAATTGAAATCCTTTGTTTAAAAAACATTATTAATCCCTCTTATAGCAGAAGAATCCATTCGAAACTAAACTTCCTGCCAACCGTCGTCAAAAAAATCACCCCTCGTGTAAGAGCATGTGTTCGGACACGCCCACCTGTCAATCAAAAATGAGAACACTCCGTTTTGTCCCTTACCCACCGGACACGCCCCCTGTCCATCCAACTAAAAAACAACCCTTGCCTCCGGCCGTTGAAAACATTGACCCCTCGTCTTATAGTTCGTGATCGGACACGCTCACCTGTCCATCCAACTAAAAAAAAACCCTTGCCTCGAACCGTTGAAAAAATTTACCCCTCGTCTTATAGTTCATGATCGGACACGCCCACCTGTCCATCCAACGACCCCGCCCCTTTTGTCCCACACCCGTCTTATAGTTCGCGATCGGACACGCCCACCTGCCCATCAAACGACCCCGCCCCTTTTTGTCCCACACCCGGCTCTATAGTATGTAGAGCCGGGTGTGGGACAAAAAGGGGCGGGGTCGTTTGATGGACAGGTGGGCGTGTCCGATGGCGAACTATAAGACGGGTGTGGGACAAAAAGGGGCGGGGTCGTTTGATGGACAGGTGGGCGTGTCCGATGGCGAACTATAAGACGGGTGTGGGACAAAAAGGGGCGGGGTCGTTTGATGGACAGGTGGGCGTGTCCGATGGCGAACTATAAGACGGGTGTGGGACAAAAAGGGGCGGGGTCGTTGGATGGACAGGTGGGCGTGTCCGAGCACGAAGTATAAGACGAGGGGTAAATTTTTTCAACGGTTCGAGGCAAGGGTTGTTTTTTAGTTGGATGGACAGGTGGGTAAGGGACAAAACGGAGTGTTCCCATTTTTGATTGACAGGTGGGCGTGTCCGAACACATGCTCTAAGACGAGGGGTGATTTTTTTGACGACGGTTGGCAGGAAGTTTCGAATGGATTCTTCTGCTATAAGAGGGATTAATAATGTTTTTTAAACAAAGGATTTCAATTTAATTTCATTGAATGAAATAACTAAAACTTAATTATTTTATGAATGGATTATAAGCGAGTTTATGTTTTATTTTAATTTAAACGAATTTAATGGATGATTAGTTCAGAATTTTTAACCGGTTTCAAAGCTATTTTTGTTTTTTAATTGATTATTTTTAATTGGGAACCTTTTTACTGAATGCATTATTTTCATAATGACGTAATCGGCGATTCGAATTTATTTAATTGCATGAATTAATTAAAATAAAAAAATTTTAAGCTGATTATTTTTAAATTGATTTTAAGCTTTTTGAATTGAATTTTAACGGAAGTTTTTTAATTAGAACTTTTTAAGAAACTGATTATTTTTTAATTTCTGCAACACGTGATTTAGACAAGATGGTTTATGTTCGAACATGAATGTGACGTCATGTATTGATTTCACCCTAGACGAGCAAATAAGAGGACTATTTGTAGAGTTGAGTTGTTTTTCGGATCTAGATGGTGTTTAACTGTAACCATGTGTGAAGTTGAGTTGTGTGGATTACGATTAACTGTAACCGGTAATGAAAAAAGTTTCTCATACAGCATCTGACAACAGTTGTATGGATCAGTTGCTTGGATTTTCATGCTCAGTGTTGTATCGTTTGTTGTCTTGTGAATTTTCTTCGCTTTTATTTTAGTTATTTTTATTGTTTTTCGTCATGGAAGACGGACTTAACATCAACAAAAGCAAGCGTAAACTTGTTGAAATTAAAGAAAGCAACAAGAAAACGAAGAATTATCAAACTACGGTAAGTTTTTTAATTGATTTTTTAAAATTAATACTTTTTTCAATTCATACTAATAAATTTTAATTCTTTTAATTATTTTTACTTATTTTGGCTCTCTCTCTTTTAGGTTCAATCATTTGTAGAAAAGGTTAAATGGCATAATTCGAAGGATATGAAATACCTAGGTGGAGAGAACTTTCTTTCCGTGAATTATTTTCTGGGGCAAACCCGTGTTCACATTAGACGATATATTGTTGATCCCGACGGTGAATTACAGCCTACTAAAGATGGTGTATCTCTAACTCCCAAAGTCTGGCAATCCTTGTGTCGTGAAATCAAGACTATATTAAATCCTAAATTTTCAGAAAAGATGACAATTATTGAATCAGATTTGTGCATTTCAAAACAAGTAAAGGATGGTGTGGAACTTTACGTTCTCCAAAGACTTTTCCAAAGAAAAAATATGAGTATGCAATTCGTATCTGAACATGTTGTACTAACACTTGCTGAGTTTGAAAAGGTAGTTGATAACATGTGCAATATCACGGATCGTTTGAAAGAAGGACTAATCACATACTCAATATCTTACTATATTTATGAAGAACTGGACAACGCCAATTTCCAGTTTAACCCAACAGATAACCCCGACGCGTTTTTAGAACTTGTTGATTCCCTGACTAAGTGTTTGGTTGCTGCCATTACTATCAAAATTACGGAACTGATAAACTGTTTCGGATGTCGTGAGTCTTATCAAGCACCTTTTATGCATGACTGTGTAACAAAAACTCGAACTGAAAAATGGTTAAAGTTCTCTGACAGTGCACTATATTCCATCAACATGCGTGATGTTGCAAAAGACATTGTTAAAAAAAACTTAACTGTTGACTTTAAATATGTACTTGGTCAAGAAGAATTTTTTGATTCATTAATTATCCCAAAAATATTAGAATCTGTACAAAAAATGTATGTTGGAGAAGACCAACAATCACAAGAAGAAAATGATTTCTTACAATTATCATTGTAAATTTTAGATCTGAATAAATGTATATTTACATAATATCTTTTGTCTGTTTTCTTAGTCTTGTTTTTTATCAAATTAATAAGAATGTTTCAGGTTTGCATAAAAAAGAAATTGTTGGACTTTACAAAAACTTTTCTTTAAAAATAATAAGTTTGTGTTCAGAAAATAAAAAAATATTTTTTTATACCTTAATCCTTTTAATATTTTTACTGAACTTAAATCTTTTTCCAGTGCATATTTTTTATCGAACAGATTTTTTTCTAGTGCATTTTTTTATCGAACTGATTTTTTTTTTACAATACATTACTTTTTCCTCAACACAAAAAATAATTTTCCTAAATATAAAATTTTTTCCAAACACAAAACATTTTTATCCCTAAATATAAAACATTTTTTTCCTAACACAAAACTTTTTCCAAACATAATTTTACTGTACTCAAAACTTTTTTACTTAAAATAATTTTCCTAAACTTTTTCAAACATAATTTTTTCTGTACTCGAAACTTTTTTTACTCACCATACTTTTCACTGTACTTAAAATAATTTCCTAAACATTTGTTTCCCAATCATAAATCATTTTTTCCAAACACAAAACATTTTTTCCTAAATCATAAATCACTTTTTCCAAACATACATATTTTTTATCGAACAGATTTTTTTCTAGTGCATTTTTTTATCGAACTGATTTTTTTTTTACAATACATTACTTTTTTCCTCAACACAAAAAATAATTTTCCTAAATATAAAATTTTTTCCAAACACAAAACATTTTTATCCCTAAATATAAAACATTTTTTTCCTAACACAAAACTTTTTTTAAAAACATAAAACTTTTTCCAAACATAATTTTACTGTACTCAAAACTTTTTTTACTTAAAATAATTTTCCTAAACTTTTTCAAACATAATTTTTTCTGTACTCGAAACTTTTTTTACTCACCATACTTTTCACTGTACTTAAAATAATTTCCTAAACATTTGTTTCCCAATCATAAATCATTTTTCCAAACACAAAACATTTTTTCCTAAATCATAAATCACTTTTTCCAAACATACATATTTTTTTCTAAACACGAAATATTTTTTTCGAAATACAAAACATTTTTTTCTAAACACGAAATATTTTTTTCGAAATACAAAACATTTTTTTCCTAAACATAAAACATTTTTTTCTAAACACAAACATTTTTTCCTAACACAAAACTTTTTCCAAACACAAAACATTTTATTCCAAACATAAAACTTTTTCCAAACACAAATCTTTTTTTCCAAACACAAACCATTTTTTTCAAACACAAATCTATTTTCCTAAACACAAAACATTTTATTCCAAACATAAAACTTTTTCCAAACACAAATATTTTTTTTCGAAATACAAAACATTTTTTTCCTAAACATAAAACATTTTTTTCTAAACACAAACATTTTTTCCTAACACAAAACTTTTTTCCAAACACAAAACATTTTATTCCAAACATAAAACTTTTTCCAAACACAAAACATTTTATTCCAAACACAAACCATTTTTTCAAACACAAATCTATTTTCCTAAACACGAAAGATTTTTTCCAAACACAAAACATTTTTTTCCTAAACATATTTTTTTATTTTCTGAACATATTCTTTTTGTTTCGTTGAAACATTATTTCCAAAAAAATTCTTTTCTCAAGATAAATCTGGAAAAAGCAATCTTAACGATTACATTTTTTTTTTTTTTTTGCAATATGAGGAAAAAAACACAATCACACACATAAATATTTTTGAAATAAGCATTTTTTATTCGTTTCATAAAATACATTATATTTGCAAAACGTAATTTTTTTACATTTTCAACCATGGTACTGGTGATATTGGTAAAAGGACGTGATTAGATGATCTTCGTTTTCTATGATAGGGTTCAGGTCTTGCATAAATAGTTTTATGATCATTCTTCAAATACTTGTTTTTTATAAAATCTTGAGGAAAGTTTATTTTATTTAAAAGTTCTTGAAACTGATCAAAAGCAATAGGTTTTTGACTTCTATCTCTCAGCAAAAAAACGACTAGTTGAACAACATCTGATCCATTAATTACAGTATCATCTATTTTCAATTCTTTGTTTTCTGTACAGGAAACTTTATTTTGTTTAAAAAAATCCATAATTTTAACAGCAGTTTTCTTTTGTTTTTCAGGAATAGAACTTAGAATTTCATTTTCTATATCAGAAGACTTCTCAGAGTGCTTCTGGGGGAGTTGTTCTTCAGGGGGTTTGACCGTATTCATATCTGGGAATGATACAAACTTTTGCAAAATCTGTGTGTAAAGCTTCGCTTTTTCATCATCCTCCAGTTTTCTTTTCAAAATAGTCTGAATCTGTCTATCTAAATCACTCAAATGCTCATCCGCAAACTCTTGATCTCTGTCAGCAGGAACAAGTCTGAATTTACGAGCGAACTCCATTGATCAACGTACTGAGCACTGATACTGCAGCAGGAATAAGTATAGACAAAAACCCTTCTCCTTTTTGAATGAGAAGTCGTCTTTTCTTAAACAGAGGTACTTTCTTATCTCCCAGACGTCGCAATGTTCTTTTATAAGCTATTAATCTATTTTTCTGACGTTTAGAGACAGGTATGTTACCCTTTAAAAGATTTAAGGCGCATTCACAGACACCTTTTATAATGCTATTCGGACACTTTTTAAGAAAGGCTGCTTTTTGCTTTGTCTTGCTTAACAATTTCAGATGTTCAACGGTCGACATCCTGAGTTCAAATGATGGTCGATGAGCTTAATCTCTCTTTTATATGCTTACCGTAAGTAAAAGCTTTCGTTAAAGCACAATGTTTAAAATAGGGTTTGTGACTTGGGCAGTTTACCTCTGAAATATTTAATAAATTAATCTTGGGACAGTTAAAATCATTCAGATTCAAAATCTTTCGTCCAGACAACCTTTCTAGAAACTTTGCTTTTTCTAGTCCTTTGATGTAAACATTCTTATAAGATATAAACAATGATGAAAGTATAGGTTCTAATGCTGAATAAGGTAAATCACCACTATTCCATTGCAAACCATGGCGGTAATGAGTCAACCATGCAAATGTCTTTCTTTTTAGGAGAGGTAATTGCTCCCAAGAATGTGGGGAGAGGAAATTCCAACGGCAGTGATATCCAGAATCAACCGCATAAAAAGCGAGTTCTTTAATAACAAAATCGTACGTGCTTAACTGAAAACCTTCAAATTCAATGACAGCAGAGTTCATGTTCACCTGATGCCGTTCCCTGAGCAAATGATTTATCGAAGTTCATACACATAATGTTTATCACCAGGAAAAATTTTAGTGCGCATGCGCAAGCTTTCACAAGAATCGGGTCTTAAATCAATGAATAAGTAGTTAAAAGGTAATGCAGTAGCATCATTAAAAATTTCTTGAAAAGCCTTGGATTTACCAGGAAACATTTGCCTGGATAAATGCATTATCTGGCTTTTATCTCGAGGATTTTTGAATAGTACCATGTAATGAGAATTTAAATTAATATTTCTCATTTCTTTGCCATGATGAAACAAGTTTTGAGTTATAAAGATAACGGAAAGATTTCGGTGATGACTGCCTTTTGTGAAAAGTTTGCTCAATCGTACATCAGAAGCTAATTCTGACATCAAATCATCAATGATAATTAAAGCATTTTTTAGGGAAGTAAGATTAGAGGGTAAACCTTCTTCAAATTGTACATCGTTCATGGAATTGAAAAGGGGTTGATAGCTTCCGTAACAGTATATTATACTTGTGGGCATAGGATGAAAATATTTGTAATCAATTAATTTTTTAACAAAAAAGCTTTTACCCGAACCTGTCGGCCCGCTGATAAGGACAGTAGAAGGATGTACTAACTTGAGTAATTCCATGATTTAAATGACAAGAATGAATGAAAGCTTCAGATTTTATAGTTTCTCGACTATTTCGGCAAATTAATTTTTTTACACAGAAATAACACAATAACTTGTATGATCTTGTTAGGAAAAAATTTTATGTATGCATTTTTTTTCTAAAAACAAATGATTTTTTCTTATCTAATCCACTATCCATGATGAAATTAAATAAATAAATAAATAAATAAATAAACACACACACATAAAATAAGAGAAATATATTTTTATTTTTTAAAAACCATGTTTACACCATATCTTTTTTTGACAAATTGATACATTCGAAAATCATTCTTCTTTCTGGATAATACATTGGTAATAGAATTCATACAAAGTCCTTGACATCGTTTTACAAGAAAGAAAATACAATATTGTCCACAGACATTGGACGTAAAACTTTGAAGCATTGCCTTGTTCCAACGAATTCGGGGATACTTCTTCACAAATCTTGTTATGTCTTCTCCATAGGTTTCGGGAGGAAGTCCGTAAGAATCAAAAAAGTCCAGAGTTTTCTTATCTTGAACGTACATTGCTAGCCAATGGGATCCTTTTTCGTCATGTTTATCGGTATTGATCACTAATGCACAGGGAAAGTTTCGAATATCAGGTATTTTGTCGGAAGGGAAAACGCCTGCAAAATATCTCGCCGAAACAGGATCACGAGATAAAATTCTACGAATTTGCGATGAATTCATTAGTTTCCAAAATCATACAGAATATTGCGAGATTTGTTGATTTCGATTAAATTTTCAAATTCAGCATACACTAGCAAAGAGACTGTTTGCGCCAAAGTTGTTCCGAACTTAATTTCTAATCTTAAATTACTGTGACGAATGAGATTAAGATGTGAACCATCACATAAATCAGGTGACAGCTCAAAACAAAATAATGAATACCCCTGTGAAAATTCTGATCTCGAAAGGTACAAGCCTTTGTTTTCTGCATTCGTAAATAAATTCTCATAAGCTCGAATAAATAAATTGTTTTCAAAGTCAGGTTGTAGTGGATTGTGAGGAACGGGCTGACCGTCCACATAGACACCAATGAAATTAATATTGTAATGTTTGAACTCAAAAGGGGACTTTTTATAGTCGCCGTTATATGAGTCATTGTCCACACAGGCGATCACGATGCGATTGGGCATCTGCCCTGTAAAAATATTATCCTGAACAAAACTCATATTGCCTCTAGGAATGGAATATGTTTTGCAAATCACTCTGTTAATAGGGTATTTGGCTGTTGTTTTTTCTAAGCTTTTAGCATGTCCTAAGACAACGCCAGGACTTACGCGTACTTTACGAACAAATAAGGAAGCATGTTCCAGGGAAACTTTAAACTCCCCTTCACCCGCCAATAAACAAAACTCTGGTTTACTACGAATCAGTTTAATTTTCACATCAACCATGTTTAGGAGGAGTCTTTCTTGATGAAACATATCCAGATGCAATCGACCAATCATATCCACTGAAGCACTGTGTTTAGTCATTTCTGCACGTTTACTAAATCCTTCGTTGGGATTTGCATCTGCAGGATCTACAACATTCATACGACCAGCAGTATCTTTAAAAAATAATTCTGAGGAAAGTTGAGAAGTTTTTTCATCATACCCGTGATTCAGTAATTTCTCTATCATGGCTCTGTATGGATAGGCATTATTACTTGAAGAAACGAGTCTATCGTTCAGGCTAATATCAACTTGGGAAAACATGGAATGCAGAAAAAGATTGACGGGTCCAACTTTACATTTATCCGGAATGGGTTTGCCGTCCTTTTTTAAAATCTTTACTTTGACATATAACTGAGTTTGAGATAAATCAAGATAATCTTCTCCGCTTCCAGAAACATTAAATTCTACAGGTCCTCCATCAGAAACATTGGAAAGCGGGTGAAATTCAACCCATTGGCCTCTTTCAATAACTGTTTGAGTAGGAGGGAGATGAAATAATTCTAATTCCGATTTAGCACATTCGGGAGAGTCCTTTAAAAGAAAAGCCATAGTATAATGCGTATATTAACAGTCAAAAATGTCACGTCTTTGCACCTTCCGTGCTTTCGATGAAATGATGTGTTTCGCAGGTCTCCGCTTCCTTTTAAGCTTTCCATGGCCAATCATTTCATCTGCTTTTTCAACTGCTTTTCTAGCTAATTTTTTTCCGACTTCTTTTGATCGTGTTTTAAGAGACGATTTAAAATTTTCACCTGATAACACATCATTTGCAACCATAGTCCCTGTTCGTAATGCTTCTTTTCCAATTGTTTTGGCACCACTTATCAAAAATGGCATCGCACTGCGAAACAGTTTAGCAAAAAATCCGCCTATACCGTATCCTCTCTGTAAAACCGTTCCTCTATAGTAAGGTAAACCATTTCCTGTCTGTCCTGTATAATAATGTTCGAACTTTTGTGTACAACATGTATAAGGCACCAACATTTTGCCGATCTTTCTTTATCGCAATCAAGAAGGAAAATGAGATTAATTTAAACGTAATGCTCTTTTATATGATCTGTCGTAAACGGAAATGCAAGGTTACAAAAACTTTACCTCTTTCAAAAGGCACTAAATCTCCAGAATGCAGTCTGATATCAATTTGTACCGTTTGGAAATGCTGACGAATAACTGGTACGTACAATGGTCTTGAATAATGAGCATTAATAATTTCGCCATCGCTTCCTTCAACAGACACAATTTTTAGAAGAGGGGCTTGTACATCACCTACGATTTGAGGCTCCACGAGATCACAATACACATACATCACGGGAAACGATGACTTTGGGTCAGCCACAAAAGGACTTTGTTGCAATCCTGTATATTCTCCTGGTTCAAACCCTAAAAGTTCAGCTACACCTTCATAAAGAACTACTTTCGATTTTTTATCTGTCTTGATTGTAACTCTTTTCGTAACTGGGTGAAAATGAAATTCAATCTTATTTTTATGCGACGGTATCGTCATACTTTTAATGAGATCCTGTATGGTTTCATAACATCCAGAAGGAACTCTCCTACCTTCCAATTTTCCATCCCCCAAGTCAAAACCAAACAAATTATTATCATTTCTAACGTTATACCATGTATGCGGATAAATAAAATCGACCAAAGCCATTTCCCATTCACCTTTTAAATTTATGGGGGTGGGCAGTTGAGTTGTAAATTGCGATATTTTATTATTTGGGAAAAAGCTCATAGAGCTGTCGCTGATGAGTGTGATATAGAACGACATCTCTTGATGAAATGAACGGTAAGTATGATGTATACTCTATTTATATCATTCGAATATCTTTAACCCATGCATTGAATTTTTCCGGATAGCCTTGAAACTTCACAAAATATTGAACTTTTCCATTACGTTTCTTTTTCTTCAAAACTTTCTCCACAGGATAAAAACCAGAATCCGAAACTTTTTGTAGTTCTTGTTTGTAAAATGTTCCTTTTATGATTTCTCCTGCTAAATCTTTTAATTTATAGACAACAGGCACTCGGTGTATGATTTTATGAATAGTAAAAATTTCTCTCGTCCAATTTTGTTCGTATCCTTTCTCAAAACGTAGTTTCTCTTTACTTATACGAACGGTATCGCCGACACTCAAGTCAGATTTCATTGGAGAAATTTTGTCGTTTGCATACAATGTTTTCCAAACCTGACTTTGGTTATCGAAGTTTACTGATGCTGGCTCCATTTTAATACTACGATGCCATGTGTGGTTATAACTGTGTACTAATTTATCGATTACATCAATATATCTCTTTGTATTCTTTTCAGTAAAATATTTCCACATTTTCGTTTTAAGTGTACGATTAAAGCGTTCTACTACTGAAGCTTTTGTGGAGTTATTAGTTGTGAAAAAGTGAACCTTCTGCCTTTTTAAGAAATCCTGTACAAGCTTATTTGTGTACTCCTTCCCATCGTCACACTGCAGGGTTTGCGGCTTACGTTCCGAAAATATTTTTTCGAAAGCTCGTTTAATACCTGAAGCTTTTTTATCTTTTAACGGTATGGCCCATGCATACTTAGACAAAATATCAATACATGTCAGTAAATACCTATATCCATCATTCAAAGAAGACAGGGATTGCATGTCTACTAAATCAGATTGAAACTGCTCGTTTATGCCTCCTACTATAACGCGATTTCGGGGGAATTTGTGTCGCAAAGGCTTGTGTAAGGTATATGAATCTTTCGTCTGAAGCCATTTCTTTATCTGTTGTGTTTTTACGCGGCCTTTTAAGGCACGTTGCAAAGCACTGATACCACCGAAACTCGCTGGTAGCTCCGGATCCCGATACATCTGATTCAAAGCTTCCATTACAACAATGATTATGATCTAAACGAAAGTTAACATTCATTTATATTTTTTCAGCTACAAATACAAAACGATGTTTATCGCATCAATGTTTTACTTAAAATGAAAAGTATTATGATAAAACCTTTAATATATACCTTGTTTGAAAAGTATCAGAAATTAAAAAATAATCAATTTCTTAAAAAGTTCTAATTAAAAAACTTCCGTTAAAATTCAATTCAAAAAGCTTAAAATCAATTTAAAAATAATCAGCTTAAAATTTTTTTATTTTAATTAATTCATGCAATTAAATAAATTCGAATCGCCGATTACGTCATTATGAAAATAATGCATTCAGTAAAAAGGTTCCCAATTAAAAATAATCAATTAAAAAACAAAAATAGCTTTGAAACGAATTAAAAATTCTGAACTAATCATCCATTAAAAGTTAAATTCGTTCAAATTAAAATAAAACATAAACTCGCTTATAATTCATTAAAAATAATCCATTCATAAAAATAATTAAGTTTTAGTTATTTCATTCAATGAAATTAAATTGAAATCCTTTGTTTAAAAAACATTATTAATCCCTCTTATAGCAGAAGAATCCATTCGAAACTAAACTTCCTGCCAACCGTCGTCAAAAAAATCACCCCTCGTGTAAGAGCATGTGTTCGGACACGCCCACCTGTCAATCAAAAATGAGAACACTCCGTTTTGTCCCTTACCCACCGGACACGCCCCCTGTCCATCCAACTAAAAAACAACCCTTGCCTCCGGCCGTTGAAAACATTGACCCCTCGTCTTATAGTTCGTGATCGGACACGCTCACCTGTCCATCCAACTAAAAAAAAACCCTTGCCTCGAACCGTTGAAAAAATTTACCCCTCGTCTTATAGTTCATGATCGGACACGCCCACCTGTCCATCCAACGACCCCGCCCCTTTTGTCCCACACCCGTCTTATAGTTCGCGATCGGACACGCCCACCTGCCCATCAAACGACCCCGCCCCTTTTTGTCCCACACCCGGCTCTATAGTATGTAGAGCCGGGTGTGGGACAAAAAGGGGCGGGGTCGTTTGATGGACAGGTGGGCGTGTCCGATGGCGAACTATAAGACGGGTGTGGGACAAAAAGGGGCGGGGTCGTTTGATGGACAGGTGGGCGTGTCCGATGGCGAACTATAAGACGGGTGTGGGACAAAAAGGGGCGGGGTCGTTGGATGGACAGGTGGGCGTGTCCGATGGCGAACTATAAGACGGGTGTGGGACAAAAAGGGGCGGGGTCGTTGGATGGACAGGTGGGCGTGTCCGAGCACGAAGTATAAGACGAGGGGTAAATTTTTTCAACGGTTCGAGGCAAGGGTTGTTTTTTAGTTGGATGGACAGGTGGGTAAGGGACAAAACGGAGTGTTCCCATTTTTGATTGACAGGTGGGCGTGTCCGAACACATGCTCTAAGACGAGGGGTGATTTTTTTGACGACGGTTGGCAGGAAGTTTCGAATGGATTCTTCTGCTATAAGAGGGATTAATAATGTTTTTTAAACAAAGGATTTCAATTTAATTTCATTGAATGAAATAACTAAAACTTAATTATTTTATGAATGGATTATAAGCGAGTTTATGTTTTATTTTAATTTAAACGAATTTAATGGATGATTAGTTCAGAATTTTTAACCGGTTTCAAAGCTATTTTTGTTTTTTAATTGATTATTTTTAATTGGGAACCTTTTTACTGAATGCATTATTTTCATAATGACGTAATCGGCGATTCGAATTTATTTAATTGCATGAATTAATTAAAATAAAAAAATTTTAAGCTGATTATTTTTAAATTGATTTTAAGCTTTTTGAATTGAATTTTAACGGAAGTTTTTTAATTAGAACTTTTTAAGAAACTGATTATTTTTTAATTTCTGCAACACGTGATTTAGACAAGATGGTTTATGTTCGAACATGAATGTGACGTCATGTATTGATTTCACCCTAGACGAGCAAATAAGAGGACTATTTGTAGAGTTGAGTTGTTTTTCGGATCTAGATGGTGTTTAACTGTAACCATGTGTGAAGTTGAGTTGTGTGGATTACGATTAACTGTAACCGGTAATGAAAAAAGTTTCTCATACAGCATCTGACAACAGTTGTATGGATCAGTTGCTTGGATTTTCATGCTCAGTGTTGTATCGTTTGTTGTCTTGTGAATTTTCTTCGCTTTTATTTTAGTTATTTTTATTGTTTTTCGTCATGGAAGACGGACTTAACATCAACAAAAGCAAGCGTAAACTTGTTGAAATTAAAGAAAGCAACAAGAAAACGAAGAATTATCAAACTACGGTAAGTTTTTTAATTGATTTTTTAAAATTAATACTTTTTTCAATTCATACTAATAAATTTTAATTCTTTTAATTATTTTTACTTATTTTGGCTCTCTCTCTTTTAGGTTCAATCATTTGTAGAAAAGGTTAAATGGCATAATTCGAAGGATATGAAATACCTAGGTGGAGAGAACTTTCTTTCCGTGAATTATTTTCTGGGGCAAACCCGTGTTCACATTAGACGATATATTGTTGATCCCGACGGTGAATTACAGCCTACTAAAGATGGTGTATCTCTAACTCCCAAAGTCTGGCAATCCTTGTGTCGTGAAATCAAGACTATATTAAATCCTAAATTTTCAGAAAAGATGACAATTATTGAATCAGATTTGTGCATTTCAAAACAAGTAAAGGATGGTGTGGAACTTTACGTTCTCCAAAGACTTTTCCAAAGAAAAAATATGAGTATGCAATTCGTATCTGAACATGTTGTACTAACACTTGCTGAGTTTGAAAAGGTAGTTGATAACATGTGCAATATCACGGATCGTTTGAAAGAAGGACTAATCACATACTCAATATCTTACTATATTTATGAAGAACTGGACAACGCCAATTTCCAGTTTAACCCAACAGATAACCCCGACGCGTTTTTAGAACTTGTTGATTCCCTGACTAAGTGTTTGGTTGCTGCCATTACTATCAAAATTACGGAACTGATAAACTGTTTCGGATGTCGTGAGTCTTATCAAGCACCTTTTATGCATGACTGTGTAACAAAAACTCGAACTGAAAAATGGTTAAAGTTCTCTGACAGTGCACTATATTCCATCAACATGCGTGATGTTGCAAAAGACATTGTTAAAAAAAACTTAACTGTTGACTTTAAATATGTACTTGGTCAAGAAGAATTTTTTGATTCATTAATTATCCCAAAAATATTAGAATCTGTACAAAAAATGTATGTTGGAGAAGACCAACAATCACAAGAAGAAAATGATTTCTTACAATTATCATTGTAAATTTTAGATCTGAATAAATGTATATTTACATAATATCTTTTGTCTGTTTTCTTAGTCTTGTTTTTTATCAAATTAATAAGAATGTTTCAGGTTTGCATAAAAAAGAAATTGTTGGACTTTACAAAAACTTTTCTTTAAAAATAATAAGTTTGTGTTCAGAAAATAAAAAAATATTTTTTTATACCTTAATCCTTTTAATATTTTTACTGAACTTAAATCTTTTTCCAGTGCATATTTTTTATCGAACAGATTTTTTTCTAGTGCATTTTTTTATCGAACTGATTTTTTTTTTACAATACATTACTTTTTCCTCAACACAAAAAATAATTTTCCTAAATATAAAATTTTTTCCAAACACAAAACATTTTTATCCCTAAATATAAAACATTTTTTTCCTAACACAAAACTTTTTCCAAACATAATTTTACTGTACTCAAAACTTTTTTACTTAAAATAATTTTCCTAAACTTTTTCAAACATAATTTTTTCTGTACTCGAAACTTTTTTTACTCACCATACTTTTCACTGTACTTAAAATAATTTCCTAAACATTTGTTTCCCAATCATAAATCATTTTTTCCAAACACAAAACATTTTTTCCTAAATCATAAATCACTTTTTCCAAACATACATATTTTTTATCGAACAGATTTTTTTCTAGTGCATTTTTTTATCGAACTGATTTTTTTTTTACAATACATTACTTTTTTCCTCAACACAAAAAATAATTTTCCTAAATATAAAATTTTTTCCAAACACAAAACATTTTTATCCCTAAATATAAAACATTTTTTTCCTAACACAAAACTTTTTTTAAAAACATAAAACTTTTTCCAAACATAATTTTACTGTACTCAAAACTTTTTTTACTTAAAATAATTTTCCTAAACTTTTTCAAACATAATTTTTTCTGTACTCGAAACTTTTTTTACTCACCATACTTTTCACTGTACTTAAAATAATTTCCTAAACATTTGTTTCCCAATCATAAATCATTTTTCCAAACACAAAACATTTTTTCCTAAATCATAAATCACTTTTTCCAAACATACATATTTTTTTCTAAACACGAAATATTTTTTTCGAAATACAAAACATTTTTTTCTAAACACGAAATATTTTTTTCGAAATACAAAACATTTTTTTCCTAAACATAAAACATTTTTTTCTAAACACAAACATTTTTTCCTAACACAAAACTTTTTCCAAACACAAAACATTTTATTCCAAACATAAAACTTTTTCCAAACACAAATCTTTTTTTCCAAACACAAACCATTTTTTTCAAACACAAATCTATTTTCCTAAACACAAAACATTTTATTCCAAACATAAAACTTTTTCCAAACACAAATATTTTTTTTCGAAATACAAAACATTTTTTTCCTAAACATAAAACATTTTTTTCTAAACACAAACATTTTTTCCTAACACAAAACTTTTTTCCAAACACAAAACATTTTATTCCAAACATAAAACTTTTTCCAAACACAAAACATTTTATTCCAAACACAAACCATTTTTTCAAACACAAATCTATTTTCCTAAACACGAAAGATTTTTTCCAAACACAAAACATTTTTTTCCTAAACATATTTTTTTATTTTCTGAACATATTCTTTTTGTTTCGTTGAAACATTATTTCCAAAAAAATTCTTTTCTCAAGATAAATCTGGAAAAAGCAATCTTAACGATTACATTTTTTTTTTTTTTGCAATATGAGGAAAAAAACACAATCACACACATAAATATTTTTGAAATAAGCATTTTTTATTCGTTTCATAAAATACATTATATTTGCAAAACGTAATTTTTTTACATTTTCAACCATGGTACTGGTGATATTGGTAAAAGGACGTGATTAGATGATCTTCGTTTTCTATGATAGGGTTCAGGTCTTGCATAAATAGTTTTATGATCATTCTTCAAATACTTGTTTTTTATAAAATCTTGAGGAAAGTTTATTTTATTTAAAAGTTCTTGAAACTGATCAAAAGCAATAGGTTTTTGACTTCTATCTCTCAGCAAAAAAACGACTAGTTGAACAACATCTGATCCATTAATTACAGTATCATCTATTTTCAATTCTTTGTTTTCTGTACAGGAAACTTTATTTTGTTTAAAAAAATCCATAATTTTAACAGCAGTTTTCTTTTGTTTTTCAGGAATAGAACTTAGAATTTCATTTTCTATATCAGAAGACTTCTCAGAGTGCTTCTGGGGGAGTTGTTCTTCAGGGGGTTTGACCGTATTCATATCTGGGAATGATACAAACTTTTGCAAAATCTGTGTGTAAAGCTTCGCTTTTTCATCATCCTCCAGTTTTCTTTTCAAAATAGTCTGAATCTGTCTATCTAAATCACTCAAATGCTCATCCGCAAACTCTTGATCTCTGTCAGCAGGAACAAGTCTGAATTTACGAGCGAACTCCATTGATCAACGTACTGAGCACTGATACTGCAGCAGGAATAAGTATAGACAAAAACCCTTCTCCTTTTTGAATGAGAAGTCGTCTTTTCTTAAACAGAGGTACTTTCTTATCTCCCAGACGTCGCAATGTTCTTTTATAAGCTATTAATCTATTTTTCTGACGTTTAGAGACAGGTATGTTACCCTTTAAAAGATTTAAGGCGCATTCACAGACACCTTTTATAATGCTATTCGGACACTTTTTAAGAAAGGCTGCTTTTTGCTTTGTCTTGCTTAACAATTTCAGATGTTCAACGGTCGACATCCTGAGTTCAAATGATGGTCGATGAGCTTAATCTCTCTTTTATATGCTTACCGTAAGTAAAAGCTTTCGTTAAAGCACAATGTTTAAAATAGGGTTTGTGACTTGGGCAGTTTACCTCTGAAATATTTAATAAATTAATCTTGGGACAGTTAAAATCATTCAGATTCAAAATCTTTCGTCCAGACAACCTTTCTAGAAACTTTGCTTTTTCTAGTCCTTTGATGTAAACATTCTTATAAGATATAAACAATGATGAAAGTATAGGTTCTAATGCTGAATAAGGTAAATCACCACTATTCCATTGCAAACCATGGCGGTAATGAGTCAACCATGCAAATGTCTTTCTTTTTAGGAGAGGTAATTGCTCCCAAGAATGTGGGGAGAGGAAATTCCAACGGCAGTGATATCCAGAATCAACCGCATAAAAAGCGAGTTCTTTAATAACAAAATCGTACGTGCTTAACTGAAAACCTTCAAATTCAATGACAGCAGAGTTCATGTTCACCTGATGCCGTTCCCTGAGCAAATGATTTATCGAAGTTCATACACATAATGTTTATCACCAGGAAAAATTTTAGTGCGCATGCGCAAGCTTTCACAAGAATCGGGTCTTAAATCAATGAATAAGTAGTTAAAAGGTAATGCAGTAGCATCATTAAAAATTTCTTGAAAAGCCTTGGATTTACCAGGAAACATTTGCCTGGATAAATGCATTATCTGGCTTTTATCTCGAGGATTTTTGAATAGTACCATGTAATGAGAATTTAAATTAATATTTCTCATTTCTTTGCCATGATGAAACAAGTTTTGAGTTATAAAGATAACGGAAAGATTTCGGTGATGACTGCCTTTTGTGAAAAGTTTGCTCAATCGTACATCAGAAGCTAATTCTGACATCAAATCATCAATGATAATTAAAGCATTTTTTAGGGAAGTAAGATTAGAGGGTAAACCTTCTTCAAATTGTACATCGTTCATGGAATTGAAAAGGGGTTGATAGCTTCCGTAACAGTATATTATACTTGTGGGCATAGGATGAAAATATTTGTAATCAATTAATTTTTTAACAAAAAAGCTTTTACCCGAACCTGTCGGCCCGCTGATAAGGACAGTAGAAGGATGTACTAACTTGAGTAATTCCATGATTTAAATGACAAGAATGAATGAAAGCTTCAGATTTTATAGTTTCTCGACTATTTCGGCAAATTAATTTTTTTACACAGAAATAACACAATAACTTGTATGATCTTGTTAGGAAAAAATTTTATGTATGCATTTTTTTTTCTAAAAACAAATGATTTTTTTTTATCTAATCCACTATCCATGATGAAATTAAATAAATAAATAAATAAATAAATAAACACACACACATAAAATAAGAGAAATATATTTTTATTTTTTAAAAACCATGTTTACACCATATCTTTTTTTGACAAATTGATACATTCGAAAATCATTCTTCTTTCTGGATAATACATTGGTAATAGAATTCATACAAAGTCCTTGACATCGTTTTACAAGAAAGAAAATACAATATTGTCCACAGACATTGGACGTAAAACTTTGAAGCATTGCCTTGTTCCAACGAATTCGGGGATACTTCTTCACAAATCTTGTTATGTCTTCTCCATAGGTTTCGGGAGGAAGTCCGTAAGAATCAAAAAAGTCCAGAGTTTTCTTATCTTGAACGTACATTGCTAGCCAATGGGATCCTTTTTCGTCATGTTTATCGGTATTGATCACTAATGCACAGGGAAAGTTTCGAATATCAGGTATTTTGTCGGAAGGGAAAACGCCTGCAAAATATCTCGCCGAAACAGGATCACGAGATAAAATTCTACGAATTTGCGATGAATTCATTAGTTTCCAAAATCATACAGAATATTGCGAGATTTGTTGATTTCGATTAAATTTTCAAATTCAGCATACACTAGCAAAGAGACTGTTTGCGCCAAAGTTGTTCCGAACTTAATTTCTAATCTTAAATTACTGTGACGAATGAGATTAAGATGTGAACCATCACATAAATCAGGTGACAGCTCAAAACAAAATAATGAATACCCCTGTGAAAATTCTGATCTCGAAAGGTACAAGCCTTTGTTTTCTGCATTCGTAAATAAATTCTCATAAGCTCGAATAAATAAATTGTTTTCAAAGTCAGGTTGTAGTGGATTGTGAGGAACGGGCTGACCGTCCACATAGACACCAATGAAATTAATATTGTAATGTTTGAACTCAAAAGGGGACTTTTTATAGTCGCCGTTATATGAGTCATTGTCCACACAGGCGATCACGATGCGATTGGGCATCTGCCCTGTAAAAATATTATCCTGAACAAAACTCATATTGCCTCTAGGAATGGAATATGTTTTGCAAATCACTCTGTTAATAGGGTATTTGGCTGTTGTTTTTTCTAAGCTTTTAGCATGTCCTAAGACAACGCCAGGACTTACGCGTACTTTACGAACAAATAAGGAAGCATGTTCCAGGGAAACTTTAAACTCCCCTTCACCCGCCAATAAACAAAACTCTGGTTTACTACGAATCAGTTTAATTTTCACATCAACCATGTTTAGGAGGAGTCTTTCTTGATGAAACATATCCAGATGCAATCGACCAATCATATCCACTGAAGCACTGTGTTTAGTCATTTCTGCACGTTTACTAAATCCTTCGTTGGGATTTGCATCTGCAGGATCTACAACATTCATACGACCAGCAGTATCTTTAAAAAATAATTCTGAGGAAAGTTGAGAAGTTTTTTCATCATACCCGTGATTCAGTAATTTCTCTATCATGGCTCTGTATGGATAGGCATTATTACTTGAAGAAACGAGTCTATCGTTCAGGCTAATATCAACTTGGGAAAACATGGAATGCAGAAAAAGATTGACGGGTCCAACTTTACATTTATCCGGAATGGGTTTGCCGTCCTTTTTTAAAATCTTTACTTTGACATATAACTGAGTTTGAGATAAATCAAGATAATCTTCTCCGCTTCCAGAAACATTAAATTCTACAGGTCCTCCATCAGAAACATTGGAAAGCGGGTGAAATTCAACCCATTGGCCTCTTTCAATAACTGTTTGAGTAGGAGGGAGATGAAATAATTCTAATTCCGATTTAGCACATTCGGGAGAGTCCTTTAAAAGAAAAGCCATAGTATAATGCGTATATTAACAGTCAAAAATGTCACGTCTTTGCACCTTCCGTGCTTTCGATGAAATGATGTGTTTCGCAGGTCTCCGCTTCCTTTTAAGCTTTCCATGGCCAATCATTTCATCTGCTTTTTCAACTGCTTTTCTAGCTAATTTTTTTCCGACTTCTTTTGATCGTGTTTTAAGAGACGATTTAAAATTTTCACCTGATAACACATCATTTGCAACCATAGTCCCTGTTCGTAATGCTTCTTTTCCAATTGTTTTGGCACCACTTATCAAAAATGGCATCGCACTGCGAAACAGTTTAGCAAAAAATCCGCCTATACCGTATCCTCTCTGTAAAACCGTTCCTCTATAGTAAGGTAAACCATTTCCTGTCTGTCCTGTATAATAATGTTCGAACTTTTGTGTACAACATGTATAAGGCACCAACATTTTGCCGATCTTTCTTTATCGCAATCAAGAAGGAAAATGAGATTAATTTAAACGTAATGCTCTTTTATATGATCTGTCGTAAACGGAAATGCAAGGTTACAAAAACTTTACCTCTTTCAAAAGGCACTAAATCTCCAGAATGCAGTCTGATATCAATTTGTACCGTTTGGAAATGCTGACGAATAACTGGTACGTACAATGGTCTTGAATAATGAGCATTAATAATTTCGCCATCGCTTCCTTCAACAGACACAATTTTTAGAAGAGGGGCTTGTACATCACCTACGATTTGAGGCTCCACGAGATCACAATACACATACATCACGGGAAACGATGACTTTGGGTCAGCCACAAAAGGACTTTGTTGCAATCCTGTATATTCTCCTGGTTCAAACCCTAAAAGTTCAGCTACACCTTCATAAAGAACTACTTTCGATTTTTTATCTGTCTTGATTGTAACTCTTTTCGTAACTGGGTGAAAATGAAATTCAATCTTATTTTTATGCGACGGTATCGTCATACTTTTAATGAGATCCTGTATGGTTTCATAACATCCAGAAGGAACTCTCCTACCTTCCAATTTTCCATCCCCCAAGTCAAAACCAAACAAATTATTATCATTTCTAACGTTATACCATGTATGCGGATAAATAAAATCGACCAAAGCCATTTCCCATTCACCTTTTAAATTTATGGGGGTGGGCAGTTGAGTTGTAAATTGCGATATTTTATTATTTGGGAAAAAGCTCATAGAGCTGTCGCTGATGAGTGTGATATAGAACGACATCTCTTGATGAAATGAACGGTAAGTATGATGTATACTCTATTTATATCATTCGAATATCTTTAACCCATGCATTGAATTTTTCCGGATAGCCTTGAAACTTCACAAAATATTGAACTTTTCCATTACGTTTCTTTTTCTTCAAAACTTTCTCCACAGGATAAAAACCAGAATCCGAAACTTTTTGTAGTTCTTGTTTGTAAAATGTTCCTTTTATGATTTCTCCTGCTAAATCTTTTAATTTATAGACAACAGGCACTCGGTGTATGATTTTATGAATAGTAAAAATTTCTCTCGTCCAATTTTGTTCGTATCCTTTCTCAAAACGTAGTTTCTCTTTACTTATACGAACGGTATCGCCGACACTCAAGTCAGATTTCATTGGAGAAATTTTGTCGTTTGCATACAATGTTTTCCAAACCTGACTTTGGTTATCGAAGTTTACTGATGCTGGCTCCATTTTAATACTACGATGCCATGTGTGGTTATAACTGTGTACTAATTTATCGATTACATCAATATATCTCTTTGTATTCTTTTCAGTAAAATATTTCCACATTTTCGTTTTAAGTGTACGATTAAAGCGTTCTACTACTGAAGCTTTTGTGGAGTTATTAGTTGTGAAAAAGTGAACCTTCTGCCTTTTTAAGAAATCCTGTACAAGCTTATTTGTGTACTCCTTCCCATCGTCACACTGCAGGGTTTGCGGCTTACGTTCCGAAAATATTTTTTCGAAAGCTCGTTTAATACCTGAAGCTTTTTTATCTTTTAACGGTATGGCCCATGCATACTTAGACAAAATATCAATACATGTCAGTAAATACCTATATCCATCATTCAAAGAAGACAGGGATTGCATGTCTACTAAATCAGATTGAAACTGCTCGTTTATGCCTCCTACTATAACGCGATTTCGGGGGAATTTGTGTCGCAAAGGCTTGTGTAAGGTATATGAATCTTTCGTCTGAAGCCATTTCTTTATCTGTTGTGTTTTTACGCGGCCTTTTAAGGCACGTTGCAAAGCACTGATACCACCGAAACTCGCTGGTAGCTCCGGATCCCGATACATCTGATTCAAAGCTTCCATTACAACAATGATTATGATCTAAACGAAAGTTAACATTCATTTATATTTTTTCAGCTACAAATACAAAACGATGTTTATCGCATCAATGTTTTACTTAAAATGAAAAGTATTATGATAAAACCTTTAATATATACCTTGTTTGAAAAGTATCAGAAATTAAAAAATAATCAATTTCTTAAAAAGTTCTAATTAAAAAACTTCCGTTAAAATTCAATTCAAAAAGCTTAAAATCAATTTAAAAATAATCAGCTTAAAATTTTTTTATTTTAATTAATTCATGCAATTAAATAAATTCGAATCGCCGATTACGTCATTATGAAAATAATGCATTCAGTAAAAAGGTTCCCAATTAAAAATAATCAATTAAAAAACAAAAATAGCTTTGAAACCGGTTAAAAATTCTGAACTAATCATCCATTAAATTCGTTTAAATTAAAATAAAACATAAACTCGCTTATAATCCATTCATAAAATAATTAAGTTTTAGTTATTTCATTCAATGAAATTAAATTGAAATCCTTTGTTTAAAAAACATTATTAATCCCTCTTATAGCAGAAGAATCCATTCGAAACTTCCTGCCAACCGTCGTCAAAAAAATCACCCCTCGTCTTAGAGCATGTGTTCGGACACGCCCACCTGTCAATCAAAAATGGGAACACTCCGTTTTGTCCCTTACCCACCTGTCCATCCAACTAAAAAACAACCCTTGCCTCGAACCGTTGAAAAAATTTACCCCTCGTCTTATACTTCGTGCTCGGACACGCCCACCTGTCCATCCAACGACCCCGCCCCTTTTTGTCCCACACCCGTCTTATAGTTCGCCATCGGACACGCCCACCTGTCCATCCAACGACCCCGCCCCTTTTTGTCCCACACCCGTCTTATAGTTCGCCATCGGACACGCCCACCTGTCCATCAAACGACCCCGCCCCTTTTTGTCCCGGGTGTGGGACAAAAAGGGGCGGGGTCGTTTGATGGACAGGTGGGCGTGTCCGATGGCGAACTATAAGACGGGTGTGGGACAAAAAGGGGCGGGGTCGTTTGATGGACAGGTGGGCGTGTCCGATGGCGAACTATAAGACGGGTGTGGGACAAAAAGGGGCGGGGTCGTTGGATGGACAGGTGGGCGTGTCCGATGGCGAACTATAAGACGGGTGTGGGACAAAAAGGGGCGGGGTCGTTGGATGGACAGGTGGGCGTGTCCGAGCACGAAGTATAAGACGAGGGGTAAATTTTTTCAACGGTTCGAGGCAAGGGTTGTTTTTTAGTTGGATGGACAGGTGGGTAAGGGACAAAACGGAGTGTTCCCATTTTTGATTGACAGGTGGGCGTGTCCGAACACATGCTCTAAGACGAGGGGTGATTTTTTTGACGACGGTTGGCAGGAAGTTTCGAATGGATTCTTCTGCTATAAGAGGGATTAATAATGTTTTTTAAACAAAGGATTTCAATTTAATTTCATTGAATGAAATAACTAAAACTTAATTATTTTATGAATGGATTATAAGCGAGTTTATGTTTTATTTTAATTTAAACGAATTTAATGGATGATTAGTTCAGAATTTTTAACCGGTTTCAAAGCTATTTTTGTTTTTTAATTGATTATTTTTAATTGGGAACCTTTTTACTGAATGCATTATTTTCATAATGACGTAATCGGCGATTCGAATTTATTTAATTGCATGAATTAATTAAAATAAAAAAATTTTAAGCTGATTATTTTTAAATTGATTTTAAGCTTTTTGAATTGAATTTTAACGGAAGTTTTTTAATTAGAACTTTTTAAGAAATTGATTATTTTTTAATTTCTGATACTTTTCAAACAAGGTATATATTAAAGGTTTTATCATAATACTTTTCATTTTAAGTAAAACATTGATGCGATAAACATCGTTTTGTATTTGTAGCTGAAAAAATATAAATGAATGTTAACTTTCGTTTAGATCATAATCATTGTTGTAATGGAAGCTTTGAATCAGATGTATCGGGATCCGGAGCTACCAGCGAGTTTCGGTGGTATCAGTGCTTTGCAACGTGCCTTAAAAGGCCGCGTAAAAACACAACAGATAAAGAAATGGCTTCAGACGAAAGATTCATATACCTTACACAAGCCTTTGCGACACAAATTCCCCCGAAATCGCGTTATAGTAGGAGGCATAAACGAGCAGTTTCAATCTGATTTAGTAGACATGCAATCCCTGTCTTCTTTGAATGATGGATATAGGTATTTACTGACATGTATTGATATTTTGTCTAAGTATGCATGGGCCATACCGTTAAAAGATAAAAAAGCTTCAGGTATTAAACGAGCTTTCGAAAAAATATTTTCGGAACGTAAGCCGCAAACCCTGCAGTGTGACGATGGGAAGGAGTACACAAATAAGCTTGTACAGGATTTCTTAAAAAGGCAGAAGGTTCACTTTTTCACAACTAATAACTCCACAAAAGCTTCAGTAGTAGAACGCTTTAATCGTACACTTAAAACGAAAATGTGGAAATATTTTACTGAAAAGAATACAAAGAGATATATTGATGTAATCGATAAATTAGTACACAGTTATAACCACACATGGCATCGTAGTATTAAAATGGAGCCAGCATCAGTAAACTTCGATAACCAAAGTCAGGTTTGGAAAACATTGTATGCAAACGACAAAATTTCTCCAATGAAATCTGACTTGAGTGTCGGCGATACCGTTCGTATAAGTAAAGAGAAACTACGTTTTGAGAAAGGATACGAACAAAATTGGACGAGAGAAATTTTTACTATTCATAAAATCATACACCGAGTGCCTGTTGTCTATAAATTAAAAGATTTAGCAGGAGAAATCATAAAAGGAACATTTTACAAACAAGAACTACAAAAAGTTTCGGATTCTGGTTTTTATCCTGTGGAGAAAGTTTTGAAGAAAAAGAAACGTAATGGAAAAGTTCAATATTTTGTGAAGTTTCAAGGCTATCCGGAAAAATTCAATGCATGGGTTAAAGATATTCGAATGATATAAATAGAGTATACATCATACTTACCGTTCATTTCATCAAGAGATGTCGTTCTATATCACACTCATCAGCGACAGCTCTATGAGCTTTTTCCCAAATAATAAAATATCGCAATTTACAACTCAACTGCCCACCCCCATAAATTTAAAAGGTGAATGGGAAATGGCTTTGGTCGATTTTATTTATCCGCATACATGGTATAACGTTAGAAATGATAATAATTTGTTTGGTTTTGACTTGGGGGATGGAAAATTGGAAGGTAGGAGAGTTCCTTCTGGATGTTATGAAACCATACAGGATCTCATTAAAAGTATGACGATACCGTCGCATAAAAATAAGATTGAATTTCATTTTCACCCAGTTACGAAAAGAGTTACAATCAAGACAGATAAAAAATCGAAAGTAGTTCTTTATGAAGGTGTAGCTGAACTTTTAGGGTTTGAACCAGGAGAATATACAGGATTGCAACAAAGTCCTTTTGTGGCTGACCCAAAGTCATCGTTTCCCGTGATGTATGTGTATTGTGATCTCGTGGAGCCTCAAATCGTAGGTGATGTACAAGCCCCTCTTCTAAAAATTGTGTCTGTTGAAGGAAGCGATGGCGAAATTATTAATGCTCATTATTCAAGACCATTGTACGTACCAGTTATTCGTCAGCATTTCCAAACGGTACAAATTGATATCAGACTGCATTCTGGAGATTTAGTGCCTTTTGAAAGAGGTAAAGTTTTTGTAACCTTGCATTTCCGTTTACGACAGATCATATAAAAGAGCATTACGTTTAAATTAATCTCATTTTCCTTCTTGATTGCGATAAAGAAAGATCGGCAAAATGTTGGTGCCTTATACATGTTGTACACAAAAGTTCGAACATTATTATACAGGACAGACAGGAAATGGTTTACCTTACTATAGAGGAACGGTTTTACAGAGAGGATACGGTATAGGCGGATTTTTTGCTAAACTGTTTCGCAGTGCGATGCCATTTTTGATAAGTGGTGCCAAAACAATTGGAAAAGAAGCATTACGAACAGGGACTATGGTTGCAAATGATGTGTTATCAGGTGAAAATTTTAAATCGTCTCTTAAAACACGATCAAAAGAAGTCGGAAAAAAATTAGCTAGAAAAGCAGTTGAAAAAGCAGATGAAATGATTGGCCATGGAAAGCTTAAAAGGAAGCGGAGACCTGCGAAACACATCATTTCATCGAAAGCACGGAAGGTGCAAAGACGTGACATTTTTGACTGTTAATATACGCATTATACTATGGCTTTTCTTTTAAAGGACTCTCCCGAATGTGCTAAATCGGAATTAGAATTATTTCATCTCCCTCCTACTCAAACAGTTATTGAAAGAGGCCAATGGGTTGAATTTCACCCGCTTTCCAATGTTTCTGATGGAGGACCTGTAGAATTTAATGTTTCTGGAAGCGGAGAAGATTATCTTGATTTATCTCAAACTCAGTTATATGTCAAAGTAAAGATTTTAAAAAAGGACGGCAAACCCATTCCGGATAAATGTAAAGTTGGACCCGTCAATCTTTTTCTGCATTCCATGTTTTCCCAAGTTGATATTAGCCTGAACGATAGACTCGTTTCTTCAAGTAATAATGCCTATCCATACAGAGCCATGATAGAGAAATTACTGAATCACGGGTATGATGAAAAAACTTCTCAACTTTCCTCAGAATTATTTTTTAAAGATACTGCTGGTCGTATGAATGTTGTAGATCCTGCAGATGCAAATCCCAACGAAGGATTTAGTAAACGTGCAGAAATGACTAAACACAGTGCTTCAGTGGATATGATTGGTCGATTGCATCTGGATATGTTTCATCAAGAAAGACTCCTCCTAAACATGGTTGATGTGAAAATTAAACTGATTCGTAGTAAACCAGAGTTTTGTTTATTGGCGGGTGAAGGGGAGTTTAAAGTTTCCCTGGAACATGCTTCCTTATTTGTTCGTAAAGTACGCGTAAGTCCTGGCGTTGTCTTAGGACATGCTAAAAGCTTAGAAAAAACAACAGCCAAATACCCTATTAACAGAGTGATTTGCAAAACATATTCCATTCCTAGAGGCAATATGAGTTTTGTTCAGGATAATATTTTTACAGGGCAGATGCCCAATCGCATCGTGATCGCCTGTGTGGACAATGACTCATATAACGGCGACTATAAAAAGTCCCCTTTTGAGTTCAAACATTACAATATTAATTTCATTGGTGTCTATGTGGACGGTCAGCCCGTTCCTCACAATCCACTACAACCTGACTTTGAAAACAATTTATTTATTCGAGCTTATGAGAATTTATTTACGAATGCAGAAAACAAAGGCTTGTACCTTTCGAGATCAGAATTTTCACAGGGGTATTCATTATTTTGTTTTGAGCTGTCACCTGATTTATGTGATGGTTCACATCTTAATCTCATTCGTCACAGTAATTTAAGATTAGAAATTAAGTTCGGAACAACTTTGGCGCAAACAGTCTCTTTGCTAGTGTATGCTGAATTTGAAAATTTAATCGAAATCAACAAATCTCGCAATATTCTGTATGATTTTGGAAACTAATGAATTCATCGCAAATTCGTAGAATTTTATCTCGTGATCCTGTTTCGGCGAGATATTTTGCAGGCGTTTTCCCTTCCGACAAAATACCTGATATTCGAAACTTTCCCTGTGCATTAGTGATCAATACCGATAAACATGACGAAAAAGGATCCCATTGGCTAGCAATGTACGTTCAAGATAAGAAAACTCTGGACTTTTTTGATTCTTACGGACTTCCTCCCGAAACCTATGGAGAAGACATAACAAGATTTGTGAAGAAGTATCCCCGAATTCGTTGGAACAAGGCAATGCTTCAAAGTTTTACGTCCAATGTCTGTGGACAATATTGTATTTTCTTTCTTGTAAAACGATGTCAAGGACTTTGTATGAATTCTATTACCAATGTATTATCCAGAAAGAAGAATGATTTTCGAATGTATCAATTTGTCAAAAAAAGATATGGTGTAAACATGGTTTTTAAAAAATAAAAATATATTTCTCTTATTTTATGTGTGTGTGTTTATTTATTTATTTATTTATTTATTTAATTTCATCATGGATAGTGGATTAGATAAAAAAAAATCATTTGTTTTTAGAAAAAAAAATGCATACATAAAATTTTTTCCTAACAAGATCATACAAGTTATTGTGTTATTTCTGTGTAAAAAAATTAATTTGCCGAAATAGTCGAGAAACTATAAAATCTGAAGCTTTCATTCATTCTTGTCATTTAAATCATGGAATTACTCAAGTTAGTACATCCTTCTACTGTCCTTATCAGCGGGCCGACAGGTTCGGGTAAAAGCTTTTTTGTTAAAAAATTAATTGATTACAAATATTTTCATCCTATGCCCACAAGTATAATATACTGTTACGGAAGCTATCAACCCCTTTTCAATTCCATGAACGATGTACAATTTGAAGAAGGTTTACCCTCTAATCTTACTTCCCTAAAAAATGCTTTAATTATCATTGATGATTTGATGTCAGAATTAGCTTCTGATGTACGATTGAGCAAACTTTTCACAAAAGGCAGTCATCACCGAAATCTTTCCGTTATCTTTATAACTCAAAACTTGTTTCATCATGGCAAAGAAATGAGAAATATTAATTTAAATTCTCATTACATGGTACTATTCAAAAATCCTCGAGATAAAAGCCAGATAATGCATTTATCCAGGCAAATGTTTCCTGGTAAATCCAAGGCTTTTCAAGAAATTTTTAATGATGCTACTGCATTACCTTTTAACTACTTATTCATTGATTTAAGACCCGATTCTTGTGAAAGCTTGCGCATGCGCACTAAAATTTTTCCTGGTGATAAACATTATGTGTATGAACTTCGATAAATCATTTGCTCAGGGAACGGCATCAGGTGAACATGAACTCTGCTGTCATTGAATTTGAAGGTTTTCAGTTAAGCACGTACGATTTTGTTATTAAAGAACTCGCTTTTTATGCGGTTGATTCTGGATATCACTGCCGTTGGAATTTCCTCTCCCCACATTCTTGGGAGCAATTACCTCTCCTAAAAAGAAAGACATTTGCATGGTTGACTCATTACCGCCATGGTTTGCAATGGAATAGTGGTGATTTACCTTATTCAGCATTAGAACCTATACTTTCATCATTGTTTATATCTTATAAGAATGTTTACATCAAAGGACTAGAAAAAGCAAAGTTTCTAGAAAGGTTGTCTGGACGAAAGATTTTGAATCTGAATGATTTTAACTGTCCCAAGATTAATTTATTAAATATTTCAGAGGTAAACTGCCCAAGTCACAAACCCTATTTTAAACATTGTGCTTTAACGAAAGCTTTTACTTACGGTAAGCATATAAAAGAGAGATTAAGCTCATCGACCATCATTTGAACTCAGGATGTCGACCGTTGAACATCTGAAATTGTTAAGCAAGACAAAGCAAAAAGCAGCCTTTCTTAAAAAGTGTCCGAATAGCATTATAAAAGGTGTCTGTGAATGCGCCTTAAATCTTTTAAAGGGTAACATACCTGTCTCTAAACGTCAGAAAAATAGATTAATAGCTTATAAAAGAACATTGCGACGTCTGGGAGATAAGAAAGTACCTCTGTTTAAGAAAAGACGACTTCTCATTCAAAAAGGAGAAGGGTTTTTGTCTATACTTATTCCTGCTGCAGTATCAGTGCTCAGTACGTTGATCAATGGAGTTCGCTCGTAAATTCAGACTTGTTCCTGCTGACAGAGATCAAGAGTTTGCGGATGAGCATTTGAGTGATTTAGATAGACAGATTCAGACTATTTTGAAAAGAAAACTGGAGGATGATGAAAAAGCGAAGCTTTACACACAGATTTTGCAAAAGTTTGTATCATTCCCAGATATGAATACGGTCAAACCCCCTGAAGAACAACTCCCCCAGAAGCACTCTGAGAAGTCTTCTGATATAGAAAATGAAATTCTAAGTTCTATTCCTGAAAAACAAAAGAAAACTGCTGTTAAAATTATGGATTTTTTTAAACAAAATAAAGTTTCCTGTACAGAAAACAAAGAATTGAAAATAGATGATACTGTAATTAATGGATCAGATGTTGTTCAACTAGTCGTTTTTTTGCTGAGAGATAGAAGTCAAAAACCTATTGCTTTTGATCAGTTTCAAGAACTTTTAAATAAAATAAACTTTCCTCAAGATTTTATAAAAAACAAGTATTTGAAGAATGATCATAAAACTATTTATGCAAGACCTGAACCCTATCATAGAAAACGAAGATCATCTAATCACGTCCTTTTACCAATATCACCAGTACCATGGTTGAAAATGTAAAAAAATTACGTTTTGCAAATATAATGTATTTTATGAAACGAATAAAAAATGCTTATTTCAAAAATATTTATGTGTGTGATTGTGTTTTTTTCCTCATATTGCAAAAAAAAAAAAAATGTAATCGTTAAGATTGCTTTTTCCAGATTTATCTTGAGAAAAGAATTTTTTTGGAAATAATGTTTCAACGAAACAAAAAGAATATGTTCAGAAAATAAAAAAATATGTTTAGGAAAAAAATGTTTTGTGTTTGGAAAAAATCTTTCGTGTTTAGGAAAATAGATTTGTGTTTGAAAAAATGGTTTGTGTTTGGAATAAAATGTTTTGTGTTTGGAAAAAGTTTTATGTTTGGAATAAAATGTTTTGTGTTTGGAAAAAAGTTTTGTGTTAGGAAAAAATGTTTGTGTTTAGAAAAAAATGTTTTATGTTTAGGAAAAAAATGTTTTGTATTTCGAAAAAAAATATTTGTGTTTGGAAAAAGTTTTATGTTTGGAATAAAATGTTTTGTGTTTAGGAAAATAGATTTGTGTTTGAAAAAAATGGTTTGTGTTTGGAAAAAAAGATTTGTGTTTGGAAAAAGTTTTATGTTTGGAATAAAATGTTTTGTGTTTGGAAAAAGTTTTGTGTTAGGAAAAAATGTTTGTGTTTAGAAAAAAATGTTTTATGTTTAGGAAAAAAATGTTTTGTATTTCGAAAAAAATATTTCGTGTTTAGAAAAAAATGTTTTGTATTTCGAAAAAAATATTTCGTGTTTAGAAAAAAATATGTATGTTTGGAAAAAGTGATTTATGATTTAGGAAAAAATGTTTTGTGTTTGGAAAAATGATTTATGATTGGGAAACAAATGTTTAGGAAATTATTTTAAGTACAGTGAAAAGTATGGTGAGTAAAAAAAGTTTCGAGTACAGAAAAAATTATGTTTGAAAAAGTTTAGGAAAATTATTTTAAGTAAAAAAAGTTTTGAGTACAGTAAAATTATGTTTGGAAAAAGTTTTATGTTTTTAAAAAAAGTTTTGTGTTAGGAAAAAAATGTTTTATATTTAGGGATAAAAATGTTTTGTGTTTGGAAAAAATTTTATATTTAGGAAAATTATTTTTTGTGTTGAGGAAAAAAGTAATGTATTGTAAAAAAAAAATCAGTTCGATAAAAAAATGCACTAGAAAAAAATCTGTTCGATAAAAAATATGTATGTTTGGAAAAAGTGATTTATGATTTAGGAAAAAATGTTTTGTGTTTGGAAAAAATGATTTATGATTGGGAAACAAATGTTTAGGAAATTATTTTAAGTACAGTGAAAAGTATGGTGAGTAAAAAAAGTTTCGAGTACAGAAAAAATTATGTTTGAAAAAGTTTAGGAAAATTATTTTAAGTAAAAAAGTTTTGAGTACAGTAAAATTATGTTTGGAAAAAGTTTTGTGTTAGGAAAAAAATGTTTTATATTTAGGGATAAAAATGTTTTGTGTTTGGAAAAAATTTTATATTTAGGAAAATTATTTTTTGTGTTGAGGAAAAAGTAATGTATTGTAAAAAAAAAATCAGTTCGATAAAAAAATGCACTAGAAAAAAATCTGTTCGATAAAAAATATGCACTGGAAAAAGATTTAAGTTCAGTAAAAATATTAAAAGGATTAAGGTATAAAAAAATATTTTTTTATTTTCTGAACACAAACTTATTATTTTTAAAGAAAAGTTTTTGTAAAGTCCAACAATTTCTTTTTTATGCAAACCTGAAACATTCTTATTAATTTGATAAAAAACAAGACTAAGAAAACAGACAAAAGATATTATGTAAATATACATTTATTCAGATCTAAAATTTACAATGATAATTGTAAGAAATCATTTTCTTCTTGTGATTGTTGGTCTTCTCCAACATACATTTTTTGTACAGATTCTAATATTTTTGGGATAATTAATGAATCAAAAAATTCTTCTTGACCAAGTACATATTTAAAGTCAACAGTTAAGTTTTTTTTAACAATGTCTTTTGCAACATCACGCATGTTGATGGAATATAGTGCACTGTCAGAGAACTTTAACCATTTTTCAGTTCGAGTTTTTGTTACACAGTCATGCATAAAAGGTGCTTGATAAGACTCACGACATCCGAAACAGTTTATCAGTTCCGTAATTTTGATAGTAATGGCAGCAACCAAACACTTAGTCAGGGAATCAACAAGTTCTAAAAACGCGTCGGGGTTATCTGTTGGGTTAAACTGGAAATTGGCGTTGTCCAGTTCTTCATAAATATAGTAAGATATTGAGTATGTGATTAGTCCTTCTTTCAAACGATCCGTGATATTGCACATGTTATCAACTACCTTTTCAAACTCAGCAAGTGTTAGTACAACATGTTCAGATACGAATTGCATACTCATATTTTTTCTTTGGAAAAGTCTTTGGAGAACGTAAAGTTCCACACCATCCTTTACTTGTTTTGAAATGCACAAATCTGATTCAATAATTGTCATCTTTTCTGAAAATTTAGGATTTAATATAGTCTTGATTTCACGACACAAGGATTGCCAGACTTTGGGAGTTAGAGATACACCATCTTTAGTAGGCTGTAATTCACCGTCGGGATCAACAATATATCGTCTAATGTGAACACGGGTTTGCCCCAGAAAATAATTCACGGAAAGAAAGTTCTCTCCACCTAGGTATTTCATATCCTTCGAATTATGCCATTTAACCTTTTCTACAAATGATTGAACCTAAAAGAGAGAGAGCCAAAATAAGTAAAAATAATTAAAAGAATTAAAATTTATTAGTATGAATTGAAAAAAGTATTAATTTTAAAAAATCAATTAAAAAACTTACCGTAGTTTGATAATTCTTCGTTTTCTTGTTGCTTTCTTTAATTTCAACAAGTTTACGCTTGCTTTTGTTGATGTTAAGTCCGTCTTCCATGACGAAAAACAATAAAAATAACTAAAATAAAAGCGAAGAAAATTCACAAGACAACAAACGATACAACACTGAGCATGAAAATCCAAGCAACTGATCCATACAACTGTTGTCAGATGCTGTATGAGAAACTTTTTTCATTACCGGTTACAGTTAATCGTAATCCACACAACTCAACTTCACACATGGTTACAGTTAAACACCATCTAGATCCGAAAAACAACTCAACTCTACAAATAGTCCTCTTATTTGCTCGTCTAGGGTGAAATCAATACATGACGTCACATTCATGTTCGAACATAAACCATCTTGTCTAAATCACGTGTTGCAGAAATTAAAAAATAATCAGTTTCTTAAAAAGTTCTAATTAAAAAACTTCCGTTAAAATTCAATTCAAAAAGCTTAAAATCAATTTAAAAATAATCAGCTTAAAATTTTTTTATTTTAATTAATTCATGCAATTAAATAAATTCGAATCGCCGATTACGTCATTATGAAAATAATGCATTCAGTAAAAAGGTTCCCAATTAAAAATAATCAATTAAAAAACAAAAATAGCTTTGAAACCGGTTAAAAATTCTGAACTAATCATCCATTAAATTCGTTTAAATTAAAATAAAACATAAACTCGCTTATAATCCATTCATAAAATAATTAAGTTTTAGTTATTTCATTCAATGAAATTAAATTGAAATCCTTTGTTTAAAAAACATTATTAATCCCTCTTATAGCAGAAGAATCCATTCGAAACTTCCTGCCAACCGTCGTCAAAAAAATCACCCCTCGTCTTAGAGCATGTGTTCGGACACGCCCACCTGTCAATCAAAAATGGGAACACTCCGTTTTGTCCCTTACCCACCTGTCCATCCAACTAAAAAACAACCCTTGCCTCGAACCGTTGAAAAAATTTACCCCTCGTCTTATACTTCGTGCTCGGACACGCCCACCTGTCCATCCAACGACCCCGCCCCTTTTTGTCCCACACCCGTCTTATAGTTCGCCATCGGACACGCCCACCTGTCCATCCAACGACCCCGCCCCTTTTTGTCCCACACCCGTCTTATAGTTCGCCATCGGACACGCCCACCTGTCCATCAAACGACCCCGCCCCTTTTTGTCCCACACCCGTCTTATAGTTCGCCATCGGACACGCCCACCTGTCCATCAAACGACCCCGCCCCTTTTTGTCCCACACCCGGCTCTACATACTACTATCGTTCAATGTTCAACCAATCTTTAGAGTAAAGTTCACAATTTTCTACATGCTTTCATTATTTTTATTGATAAGCTGACCGGATCGGCGTTTCCCGGGGCCCGTTATAAAAACCTTAAACAAAACTCAAATTTGCATGATTTTATGTCTTTTGAAAATCTTTTAAATGAACCTAGTTTCGGGTACCTCATTGCCTTCCGCAGTGTCTAATGTGTTCCCAAGAAACCTCTTTCCGAACCAACCTGGGTCCCCGCTACCTAAAGCAGCATGTACCGGAAGTGCTCCGCACGTGCCAAAGACAATCAAAAGCCAAGTTCAGTGAGCCAAACCTTGTAGTAATCAAGCCCATAGAACACGATAAATGAATGCACCATTGTTGTTTTAAAATGCTGATAACTGAAGTCTAAGGTAAAATTTCATAATACAGAAAGTAGGTGAATTGTAATCTAAGTTGAATGAACCTGTTGAAATAGGGCCCTTAGAATCCGCGAAAAGAATGAGCCCCCAAGTGGTGGTAGGTGCCCCTTCCCCTGTAAATTTCACAAATTACCTTTAAAATTAACACGATATTTAATAAATGGATGAAATCCCTTATCTATATAGTTATCTTTAAAGTAACACGATTTTTATTTTACGGCTGTAGTGAGCAAACGTCAGGGCCGTAGCAAGGTCTTCAGAGCCCTTCCCCCCCCCCAAAAAAAAACATATTTTTCGGCCCCCCCCCCCTCTAAGATTTTAGAGAAATATCTATATTTAATTTTCCACTCGAGTTCCATTGTATAACAACACCAGCGAAGTTTCGCTGGTCGAATTTTCCAAAACGAACTTCAAATTGAACGAATTTGTAGTTAGGCTGCACTGCTTTCGGCAGCGTACACCCATAGGGGCTATGTCCGCTCCGATCTCGAATTATACGAACCTTGAATTATTGTAATTTTTTTTATTTATATCCAGATTAAATTCAAATTTTCAACATTTCGTTCACGTTGCTGCAGGAACAGATTTGATATTTTTACAATGTGAATTTAATCAAAGGACTTGCAAAATTTAACTAAGAATTCTTCCATTTAAGAAAAAAATGTCAAAAAAAATCGCCGAAGAACGCGAAAGAACGCCAAAAATTGCATAAAAATTTTCAAAGTTCATAGAAATCAAACTTTACTCATATTGGGTTAAAAGATTAAAACCGTTTTTTTTTTTTTTTTTTTTTTACGAATATTAAAAAAACTACCAGAAAAGTGAAAAAAAGCTAAAAATCACATAAAATTCTCGAAAATTTTAAAAACAGCAGAGGACAAAATTTGGCAAAAAAGTTTGAAACTGAATTCCTTTTACAAATGTATAATTGCTAAGTATTGTTCATAAACAAAATAAATAAATAAAAAATATGGAAGTCGTTTTCGTATTTTCAATTTTCTCTTCAGTTTGACAATGCTATCCGCGTGGCCCAGACAGATTTTCTTTAAGCAGAAAATATTCACTTATAACAATTTTTTTCCCTCTCGGATTGGTGCCTTTTATTAAATACATATATATGTACAGATTTACTAATTAAAAAAATAAATAAATACTTTCGGGATGTGGTTTTCATATATTCCGGTTTTCTCCAGTTTAAAATTGTCACCCAAGTTGAAATTTAAGAAGAAAAAAAAATACCTTCGGATAGAAGGTACCTTTCTTTAGGCAACGAAGACGGGTTTCCTAGTAGCTAATAATAAAGACAGACGTTTGTCTGTCCAGAGTTTTTCTTTGTCTAACAAGATGTTTTTCTGTTTCAAAAAGATGTTCTGTTTCACAAGATGTTTTTCTGTTTCAAAATTTGACAGGAAGGTTACCTGTATGCCTGAAGTTGCTCGAAACAGGTTTTTAAATTTTTTCATTCGAATTTTTTTCATTTAATTTTTTACGATATTTTTTCGAGTTTCGTGCTTTTTCCCCCACATTCATAAAAGGAATCTATTTTCAATCCATCTTTCCATTTTAGCCGAATATAGTAAAGTAGTCTTCTTCGATTTTTAAATATTTCGCGAATTTTTTATGTGATTTTTAACTTTTTTTCGCGTATTTTTTGACATTAGTAAAAGGAATCAGGTTTCAGTCTTTTAGCCCGATGTACTAAATTTTGTCCTTTGCGATTTTTGAATTTTTCACGAACGTTTTTTTCCCCCTTTTTAAGACCCCCGTGATTAGAAGAGATTTTATCTCACATTTGAAGAAACTTTCGTCTTTAGAAAGGAAAATTTCTAGAAATTTTGATGTTTTATTCGCGACTTCTTCGTGTTATGAAGGAGAAAGTCATGCGTAAAAGTTCAGTTTCTAATAGGGAAAAGTACAATGCAGCAAAGTTGGCGGAACACTCCTGTGATTTGATTTGACAAAAATGCATCTTCAAATTTAGTAAGGATGTTAGATAATTTTTATGTTAGATTGGTGAGTTTTCTATATTTTCGCGGAAAATGAGAAAATCAAATCAAAGCTTTTTTTTGTGTGTGTGTTTGAATGAAAGAAAAAGTTACGGAAAAAATCCTTCAATTTACTGATTTCTTTCTTTCTTTCTTTCTTTCTTTTTTCTTGGAGAGACAGTGTAAAAGGAACCCAGTTTCTATCTTTTATCCCAATATAGTAAAAATTTTGCCATCTGCGGCACGGATTTTTGACATCCCTAAAAGGAATCAGGTTTCAGTCTTTTAGCTCAATATAGAAAATATGTCCATAGAAATTTCTGAATTTTTTACGAACGTTTTATGTGATTTTTAACATATTTTTGTCTTTCACGGCAATTTTTTCACATTCGAGTTAAATCTTTTGGCTCGATATAATCAATTTTCTCTTAGCGATTTTTGAATTTTTGCCCAATTTTTTATAAGATTTTTACACATTTGTTTCGCGTTTTGCGGAGTTTTTTGACATTTTTTTTCTGAAACCGAAGAATTATCCAGTAGATTTTGCTGCTGTCATAATTAAGCTGAAGTGGAAAAATAACAAATTTGTTCCTGTAGCAACGTGAGCTACGATGCTGGAAAAGTATACTTTTATCTGGACACTATCACTTTTATCGAAAAAATCATCGAAATTCAAAAAATATCGAAAAATTCAATGATTGTTTGATTCAAGATCGGAGCGGGAATATCCGGAAAAGGTTTACGCAGCGAAAGGCAGTGAAAGCCTCCAAAAAATAGGTTCTTTTTTTTAAAAAAGCAATTAGCGAAGCTCTGCTAGTAGATTAAATAAATACACAATGTAATTTATGTATAGTTAACATAAGTAATTTATCGAGACAAGAGAAATGAAATGTTCAAAACGAAACAGGTCGAACATAAGTGGATAGGCGGCATATGCAATGCACATAGATGCCCGCTTATTGGGGTCCCCAACGAGATTAAGAAGCATATATTTTTTGAACATTTGAAAAAAAAAATGCGGCTTAAAAGTTTTGAATCTTGAGTTCCGAATTTTGCTCACTTTTAAGAGCGGCCCCCAAAAAGAAAATTTATAAAGTATTTAGAGCCTGCAAAACTTCTTTCATCTGGGCACCTTTAAAAAGAATGGTAGCTATAGAAAAAAAGGGCATATCTGTTTTGGTTAAAAGAAGTAATAGTATTAAGAAAGTTTTTAACCTTATTGGGGTCCCAACGAGATTAAAAAGCATATTTTTAAAACATTTGAATAATAAAAAGTCCTTCCGGCTAGTGCCGGGAGGAAGAGGTAGCTTTCAGAATCCTTATTTAAAAAAAGCCAACTTATATCATGCAAACACACGAAGCTCAATTTAGTGGAAACCGAATATAGGAGATTCAATACTAATTTTTATCAATATAATGAATGAGAATTTCGCGAAATTAGTCAGCTTTATCCAAGCTTCTTTTCTTTAAAGTAACTTATATTTGGCTGCCAAATTCGGTAATTTCTTAAAGTGCCTGTCATTTTAAGACAACATGGTGGATGAGGCTAAGCAGTGCACTTGGTCAAGACCTTAGTAAATGCTGTGCACATGCTCACTCACATCGTAATCGGTTAATATATAGGAGTGCTGTCGCATGCAAAAAATCAGATTTTTCAAAATGCCACCCACAATAGAAATTGAAACTGCTATATCTGAGCCATTTTTTAAGGTAAAGACAAACAAAAAATGCTCCTGAATCCTTATATCAAGATCAAATACTTAAGAAAGAATCCTTTTTCAATTTCTATTTTTTTTGCACCTCACTTTAAATATATATATATATTTTAATTTAATGCCCGCCATTTTGAAACAAGATGGCTGATGAATCTGGCCAGCGAACTTGGTCGAGGTGTTGATGTATACTATCCACATGCCTTCTTACATCGAAATAGGCGAATACGTGTGTTATCGCATGACAAATGCAAGATCGTTTCAAAATGTTAGCCATGCTAGAAATTCAAAGTGCTATAAATCAACCATTTTTTAAGATATCAACAAAAGAACAAATTTTAAGAAACAAAAACTGCTCCGGAATCTTTGTATCAAGGCCAAACACATAAAAAAAATCTTTTTCATTTTCCAATTTTTCAATACCTCATTTTGAATTTTAAATTTAATTTTTTTAAATGGCAACCCTTTTGAAACAAGATGGCGAATGAAGCTGGCCAACGAACTCGGTCGAGACAATGGTATGTACTATGTACAGACCAAGTTACATCCAAATAGGTTCATAAATACGCCTGTTATCGCGTGACAAAAATCCGGTCGTTTTAAAATGTCAGCCACAAGAGAAATTCAAAATGCTATTACTCAGCCATTTTTTTTAGATATAGACGAAAGAAAAACTGTTCCGAAATCTTTGTATTAAGGTCAAACACATACAAAAAAAATCTTTTTCATTTTCCAATTTTTTGGTATCTCATTTAATTTTTTTTATTTCTTTATTTTTTTAAATGGCCGCCATTTTGAAACAAGATGGCGGATGAAGCTGGCCAACGAACTCGGTCGAGATATTTGTATGTACTATGTACACACCAAGGTACATCCAAGTCGGTTCATAAATACGCCTGTTATTACGTGAGAAAAATCAGGACGTTTCAAAATGTCAGCCACGCTAGAAATTCAAAATGCTATAACTCAGCCATTTCTTAAGATATAGACGAAACAAAAACTGCTTCCGAATCTTTTTATCAAGGTCAAACACATAAGAAGAAAATATTTTTTCAATTTTCAATTTTTGGTACCACATTTCAAATTTAAATTTTTCTTAAAAATTTAAATGGCCGCCATTTTTAAACAAGATGGCGGGTGAAGCTGGCCAACGAACCCGGTCGAGACATTGGTATGTACCACGGTAAGTAAAACACTCGGTAGGGTTCACGAAAAGATGCGCAGTAGTTCATGACGTCACTGGTACCCAACGTCCAGCACTTCCTGTATCTGGACTGGACATTCATTTTCACTCCTCTCTTATCTATTTCTCTTTTCGCGATAAGGAGTGCTATTTTTTTCGTTAGTGCAATCATTTTATGCCTTATGCTATTTCCTATTTTTTGCAAGCGGTGTTTAATTAATTAAAATAATTAGAGATGCCTTGTTGTGCCGTTTCTGGTTGTACCAATCATACCAGAAATTCCAAAGTCTATGGAATTACATTTCATCGATTCCCAATAAATGACGTAGTGCGAAAACAGTGGCTACAAGCATGCAAAAGAGCTGACAATTTCTGCATTGATAATGCAAGAGTCTGTTCAATTCACTTTGAAGAATCAGATTTTGAAAGGGATTTGAAGTCAGAACTGCTTGATTTGAAGCCTACACGAAATTTAAAGCTTAAATCGGTTCCCCACTTAAAAATACCCAGCTTTTCATCAAATAATAAAAATACTGGAAGAAGGGAACGAGCTGAAAAACGAGATACCAGAAAGGAAATAAACTTCTTGTTAAATGCGAAAGAATATGATCCTGATTCATTTTCGCTCTCCTCAGAACAAGAAAATAATGACACATCTCTAAGAAATCCATCAGATATTGAATTAGATTCAATAAAAAGAGAAAGTCAACATTTAAAGGAATTAAATAAAGAAATTTTGTGCGAAATGGAAAATGTAAAATTAGAAAACTCCCATTTAAAAGAAATTTTAAAGCAGTATGAGTCGCAATTTTCATCTTCGCAGCAGCAGATTATTTTGAAAGGTAAATGCGTTTCTTGGAACAAAGAAGATATTTCGAGAGCCATAGCCTTAAGATGCATATCAAAAAAAGCTTTTATTTATCTAAAAGAAGAGTATAAATATCCTTTGCCTAGTGAAAGTACACTGAAACGCCGTCTTCAACATTGCGTTATAAAACCAGGATTTATAGATCTCAGTCTCAGTGTCCTGAAAGCTCAAGCAATGGGTTTTACTGATATAGAAAAGGACGTTGTAGTAAGCTTCGACGAAATGAAAGTGAAAACTGATCGATGCTATGAATCCGTACAAGATAAAGTTTTAGGACCTCATTCCGCTGTGCAAGTTGTGATGGTACGAGGACTCATAGGAAAATGGAAACAACCCATATACTATGAATTCGACAAACCAATTGGCAAAGATTTATTTTTTAGTATCGGGGAACAGGTTGAATTGACAGGACTTCGAGTACGGGCATTCGTAAGTGACATGGGTCCTTCAAATCAAAAACTGATATCAGATTTAGGTATCAAACCAGGTTGCACACATTTTAAAAATCCTTTTTGTGAGGATAGAAATATCTGGGCATTTTGTGATGTCCCTCATGCGCTTAAACTTCTGAGAAATCATCTGATAGATAAAGGCTATCAACTAGCAAATGGAAAAACAGTTACGAAAAGCATTTTACAACAGCTTATTGAAAAGCAAAAAGACAGCGATCTGAAATATACATATAAAATTAACAACGACCATATTATATTAACCAATACAGAGAGGCAGAATGTAAGAAAAGCTGCTGAATTGCTTTCAGGCACTGTTGCATCTGCCATTGAATATGTCCTGCCAGGAAACAGTCATGTGGCAGAATTTATAAAAATAGTGAATGATGGTTTCGATGTATTAAATTCTAGAGTACCTCATCACCGCACCAATAAACTAAAAAGTGCATATGGAACAAATATAAATGAGCAGAATATAGCTTTAAAAAAATTATATGATCTATGCGCATCTATTCGTGTCATTGGAAAAAAAAAAACTTGCTGCCATTCCAGAAAGGCCTTTTGATTTCAATTTGTAGCCTTCAAGGACTATATGCAGAGTTAAAATCTGAAAGTTATTCATATCTCATGGCTTCAAGATGCAACCAAGATGTTTTGGAATCCTTTTTTTCTTTTATAAGAGGTTTTGGTAAATTTTATGATCATCCTTTACCAACAGCTGTCAGCCAAAGAATAAAGTTTCTGCTTCTGAGTCGAAGCTCAAAAGCTATCATTTCTAATGGAAATTGTTCTGAGGAAGAAGATACGACCACATTAAGTGCCGACATTATATTAAATTTAGAAAATGATGATCCTAATGAACATGAAGAACAATCAGCAGTAAGCGCCTTGGAAGATGACATGTCAGGTGAAGATGATTCATTATTAGACGTTTACGAATCGAGAACTAATAATAATGAAAATCATATTTATCCATCATCAGGAGAAAACCCAGATTTAATAAAAATGTTGGCAGGATACATCGCCTTTAGAATCAAAAAGAAAAATATTCCTAAAATATTCGAATATGGTAATCCAACCAATCAATTACCAACTCCGAATAAGGACTGGCTCTCTTCAATTTCAAGAGGATATGTAATGGAACCGACAGAAAAATGGCTTCAAATTGTTTTTAAAATGGAAGAGGAATTTCAAAAATTCCACGGTAACGATTTAAGAAAAGAATGTGGCGTGATGAGAAAATTGACAAACATTTTAAAAAACTTATTTTCCGAAATAGATGATTTTCCAATTTCATGCTATGTTCGTACAAGAACTTTCATCAGATTAAAATCGCTCAATAAAAAGAGATCACTAAAGAGACATTATAAATTCTCCAGTTCTGATGAATCAAGAAAAAAAATCTAAGAAATTATCTAAAGTGCAATAATAATTCATTATGGTGAGTGGCAAATTTTTATCAATGAAATAATAGCACAACTATTTCTTTTTAACTGATATTTTTACTTTCTTTATACTGAAGCATGTAATTTAGAGCAACAGTTGAAAAAATATATATATATATTTTTAATAATTTGACGTTTATGCTCTCTATAAAGACTATTCTAATAATTTTCAATAATTTTATAATTTAAATTTCTGTATTAGTGCATGTAAACAAATTTAGGGAGAGGTTTCTAAAAATTATCTAAAGTTTATTGCTATTGTTTAAAAAATTGTTACTTTTTTTTTCTTTAAAATATTTATGGATTCCAAAAAAAAAAAAAAAAGCTTTTCTTATATTTATCCAAAGTTGCTTTGAAAATTGTATAGTATTTTTTAAATTGTGTTGTAAGTATATAGTAAATATAGTATTAAAGTATACTGTAATGTTTTGAAAAATTATAACTTTATAACTTTGAAAAATGTTATTACATGAGTTCTGTGTTTTTAGAATGTTAATTCAAGAGTTTGTAAATATATAAAATTTCATAATACATATTAATTTATGAATAAATAATATATATATTTGAATAAAGTATACTGTAATGTTTCGAAAAATTATAACTTTGAAAAACGTTATTACATCAGTTCTGTGTTTTTAGAATGTTAAATCACGAGTTTGTAAATATATAAATATATAAAATTTCACAATACCTATTAATTTATGAATAAATAATAAATATATTTGAAAATATATAACATAATAATTATAAGCGCATTTTTCTCAAAGATTTAGGAATTTAAGCGAAAGTTTTCCGATTTTTCTCAAAGTATTTTGAATTAAAGCTAAATTGTAAAACATTATATTGAAAAGGTTTATCTAAAATAATGAAATAGAACCGAGAAAGTAGGGAAACTTTTGCTTTTTGCGCAAACGTGTTTAAATAAATTATTAATGATGTGTCGAAAGTTAATACTCCCAAAAACTAATAAACAGAAGATTGATCCTTTAAAATATTCTAAATGATAAAAACATAAATATATTAACTCTAATTTGAAAATGTTCAGTTAGTAGATGTTCCAAATATCCTTCACAGGATCTTAAATAAGTATATAATACTTTTTTATGAACGGAAAGCTTTATGCAAAGCGAAAAAATACGTTATCCAAGATTGGAGATGGGTTCCAGTGACGTCATAGGAGAAAACGAAACTTGCGCGAGAACCCTACCGAGTGTTTTACTTACCGTGGTATGTACTATGTATAAACGAAGTTACATCCAAATCGGTTCATAAATACGCCTTTTATCGCGTGACAAAATTCAGGACGGTTCAAAATGTCAGCCACGCTAGAAATTCAAAATGCTATAACTCAGCCATTTTTTAAGATATAGACGAAACAAAAACTGCTCCGAAATCTTTGTATAAAGGTCAAATACATAAGAAAAAAATATTTTTCCATTTTCAATTTTTTGGTACCACATTTCAAATTTTAATTTTTTAAAAAAATTTTAAATGGCCGCCACTTTGAAACAAAATGGCGGATGAAGCTGGCCAACGAACTCGGTCGAGAGATTGGTATGTACTATGTACACACCGAATTACATCCAAATCGGTTCATAAATACGCCTTTTATCGCGTGACAAAATTCAGGACGTTTCAAAATGTCAGCCACGCTAGAAATTCAAAATGCAATAACTCAGCCATTTTTTAAGATATAGACGAAACAAAAACTGCTCCGGAATCTTTGTATAAAGGTCAAATACATAAGAAAAAAATATTTTACCATTTTTAATTTTTTGGTACCACATTTCAAGTTTTAAATTTTTTTTAAAATTTTAAATGGCCGCCATTTTGAAACAAAACGGCGGATGAAGCTGGCCAACGAACTCGGTCGAGACATTGGTATGTACTATGTACACACCGAATTACATCGAAATCGGTTCATAATTACGGGAGTTACAGTGTGACATAGGTCAGATATATATATATATATATATATATATATCAATTTTGAACGGAGGCTAGTTTCGGGGTCTGGGGGTCATGATCGATGAAAATATACCAAAATTTTTTGAAATCGCTTTCCTCCGAACGGCTGCAATAGGTAGCTTTTTTGTAAAGAAAGCTACCTAAAATTGGGCCTAAAAGTTTTGAATCTTGAGTTCCAGCTTTTCCTCACTTTTATGGGCGGCCCCAAAAAAGTCAATTAAAAAAAGTATTTAGAGCCTGCAAAATTTCTTTCATCTGGGCACCTTTAAAAAGAATCGTGAGTGTAGAAAGAAAGCACATTTGGTTGAAGGAAGTAATAGTATTAAGAAAGTTTTGAAACTTATTGGGGCCCCCAACGAGTTTAAAAAGCATATTTTTAAAACATTTGAATAATAAAAATGGGGCATAAAAGTTTTGAATCTTAGGCTCCAGCTTTTACTCACCTTTATAGGGGGCCCTAAAAAAGACAATTAAAAACGAATTTAGAGCCTGCAATTTTTTTTTTCATCTGGGAACCTTTAAAGAGAATGATGGCTATAGAAAAAAGGGCATGTCTGTTTTGGTCAAAAGAAGTAATAGTATTAAGAAAGCTTTGAACCTTGTTGGAGTCCCCAACGATATTAAAAAGCACATTTTTAAACTATTTGAATAATAAAAATTGGGCCTAAAAGTTTTGAATCTTGAGTTCCAACTTTTCCTCACTTTTATAGGGGCTCCCAAAAAAGTTAATTAAAAAATTATTTAGAGCCTGCAAAATTTCTTTCATCTGGTCACCTTTAAAGAGACTACTGGCTATAGAAAGAAAGCACATATCTGTTTTGGTCAAAAGAAGTAATAGTATTAAGGGAGCTTTGAACCTTATTGGGGCCCCCCAACGAGATTAAAAAGCATATTTTTAAAACATTTGAATAAAAAGATGGGACCTAAAAGTTTTGAATCTTAGGCTCCAACTTTTCCCACCTTTATAGGGGGCCCTAAAAAAGACAATCCAAAAGAATTTAGAGCCTGCAAAATTTCTTTCATCTGGGAACCTTTAAAGAAAATGCTGGTTATAGAAAGAAAGAACATTTGTTTGAAGGAACTGATAGTATTAAGGAAGTTTTGAAACTTATTGGGACTCCCAACGAGTTTGAAAAGCATGTTTTTTAAACATTTGAATAAAAAAGTGAGGCCTAAAAGTTTTTAATCTTGGGCTCCAACTTTTCCTCCCGTTTATAAGGGGCCCTAAAAAAGACAATTCAAAAAGAAATTAGAACCTTCAAACTTTCTTTCATCTGGGAACCTTTAAAGAGAATACTGGCTATAGAAAGGAAGTGCATAACTGTTTTGGTCAAAAGAAGTAATAGTATTAAGAAAGTTTTGAACCTTGTTGGGGCCCCCAATGATATTAAGAAGCATATTTTTAAAACATTTGAATAATAAAAATGGGGCCTAAAAGTTTTGAATCTTGAGTTCCAACTTTTCCTCACTTTTATTGGGGGCCCCCAAAAAGACAATTTAAAAAGTATTAAGAGCGTGCAAAATTTCTTTCATCTGGGAACCTTTAAAAAGAATAATGACTATAGAAAGGAAGCACATTTGGTTGAAGGAAGTAATAGTATAACGAAGTTTTGAAACTTATTGGGTTCCTAAGTGAGTTTTAAAAGCATATTTTAAAAAAATTTGGATCAAAAAATGGGCTTAAAAGTTTTGAATCTTGTGCTCCAACTTTTTCGCATTTATATAGGGGGCCCTAAAAAAGAAAATTCAAAAAGAATCTAGAGCCTGCAAAATTTCTTTCATCTGGACCCCTTTAAAAAAATGGTTCCTGTAGAAAAAAAGCGCATATCTGTTTCGTTTGATGGAAGTAATAGTATTAAAGAAGTTTTGAACCTTTGGTTTAACCTTTTTCGCCCATTGATAGGTGCACCCCATAAATACTAAAATGCCATTTTATTTTTTAAGTAGAATTTACAACTTACAGCCTTCAAAATCTTTTATAAAAAATGGTGGATATAGAAGAAAAGCACATATCTGTTTTTTATTTCTAAATCTAATCAAGATCTTTGACAAAAAAAAAAAAAAAAAAAAAAAAAAAAAAAATGAATTTCGATAAAACAAAATAAAATGTTATTAAAAATTCATAAAAAAAAAAATTTAAAAAGTAAAAAAAAAAAATAAATAAATAAAATAAAAAAACATTCGGCTGAAAGGTACAATAGCTCACTACTGGGCCCCTGACTTTGCTCAGGCACCCCCCAAATGGGGGGTATGGGGGGCGGTCGCTACGGCCCTGGCAAACGTAAGTTTTTTGCCCAAAAAGGGGTTAATGCTCGAAAAAGGTGGCAGCTGAGGTAAAAAGAATGACCGAGGCCTGGGGCCGAATTCTTAACTGGAATGCAGTTGGGTATAAGAAATATTTTTAGTTGTTTTAAAGTAGCAGGAGGGCGCTAAAACCATGTAACAGAAAATTGTAATAAAATCGGATCGTTTTTTAAAGAAGCAGCAACAAAGCCCCCGAGAAGGAGATTAATATTCAAAATTGGTAGTAACTGAAGGCTGAGAAATTTTTTTGTCGTTCATGTAGTAGCTGGAGGACCTAAGAAGTTGCTAGAAGAAAAAAGCTAGTGAATCGGACTATTTTTAAGGGAGTTATACAAAGAGCCAGAAGGAGGCCAACTGATAGTTAAGAGCAGGGCCCTAACATGAAAACATGTTAAATGGACTTAGTTTTTAGCACTTTAGATCTTCAATTACTCAAAATTAAGCATAGGTATGAGTTAATCATTATAATAACATTTTGAAGATATTCTCAAAAGGATTTATGTTTAAAGGGCCACGGATCGGGGCCCTACGTGACCCTAGGGTGCCCCAAGATTTTAACTGGAATCTAGAAACAAGGGAATAGCTAAATGGAAAATCGGTTCCAAAAATGAAGATCAGGCTATTAAGAGGGGGCAATTAATTTATGGCGCAAAAACTTCAAAGGTCTCGATACTAGACCCCAAGGTGCCCGAGATTTAACTGGCATGTAGCATGTAGTTGAAAATGAAGATTATTTTTTAGTAGTTTCTAAACTAATCGGAGGACGCTAGAACTACGTTAAAGAAAATTGCATGCGCTTCGGATCATTTAAAAAAAAAAGCTGCACAAAGGGCCCAAAGAAGGCGATTAATATTCAAAATTGGTAATTGTTGAAGTGTGATTTTTTTTTTTTTTTTTTTTTTTTTTTTTTTTGTCGTTTATGTAGTATCTGGAGGACCTAAGAAGTTGTTAGAGAAAAAAAAAAAGATAGTGAATCGGACTATTTTCATGAGAGCTATAGTAGAGGGCCCAAAAGGGGCCAACTGACAGTTAAAAGCAAGGCAAAAACATGAAAACATGTTAAAATGTCTTATAACTTAACGGTTTAGATGTATAATTAGCCAAAACTATTATGTATAATGAGCCATAGGGTATGAATTATTCGTTAGAATAATATTTTAAAGAAATGCACAAAAAATTGGGTAAATGCTTCAAGAAAGACCCTAGGGTTCCAATAAAAATTTGAGGGTGTTGGTCCTAGAAGAAGAGTTCAAGACTCAACTTTAAAAGTATGCACTGAGAAGGTGAGAAAATTAGGGGGTGAAAAATGCATAGCGCATAAAATGTTCAAGGGCCCTGGTCTGGGCCCTACATGACCATACGAGGCTCCAGGGTCTTAACTGGAATGTAGAAATGTGAGGATAACTAAATGGAAAAAGGGTTCCAAAAATGAAGAAGGCAATTTATTAACAATTTATGGTGCAAAAACTTCAAGGAGTCCTATACCGGGGTCCAAGGGCCAGGAACATAACTGGCATAAAGATATTTTTAGTAGTTTTTAAAATAATCGGAGGACGCTAGAACTATATTATTGAAAATTGCAAGCAATTTGGATCATTTTTTTAAAAAGCTGCACCAAGGGCCCCAAGAAGGCGATTAATATTCAAAATTGGTGGTAGCTAAAGTCTAAGAAATATTTTTGTTGTTCATGTATCATGTATCTGGAGTATCTAAGAAGTTGTTAGAAAAAAAAAAAATGCTAGTAAATCGGGCCATTTTTAAGGAAGCTATAATAGGGAGCCCAAAAGGGTACAAATGGTAGTTAAAAACAGGACCCTAATATGAAAATATGTTAAACAGTTTTAGTACTTTGTGCATAGATCTTCAATTAGTCAAAATTAAGCATAGGGTATGAATTATTGGTTAGAATAATATTTTAAAGAAATGCACAAAAAATTGGGTAAATGTTTAAAAATTGACCCTAGGGCACCATTTAAAATATGAGGGTGTTGGTCTGGGAAGAATAATCCAAGGCTCAACTTTAAAATTTTGTACTAAGAAGGTGAGAAAATTAGGGGGTGAAAAATGTTTGGCGCACAAAAAACTCAAGGGGCCCTAGGCCAGGCCCTACGGCACTCTAGGGTGCACCAGGATCTAAGCTGGAATGTAGAAACGTGAGAATAACTAAATGGAAAAAGGATCCCAAAAATGAAGATCGAATTAAAAGGAAGTAATTTATTAACAATTTATTTGCACAAAAACTTTAAGGGATCCTGTATCGGACCCCAAGGGACCAGGGAATAGAAAGGCGGGAATAACTAAACGGAGAAAGGTCCCTCAAAATGAAGAAGATTGGATAAAAAGGGGGCAAGCCATTAACACTATAGTGCATAAAAACTTAAAGGGGCCCAGGGCCACAGCCCTTAAAAAATAATCCTGAGCCTCAGGTGCATCAGGACCAGTTTTGGACTATCCTCACCTAAATTTTCAGACTTCTACGTACCGTAGATTTCGCTAGCCATCGCGCACAGACAGAAACACACACAGACAGAGCGATACTTTGTTTTGTTAGTACAGATTACTAGGCATAAGGCGCTATTATTCTTTAACATCAAAAATTGGTATTTAGGTTTTAAAAGGCGGTGGCACATGGGTATGGAGTACGCCGCCCGCGTTTTTATGTTACTACAAATCGTCAGTGTCTTTGAAGGTTAACCCGTAGTCAGGGCTTAATTTCTAACAAAAAAATTACCAGAGCCCTAATATTCTGCGGTACTGCCGGTACTAACAACTGTACCGTTCCCCCTCTCCCCTCCCCTGTCACTCCAATCTGCATATTTATATTCCATGCATTATTTAAAAAATTTAAAGCATTTTTTTTTTCTTTAGCAAAATAAAAATTTTAAATATAAATATTAGCATATCCTTAGCTGTCAAATATTCCTGTTTTTAGTTATCAGTCCTTCCGAACATTAGCCTTTACCTAATTTTAATGTTAATTAATTGCAGAATTCTGCGATAAAAGGTAAGGATTATGATTCGGAAATAACACAAAAAAGGGATAGTTCGCAGCTGTGCATTTTTTAGGAAAAATGAATGAAATTTACAGAAATTAATATTTATATGCTGAAGAGCAATGTTTTTCAATTTCCTATAAAAGGTGCATATCTTAAACTATAATCGATTCCTTCCGCACAACAATCTTTTGTGGTGAATCTCTGAAAATCATATTAAATTAAAAATTTGACAGCTTAAATTACAAAGATTCGATGCTTTTATATAAAAAGAGGAAACACTGCTCGATTGCTTTCTATCAAAATAACAATACATGGTAATAATATCTACTTATAAATGAAAGGGACTTCGTAAATGTGCAAAGCAAAGCCTTAGCATGTGGACAGCGTTCATGATACACAATAAATAGAAAAATCACTACTGTGATTTTTATACTCATACTTAATAGAAGATAAAAAACCTCAAACAAACAAAAGCTCAAGCTGATGCTCATTGGCTAAAAACAGAAAATAATATTTTCAGGTTAGACATCTAAATAAAAAATAAAATAAATCAGCCAATTAAAAATTATCCTACTGTCACAAAAGAAACTCAAACTGAAAGCAAATTCATTGTTCAGTCTCTTGAGTGGCGCCGTTTTTAACACGTCGCCGCCATCAATGCCATAAATTTGCAACTATCACTAGAATAGAAAAACCCGATTTCTGTTTTCCCTTCATTCTGATCAAAATAGCATTAAAATGATTTGAAATAGAATATAATACGTAATTTTGAAGGAGGAAAAGGGTTTTTTTTTCCCTATACATGAATAAATGAAATTTTGAATGTAAGACAGATGGAGCTCAAGCCAGTCCAAGCCCAAAAACTGGTATAAATATTGAGACCGTATTACCTCCATCTCCTACGTGTACGAACATTAAGTCACATATAAGTGTTTTCATAAAAAAGAACGCAAAATCTTGGAGATGGGAAGGAAAGTAAAGGGTAATTTAGGCTTCGGTTTTTCGGAAGCGCTATTGCACTGGGCGCCGGAGCCCTGTATTTATGAGCTCTGGCGAATTACGACCCATATTTAAATATTTACTAAAAACAGAGATGTACCGGAGCTGGGCTTCGGCGCAAATTAAGCCCTGTCCGTAGTAACTTCGTCTGAATACAAGATAATTTATGAAATTACGTTAATTTGTAGCTGAATTCCTCTGAAAGATAAGAGTAATTCATACAGTAAAACTTACTAGGACGGAATTCCAAATCTGATTTAGGTAAATTTCGTTTTAGTCAGGTTTTTGATACTTTTTGTTAATAGGTACACCGTCGCTTATCATTTTTTGTATTTTTTTGCTGAGACCATGAAAATTTTTTGTTTAAAGCAGGTTTCTGTTGTGTACAATTTTCCGTTTTCGCAAATTTTTCTATATAAAAAATGTCCGCATACTTATTAGAATTTAATGCAATACAAAACATATTCAATAAGTCACAAATGCAGGGGCATGCGGGACAGCTCCCCCTTATTTGAGGAGGTCCTCCATGGGTGTACACAGGATTTTCTTTGGGGAGCCAAATGTTAAAAATTTGCCAAATGTGAGCAAAATCCTTACTTTTACAAAGATTTAAGGGAGGCGGGTGGCCCTCTTTCCCCCCCCCCCCCCACAAAAAAAAAAAAATTAGAAAACAGGAATTCCGTTTTTTTTTTTTTTTTTTTTTTTTTTTTTTTTCTCAGAATTTAGTGTCGCAAGTATATGCATATAAATATAGATAGCACAAAACATATTTCCGTTTTAAGACTTAAAACACACACTTTTATTTTATATAAAATGATGTCATTCGCATCCCTGCAGAATTCCACATTTACAATCCAGTCTTAAACAACATCTACAAAAAAGTATGCATATGACGTCACTATCGCAGAATAATACACAATTCCAACAAAAAGCGATGTCATCTTTGAAGAAATTCGACCAAAAAAAAAATCGGCTACCTAATAATTCATATGCTTTCATTAGTTTGTAACATTGGATTAATATATATACTTAAAATTAAATATAGTTTATAATAGCTCCTTGTTTTATCAGAAATCATTTATTTATATTTTTTTCAAAATTGCACGCATTTTAATAACATTTTTTTTTTCAGTTACTATGTCAAAATGGCAACAAAAATATATACTCTTTAAGATATAAGTCTATTATTTTCCAACTATTTTTCCTTTACTTTCTACAGAAATGGAGTACTTCAGTTGCCAAGATTAAAAAAAATGGCCTTAAAAACTACAAAAAAATTAATATCTCAAAAGTAAATTGAGATGCAGTTTTCAAACAAATTGCATTTAAAAGTACTTCCCCCCCCCCCCCACCCCGTATGACGGTATAAAAATTGAAAATGTGCAATGCTTAGAACTTTTAAAAATTGCAGTAGAGATGATCACGTACAATGATACATCTGCTTTGTTTTACGGCAGGCTTATATAACGGAACGTTATTTTTTAGAAACGACACTTTAATTGCTGGCCGAAAGAAATAACATATCGTCGGCTAAAAAACTACATCATCAGAAAGCTAATGATTAAAATTTTATTGTAACAGCTTAGTAAATCATTGTTTTCAAGAGAAATTGTTTATTGACATTATTCTCGTAACAAGGCAAATTAAAACAATTAATGATGTCTAAAATCAGTGACATGATTGAATGATAACAATTAATGATTGGGGACATTTTTCTTTCAGATATCTTATCACACATGTATGATATGAAAAATAGCCAAGAATGAATGAAGGAGTTGTATATACATTTTAACTCATACATTAAACTCATATATATATATATATACATTAAAACTCATATTAGCCCTATACCAAAAAAAAAAAAAAAAAAAAAAAAAAAAAAAAAACCGGCTCGGCCTACAGTTCAGGTAGATTTCGAAGTTAAGTACTCACCAACAAAAACTAAATCAAGATTAGAGATAAACCCAGTTTAACTATTTTATCTGGCCGCTTTTGGCGAGTTTTTAATTTCATTTTTCTGTAGGAGCTTGTTTTATCAGAATCATGTTAATACCAAAATTTTTTCTTCAACCCCTATTTATTTTATTTATTTATTTATTTATTTATTTATTTTTTTTTTTTGCTGTAAGATTTGGCCCTATTAAAAGTTCTCAATATAATAGTTGTAAAAAAGATTAAGAAAATTTGTAATAAATTTAAGCGGATTTGGTATCGTGTGAATTGATGAAGTTATGAATTTTTTTTCTTCACCCCCCCCCCTTTTTAATTTATTTACTTTTTTTTATTTTTCTATTTATTTTGTTGTAAGAGTTGGTCCTATTAAAAACTTGTCAATATAAAAGTTGTAATTAAGAAGATATATAATAAATTTTAGTGGATTTGATATCTTGTGAATTGAGGAAGTTATGAATTTTTTTCTTCTTGAAACCCTATTTTTTCGCCCCTTGAGCCTTAACTCGGAAGAGATTATTGTATATTTTCCTTTATTAAGCATGTTTTGTCTTTTATTTCACAGTGTACATTGTTTTTATTCTTTTACACATTCAACATTTTGAAACAATTACTACAGCCTTTTCCTGGAAATTCTTTTGTTTTTTCAAAATGTTAATAACTACTTTTAATAAACATTAAATAGACCTTCGCGCTAATCCAAACCTTAAGGTCAGAATACCCGGAGATCTAAATAATAGCCTTAATTTTTAATAAGTATTTTCTCAGGCAACATTTAAAATTCCTCGGCAGATTTTATAACTTCCCGCAGCACAGTAGATGACGGCTGCAGTGATTAAAGCATTGACCTGTCTTTAAACGTTTTTATTATTTTATTTTTTTTTTCTACTGCAGATACCTGTAATCATAAGACTTGATTCCTAGTTTTTTTTCTCCACTGAAGAAATCTTTGATGATCATCTTGCATCTGTGTAAAGGTCAAAAAGAGCACAATAAGGTCTCCGAAATGAATAATAATATATTAATTAATCAATTATCGGAGAATTTGTCCGCAATTTTGTCAAAATACTGGTCAAAGCTGTTGAATAATTATGTAAAGATACATTTTTGAATAATAAATGTGACGCTCATAAAACTCTAACAAGGGCACATAAAATAAACAGAATTAATAGTTATTTAAGCTTATAGTATAAGAAAAATTAATGTTTGATCTCAGCGCGACATGTTTATTAATGATTAAAAATTCTTTTTTTAAATACTAGAAATCGTGGGTAAATATTGAACTCATTCTGTTGTACTTCGTTTACATGGCTTACTTACATGTTTATCATGAAACCGACCTTGATGTTATGTTGTTAGACTAAAATAACCCTAAATTAATAAAATTTCCTGAAGCTATTATATACAATAGGCTACCTCAAATCCGCAACCCTAAAATCAGCGAACGCCTAAAATTCGCGCAATCATTGCAGATGTAAACAATGAATCTTTCAGTTCAGATGTAGATACAAAATTACAGACTTTTTTATTTTTTATATAATTCCGTATGTATTTTAATATGTAATTCTAATTAATATGACTGAACTCATGATTTTCCATCAAGGAAGTATAAATTTATTTCTGAAAAATCAAGATATTTCTGATATCACTGGTAATTTTAACCTTTTTACCAAATATATTTATGTCTTAATCAAGCTTTTTTACTTATTAAGTCTCTAAACCTGAAATAAAACTTTCTTACCTTATTATTGTAACGTGAGTTAGAAGAGTAACTTTATGGCAAGTTTCTTTGAATAATTCAAGAAAAGTTTATCCTAACTTTATTATACATATTTAATTACACATTATTAATTATTTACTTCATCTTTACTTTTAATAATTTAATTATTTATAAAATATCTTAAGTTTTATTGTTTTAGTTTATTACTTTACTTAATTATTTTAACTTTTTACTATATTGTACGCACTCATTATAATTTCGATTGCATTATTAAATTCAAATTACTATTTAAAAAATGTAAACAAAGCAATGACCAGAAATCCGCACAACCTGTGGTTTCAAGCTGTGCGGATTTGAGGGAGTCTACTGTATATATTTATTCAGTTAAAGAAGAACATTATATAGATATTGAAAAAAAAAAAAAAAAAAAAAGATGAACAAAGAGGGAAAATATTATCACAAAATTGTTATACTTAACTTTATTAACCAGCTTTATTTAACCAGGTCCGAACACAAAGTCCCAACTCAGGAACTCCAAGTCAGCAAAATTTAGATGCAACATTTTAATCACATCACCCCTTCTCGCTAAATTATCGTAAGCCATAAAATTTAAATTTGTAGAAAACAGTTTTTAAAAATTCTTATTTATTCTTGTTTTTAAGGGAGATAATAATGAAATAACAATAATATCGCAGTGATATTTTCCCCTCATCTAAATGCTCACATATTTGTACTCTATATTCATGAAATAGAAAAAGAACTGAACTTTCTCCCTACTCAAATGCGTTTTATATCATGCGTTTTATACATTTTTTAGTTAATTTTCGCACGTTTCAAAAAGGTTACTACTACGGGAATTTTTAATATTTTTGGTTATTTAAATTTCTTGAGATGTGTTATAATATGCACCAAAATGCTGCGGAATTTTAGGTAGCTTTCTTTACAAAAAAGCTACCTATTGCAGCCGTTCGGAGGAAAGCGATTTCAAAAAATTTTGGTATATTTTCATCGATCATGACCCCCAGACCCCGAAACCAACCTCCGTTAAAAATTGATATATATATATATATATATATATATATATATATATATATATCTGACCTATGTCACACTGTAACTACCGTAATTATGAACCGATTTCGATGTAATTCGGTGTGTACATAGTACATACCAATGTCTCGACCGAGTTCGTTGGCCAGCTTCATCCGCCGTTTTGTTTCAAAATGGCGGCCATTTAAAATTTTTAAAAAAATTTAAAACTTGAAATGTGATACCAAAAAATTAAAAATGGAAAAATATTTTTTTCTTATGTATTTGACCTTTATACAAAGATTCCGGAGCAGTTTTTGTTTCGTCTATATCTTAAAAAATGGCTGAGTTATAGCATTTTGAATTTCTAGCGTGGCTGACATTTTGAAACGTCCTGAAATTTGTCACGCGATAAAAGGCGTATTTATGAACCGATTTGGATGTAATTCAGTGTGTACATAGTACATACCAATCTCTCGACCGAGTTCGTTGGCCAGCTTCATCCGCCGTTTTGTTTCAAAATGGCGGCCATTTAAAATTTTAAAAAAAAATTAAAACTTGAAATGTGATACCAAAAAATTAAAAATGGAAAAATATTCTTTTCTTATGTATTTGGCCTTTATACAAAGATTTCGGAGCAGTTTTTGTTTCGTCTATATCTTAAAAAATGGCTGAGTTATAGCATTTTGAATTTCTAGCGTGGCTGACATTTTGAAACGTCCTGAAATTTGTCACGCGATAAAAGGCGTATTTATGAACCGATTTGGATGTAATTCAGTGTGTACATAGTACATACCAATCTCTCGACCGAGTTCGTTGGCCAGCTTCATCCGCCGTTTTGTTTCAAAATGGCGGCCATTTAAAATTTTTAAAAAATTTTAAATTTGAAATGTGGTACCAAAAAATTGAAAATGGAAAAATATTTTTTCTTATGTATTTGACATTTATAGAAAGATTTCGGAGCAGTTTTTGTTTCGTCTATATCTTAAAAAATGGCTGAGTTATAGCATTTTGAATTTCGAGCGTGGCTGACATTTTGAAACGTCCTGAATTTTGTCACGCGATAAAAGGCGTATTTATGAACCGATTTGGATGTAACTTCGTTTATACATAGTACATACCAATGTCTCGACCGGGATCGTTGACCAGCTTCACCCGCCATCTTGTTTAAAAATGGCGGCCATTTAAATTTTTAAGAAAAATTTAAATTTGAAATGTGGTACCAAAAATTGAAAATTGAAAAAATATTTTCTTCTTATGTGTTTGACCTTGATAAAAAGATTCGGGAGCAGTTTTTGTTTCGTTTATATCTTAAGAAATGGCTGAGTTATAGCATTTTGAATTTCTAGCGTGGCTGACATTTTGAAACGTCCTGATTTTTCTCACGTAATAACAGGCGTATTTATGAACCGACTTGGATGTACCTTGGTGTGTACATAGTACATACAAATATCTCGACCGAGTTCGTTGGCCAGCTTCATCCGCCATCTTGTTTCAAAATGGCGGCCATTTAAAAAAATAAAAAAATAAAAAAATTTAAATGAGATACCAAAAAATTGGAAAATTAAAAAGATTTTTTTTGTATGTGTTTGACCTTAATACAAAGATTCCGGAACAGTTTTTCTTCTGTCTATATCTAAAAAAAAAAATGGCTGAGTAATAGCATTTTGAATTTCTCTTGTGGCTGACATTTTAAAACGACCTGATTTTTGTCACGCGATAACAGGCGTATTTATGAACCTATTTGGATGTAACTTGGTCTGTACATAGTACATACCAATGTCTCGACCGAGTTCGTTGGCCAGTTTCATTCGCCATCTTGTTTCAAAAGGGTTGCCATTTTAAAAAAAATTAAATTTAAAATTCAAAATGAGGTATTAAAAAATTGGAAAATGAAAAAGATTTTTTTTATGTGTTTGGCCTTGATACAAAGATTCCGGAGCAGTTTTCGTTTCTGAAAATTTGTTCTTTTGTTGATATCTTAAAAAAATGGTTGATTTATAGCACTTTGAATTTCTAGCAAGGCTAACATTTTGAAACGATCTTGTATTTGTCACGCGATAACACACGTATTCGCCTATTTCGATGTAAGAAGGCATGTGGATAGTATACATCAACACCTCGACCAAGTTCGCTGGCCAGATTCATCAGCCATCTTGTTTCAAAATGGCGGCCATTAAATTAAAAAATATATATATATTTAAAGTGAGGTGCAAAAAAATTAGAAATTGAAAAAAGTTTCTTTCTTAAGTATTTGATCTTGATATAAGGATTCAGGATCATTTTTTGTTTGTCTTTACCTTAAAAAATGGCTCAGATATAGCAGTTTCAATTTCTATTGTGGGTGACATTTTGAAAAATCTGATTTTTTCCATGCGACAGCACTCCTATATATTAACCGATTCCGATGTGAGTGAGCATGTGCACAGCAATTACTAAGGTCTCGACCAAGTTCACTGGTTAGCCTCATCCACCATGTTGTCTTAAAATGACAGGCACTTTAAGAAATTGCCGAATTTGGCAGCCAAATATAAGTTACTTTAAAGAAAAGCAGCTTGGATAAAGCTGACTAATTTCGCGAAATTCTCATTCATTATATTGATAAAAATTCGTATTGAATCTCCTATATTCGGTTTCCACTAAATTGAGCTTCGTGTGTTTGCATGATATAAGTTGGCTTTTTTTAAATAAGGATTATGAAAGCTACCTCTTCCTCCCAGCACTGGCCGGAAGGACTTTTTTTATTTCATTTATATTCCAGATTCTTTAAAAATTACATTCCAGATTGAAAACAAATATATATATATATATTTCTTATTATATAGTAAATTTCTACAAAAACTTTCAGCTAACTTAATTTTTTTTCTATTTTACTTTATTCAAAAAATTTTTTATTATGCAGAATCCGAAATTTGTACTACAAGTAAATCGCAATAAAAAAGAAAACAAAAATGTATCAATGTTTTTTTTTTTTTTTCTTGAAACTGTCTTATTTTTCCTTATGACGAAAATAAAAGTTGCATAATTACAGAATTTCTACCTTAAACTTGACTTATTAACCATTTTGAAAAATGGTTATTGTCCTTGTCAGGGTAGGAAATCAAAAGCACATCTGAAGTTTTTTATTGGTTGAATCCGCATTTTATTCGTTTTCTGATTGATCTATACAATAATCTGTATTTCCCTTTACTTTCAACAGAGATGGATACTTCTGTTGCCACTATGACAAAAAAGTAATAAAAACTACAAAAAAAAAAAAAAAAAAAAAAAAAATAATGATAACTCAGAAACAAATTGAGCTTTCAAACAAATTGCATTCAAAAGCACATCTGAAGTTTTTTATTGGTTGAATCCGCATTTTATTCGTTTTCTGATTGGTCTATACAATAATCTGTATTTCCCTTTACTTTCAACAGAGATGGATACTTCTGTTGCCACTATGACAAAAAAGTAATAAAAACTACAAAAAAAAAAAAAAATAATAATAATAATAATAATAACTCAGAAACAAATTGAGCTTTCAAACAAATTGCATTTAAAAGTACATTTTTTTTTTTCTAAACGACGGTGTAAAAAGTAATATTGTGAGATGTTTAGAAGTTTAAGAATGAAATTTCATTTAAAATGGGTCGTCAGATTTCCAAGAAATCTGACGATGGAAAAGCCTTTTCCCGAACAGCCAATGAAATGCTTGGATAATACGTAAGTTTCAGGTGGATAATACGTAAGTTTAAGGAAATCTGACGAGTCGCAGGCGATTTTTGTCGCTTGCAATTTCTACCTGTAATAACACTATTAATGTTTAATTCGTGGCGTACGTAATGTATGATCAACTCCGTGCGATTTTTTGTCTTAAATTTTAGTCTTCGAAAAAATCATTTTCCAAATGGTCGTTGTAATTTGTTAAATTGCTTTATTTTTTTATTTTTTTTTTATGTAATGTTTCTTTTATGTGTTTTATTTTAATTTATTATAGTAACTATTGCATCTATAGCAATAGTTCAACGTTTGTATAATAAGATTTAGTATTATTCTGCATCTTTACGATTACTCGGTGATTTCGATTTTTCGACAAATTCCCGGTCCCGCAAATGTAAAACAATCTGGAGCAGCCATACTCAACCTTTTTTTTTTCTCGCGGGCCGAAAACTTATATTTGCGATGTTAGGCGGACCGCAATACGCTTATAAAAGGGTATAAAAAAGAGTAATTAAAATAGTAAGATAACATAAATAGTATAATAAAGCATTATAACAAAGTTAATATCATCAGCAGGGTTAAAGGTTTGTTGCGGCAGAAGTGTTAAAAAAAATTAACACCACTATTTCCGAACAATAATCTTCATGGTAGCTGTGGTAAAATATACTGCGAAGTTTTATTGTTTGGAAATAGCAGTGTAAAAAAAATTTGTGGGAATTTTTTCTGCGACAAACGCTCAACTCTAAAAAAATAAAAATTTCAGCTATGTATAGGTATAAAACGCAATAAAATAACAATGCAGGATATCCAACTTCTAAAGAAATAAAACAGGTGATTTTTTTTAATAAATAAGTCACTTTTGCTCATGGCATTTTTTTTCTTTAATTGTGCAAATCTGTGTGCAAAGAACTTTTGACTAAGAAAACGGAATTTAAGATGTTTTAACATAAATTTAAATTATTTATAAATGCCTGAACAGATTTTGTCTTTCTATAAAAATATATAAAACAACAGTGAAAGTCTTAAATACTTTTTATGTACATCTCAAGTGTCTCGGGCCGCAGATAAACGGTTGCCGGGCCGCAGGTTGCGTATGGCTGTTCTGGAGTCTACCATAAATAAAGAATTAAATTTAAGAAATCAAAAAACCCGACTGCGTTAAAAGCGAACTAACTAATTATTTCTCATCAATGTGAAACTATTCTTTATATTACTTGCCTACTTTTTTTATTTGTATTGATGACTTTTAAGTTGTGTTTAATGGTTAGTTCCTATCTATAAACGCTGTTTTGATGAGGCCTATAGATGTCTACGAAGGTTAGAGTTGCAGTAAAGCTAGATATCCTTACCTACACAACTTCCTGGTTGTATAATATTTAAACGGAGCTTTTGACTGTAAAATAGTCTAGGAAACATCGTCTTCATTTTGAAAGACCTATCCAATGTATGCCACTCAATATAGTGCGTAAAATTTTTTTTCGTCTCTACCGTCATTTTTTTTTTACGTCCGCCATTTTGAATGTATAAAAGCAAAACCTAGACTATAACCATCGGACGGTTAAGACGAATCGATAGAAACCTCATTCATTAAAATCTACCCAGCCGTTGGGATGTTTCGAGGGTATAAAGAAATCCACATATCCAGATACGCGTGAAACATATAACACTTCTTGGCAGTCGGGTAAATAAGAGAATAAGTTAATTTTAAGGAACATCTTAGAAATCAAGTTGACCACAGAAAACACCGAATGCATGCTTGCATTATAAAATTAAATATGTGAATTTTTTTCAACAAGACCAATCTTTGAGTTCTATTCAATAACATGTTACTGTTAAGAAGTGTCACGAAAACATCTTTCATAATAAAGTTTTTGGAAAATTTAAAGAAGCTTAAGGGAACCGCGGACCTTTATTTGAATAGAAATCCACCCAAAAATCGAAAAAAAAAAAAAAAAAATTATTTTTGTGCATATTATTATTCTCCAGTTTCTTCTGAACCATTTGTAAAAACCCGCAACGTAACAAATTTTCTAAGAATCTACAAGAAACAAAACAGTACCTCACCGAAACAACAATCAACTCTTCAGCTAGACATGCAGAAAATAACAATAGAAGTAACGGCAACAATTAAAACAATATTCTCAATCACACAAGACCTCACTGAAACCTTAAACAGTTATCATGATAAAATCCTAAATGAATTAGAAACAGTACGAAATTCGAAGAATAAATTCACATCGTTCCAGACATACCAGGAACAATATAAATTCGAAACGCAAGGGAAACTTCATAAACTACAACAATACTGTGAAAAACAAACAGAAACCTTACAATCTATCTATTACGAATCTCAAGAGAACCAAACTGAACAGTTAAGGAAACATCTGTTAGAAAACATGGAGAAGCAGTTTAAAGATCAAACTAAAAAATTAGATGAAATAATAAAAGCATTACACCCTCAAAATGAAAGGTCACGTCAAGAACCAATGATGCAAACAAAAAAAATTAAAAAACTCATTCTGATACCGAACGAGAATATGGAAATTTCACAAGTCTCAAAAATAATACGAGAAGAGGCTAAAAAATCAGACAAACCTCCGGAAATCAAGAATATAAGAAAAACCACGAATAATAATATAGAGCTAAAATCCTCAGAAAAAGAAATAGACACAATATCTAAGTTACTAGAAAATAAATAAGACAACTTTACAATCATACATCCGGAAGAAAGAACGATGAAAATATTACTACTGAAAATAAATAAAGACATCACTAAAGAAGAGTTAGAAGATGAATTAACTAAAAGAAAATATTTAGAAACGTTTACCATACTTAAATCAATAGAAATTCAGAAAACATCGTACAACAATTGGGTAGTCGAAGCGCCAGCAGCCGACTGTAGGAAAATGGTAAAAATGGGTAAAGTAAAACTCTTTTATGAAGTCTTTAGAGTTGAATTTTATATCAGAGTAATGCGATGCATAAACTGTCAAGAACTTAATAACCATGTCAAATCACAGTGCGAATTTCGGACAAGGTGTGCCAAGTGCTCGGGGAAACATGAAACTAGTGGATGCGAAGACAAAGTAACAAAATGTATAAATTGTATAAGATACAATAAAAACGAAGTCAATCACCCAGCGTATTCACCACAATGTCCCATTTTCCAATATGAAAAAGACAAAAGACTGAAAGAATACTACAAATCAAAAGAAATCTTTCGGAATATGAAGACTCTAACAAGAGAAAACAAAGACGAAATTGAAAAAATGTCAAGAAGAAACTATAAGAGAGAAGACCAACATATGGGAAACCAACCTTCTGAAAACAGAATTAGAGGAAATAGATATGAAAATGACAATAAATATGACAACAATTATACAAAAAGTAAAGAATATACAAATAACAGATATGGAAGAAGTGATAATCAGATAAAATATAAAGAGGATGAAGTAAAGGATAGATACGGAGAAACAAGAACTATAACAATGCGAACCTTCGAAAACTCGAACAGAAAGAACCATAATTATACATATCCAAAATATACAAGGGAGGCTTCGCCTCCCAGTCGCCGATAGAGGCACTTATAATCAAAACCAAGCTTCATCATCACAATCAACGTACTTCTTTGGTGGTACACCATTACATCAACAAGATATAAAAGTAACCCAAATAAACTTAAATAATTGTCGTGCAGCAAATTTTCAATTAATTAAATACATGAACCAGAACAATATTGACATAGCACTAATCCAGGACTACCATAGAAGCAAAAACTCTTTTACTGGTCTCCCGATTTCTTGGGCTTTATATCAATCAACATTAAAAACAGCGGGAATATTGATCGCCAACCCCTTATTTGTACATAATAAGATTCTGCAAACAGATAATAGTGTATTTATAAATGTAACAACGAAGTTAGAAAATTTTAAATTTGCTTCGCAATACTCAAAGCCGAAAGGAGATCTAGCTAAAGATTTTGAGGACTGGTCAAATATCATTCACAATTGTACTAATCTAGTATTAGGAGGCGACTTTAATGCCAATCTGAGGGCCTGGGGTTACAGCAGAAATAACGCAAAAGGTGAAATCCTACTAGATTATCTTGCAAATAGAGATCTAACAATAGTGAATGACCCACAAGCAGAAAAAACTTTTTTCTTGGGAAAGAAGAAAGGTAACCCTGATCTTACATTATGTGGATTAAGTACGAAGGACTTACTCGACTCTTGGGCAGTAGAAGTGGACTTTCCATCATTAAGTGATCACAGATACATAAACTTCACATTGAAATTAGAACCTCTCATACGAAATCTGTACAGATTTAAAACCAAATATGAAACTTTTAAAAAATTCAACAAAGAATTTGATAAAAAGCAAGAAGAATTATTGGACAACACTTCAAGAAACATCAACTCCTGAGGAGTTAGATACATGGGTAAACAACTTCCAAATACACATGGAAAATTTAATGAATTTGACACTTAAAAAGAAAAATCAAAAAAGAGACCTAAATATCAACTTGTACACAGACAAACTCAAAATTGAGCGTAGTAGACTTAACGCACTACATAAACGATTTCGAAGAGACTTAGAAAATCAACAGTACAGGAAAGAATATAAAAAAGCATTGGCTGAATACAAACTACATATCAAGAAAGCTAAACAATACTCATGGTATTCATTCTGTCAACAAACCACAAGTGTATATGGCACAGCTTTCAAAATAATGAAGGGAAAATACCTAAAAAATACCGATTTAATCCACACAACACTAGAAACATCAGCAACAAAGGACTCATTTCTTGATATACAACAAAATCTAATCTATCATCATTTTGGGAATCCAGATACAGAGCAAATCCACTCGAGAATAAATCGGGACCCTATTACAAATGAAGATTTTGACAAAATTAAAATCAATATGAGGGAACTCAAATATGTTATCAGCCAACAAAATCCTAAAAAAGCACCAGGGTATGATAGAATTGACATAAAAATAATAAAGAATCTAACTAAACGATATCCAAAACTGATGCTACTCCTTTACAATAAATGTCTTCAGATTGGCCATTTTCCAACGGCGTGGAAGAAAAGTGTAGTTATATTCTTTCGAAAGAAAAATAAAGACCCAAGAATTCCAAAGTCATACAGACCAATAACCTTACTCCCAATGATGGGTAAGGTGTTAGAAAGAGTCATAAAAATTCGTACACAAACTTATCTAGAAAACAGAAATCTCTTAGCAAACCAGCAACATGGCTTCAGAGAGAAGAGAAGCACACTAACGGCATTACAATCAGTAAAAGATCAAATAATGGAACTTCTCCAGCAAAATAAATATGTAGGACTAATATCATTTGATATCCAAGGAGCTTTTGATTCAATAGATTGGAATATGATCTCGGAACTAATTGAAGATTCAGAACTACCTAGATATTTAAAAAATTTACTCATAAACTATATAAGAGAAAGATTTATTGGAGCAAACAATTTTGATTTCATTCAGTGGATTCGCAGTTTCAAGGGATGCCCGCAGGGTTCATGTTTAGGTCCGCTTCTATGGTTAATAGTGGCAGATTTCATTATTAAGGAACTACTTAAAAAATTTCCTGAACTAGTAGTCTATGCAAATGACTTCGTGGTCTTAGTAAAGGGAAATACAAGAACTGGCTTGGAAAAAGATGCTAACGATAAGATCCGAAGTTTTGAAGAAATTTGTAACAGGCTAAACCTGAACATCTCACAAGAAAAACCAAAAGCCATACTCTTTGGAAGAAATCTATTAAATAACAGACATCCAATTTTTAAATTAAAAAATAAAACAATTAAAATTGAAAAATCACTACCATACTTAGGAATTATCTTTGACCAAAAATTAAAATTTCAAATTCACTTAGAAGACTTAAAGGCAAGAATATCTCAGTTCGTGACCAGCTTCAAATTTCTGGGAAATTACCAGAAAGGAATTAATCCAAAAATAAAAAAGATGTGGTATACGACGGTAGTGGAAAGACAAATGTTGTATGCACATGAAATTTGGTTCCCTAATTTAAACAGTCGTGGTATTAGAACATTAAAGACAATACAAAGAATGAGTTTAATGAGTGTCATCAAAACCTACAGAAGTATCTCACACGAAGCATTAAATGTTTTAACAGGCGTACCACCAATCATTACGAAAATCCAGAATGAATTCATGGCATACCAGACAAAAATGGGAAAAAGAAATTTAATAATTCAATCAATGAAAATAAATAAGGATAATTTAATGTTGAAGGAAAGTACGTTTGATTTTCCGGATTACTACAAAATCAATAGCCTGAATATAATAGAAGAAATAACGGAGTCACAGATTCGTAAAAACAAATTAAAGATATATACAGATGGCTCTTTAATGGAACAGGGGACATCATGTGCCTTTACAGTAATGTTAAACGATGCTTTTATCCATGATAGTGCTGCACGGCTAAATCCTCATAATTCAATCTATCAGGCAGAGCTTAAAGCAATATTAAATTCTATAAAATGGTTTTCAACCTCCAGATTCACATCAGTTCTTATATTGACGGACAGCAGATCTTCATTAGATGCCCTCAAAATTATTTTCCCAAGAAATATAATCATAAGACAGATTTATACAGAAATTCAAAAAATCCCGCAAAAATTAATAAATATAGCATGGACAAAAGCTCATATAGGAACTGTTGGGAACGAACGTGCAGACACCTTGGCTAAAAACGCAATTAAACACGACCACTACGATGAAATTCAATATATACCATACCCGGATTCAATAATAAAAAATTATATACGGGAGAAAATTATCCTTGACTGGCAAGACATCTGGAAACACTCAGAAAAAGGACGTGATACATACAAAATTCTAGATAAAGTAAACATAGAATTTATCTGCATTTCAAGACCGTCAGTCTATTATATTAGTGGCCATGGCAGTTTTCCTGCATTTTTACATAAAATCGGCAAATTAAATTCGGACATGTGCTCCTGCACCAAAGTTAGAGGAACAGTACAACATTATATTTTTGAGAATTGCTCTCTTTTACCTAATCATTTCAAATTCAATAAAAGCAAAACCTTAAGGAAAAACTTCCAAAAAATTTTACTGGATCCAGCAAACTTTTCAGCGCTAAATGAAAACTACAATATTCTCAATAAACATTATTCCTTCATAAAAAAGATTTTATAAACAGTGTCATAGAATATTATAGAAAATAATAAAATGCCTTAAACAACCAAGATTATTCAGAAAATAGTTAAGTAATATCTTGATTTGCAAAAAGACTAAATTTCTGAACTTTGACAAAATCGTCAAATCTTTAAATTTTAAAACTGTGAAAAATGAAGTATGTCTAAAAACTGTGAAATATGTTTTCAAATCTTCAAACTGTGAAATATGTCTTCAAATTTTAAAATATGTCTTCAAACAGAAAGCTGTAGTGCCTTGCTCAGTAAAATAATGCCCAAGAACAAAGAAATATAATATCTTTGATCCAAAATAGTGAAATATATGACTAAATCTTCAAACTGTGATCTAAATCCTCAAACTGTGAATTAAATCTTCAAATTTATAGTGCTCTGGATTGTAAAATAATGCCTACGAACTATGAAATATAATCCTTAGATCTGTAAAATATAATGATTCAAAATTGTGAAACAAACTTTGTGAACTGTGAAATACAAAGACTTTCGAATTTAGAACTCTAAAATTAATAATAATCAATGATCTATATCTCAAATTTGTTTAACAGGTCATCACTCAGGAACATAATTAAATTCAGCAAGTTTAATATCTAATTTAAATATTATTCAAATTTTCAAATTCTTGCATTGATTTAATTATCTGTTTTATCCTAAATGGATTACTTATTTAGTTGCATTAAGAATTTATTAAGATTTATCAAAACTTCTATGACTTTTTAAGATTTAATGCTAATCACCTTGATGAATTAGTTTTTTAAATTTCAAATTTTAAATTTCAGGCTTCAAGATTTCAAGCTTTTAAGCTATTTCTATTAAACTTTAATTAAATCATATTCTTTCTACTTACAAGTAGTTTTCACAATAACTGATTGATGATCTGTAATATCCATACATAAAAGATCCAAAGTTTCAAAACATTGTTGAATTAGGGCTCGCCCAGCTTTTGCAACATTGGGTATCTCTTGTGAGAAGATTGTACTACATCCTAAGTGAAATTTCAAAAAAGAGGGGTCTTCCATCCTGCTGAGGCCTCTGGGCCCGCTCCGGTGTCTGGGGGTTTCGTGGGATGAGGGATATGTTTTTTTTTTTTTTTCCCCTCGTGGACATTTAGCTCCTATACCGCAAGGTTGGCTGTCCACGAATGGGTGATTTCTGATTTCCGTAAAAACCCGCATGCAAATGCGATTTTTTTTTCCGCAAAGTTAGAAGCGTTTGAATTTTGTACACAAACAATTTTTCGGCCTTCTAATATTTTAAATCTGTTTCTCTCAAAACTGATTTTTCAACATTTTTAAATTTTTGAAATTCTCTATGCGTCTTAATTTTTTATCATAATTCATGAAATTGATAAGGAAGAATCCTAATATTGTTTGCAAATAAACTGCATGTATTTTTAAATTCGACTTCATTAAGACAGTTAAATTTCATTTTTAACTTAAAGAATAAATTTTGATGAAAATCGATTCCAAATTCAGGAAAAAATCTCTAAAAAATTAACTATTCAAATCGATGCATAGATTTGTTCGTTATAGAGTTTTAAGTGATTAGGAAATATCTAAAAATTTATGACGCGCGTAAAGCATTTTAAAATGTCGGTTTAAAATTGTAGTTTTTTTTTTAAATCTTAAAATTACAATAAGATTGGAAATTTCTTTTAAGGTGTTCTTTATACTTATGGTGAAATGTATATTTCCACAAAATTTCATATCTCTATGATGAAAGATGAAAAAAAATAATAATAATAAACTTTTAACTTCCACCGTTTCTTAAATCCAGACTGGCTACTTTCTCACGCATTTTTAAATTCATTTTTGTTCAGAAACCAGGGTTCGTACGGGTCCTTGAATTTCCAGACTAAGAAATTCTTCGGTACCAATATTTTCTTATGAAAAATGTCTGCATTAATAAAGCGAAATTCTGTCCGTTTAAACTAGATTTATTTTTCTATATAAAAAAATTCTGATACTTGATCTTGAAAATAACGGTACCCGTACAAACCCTGCAAACGTAACAAATTCGATAAGTGCACTTATTCAGAAACTATATAGTCGTATTATTATTATAATTTTTCATAATTCGGTAAAGGGAAAAGATCTTTCAGAAAATGATGTCAATTTAGGCGTTTTGAACCGAACAGTATTTCCTGAGCAGCGTAAGAAAGGAAAAAAACGGCCGTCTTGAGATAACAATCGCTTACAACTCAAGGTAATAAAACCCAGTTATCGGAAAATGAAAAATGTTCGATTGCAAATTACTTCAATAATCATGCTTTTAAAAACAAGTTGGAAATATAGTACGTCAAACGTTGCAAATCAAACGTGGTGCGTTCGTAGTATAACTAGTTTTATAAATATTTTTTTCACCGCATATTGTACTGAATGTATATTTTAGTGCACTTCATAAGTGTATATCAATTTCATTCTGTTCGAAAGGCTGTACCTTCATTAAAATGCAGTTGAAATATTTTTTTCCCATTGGCCGTAATGTAACGGAAAACTTTTGACTGTCCCTGTATTTAAACTATACATCCGATTTTCATAAAATTTGAACTGACTCGACAAAATTTTGCAAAAATTATGTATTTAAAATTTTAGACAATTCGGTTGGGTAATTTTGCTCTGTTATATGCCGAAGGTCGGACGGACGGACGAACTGACAGACAGACAGACGGACAGACAGATGGACCGAACGACGACTATAGGTGCTACGTGTTTATATAATTACGAACGCACCTAATGAGCACGTAAATGTGTCAGAAAGTTTCTTGTTGTTGAGCAGGGTAGAATATTTTAACCCCCAATATTCTGTTTCTTTCAAACAACAATTAAAGTGTCGTTCCTAAAAAATAACGTTGTACTTAACCATAAGCCAACCCAACCGTAAAACGAAGCAGGCGTATCATTGTACGGCTAAATACTGATAATCTACTGCAATTTTTTTAACTTCGAAACATCGCACATTTTCAATTTTTACACCACCGTATAGGGGAAAAAAAGCACTTTTAAATGCAATTTGCTTGAAAACTACATCTCAATTTATTTTTGATACATTAATTTTTTTGTAGTCTTTAAAGCCATTTCTGTAATGGTGGCAACTGAAGTACTCCATGTCTGTAGAAAGTAAAGATAATATAGTAGATTACTATCTCCTTTTGTTGCCATTTTCTCATAATAACTGAAAAAAATTGTAATTAAAATACGTGCTAATTTGAAAAAAAATATAAATGAATGATTTCTGATAAAACATGGAACTAATATAGTGTCGCTAATGTAAACTATATTTGATTTTAAGTATTCATATTAATGTTACAAACAAATGAAGGCATATGACTCATTAGATAGCCGATTTTTTTTTATTATTTTCTTTTGTTGAGTTCACGACATCGCTTTTTGTTGGGTTTGTGTATTATTCTGCGATAATGACGTCATATGCATACTTTTCTATAGATATTGATAGATTTCTATAGACTGAATAGCAAATGTGGAATTCTTCAGCGGATGCAAATGACGTTATTTTATATAAAATAAAAGAGTGTATTTTGAATCTTAAAACTAAAATATGCTTTGTACTGTCTATTTTTTTTTTTTTTTTATTGGGAGCAACACTAAATTCTAAAAAAGCAGAATTCCTGTTTTCTAGTTGTTTTTTGTTTTCGAGAGCCGATTTAAAAAGAGTACAAGAAACAAATCTGTGAATAAGATAACGCAATGAGAATGAAAAATGAATGTATATAAATATGTTCTCATGAACTACTAGTTAACCATGAACTTTTCTACTTTCAGAGAATGTAAATTTTGTCAACAGAAATGGAACTGATCATTTCCACTTTAAATGTGTTTTTAAATAACTCAAAGAATTTGCATTTTTTTTTTTTCCATTTCTCGTCAAAGATGCCAGGTACCGACAATGCAAACGAGGAAAAGAAAATAGACATTACAGACTACTTAACATTCAATGAATAGTATCTCAAAAAGTTATCGGATGAAATGAAGTAATAAAACAGAACAAAAAATTCAGAAAATATTATACATATTACAAAAGTTGCAATCTTGCTGGCTTCCATTTTTACGTCAAACGCGTATTTTCTCAAATGAATTTACATTGATCTGATGCAAGTAATATATATTCACTGCTGATGAATCGGAATTATACTTACTCATTTAAGGGGTTTCAGGACTCTTGAAGCTTTAAAATTTTCGAAATTTTAATTTTTTTAGGTGTTAAACTTTTATCTTTTCCGAACATTTTGATATAATTGTTTCCTTGAAATCCCCATTAGAACAGAAGTTATGGCTGTTAAAATTATACGCGCTCAATACCTGAAGCGGCGTTCCCGAAACTTTGACGTCATTTTTCTCCAAATGACGTTTTTGGTCATAACGCGCACGATATCGCAAACACTTCTGAAAATTTTCTCATGAAATTTTTGAAACATATGTTTCATCTTACTTTGTGTAAACTGAACCTAAAATTTCCTTTTTATTGTTATTTTTTTTTTTTTTTTTTTTTTTTTTTTTTTAGGTGATTACGCTGTCGAAATTTTCTAAATTTTGCATTAGCTAAATAGAACTTTGTATTAAAAATATAAAATGCTTTAAATATAAATTTATTTAGGTTCAGGGTAATTATTATAAGCTTAAGTATAAGTAGGCACCAAATTTTTCATTCTAGTTGCAAAATTTATTTTGTAATCCTGCGCGCAATCTGTTATGCCAATTTTCTGCTCAAAATATGTCTGACAGTTTGGATCTCCCCTGTAAATGCGAATTCTGCATCTTGCAATTTTTTAAATACATGAAATGAAAGAACATACTTATATCTTTCAATTCCAATAAAAATTGTGTCTTAAAATCGAATACGTTTTAAGATGTTAAATGTTGAAAATGGTCTCTTTTTTTTTTTTTTTCCTTCCAATTTTAAGAGTCCTGAGACCCCTTAAACACAGAATACTCCTCTGCTGAATTTTATCAATACATTAAGAAGTAGAAAAAAAAATTTCTAGCAATAAAAATTTCAACAAATGCAAATAGATATGTTTTTTGAGCAATAATTTACTTCTTTGACGTTATTATTTTGGGATTTAAAGAGTTTACCAGTTTATTTTTTACTCTTGCAAAACGATTCCTTCTGACTGTTTTCATAGAAATAAACATTTTGAAGAGTTTAACTGTCATTTTAAATTTAACATGCTTTTTTGCGTTTAAATCACGATTTTCTTTGTTGTTCACTCATCAAAATTACTAGTTTGGTAAAATAGTAATTTGGCAACCCTGAATAAGTCAGAGATAAATATAACTGAGATGAATATTCAACACGATTTTCCAATTTTTTGTTTCACTGCGTCGCTTTTAACCCCTTGAGGGGCGGTTGGATATATTTTATCCCACCTACGATTAATAAATATTCGCACCAGAAAAATTTTATGAAATTTTACTTTTCTAACTTTGGTGGAAAAAAGTGCTTTTCCTTATTTTGAAATAAAAATTTTCTAAATTTCCGGTGGGAATTCGGCATTAAACAAACGCAATTGCTTGCCCCTCAAGGAATTAAATTTTCATAATTACATTTGCTTAGTTATTTAATCATCGTTTCAAAACTTCTCCAAGAAGGTTTCTCAAGCATCTCAGGAATGCTAGGACTCGCCTCCCCGACCCCATACTTGGCTTTGTCCATGTTTAAGGCTGCTAATCAGTCAGCTTCCGAATTCCCCTCCGTAATGTTATAAGTCTATGGACATAGAATGTATATGTATATTTAAAATATCTCCTCGGAAAATAAATATTTTTCACTCCCTTTTTTTCTTTTTCTTTTTTTTTTTTCCTTTTTTTTTTTTTGTGTGTGTGTGTATTCTCCTTAAAAGATGTTTATTTTTTCCTTAGTTCTCAAAATACTTCTAAAATATAAGTTGAATTCAATATTTTATGTGCTGAAAGCTGACGAACTATGAGCAAGATTTTAACACTCCACATAAGAAAGTATACATTTTAGAAATATTTTGACAACTAAGAAAAAAAAGACTAGAAAAAAGAAGTTAAAGGCATCGATTTCTTAAGGCTGTTCTCAACTGCTCTGCTCAACAAGCGCAAAACATTTTGACACATTTACATATTCATTTTTTAAAGGAAAGTTATAAAATTGGAAAGCCTGACCAGGAAACGATTTAGAATCAAACTGTGCTTTCTCTTTTTTGATTAATAAACTATCTATTGAGTTATAAGCGATTTGATCACGTGACAAGCACGTTTTCCAACCTTTCTTGAGTGGTTATTCTTCTTTCGCGAGGAAATTTGGTTCAAAATGCCCACTTTGACACTATTTTCTTTTCTGAAAAATCTATTGCGTTTGCAAAAAAAAAAAAAAAAAAAAAAAAAGGGGGGGGGGAAACCAGCTTGATGACATAGTTTCTGAACAACAACACTTGCTAGTTTTATGCATTTCTGAAGGAAAATAAATTAAAACTGATGTCAGAAAATTGCCCTTTTAGATTTGAGAACAGCCTTAAGGAGATATCTTAAACATACGAATGCGTCACACGCCCATAGACTTAGCATTAGCTAAGGGAATTTGGAAAGTGACAACATATTCATTGCTTTAAGTTTGAAAGTTAAATGCCACGTAAAATTTATATACCATTCTCTAGCCACTCCCCCCCCCCCCCCCCTCCATTTATCCAATCGAACGTTAACTTAAATCCATCGATGTTAATTTTTTGCAGTTATTTTCAAAGCTTTTCATACTTGACAAGTGATTCGCCATCGCATCATTAAAGAAATAATTTTTTTAAAGTTAATAATTTTATAGAAATAAAGTAAAACATATTAAGACGGAATCGCCAGAAACCGGAAAAAAGTTCCTTTCCGCTTCTAGAAATTTTTCTGTCTTAGGAGTTTCAATTGTATGGCATTCCTTAGTCTGGACTAAAGCATGGAATTTTTTTCATTGAAGACAGCAACTTCGTTCTAGACAGGTACCGTTTTCACAAGTTTTACTGCATAATGTAACCTTTGAAATGTAACACAACCTCAGAATATGTGTATGTCTCACGCAAAATGTTCCTTTTTAACATTTTCCAGCATTGGTGCAAAGTGTTTATGAATTTGATTTGTGTGTCTAAGGACACCCGTACTTTAACTCGCGTAAATATACTGGGAATGATAATTTTTAAATGTTAATAAGGTTTACTAAGGAATGTCCGCTGTTGAAAATGAAGTATGTAGCATTTACAGTTCGCTTACAGGGAGAGACAAAAGAATTCCATCATATTATGGTCTAAAAATCGTTTGTGGTGCATTTTATTTAAATTGCTTAAATATCTCATTTTATTGAATGAAAAATTAATTTTTTAAAATAATATTCTGTTAGAGTTGGAAAGTGTTTCATAATTTATGCCTGATGCATGATTTTTCGCCCTTGTTTATTACAACGTACGTTTGATGCAATACATGAAGAAACCGAAGAAAAATATTATAATAGAATATGTATAATTTAAGGCCGTTCTCAAAACCTAAAAGCGCAACTTTATGATATGTATTAATTTATTATTATTTTTTTTTTTTCGGAAATGCATGAAACTAGCAGGTGTTGTTGTTCAGAAACTATGTAATCGTGCTGTTTTTTTTTCGTTTTTTTTTTTTTTTTGGCAAACGCAATAGATCTTTTAGAAAATAGTGTCAAAATGGGCGTTTTGAACCGAATTTCTCGACCAAAGCAGAAAAACCAGTCAGCTGAGGGAGAAAAACGAATTGTCACGTGATCAAAACGCTTATAACTGGATAGGTAATTCATTGATCAAAAAATGGAAAACACAGTTCGATTCCAAATCTCTTCCATAGTCAGGCCTTCCAATTATATCTTTCCGTTAAAAAATGAATTTGTAAATATGTCGAAACGTTTTGCGCTTGTTGAGTAGAGCAGTTAAGAACAGCCCAATTATCTATTGAGTTATAAGCAATTTTGATCAGGTGAAAACACGTTTTTCGCCCGCTCTTGAGTGATTATTCAACTTTTTCGCGGAAATTAGGTTCAAAACGTCCACTTTGACACTATTTTCTGAAAGATCTAGTGCGTTTGCAAAAAAATGGAAAAACAGCTCGATTACATAGTTTCTGAACAATAACACCAGCAAGTTTCATGCATTTTCGAACAAAAATAAATTAAAACTTATGTCAGAAAGTTACCCTTCTTGATTTGAGAACACCCTTAAGGGGTTGGTCACTCAGCTTCGGAATTCTCCCCCGTAATGTTAAGTCTAATATGGACTTTTGATGCATTCGTATATTTAAAATATCTTCTCGGGAAATTCATATTTTTAACATCTTTTTTCTGTGTATACTCTTCTTAAAGGATGCCTCTTTTTTTCTTAGTTTTCAAGATGTTTCTAAAATCTGTGCTGAATTTAATATTTTATGTGTTAAAAGCCGGCGAACTGTGAGTAAGATTTTAACACTTCATATAAAACTAAGTCTATATTTTAGAAATATTTTGAGAACTACGAAAAAAAGAGATATCTTTTAGAAGCGTACACAAAACAAACAGAATTTAAAAATATTAATTTCCCGAGGAGATATTTTAAATACGCGAAAGCATCAAATGCCCATAGACTTTACATTAGTGAAGGGAAATCGGGTGCTGAGTGACCAGCCCCCTTAAGAACCAAACTCAGATTTTCTAAGGATTCTTTTAAAATTCCTGCTTCAATTCTGATAATAAAAGAAGTGATGATGATGATGATGACATAAGCACATAACCGAGATATTTCAGTATTAACCCACTTTCCATATTTTACAGTCGATTAGTCCAATAAAAATATCTTATTTGTTCCTTTTTTATATGACGAAAAATTCCTTTCAGGTGGATAAAGGCATGGAGACTCCTTTGGAAAAGCTTGTGAATTCACAGCAAGAATTCTACTCCTACTCTGAGCTCTCGCTGGGAGATTCTCAACTCAGATAAAGGAAACAGGATAAAGATTTTCGGATCTGAGGACAGGAAGCAACAGGAAGGATGATATTTTTGTTTTTCTACAGGTCCTTAGCGATCTAGGAGGGAGCTCCCGTAGGTTTTGCTATAGAAGACGCGATATTCATTAGTTACGGCCCTTTTAAGATTAAAAGCCCGAAAATATCTGCTTGGAGGGTATGTGGATGGGAAAGATTAGTAATGGTAGGTAAAAATTATACGGAATCACTCATGCATACATTGAAGAATAATGTACAAAACCTATTTTCCTTTGGGCTCCTCTCTAATGCCGAGATTCGCATATTTTTTGAATGAAGCTAATATAGTCGAACAAAATGTGAAGTTTTCTATGGTTGTAATGAAAATATTTGTACTATTTTCTTAGAGGTATAAAAAGTCTCAGACAGTTTTGTAAAAGCTATGGTTATAAAAATATTTCTTTTCTTCTTTTTTGTTTTCTTTTGGATGTAAAATTTTATTTCTTTTTATTGAAAACACCAGGTTTGTTAAATATTTGTATAACTTACTTCAGATATTTATTGCAACTCGACAATGTACAAATATAGGATTTTCAAAGGGGCTGTGCATGCATAACATTATCATTTTAAGAGGTTGAAGGAGTCTGGCACTTGTTATCGTAAGATATCTGTTGGGGGAGGGTGTCTTTTGATATCGTTATCATTTTTTAATTAACCAAAATTTTCTTTTTTGGGTAACTTTTTCTTTACATCAAATTGTCTGTTAACTGTTTCTTCGTCTGTTATCTATTTTTATGAAAATACAAAGTTATTATTAAAACCATTAAATAATTATAAAATTGTTTTATTTCAAAGCATGGAATGTCCCAACGTACGGCAATCCTATCCTTCTGGCCTATGCGCATATAACAATATGTTGTTAGAGAAACTAGTTTTGAAATGATACCTGTTGTGTTAACTAGTAGAAAAATGAGGAAGAATTTTGGTCACCTGTTTTGTCGATAAGAAATTATGTTTAGCCCCTCCCCGTTCAGGTTGTAAGTGCAAGAAGACAATATTACTGTTGAATGCATTATGTAAGAAAAAGCTATTATTAAATACTTTTAAATAGTATTTCCTTAAAGTATTATTTCATGTACATTAGTGATATTTTATTGACTTATCTGCATTTAAATTAGTAAAATATGCTAATAATAAACATATATCATTGCGAAAGTATAAAAAGAAAGAAAATATTGTAAAAGAAAAAAAAATTGGCACTGATAACGATATCATTTAAGGAGAGGGTTCAAAATTGCCAAATAATTGATAAAGTTATACATGTACAGCCCCAAACTATTAGAGTGTGGAAAGAGAAGGCAGTCAAATGGTTTGCATCTACAGCAATAATAATTTTTTAAAAATGTGCAGTCTAAGTTGATTATTAGGCATTATAGATCGTATTCTTAACAGTATTAGAAACAATTGATATAAGTAGTGTTTCTACTATTATTTTATTTTGTGAGAAAGGATATCAATAGTTTTCATTTAGAGAATTAATGAACAATTAATCTCTTTGTGTTACTTCGAAACTGTCAGACTTTTTTTTCTTATTTTCGTGTAATGCTTTCACTGTAACCGAAGTTCCTCTCTTCACAACTTAACTTCTTCTGCTCAAGATGAATCTATCTTTTGTTTCTGTCAGTGAATGGGGTTAATGATTCTGATTTAGTTGGCTTTATGTTCAACATTTGTTCAGTATTATTTATTATTGCCATTTGTGACAATAATACATACACTGTTACTCGTATATTGTTTCTTGTTCAAAGTAAAATAGAATGTATCTGCAGTTTATTATCATTATAATTTTAAAATGTCATTATTTTATTGATACTGACTTTAGAAGAAATGAATCGGAGAAAATAAACCGCTTGAAAACTTAAAAAAAAAAAAAAAAAAAAATGAATATAGACATTTATCCATTTACAACTTGTTCAAAAATCATACATAATAATTCAAAGAACAGTAAAACGAAAAATTATCTTGTTACACATCTAGAAAAGTGGTATTCACCATGCATAATGAAAGATTTATTTTTAAATATTATTAATAAAGTAATATAACCGGCTCAAAAAAGTATTTCCCCTCTCCCCTTTTATTAAATGTTTTGGAAACTCAATAATATTTTCAAAATGGATCTTGATTTAAATTAATAATTCGCTTTAATATAATCTATTATTAGTACATTAATGTTTTATCTCCATTTAAAAATGCGCAATCTCATTAAGAAATGGTGCAAGTGCAAACATGCAAAGGTTGGTTTCAATATGAAACTTAGATGCACAACTTAAAATCGATTCTAGAGTAAATAAGAAAAAACTTTGAAACAAATACAGTCGTGGAAAAAAAAAGTAAACACCCTCTACTAAGTCCTCAACAAATTATCGTAGAAGAAAGTTACTGGTACTGAGTGACTGGAAATAAAGTCTACTTTTAAATGATGTATATAAAATGTGCTTACGGGGCCATCTACATATTAAAACGAATCCGAACTTCATTTTTGTCAATGCCAATACCCAATTTTAACAAGATATTTCAAATCTTCGGTTGTTTATAATTTTTTGAATTATAAACATTCAAAATTTAGTGCTTCTAATGTTAAATTACATTTTCATATTTTCATTAATATCTCCTGAAATTATACTCCTAATGTGCTAATTTTTTGTGTAGCAATAATACTAAAATACCCAAACATAAATGCGTTGAATTTCCAATTTTTATAATTTTATGATATGAATTATGAAATTAATATTCGAAAAAATTATGAATTGCAACCTACAATTTTTTTGATGGGTTCAGATTTATTAAGTCCTACTTTATGGAAATCCAAAATTTCACATTTTTCTTCTAAGTAGTTTTCAAATTATGCTTAAAAAACGGCAAAAGGATGGTTTAAGGGGCCGTCTATGACAGAAGTGACAGGATATTTTGAAATTTCTTACGCTATCCTGTAATCTAGCAGTCTTCAATGACTGCTTGAGTGGCGCTTAAGATGCCTTGATCAAGAAAAGGGCTCTCTCGGTCAACAATCGAGTACTTAACTTCAAAATGGATACGGCCTTAAAATACTCTCGTTTTAAAATAATTAATTTCTTGGAAACTTATCGTACGAATTGCATAAAAATTTGTTTTCAGGCTAATTGAAGAATGTAGAGAGTATTTATGCTGTCAGAATTGTGTGCTGCTATTGAAAAAAATAAAGTTATGGTCCGTTTTAATATGTAGATGGTCCCCTAAGCAAATTTTATATACATCATTTAAAAGTAGCCTTTATTAACAATCGTTTGGTACTAGTAATTTTCTTCTGCGATAATTTTTTGCAGAGTTAGTAAGGGGTGTTTACTTTTTTTCCACGACTGTACATTCTGTACATTTCTTTTGCCTTATGTCAAACCATACAAAATGCAAGTTCGCTTAAATTTTCGTCTTAGAAGCAAAGTTTAGTAAAAATCAAAATTGAGAAATTTAAATCACCGAGAAATCGATTCTTTATCGATATATTGATTTTTAAAGCCGATACTAACAGAAAATCGATTTTGAGATATTTCCGATGATTATCTTCGGTGTAGAGGAGTGAAAATAATTTCAGATATAATTATCTTCGGTGTACAGCAGTGAAAATAATTTCAGATGCAGCAAATACAATTTATAAATAAATAATATATTCACTATTAAATTAAAACACGATTTATTCTTTTGATTTAAAGCGTACGGTATTTTCTATTGTACGTTTTTATTACTCTGATGGTTTTATTATAAACCATTCAAAGTGTGGGAAGTGGATTATAATTACGTAGACTGATCTGCTTAACTACCAGTATGAATGTAAAGGGATAGAAAAGAAAACGGTATCAAACTCGAAACGGCATTCTTATTTCCAATCCAGTCAAAAATTGCTGCCAACGGTTATTAAAAACTAAATAAAAAGAATGAAAACATGGAAGCAATATCGGATGGCAGAAATCACCATCACTATTGTCCTGTATCGCAGGAAATAGGAAGGAAGAAGACCTGCGATAGCAACTTCCCCTCATTTAATAAGTGAGGACATCGGCATAAAAGGTCAGATTCGAAATAACGAGCCAGTACGGCATAGGTTTCTATCCGCCATTGTTAAACGTCTGATTAAGCTATTTGGGAGAGTGGGAATTTATCGTCTGACTGACCATGTTTGCAGAAGAATAGATCCACCGCTTATTACAGCGCCGTAAATTATCATTTTAAAGAAGTGACCGATATACAGATGTGCTTACTATGGATATTAATGAATGTTTATTAGAAAGCTTTGTCATGCAATGATGATCGAATCTTTTATAGAAATTTCGTAGGAGTAGTCTGCGACGGTTTTTGTCTTCAATGAAGTCTTGAGAATTTATTGAAAAGGCTGTTAGTAGACGAAGCAGCTTTTAATTATATGTTTCTCACGAGAATAATATTTTTCTGTCGCCTCAGGAGTAGTAATTTTCTATGAGAACTGCTGGTTTTAATTTGTATGGAGATTTACAGTACATTTCTATTACCGAAATCGTTATTTTGATAAATATCATTCTCTAAATTCGTTTGAATGATTCATGTATTTGTAGAAAATTTGAGTTAATTCGAAGTAGTAATAAGTTGTTATTAAAAGCTATTCTGTGTGCATAAAATCTTAAAATAAAACACAATATTTATTTGAACTTTAAATATTATATTAGTATATACATAATGATCATTATAACATAATATCTAATAAGTTTATAAAGCAATTATTGATCATTTCATTTAAAATTTTACAACTTAAAAAGCAAACATTACATTAACTAAAATAGATTTCGAAAAATTTGCACCGACAAAGATTTTATGTATGGATAAATTGTAAGCAATTCTTGCATTAAAAATTATATATAATATATTATATATCTCGATCCTGGCAAGATACACTCAGCATCTATGCAGTGTAGTGCTCGGTACAAGAACAATAATGGGGTTGTTCCTGGATCGTCATCCAGTGACCATTTATACTCTCCTCCTCGTCCGTTATTTTTTCGCAAGTGTTTAGGTGCTCGGTACAAGACATGTCCATACGCTTCTCAGTCACCAAATTGTCTCAGATCCTAATTTTTCAAATTTTTGTAATGCGTTTAATGTAATTTAATGTATAAAGTGCAAATTATGTAACTTGAAATATATAGGTGAAACATCAGGTCCAATTCATAAACGTATCAATCAACATCGTCCAGACACTAATAAAAACAAAGCAAAAAATATACAGTCTACAGCTGAAATGCAACATTTTCATAAACATAAATTTAAAAATACGACAATTGAAGTCTTACAAATTCTAAAAAATAAATCAGAACGTCTTTATATGGAGTCATCATATATGAAATATTACAACAGCATTTATCAATATGGACTTAATAGTGAAATATTTAATAGACCTGTTAAAGTGCACCTGTACATCTATAAATAATACTACTAATTATTCTCCAATTTATCCTACTCTTAATCGTAATTTAAATTGTAAAACAACACGAAACAAGCGTGGAAAGGGTTCATCAGCAGTAGTAGTTTCCAAAAAATATATCACTAAATAAATAAATAATCTTCAAAGTAACTATTTAAAGAATTATAACTGGTTATTAATTCGAAAATACATATTTGCTATTAAAAAGAAACAGATTGTACAACATTTAAATGTATTTCTAAGTAAATCTTTCTCTAAACATTTCTCTGATATTTTTTTTTTTTTTATCTCACTATGACTAGAGTTAATCTTTTAAATATTAATTTACAAAGAAAAACATAAAATTCAAAACACGAATACTCAAATGTTAATAACTTTTTCAAATAAAATATTTAATAAAATTAATATCAATTCTATAATTAATGATAAAAACTGTTATTTTCCTATTAATAATCTTCATACATCAAAAACCTTTAAATATCCGAATACAATTGGTAGAAAGATTTCTAACTACAATACATTTTCAAAAAAATACATCTGCTGCAAGTAATTTTCCGTGTAAATGCAATGACCTCACTCTACAAAAATACATAAACAATGATCATGGACATATAATCACTGGAAATCTTAATATTGTTAATGATTTTAAATTGAAAAAACTAATGGGTTATGGTACTAAATATAGACTTCCATCTAAATTTATTGTTAAATCTATTATCAAACAGTTTACATATGATATAGATATTTTTATATATAAAATTTCAATCTCTTACAATAAACCTATTGCATATTTTAATCAATGGAAAATATTAGTTATTGAAAAATTAACTATGGCTTTAAAATATAATATTTCTGATTTGGTTACTATTAACACAAAGCATTTTTTCCAACAAATTACTAAATTACAAAAAAAAAAAAAAAAAAAAAAAAAACTACGTTATTACATATTTAGATAAATCTCCTAATAATTATGCAATCATATGTAAATCTTATTATCACCAACTTCTTACATCCTGTATTTCTTCTAATAAATCTTTTCAAAAAACTAATGAAAATGTAATTGTAAATAATCGTAAAATTCAAAGTTATTATAAACTATTAAATATTCTCTCTACTAACTTCAATTATCCTTATTTAGTTCTTATTCCCAAATTTCATAAGACTCCAATTATAAACTTCTATTAAAAATTCTTAATCAAATATATATACTGACTACAAACAATGATAATACATATTGTATAAAAAATAGCTATCAACTGGTCAATATTATGAAAAATCTTAATTGTGTATATAATATAACGACATATGACTTCAAAGATCTTTTTAATAATATAGATTTATTATATTTACATAATATTATAAATGCATTATTTAAAAAGTATCATCAAAAACTGGATTTACCATTTAATATAGATATCGCTTATTTTAAATCTTTAACAAACTTCATTATCTATAATAATTATATCTTGCAAGATAACACATTATATTTACAGCACGTCGGTATACCACAAGGTGGTTGTACATCCAATTTATTATCAGACTTATACTTAAAGCACTATGAACGTACTTTTACTAATAATAATCTACATTTATATCCTTATATTGATGACATAATTTTAATTGCCACTGATCAAACTAATATTTCTCAATTTCCAGTAGATTATCCCACTAATTTGGAATTAACGGAAAACCTCTCATCTAACAATACAATTAACTTCTTAGATCTCAAAATTACAATAAAAGACAACAAAACAATAACAGATCTATATGATAAACGTAAAGAATTTAAATTCAAAGTTAATACATTTACAAATTTTAAATCTTCATCACTCTGTATATCGAAATATAATACTTAATCATTTATATAGAATAAAATGTTTATGTTCTTCTCATCTAATTAACAATAATATTAAAAAACTAATTTATGATGCATTAAATCATGGTTTTCCAAAAAAATTCATATATTCTTTAATATACAATTAGTACTTAAATGATCTTTACAAAACAAATTAACACATGCGTAAACAAAATTACAAAAAAAATTATAAAATAAGAAAATAATTATAAAAAATTAAAATTGTAAAATAATAATAAAAAATTATTATAGGACGGATGGGTGGGTAGATGTTACAGTACGGAGGAGGGTGGTGTTGTCTGGATAATACGCAATGGTTAATTTATTTTAAAAAATGATGGGACATTTGAATTATAAATACATTGCTAATGCACATTTTATAATGGATGTTGATTCGATATTTTATATGTATATGGTGAAGTTATATTTATATTTCAATTCATATTACATTTATTTAGCTTCATTAATATTTAATCATTTTAACAATTAACTTGTTTTTAATTTTTAGTCTACTCAGGACAATATCATATTAATTTCTAATAGTATACCATCTTTATAGAGAATAATATGCATAATAAGTTTATTTGATATAACTACTGCTATTACAGTTTGTATTAAAATTAGGTTATTAGTTTTTTATTATTGCTCTATCCTTTTTAATCTTGTTTAATTTTGAACTTAGTGTGCAATGATTAATTATCGGATTTTGTGTCTGTTAGGCCCAAATTCACATTCGTTAGCTTTTTTTATGGCTAATATGAAAATAAACCACACACTTTATTTGTGAACTTTAGGCATTTGCGAACTGAAGATTCTGACAAAGTTCTATAAACATCCATTTTTCTTTTCCTGTTCATTTTATTAATTAATTATTTTCATATTTAATAGTAATTCTTAAAGTTTTTTTATAATTTTATTATATATGATTTATTTTACGTTATAGCATATAGCTATAGAATATTATCAATGTTATAAAAGTATTTAAATTCTCCGTATAGATTAATTGGGTGTGGTAGTAGAATATATTGTATGCATTATATTAACATTTGTATTTATTTAATATTTTTGTGAATAATGATATATAATACGGTATTATTTATTTATTAGGATTTGTGGGGTAAAGCAGTTGGTAAAATTTGAAAGCATTAGCTTCAATTTGGTTACTCTTATGACATTTGATCATAATAGTTTTAATTTATCATACTAGATGGCAGCACCAAAATTTAATTTGCATTTTGTCTGTAGCTTCTATTAGAGTAACATTTTCAATTTTCAACACTAGGTGGTACAAAATGCTGGTTATTGACGATATTGTAAAATAATAGTTTTGGGATTTTTTTACTTTAGTTAAGAAATTTAAAAGTGTTAATAGGTATTTTAAATACTAATATTGTAATTATTTTCTATTTATATTATATTAATTGCATTTATCACGGTATTTCAAAATGGATTAACTGCAACCATTAGGTTTTAATATCTGTGTTAACTTAACTGCAAAAAATAACCTTAAAATTATCGTGCTTTTGGATACCATGTGCAGGAATGTATTTGGATTAAATAAAACTGGGATTATATTAGGTATGTTGTGTAATATTACTATTTTTCATTGCTATAAATTAAATATTTAAAAGGTTGTATTGCTTTTTCCATTTCATGGCATTTAATATTATTCTGTTTTCATCTTGAAACTATTCTTTTGGTCATATTAGTCGTTTGAGTTCAGGAGAGAAAAAAATTCAGCTTTTAGCTTTTTTCCTCACAGAAAACGACTATTTTGCTCATATAATTGAATTCTGTACTCTTGATAACGTAATTCAATATATAAGCTTTTCAATTATTTTTATCTGAATCCATATTTTTCTTTTTTTCTTCCATATTAATTCTCGTAATATAGTACAAGGGACTATATTTTATACATAGCAGCTTGTATATTCTATGTTTGTAGCATCCATCTTAGGCGTGTTGGGGAAACTGTATTATTGTCATTTCATTCATAATCACAATTATCGGTAATGTTTATTTAAGGGTTATATATATGTATGTAATCATATAGAACTAAAATTACTTCAATCAGAATTAACAGAAAAAAAAAATACATGGCATTTCTTGTTATATTTTTGCATAGATGCAAGTAAACATTTCTATAAAATGTGCTTATTTTTTTTCTTTTCTTTTTCTTTCTTTTTTTCATTTTTTTTTTAAGTTTAGCATTAGATGTGATATTTTTGCTTGTACAGGGCCTGATTACAGAAAAAGCACATGAAGAACGGGTTTCCCCTCTAAAATTTAAGAAAGACCCCAAAATGACTGTAAAACGGGGCCTGTAATTCCATTATTATTTTTATTTTATTTTTGAGGAGACAGTTTGCCTAACGCAAAAGGAAAAAAAAATCCAAAATACTTTAGGAAACTTATATAACCGGAAAATCTATGTTAACAATTGTCTGTTAACCAATCAAATGGCAGATGATATCCTGATGTGCTGATCAGAAACCACCCGTATAACTAAACATTCAACAAATATACATGAAAGACTAAAAAAAAAAAATCCTTTTACAATTCAAAATTCAAATTAAATTTCAAAATTTAAATTAAAACCCCCAAGTTATTTTCCCTAACTTTAAACCCCATTTTCTAAATCCGTTTTGGCCCTGGTAACTTTGTTTCTCAGCCCATATTCATTACTTCGTGACTTCAATTTCGGATGATCTTTAAGATAAAAATTACTGAGTTCGTGCTTTTTGCGAGTGTTTGTGATTAATGATGCTCTTGGATCTCGGCCAAGCCTGGTTTCGTCAAAAAGCCCCCAGACATTAATTAAGAACTGATTAACCAATTAAATTAAATGTTCCTTCCAAATTGACCCATTCACTCTCTTCTGGGAAATATTTCAAACACCAAAATATTAACAAGAACTCGCGCGAAAACCATTAGATTTTGCAAATTTGAAAAGCCTCCTTAACCTTTGACCATGTAGGTCCTGAAATCATGAACGCAAATGTCTCCCGGGACGCGAAGAGTCTGGACAACGAAACGGATAATTAAACGAGTTCGGCCCACAACGAAGTTCCCGAGTCAAGTTATTTCTAATACCAAGTCGTTGCATACCTATACTACAAATCTACGCTATCTGAAGTAGTGGTCGGAATTAGAGGCTCTGCATGTAGTAAAACTGTTGGTAGTGCTACTTTTCCAGTAATTTGTATTTGTAGCACGCTACATTTTGAACACTATCGTAGCGAGTAGTACAATACATAAAAATAGTAGTTTGTAGAGAGCACAGGCGCTTCTTTTATCGCTAATTTAGGAATAAACAAATTTGCAATTCTACAAATCACATCATTGTAACTTGCTTCTTTTGTGCAAAATGTCTTCTCAACGCAACAATTTGCGAACCGCAGCAAATCTCAGCTGTACAGTTTAGCAACGGATCGCATAAAATCATAGATTTTTCCATTGACACTCGCTGCTAAAACCGAACGTTGAACAACGAAAGAAATTATTATTATTATTTATTTATTTTTTTGCTGGAGACACTTATCCACTTACTCGTTATTAGACTGTTAAGTTTTAATGCCGACATTCTTCGTTTGGAATCCTCTTTTTTATATATATATTTATTTGTTTGAATTTCGAGTAGTTTTTCTGTCATTTTCTAGATTATAAAATTAGTAACTCAGTATAAAGGGCGGCATAAAATTCACGCAAGATTTGAACTTTGCGACATGATAATCCAGTTTTCTGTGCCTTAATTGCGAGATATGGATGTGGACGACATGTGATTTCAACAAGACGGTGCCACATGCCATTCAGCCCGAGAAACAATTCAATTACAGCATGAGTCTTTTCCTGGTTGGGTAAGTTCCCGTTTTGGTGATCAGAAATGGTCGCCCAGATCATGGGATTGAACGCCGTTGGACTTTGTTCCTTTTTTTAAGTCTAAGATTTATGCCAACAATCCCACGACCGCACACGCCTTAAAGGAGAGAATTGAGCGCTATCTAACGAAATTGAGCCACATTTATGCAAAATGGCCATGGAAAATTTCAACAAAAGAGTGCGTATGTGCCAGCAAAGCCGTGGAGGCCATTTATCCGGTATGCTGTTCCATATACATAACCCTATACCAGGGATGGCGAACCTTTTTGAGTATGCGTGCCAAAAAAAAAAAAAAAAAAAAAAAAAAAAAATTATGTATCAGCATTCTAACGTGCCAGAAACATTTTAACTTAGATATAATCCAACAATTAATTTTTATAGAAATTTTACTTAAATATTTTTACACATACTAAATTCGATTGCTAACTTATTTATTGTACTGTATTTACTCAATAATATAGCCATGTCGTATCGAATTCCGCATTAATAATCTATAAATGAGCTTTTCTTTTATTGTATACAGGGCTTAATTTCTAACGAAAAAAGTACCGGAACCCTCATATTCTGCGGTACCGGTACTAACACCTTATGGATGTGGACATTTCTGAAGACATGTTTAGCATGCCGTGTGATTTCATTTTCAGCTCAATTAATTAGAATTTGATTTTTAAACAATTATTTTCTCAGTATGACCATTTTTTTTCATTCCTAGATCGCCCGCTTCGGAAAATTCGGTTCAAAACGCCAACTTAGACAGCGTTTTTTACGGTATTTTCTGCATTTATCAAAAAATTAAGAAGCACGGCACATTATATAGTTTCTAAATAAGAGAATTTCCCAGTTTGATTCGTTTGAGAGCAAAAATGAATTTTAAAATGAATCAGAAAATAAGCAGTTTGGATCGGAATACACCCTTAATGTAAATTGCATACCTGTTACACAAAACTATATTTTTTTGTAAAAAACATAAAATAGATTGTTCTCCATAAACTGAATATAATCTATAATTTTTTACGCGCGCCAGAGAAGTTTTCTTACGTGCCAAGCTCGGCACACGTGCCATAGGTTCGCTATCCCTGCCTATACTGTTTACTTTACGAATCAATAGAAAATTTACAATTTTTAATTATAAAGCTGTGTTTTCTTTCAAAATTACTTCTTGCGTGAATTTTGGGACACCCTTTAGTTACTGTATCCATTTAAGATGCTAAAAGTGTGCTGGAGGTATTAAGAATAAGAAGCTACTTCAGTCAGGTGAAAGCACCCGTTCCGTAATGTTAATCCAGTGAAATAAGTTTTTTTAGATATCTCGTTTGCATTTCAGTATTTTTAAATGATATTTTTTGCATTGGATAGCTGATATCGATCTCTACATCTTCCGTTTAACTTTTTCGATTTTGTTTTCAGGTATTTTTAATTAAGACACTTTCAATTTCGGAACCGGTTTCAAAAGTGAAAGTATCCTTATAAAAAAATTTGCAAGAAAAATCGAAAAAGTAAAAAACGGTCTTTCTACAGATCGACGTCTGCTATCCAATCGAAAAAAAAAAAATATATATATTAAAAAATATTCAAATGCAAACGAGATATCCTAAAAAAATTCTTCCATAGGATTAGCATTAGCAAGCGGGTCTTTACGCGTGACTGAAGTAGCCCCTTAAGTAAACAAACATATTGCTAGATACATGCATGGCCAAAAAAAATGCAAAAAAAAATGCAAAAAAAAATTATGGCCATTTTTTTCCCGCATTCGGACCAGAAAATCAGAGTTCTAACTTTTTACGACTGCTCTTTCATCTTCAGCTAACACTTCATTTATAATGGCTGTTTCATAATAAAGGAAGCCATCAGTCCATCAGAAGAAAATAACTCGGTGAAAGCGGAAACTCGGTTAGGCGGGACTCGGATATTCGGGGCTCTACTGAATATGTCATTTTAAAAATGATCTTTAGAATATTTTTGTTGATGTTCAGAGGGACCTCCCCCTTGAATCCGCCACTGTAGATTACGTAGTTCAGTATTACATATTTTAAATTTTAAAATAAGTCGTCTATTATAAAATTAGTAAAATTCTCTTTCTAAATATACTTTGTGGAAGAGGGGGAGGGGGGGGGGGGCGCCAAAATCCATGTTTGTCCCGGGTGCAAAAAAGGCTAGTATCGGCCCTGGATACATGGGGCAACTGTTTCAATTCTTCTTAAAATCGAAATAGTGTTTCTCCAAGAAACATTTTTGCCAGAAATTTTATAAATAACTGAGATTTATTAGATAATTTAAAAGAAACACATTTTGCTCAAGTTCAAAAGCAGAGTTCACGTATATTTTAACATACGCAGTATAAATTCTAATTCTGCGACTTCATTTACATACATCTGGTGTTGTTATTGTTATTTTTACAGATGAACCTTTCAAAAAATGCATATATAAATGTGATGGATTGTGAATCCAAAGGAAAGACATTAAGTGCTTTAGAACCACATTAACTCGTTAACGCCCATGTTGTTTTGAAGTTTGAACTTGAGTGACATTTTTTGGAGTATATTTACGATGTAAAGAAATAAAAATTTTAGAACTTTTGTCGTACAATAACAAATGAAACACAATTTTTAAATATACCATAAAATAGAAGTTAAAGGAATGTGTTTTGGAAATTGTAAGAAATAATCTTTATTCATGAGGTGTAAAAAGACATCCTACCACTACGAGAGCACAAAACGAATTTCCTTCTACTCTCATAGCGGTAGGACGTACAAGTGAATTTTAGCACTTTATAGGAGATATTAACAAGGAACTTCAGAGATAGTAAAAATGGCGTTGTTTTTGTCCCAACAGCAGACGAAAAATCTGAACTAGACCGACAGTGGAATGGAAGAGTGGGTAGTGATGCTGCGATACATGTACAGTCATGGAAAAAGAAAAAGTAAACAACACCCCTTACTAACTCTGCAACAAATTATTTTGGAAAAAAGCTACTGGTACCAAACGATTGGAAATAAAGTCTACTTTTAAATGATGCATATAAAATTTGCTTAGGGAGCCGTCTACATATCAAAACGAACCCAAACTTTGTTTTTTTTCAATAGCAACACTTAAGTTTAACACCATCAATAGATTCTACACGCTTCCATTAGTCTAAATCTAAATTTTCATGAAATTTGCATGATTAGTTTCCGAGAAATTAATTATTCAAAAATGAGCGTGTTTTAGGGGCTATATCCAAATTGAAGTTCGGTACTCGATTGTTGAAATGCTTAATGTGTTTAGACTATTGCCAGCCCAAATGTTTCAATAAAATGAGTAAAATATATTTTTTTCAAATTATGCTTTTCTGGACATCATAGACGGCCGCTTAAACCGTCATTTTGATGTTTTTTATTCATAATTCAAAAACTACTTGGAAGAAAAATTTGAAATTGAGAATTTGCATAAAGCAGGTCATAATAAATATAAATCTATCAAAAAAATTGTAGGTTGCAATTCATATTTTTTTCGAATATTAATTTCATAATTCATAATTCATATTATAAAAATTTTAAAATTGCAAATTCAATGTATTTATGTTTGGGATTTTTGGTATTATAATTAAACAAAAAAATTATCACATTAGGATTAAAATTTCAGGAAATATTAATAAAAATATGAATATGTAATTTAACATTAAAAGCTCTAAATTTTGAATGTTTATAATTCAAAAACTTATCACACAAATGACTTGAAATTTCATTTATAGGCATAGTTTGAACCGAAGATTTAAAATATATTGTCAAAATTGGGTATTGCCATAAAAAAACGAAGTTTGGTCTGGTTTTGATTAGTAGATGCCCAACTAAGCAAATCTTATATACATCATTTAAAAGTAGACTAGTTTCCAATCGTTTGGTACTTGTAAATTTTTTTTATTATAATTAGTTGCAGAATTAGTAGGGGGTGTTTACTTTTCTTTTCACGACCGTACGTTCACAAAAGAATCAGTAAAACCCGCTAATTTAATTTGCGGAAACAGAATAAAGCTATGTAGGACGCTGGGCGTAAAAGGGAAAAACTTGAAATTCGCAACTGGAAGAAAACTTTTCAAGGATGGCGAACCTTTATGAGTATGCGTGCCAAAAATTTCAAAATTATTATGTACCAACATTCTAACGTGCCAAAAAAATTTAACTTTGATAAAAATCCATTAATTAATTTTTATAGAATTTTTACTTAAATATTTTAAACCTTATACTAAATTGGATTCCTAGCTTATTTATCATACAGCCATGTCGCATCTAATTCCATATTAAAAATCTATAAATGAGTTTTTCTTTTATTCTATACTTCCAAATCGGATCAGTTCTTTAGGCAGACGCATAGGTTCAATAGGCACGTAATTATTTACACTAACAGTTAAAATTCAATTTTAAAAATTAAAACCCAAATAGAATAAACCCTAAAATGAGAATAAAAACAATAAATCTAAATAAAATAAAACCTAATCTGAAGTAGAAAAACGTGTCAGTTATGTATTACTATGCAAACTATCTCTTAAAATTCCATTTTCGAACATATAAAACCTTTGAAATTTGATGGAGCAGCAAAATTATTTGAAAACATGGCATGCTGAATGGTTTGACGAGAAAATGACGCTTTAGGGGCGCTTTTATCAAAAATTATATCTTAATTCATCCAAAAATAACGGATTATTTTAAAGTAAATTATATACCTGTTACACAAAAATATACTTTTTGTAAAATAAATAAATAAATAAATAAATAAAATACTGGACAACAGGAATTCTGCTTTTTCAGAATTTAGTATCGCTTCCGATGAAATATATATATAATCCATAGGTTTTAATTTCTGTGTTAACTTAACTGTTTAATTCACCTTAATCTTGTCGTGCTTTTGGATACCATGTGCAGAAGGATATTTTGAAAACAACTGGGATTTTATTCGGTATGTTGCGTAATATTTCTATTTTTTATGCTGTATATTAAGTATTTAAAAGGTTGTATTGTTTTTCCATTCCATGCCATTTGATATTATTCTGTTTTCATCTTGAAACTATTCTCTTGGTCATATTGGTTGTTTGAGTACAGGAGAAAAAAAAAATTTCAGCTTTTAGCTTTTTTTTCTCACAGAAAACAACCGATTTGCTTATATCTTTGAATTCTGTACTCTTGAAAACGTAATTCAATATATAAGTTTTTCAATTATTTTTTCGGTATCCATATTCTTCTTTTTTTCTTCCATATTAATTCTTGTAATTAAGTATAAGGCACTTTATTTTATACATACAGTTGTATATTATGGGTTTGTGGTATCCATTTTTATTGTCATTTCATTCACAATATTGCGGTTTTTGATGACGGTCGGTAATGTTTAATTAATGGTTATATATATATACGGTGTATATATAAATAGTATTTCAATTTTAAGACTTACAGCACACGCTTTTATTTTATGTAAAATGACGTCATTCGCGTTTTACGATCCAACCTTAAACATCTACAGTAAAGTAGGCATAGGACGTCGCTATCGCGAAATAATACACAAATGCAGCAAAAAGATACCGTCATTGAAGAAACTCAAGCAAAAAAAAAAAAAAAAAAAAAAAACGGCTGTCTAATGATTCAGGCCTTCATTTGTTTGTAGCATTAATATAGATACTTAAAATTAAATATAGTTTATAATAGCTCCGTGTTTTAACAGAAATCATTCGTTTATATATTTTTTTTCAAAATAGCACGTATTTTAATTACATTTTCTTTCGGTTGTTATGAAAAAATGGCAACAAAAATATGTAATTAATATTTCATAACTATTTTTCCTTTACTTTCTACAGAAATGGAGTACTTCCGTTTCCAATATTAAGCAAATGACTCCAAAAACTACAAAAAAATTAATATTTCAAAAAAAAAAAAAAAAAAAAAAGGAGATGCAGTTTTCAAACAAATTGCATTTAAAAGTACTTTTTTTCTCCAATACGGCGGTATAAAAATTGAAAATGTGTGATGCTTAGAAGTTTAAAAAAATTGCTATTGAGTATTTAATCGTACTGCTTTGTTTTACGGCTGGCTTCTATAAGGTAACGTTATTTTTTCTAGACGACACAAAATAAGCTGGTAGAAAGAAATAGCATACCGTACCAGGGGCTAATAAAAAAATGAAATGAATTGTTCTCCATAAACTGAATATGATTTATACGTTTTTTAACGTGCCAGAGAAGTTTTCTTACGTGCCAAGTTCAGCACGCGTGCCATAGGTTCGCCATCTGCTTATAAGTAGGGTTGTTTCGGATGATATACGGTAATACACGACGCATACCATAACCATATGGATTTTTTTCTTTTCTTTAAGAAACTTTTATTCGCATTTAAAACTATAGCGTATACTCTCCTTCTAGCATTTAACCCCTGCCTATAGCGTATACCCCCTGGTATTTTTACGACTTACAACACTGCTTATATTATAACTATTGCGGAAACAAGATATTTTAACCATTATATTCTACAGTAAGTTGCTTGAAAATTTAGAAACTTTAATTTATTCTGTTGTTTGAGCCGAAGTCCCAACTTAGACTAACTAGGGCCCGGGGCAAGTATCATTCTTAGGAGGGGGGTGGTGATCTTTCTAGCTATCCATAGAAAATGTTTCTGAATTAAGCTGAAGTGGCTAGTACTAAACTTCATATTTCTTGTATGAATACATAAATTTCGCGCCTGTTACTATTCACATCTGTGTGCAGAGTATCACAAAAAAGATGGTCAAAATTTTACGAAAAAATATTAATAAGGAAAAAAGTAGAAATAAATGATGGAGTTGCTTACGGGAGTATTTTTTGCAAAATTGCCCTTTGCTTATCTACGTATGTAATAAAATGTCTAAAATATAAATGACTCAAATGGTCATCAATAATGGTTTTAACGTCTCATTATGAGGAAATTGTTAATTATGAAAAAGTAATGTAATACTAACTCTTTATAACAAAATTTTAATCACTAGTTTTCTAATGATATAGTTTGCTCTTTTATGCAGGGGTGGGGAAGGATAAGAGAAAAGAGAGGGGGGGGGGCATACTTCCTTCCTAAATCATTAAAAAGGTAGAATTTTAGTTATGTTTGGCCAATTTTAACCACGTGGCACCCTTTTAACAAAAAATCGAAATTACTGCCATGGGGACCCGGGGGAGCTGCCCTACAAGCAAGCCCCTGCACTAGTCAAGCCCTGTTTTAGCCGAAAGGTATTTAGTCGATATAAACTACGTCTACCTGTAAGAAAGAAACTTGTGACAGTTAAAAATCCGCAATTAATTTCATTTAAAGTTGCAAATCATAAAGGACAAGGGTCGATAAGACTGTAAAAGTGATCCCTGCAATATTGGTGTTAATTTATATGTATAACATAGTACAATTATTTGCTAACGACAATTATTTACCAAACCTCTAAATATAATATAAAACATATAATGGAGTATTTCAAATTATTTAATGTGAACTGATGTTGCAGTAAAATCATTTATTTATTGACACTATAGAAATATAATTTACTTATTGATATTATATAAATATAATTTTATGTAGTTCTTTAAAAATATAAAAAAAATAATAATAAATGTCTTTTTTTCAAGTATGTGTAAATTAAGATATCAATTTTATTTAATGTTTTATAAATTCTTTTACCCCTAGTATAAACATACATCAAAATCAAAATGGTAACTTTATTCACTCACTGAAGACTAAATAAGTTTGGAATCAAAACAGATTTGTTTGACAATTGCAAAGAGACTAAATATATCAATATATATATGTACATACATATACTATACATATACACATACATACATATACATACATATCTATACACATATACATACATACTGAAACAAATGAGTCAAACTTTCCGTTATCTCATATTAGTGCCTAAATTCCATAAAACCCCTATCAAATTCAAAAGTGTGACTTGTGGTTTTGGATCATATATTGGTGCTGCTAGCAAGGCATTGCTGGGGGTATTGAAAGGAGTGTTTGACGGAGTGATTGGGGGGGGAGAGACGTCTTTTATTATCAAAAATAGCTATACACTATTAGATAATCTGAATAAATTAAAAAATATTACTAGTTTATACGCTTATGATTTTACAGACCTGTATAACACAATTGATTTGACAGATTTAAAAGAAAAAATAGTAGATTTTTATAATAGAAATAGTACTTTGGATGTTCATAAAGATTTTTTCATGAATTCATTTCAGTTGGTAGTACAAGAAAACTACCTCTACGAAGGAAATACAATATTTAAACAGATTCGGGGTATTCCAATGGGGGGGGGGGGGGGAGTTGCAGTTCCATTTTAGTAGACATCTATTTACATACATATGAAAGAAATAATAATTTAAACAGTAATACATTAGCCTACAGTACAGATATATAGATGATGTTTTGATAGTCAAATTAAATAATGATATTGAAAAAATTGATTTTATATATTATCCTACGTCTCTGATTCTGGAACCCTCCTCCCAGAATTGTAAAAATGTTAATTTTCTAGATATGAACTTAAACATAGAAAGTGAAAATTTGATATCTAAGCTATTTGACAAGCGAAATGATTATGATTTTAATACCTTAAAGATGATATATTTTGATTCAAATGTTCATGTATCGGTTAAAAGAAATGTCCTAAGAAACGGCTTAATACGAATCGAAAGACTGAGTACTAGAGTTAAGGATGTGATTAATGGCATTTTGGATTGGTGTCGTCAAGGATTCAAACAAGGTTATCCTTGCAATTTCATCAGGAGAATAACTAGTGAATTTATTAAGAGTAGCAGTTACGGAAGTGAACTGAATTCAGTGATGGATGGGAATGGTGGTTTTGATGCGTTGATTGATCTAATGAGATAGAAAGATATTTTTTTGGATTTGGTAGATCTGTTTAGTTTTTCATGGTTTTTCATTTTTGGTCTCGGCGAGTGAAGGGGGACGTAGCATGCGTAAAATCTGACTTAACCCTGCAGAGCATGTCGTTAGCCATGCGGCTCGCCTTCTGTTCTGTTCTGTTTTGCTGTTATAAATATTTTCCTTAGTTTGGTTTTAAAGTTTGGTTTTAAGTATTAATGTTTATGTTGGTTGTTTTAATATTTTTGATGTAGAGTTTCAGTTTAAATATGGTGAGTGATGAAGTTTGATATTTGTTTGTGGTTTTGAATATATATATATATATGTATATATATTGAAAATATTAAATAAATTAATTATTAAATAAATTAAGATGGACCTATTAATTAATAGCTAGAATTTTTAAAATTCTGTATATAATAATGGGGAGGGGAGGTGAAACAGAATATATGATGTTGTGGAATCTTTATCATCTATTGATATAAGTCGTAGAAACTGTAATCATTTTATACTTATATTTATGAGTGAGAAAATCTACGCATTTGCCCCTAAATAATGTCTCGTGAAGCTATTGACGACACTGATATTAGGTAGATTTCGTATGAAATACTACCTACTGGCGTCGTTCCTATGATGGAATTGCTGAAAAATTTTTGCAGATCTACACCGATCATGACCCCTAGAGCCCAAAGCCACCCTCAGTAAAAAACTTTATCTATCTATCTATCTATCTATCTATGTATCTATCTATCTATATCACTTTCTTCTGGACACGATAACTTCCACAATTCTGCACCAATCTCTTCCAAACTGATACATAAAATCAAGGGGCATAAAATCTCGGTCGAGTTCGTTAATGGGCAAAATCGGACCAAGGGGATGGAAATAGGGAGGGGTTTTGTGAAAACCGAAAAACCCCTATACCTTCTTAAATTTTGTACATATCGAATCAGTTTGAAGTTTTTATTACTTCTAAAAATAGTGCCAAAAATTTATGTATCACAGATTTTTGATAAAGTTAAAAATGGGCTCAAGGGGCGCAAAAAATAGGGTTTTTGGGAGAGAAAAATTCATAACTTCGTCAATTCTCAAGATGTCAAATCCAATTAATTTTATCATGAATCTCCTTAACATTATCTACAATTTTTATATTCACAAGTTTTTGATAGGACCAATTCGTACCGCAAAAAAAATTAAAAACGAAAACAAAAAGGGCGTTTGAAGAAGAAAAAAATCCGTAACTCCGTCAATTCAAAAGATATAAAATCCCCATGAATTTATCATATATCTTCTTAATATTGTCTACAACATCTATATAGACAAGTTTTGGATAGGACCAGTTCTTACAGGAAAAACAAATTAAAAATACATAGCGGTTGAAGAAAAAAATTATCTTAGTAAGGGTGTATTCAAATCCAAACTGCTTATTTTCTGACTCATTTTACAATTCATTTTTACTCTCAAAGGCTTCAATTGGTACCTTTTCTTACTCAGAAACTATATAATGTACCGTAAAGGTCAATTTTTTGACAGAGGCAGAATATATTTCAAAAAATGATGTCAAAGTAGGCATTTTGAACGGAATTTCCCGAAGCGATTGTGTTAGAAACGAAAAATATTGTCTTACTGAGAAAACAATTGTTTATGTATCAAGTTTTAATTAATTAAACGGAAATTAAAAACACAGGTCGCTTATAAATCTCTTCAAAAATCACGTCAACAAGTTTCATGTTTTTCCTATTAAAAATGAATCTGGAGTTATGCCAGAAAATTTCGAGTTGTTGAGCATGGAAAAGTATTTTTTTGAATACCGCCCTAACATGATTCTGATAAAACCAGTTATTATATAAAAATGAACTAAAAACTCGTCAAAAGCGGCCAGATAAAATTGTTAAAGTGGGTTTATCTCTAATCATGATTTGGTTTTTGTTTGTGAAATTAGTATACTTAACTTCGAAATCTACCTCCGCCTGTAGGCCGTGCCGGCAGGGATTTTTTTTATATAGAGATATATCCACTCCGAAAAGAAAATATAAGTTATTTTTTTAATTTCCTTTAAATATATAGTTTTTAACAAATTTCGTTACTGTATTTTAATTGATCATTGTTTTTTTAATGCAATTTTTTTCTTAAAGAAACAAGGCCTGAATAAATAAATATCGATAAAAAGACGATTAATTTTTAACCTTTCAAGTTTTTCTTTATTTTTTCTTAGTACAGACAGCAAATGCAAATGCAAATTTTTAGATTTGCATAAGGGAGGAGGAAAACATTCCTGAATATTGTTAGAAACTAAAATAAACAATTCCGTCTTTTTTGAAAGACTCATAAATTGTAATGTAAAATAAATGCATTTAAACTTTTCTTTACCCTCTTCAATGAATTGTATTATAACAAAAGAGCAGTTACTTAATGTGACATTGTTTAAAGCTTTTTAATCACATAATGACAAATACACAAAACGGGTACAGTGTAAAACGATATGTCAATAAACAATTATTATGGCGTAGATGATATATTAATGAATAAATTCAGTTAATTTTTTGCCGTAGAATGTAAATGCAAACCCGCTCCCACACCATCTTTGTTAATTATTACTTATAGTTCCTTTTTCTCAAATGAATGCTCGCAAAGATACGATATCTATATAACATTTTTCAATACCTGATACAATCTGTCATTTTGTCATTTTTCTTTAGCTTGATAAGCTTACAAAATTTAGTAATATTTTTACTTTTGAAAATAAATTTGCGCAAGATTTTAGCTTATATGGGCCATTCCACGAGAAACGGACAAAACGTTCCCTACGTGATGCTTACACAAATACCTATATTTAGTAACTTATAAGTTGTTAAAATATAAACTATACATTAAAATTAACAACAATAACAAAAAAAAACCTATATTAGCATAGTTGTTTTAATTTGGGGATACATTAGCATTGTTAAAACAGCAGAGCAACATTAGCATTGTTAAAACACTACAACATAATATGTAAAAAAGCTGTTCCAAACATGATATGGAATGGCCCTATATTAGGTTTAAAAATCTCCACATTTTAAACCCTAGATTTTAGTGAGTTGTCCATTTTTAATAATAAATAAATAATAAAAATAATAGATAACAAGAATCTCCACATTTTAACCCCTAGACCTTAGTGAATATCCCGTTTTTAATAATAAATAAATAATAAAAATAAGATATAACAAAAATCTCCACATTTTAAATCCTAGACCAGGGTTGGCGAACCTTTTCATAGCTGCGTGCCAATTTTTTTTTCAAAACATATTTTACATGACCAAGATGTGCCAACTAAACAGCAATTTTAATGGATTGAAAAATAATGAATCGAAATTACTTGAAAATGTTTATTAAGATTTAAAAAATATATATAGCTTGTATGTAGGTAATAATTATACAAACAATTAAAATTTATAAATTAATAGAAAAAAATGATAACAGTTTCGTACTCAGTTAATTTTAACATAATAGAGTTTTAACAGAATGCAAACTAAACTTCGAGATGTGCTTTCTATTTGGTTTTTTATATTATTTTTTTGACGAAAATAATCACTCTCAGGCATAGATATACGGAAAAAGATATCCAAATGACAAACGCCAGTGTCTTTAAGTAATTTTAAAATTAAACTCCAAAATTTTACCGTCAATATTTATACTTATGTCTACTAATCTTTCCTTTTCGATAGTTTTCAAGTCTTGCTTTTGTTTGATAAGTTTTTGAGAGCATGCAGAATTAGATTAAAATATAAAAATCCGAAATTAAAATCCTTCAATATCCAACTAATGAAATTGAAATAAGATTAGCTCATCAAAATTGGTCTATTTTGTGTAATCTTATTGTATCTTAATTTACCGCCACAAGCAATGCCGTATCAAAGTAATTTTTCTGCGTGTCGAAAGTGACGCCATAGGTTCGCCGTCCCTGTCCTAATCTGCCCATTTCAAGGCCATTCCATGAAAAACTGACAAAATGCCCTGAGCGCGGCACTTACGTAAATACATGTATCTATTGATAAAACATAAGTTGTTAAAACATAAACTATGCATTAAAAATAACAAAAACTCTAGATTTTCAAATTAGGATGTTTTTTTTTTTTTTTTTTTTTTTTTTTTTTAAATTTGAGGATGTAATAACATTGTTAAAACAGCAGAATTATGTAGAAAAGCTGTCCCATTGACGCAAAAAAAACTTGTACAGATTTTGTTAAACTCTCTGAGATATGCAAAAGTAGACTACTCTGGTCATATGAAGAAGTTTTTAATTATAAAAAAGAAATTTTTTAATCGATTCGGGACCATGAGTGCATAAGTGCACGAATGCACCTTCAAAAGGTGCATATAGAATTTGTTTTCGGTACGAGTTATAAGAAAATGTAATATTTGCTTTATTTAATTAGAGCATTTTTGCGATTTAATAAGTAAAAATAACTTTTCAAAAAAAAAGCGGTGTGAACCAAATAAAATTTGAGTAAGAGACGTCGGTCCCGAAGGGGTTAATAGATAAACCAACTATATTTCACAAAAGTCTAAATTAGGGGTCTGCACGGGTCGAAATTTCCAGTTCCGGGTACAGCTCGAACGAAAGCTAATCTTGGCACGACCCGTGAACCGTCCCAGTGTAAGAACTGAAAGTTCAGCCCGGGCTCAGACCAGCGCGGCCCGTGCAAAAAACAAGGAAATCAGGCCTGGCTCGGCCCGTATCTAATTTTAGAAAAATTCAGATTTTCTTTAACATACAATAATCTTTTTTTTTTTTTTTTTTTTAATACTTCATGCATATGTATGCGAAATTTTTACTATGTATTTCAAGCTATATCTTCGAAAGCCATAGAATACAGAACAGTGGCGAATCCATAATTACGCTTTGGAGGGGGCTAAAATATTTTAGAGCCCTAATGTGTGCCTATATCTGGCCCGGCCCGCTGCTTGAGCTCTGTCTTTCTTTTATTTGATTTGATGGGACGTGCCGGATCAGGTCCTGACTTACACTTTTTCTGCTGACTTGAGCAGAGTCGTAACCAGACAGAGAAACCAGAGGAAGCTCTGGAAAATTTTGATGGGGCTAATTCTGAATGCTTTTAACATGTTAAATAATGAAACTGTACTAAAATATATCTTAGTTTTTGTGATTTTTTGGTGTGTTTCTGTGTTTGTATAATTTTAAACTGTGTTTGCAATCAAACGATTTAAAGTTTAATTATTAAATTATCAAAATATTATGAAGGTTAAAGGAAGCAAGAAGTTGCACGGAATCTTAAATTTTTAATTAAGTAAATTTAAAACATGCTAATATTTCGAATTTCATAATAAAATTTATAAAAGAGAAAAAAATTGTGTGTCAAAATTAATATGTTTTCAAAAATTCCGATTTTTTATGATATTCTTTCATAATTAAAAATAAATAAATAAATATCTAATGTAGTCTAGGTAGCTCCCCCCGTGGGTGCGCCAATGATACAGAATAGAAACATTAATGATCACTTACATTCTCAGACTATAATTATATTAAGTAAAATTAGACTATTAATTTGTAGCATTAAAAAAAATCAACAAAAGTAAATTTAACATAAAAAGCGGTGGTGAATAAAAAATATACATCATTAATACTTTAATTTGCATGGATAAGAAGGACAAATAGAAATTAACTTTATTATTGTTGAAATAAGATGATGAAAAGAGCATTTAATGTGCATAAAATAATTATAGAATAGAAATTTTATGAAAGGATAAATAATTATTTTTTAGTAATTTCATGTTACAGTGAATCATGATGTAAGCATATACAATTGATGATATGCAAGAATTTTAATTCTGTGGTAAGCGGAAAATCAAATTTTATGATTAAAGAACTACCTTGGTTCTTTTTGTATTCCAAATCATTATAATAGTCTTAATGAAAATCAACTGAGATGTTGGTTAAATGTTAAACTTTCTTTATATTGAATAAAGGATTTAGTTTGTAAAACTTAACATATGAATAGTCACTTTTGATCTAGTTACAGACAATAATAGCCTGGAAATGACAGCTTCTTTTTGGTGCGAATGTGGGTAGTAAGAGAACACAGGTGGGATGTTTTTTTTATATATTTTTTATGAGAGAACAAGTTCCGTGGTGTTGAGAACTGGTAAAGCGGCATTATGAATGCCGAAAGTAAATTGATCAAGGGAATGAATAGCCATATTCATGGGTCGTTGACTCGCAATGTAGGCTGTGGTCATATCAAAACACTGGGAGGTGGAGAAATGTGTTTTATTTATATAGATCGCTCTCAGAATCAATTTCACGTGATGTGCAATTAGATTTTCGTACTCTTTGTTGCTCCGGATTAAGCTGGCTCTGATTCAAATCATTCTTTATGTATGAGCTATGAGCATATTACATTAGTGTTTGGATAATCACGTGTCTCTCAGAGGTCATAATTAATTAAGTAAACGATGCAAAGACTATGGGATACTTGGAATCATTAACCTAGATTAATGCAAGTCAAGAAAAAAAAATATCTTTCATTGTGTAAATTATTTCAAAAATAATGAATTTTAATTTATGTAAATAATTTTAGAATTGACTCACAAAGTAGAATGTGTGGTCATATCAAAACATTTTGAACTTGAGAAGGGTGTTTTATTTAACCACTTTCAATGTGCAATTAGATTTTCGTCCGCTTTTCTCTTTGTTGCTCCGAATTAAGCTAGCTCTGATTCAAATCGTTACTTATGTAGGAGCATATTATATTAGTGTTTTGAAGTTTTGCTAATCAAATTTCTCAGATATCATAGTTAATTAATTAAATGATGTAGAGGTTGAGCATGCTTGGAATCATTAAGCTATATATTTAAAAGTAAAGAAAAATAATAATCTTTCGTTATCTAACTATTTATTTTTTAAATAATTAGTTTTAATTTATGTAAATAATTTTACAAATGACTTGCATTATTGGCTGTGTGGTCATATCGAAACACTGGGAAGTGAAGAAATGTGTGTTATTCTTATTCATATAGATCGCTCGCTCTCAGCCTCAGAATCGATTTCATATATATGTGATGTGCAATTAGATTTTCGTTCTCTTTGTTGCTTCGGATTAAAGATTAAGCTATCTCTGAATCAAATCGTTATTTATGTATGAGCATATATTACTAGTCTTTTCAAGTTTTGATAATCAGGTGTCATAATTAAATAATTAAATGATACAGGGGCTAGGTGATGCTTGAAATCATTAACTATATTATTAAAAGTAAAGCGAAAAATTCTTTCATTATCTAAATACTTTTAAAAATGATTAGTTTTAATTTATATGACTGAGTTTAGAAAAAAGTCAGTTTCAAGTTAGTTTCAATGAGCGCTATGTGGTCATATCAAAACACTGGGAACTGGAAAAATATGTTTTGTTTATATAGATCGCTTGCTGTCAGAATCAATTTCATGTGATGTGCGTTTAGATTTTCGTTCTCTTTATTGCTTCGGATTAACGATTAAGCTAGCTTTGATTCAGATCGTTATTTATGTATGAGCATATTATACTAGTCTTTCGAAGTTTTGATAATCAGGTGTCTCTCAGATGTCATAATTAAATAACTGATACAGGGGCTAGGAATGCTTGAAATCATTAAGCTATATTATTAAAATTAAAGAAAAAAATTATTTCATAAGAAAAAAAAGTCTTTCTAAATACTTTGAAAAATAATTAGTTTTAATTTATGTAAATAATTTTAGAATTGACTCGCAATGTAGACTCTGGTCACACCAAAACACTGGGAGGTAGAGAAATGTGTTTTATTTATATTGATTACTCTCAGAATCAATTTTACTTGATGTGCAATTAGATTTTCGTACTCTTTTTTGCTCCGGATTAAGCTGGCTCTGATGTAAATCGGTATTTATGTATGAGCGAGCATATTACATTAATGTTTTGATAATCACGTGTAACCTATGTTATCACATGTTACCTATCATAGGTAATAATTAATTAAGGTGTAAGTAAGTAATATGGAATATTGCCAAATTTAAATGTTATAATGTTTGAATCTTATTTAATACTATAAGTGTTTGGATCTAGTCTTAAAAAATTCATTAATGATTAGTTAATTTAATAATTGTTGTTCCAAATTTAAAATGTATAATGTTTGTATCATGTCTTGATACTCTATTTATAAATTAGAAATAGATGGCTATTTTGAAATAGATGACTATTTGTAATATTCTATAATGGTTATATATATGCATATATTACATTTTATTATTATTTTATCCATTATATATATATTATAGTACTTTAATTTAATTACATTATTTTTTTGTTAATTGGGGGAAAAAAGAAAGGCAGAAAAAGAAAAATTTGAATTAATAAAGTCTTTTTCAAAATTATTTAAAATACTGTACTCTAATTATGACATAATGAGAAATGTGAATATTTTTTCAGGTATTTAAAATTTTCATTTTCCTGAAGGATATTATTATAAAATGATAAGTACACATTTACGTGCTAAAAAGCATTCAGTTTTATTAAAATAATTAAACGTTCCTTTAAAAACATCCCATAAGTATTTTATTATATCTATATAACAAGTTCCTTTCTGCTCGACAAGTCCTTGTGTCACAGTGGATAGCGCGTCGGACTTCTAATCCAAAGATCCCGGGTTCGAATCCCGGCAGGGATGGTAATGCTGACGTAGCGGAATTGGTGAATTTGTATTCTCTTGCTTACAAATTCGCTTTAAGTTTTTCGAAATGAAGTTAGTGTTATATTTTTATTTTGTTATTAGCATCCCATTTGATTTATTTTTTATTCATAAACTGCAATTTAAGGCATTTTAAATCGGCACTTAACCCCAATTGTTTTATCCAAAAATTTCCTCACAAACAGAAAAATCAAATTTCTTACATTTTCCCACGCTGTTTTCTTCACACACAATCATTCCTTTGATTTATTAAAATTAACACACATTAATTTAGCAAAAGCCTGTAATTTGTTTTTTGATTCCCAAATTTCAAATTCGATTCTTTCAAATCCATGTTTAACCTCAATTGCTCGATCAAATAGTTTCCCCAATAAACTAGAAAAATCAAAATTATTTCAATTCCCACGCTATTTTCAGCATTCATTCCTCCGACTTATGAAAATTAACACCCATTAATTTACTAAAGTCCATAAGAAGAAGAAATTCAAATTTTATAGAAAGATAATCCTAAGGTAATCACCTAACGACAAGTGAAGAAGCTAATGCTACATTAGTTTTGAAATTTTACCACAAAGATATAAATTGTTACGCACCCAAGCGTAAATAATAGCTCCCAATTCGAATTTATCTGTTCCAAATCGAAAAAGGAAAAAGGAAATAGCCTAAAACTGAGAACTCGTAATTCTTATGATAATGGTAACTGAACGGATACGCATAATTTGGAAAGGGATCAAAGTATTTTAATGGCATTGAAATTTAGTTAAATTACTGTGATCCATTTTTTATCGCAAAAAAGTTGTAACATTTCATATGCAAACTGGATCTTTCTTTTACGAAATTTGATTTAAACTCATAATTTGTTCCTTGCTTATAATCTTCCAGATTGGACGACGATCATATAATTCACCTGAACCGTTGTTGTAAAAGAGATACCTTCATGAGATATTTCCAATTCAAATAATTGTTCAAGCATAAATTTAAAGGCTATAACAAGGGAATGATTAAGATCCAGGGTGTAGTGGAGAGCATATGGAGATACACACCGTGTACCTTCTTGATTTTTTCGTATACCCTCTGTTTCTCAAATAAAATTATAGCAGATACGAAATTAATATTTCTAACTGAGCGAAAAAATGCCCAGGGCGGGAATCGAACCCAGAACCTTGGCTTACAGGTCCAATAGTCTATCGTTTAAGGTAACTGAGCCGACAACCGGCGAGCATATTTCGCTCAGGTAACCTTATTGGTAATAACATCTGGTCTATCATGTAGACAGCTCAACAGAATAAACCGCAGGTAAAGGAGCTCCATATAAACGATGGGTGCGTAGATAAACTATTAATTTAACACAATCAAACTGATTGGTAATGTTATCATACGAAATGAATATTTCCAACTGAGCGAAAGAATGTTCAGGCCGAGAATCGAACCCAGATCCTTGGCTTAAATGGATGTTATTACCAATAAGGTTATCTGAGCGAAATATGCTCACCAGGTGTTGGTCTAGTTAGCTTAAGCGGTAGAGCATTGGTCCTGTAAGCCAAGGATATGGATTCGATTCCGGCCTTGACATCTTTTCGCTCAGATGGAAATATTCATTTCGTATGATAACTTTACCAATCGGTTTGATAGTGTTAAATTAATAGTTGCACATACTGTAGTTTCTAACGTAGATCTCTGCCCCTGCCTTTGGCATATACCCTGTGCCCGCTGTGCTTTTTTAGGTAGATTTAGTAAGAAACACTACCTTTTACATTTTTTTTTTTTTTTTTTTTTTTTGAGAAACGTTTTAAAGAAAACACTTTCATTTCACACAAAAAAATTAACAACAATAGCAAAACGTTAGCTAGTGATGTGTGCATATACGTAAAAACAAACCATTAAAATCATTTAATTGTATTTTTTTTATATGTATAATAAAATTTTATATATTTTTAAACAAATAGAATTTAACAAAATAATTGAGAGAGGAATTTAGTACATTAAAAGAAAAAAAATGACTTTTAAAAGAGATTTGCCTGTCCTAGTTTTATTTGACAAAATGTTTCTAAAATTTATACTTAATTTCATACTTTAAGCTTTAAGTGTTAAAAACAGAGTTAAGCAGACGAATTGTAAGTACGATATTAATATACTCGAAATAAAACTAATTATGTATTTTAGAAATATTCTGTCAAATACAAAAGAAAGCAACATCCTTAAAGAAGAGTATATAGGAAAAAGAGTAAAAATAATTAATTTCAGAAATAATGAGAAATTTGAAAAATACGGATACATTCCAAGACCATTGATTTGATATTACAAAGTGGGGATTTGAGGTCCTGTTCTAGAACACAATAATTAGGTTCAACTTGGCACGACAATTTTAACAGTATATATATATATATATATATAACGAGGGGATGCTGATAAGTTCCTGGCTTTGACTACAAAGAAAAAAAAAAGAGTTAAAAAATTACATATATATTCAACATGTTCTCTCATGAGACTGATGCACTTGTTACATCGTTGCAGCTTTTCTAGTCCTCTGAAATCAAATTCCTTTGACTGGTCCTGAAACCATCTCTCAGCAGCCTCTTTGACAACTTCAATGTCCTCAAAATGATGATCCTTAAAGTGTTTCTTCAAATTTGGAAACAGATAATAGTCTGAAGGGGCTAGTTCTGGTGAATAGGAAGGATGATTGACCAGTTGGAAGCACAGAGTCCTCAATTTGGCAGCCACAACTTTGGACGTGTGTGTGCAGGTGCATTGTCCTGCAAAAAAAAAAAAAAAAAAAAAAAAAAAAAAAAAAAATTCGTTTGGTCAACTCCTCTCAGCGTTTATTCTTGATGCTCTCTTTCAACTTGTCCATCAAGTTAATTTAATATTCTCGAGTTATACTACACGCCTGGGGTAGGTAGTCCACCAACAGAATGCCGACAGAATGCATGGTACCAGAAAACTGGTACCATGACCTTTTTGGCAGATTTCTGTGTGTGCAAATTCTTCGGCCCCGAGGACTCATTATGGTACCATTCTTTTGATTATTCTTTGGTTTCTGGATCATATTTGTAAGCCAGGTTTCCTCCCCAGTCACTAACCTGGGCAAACAGGGCGGCTTTGGATGTCCGAACTCGTTCCTTCCGCTGATCACTGTTCAAACATTTCGACTCCCACTTCGCTGAGAGCTTGCGCATATCTAGGATCGTGGTAAAAATATATCTTACACGCTCCCAGGAGATGTCCAGTATCTCGGCCATCTTTGTTGGAGGATATTCGTCGATCCTCAAGAATTAGCTCATGGACAGCACTGCATGTTGCAGTGTCAGTTTCGGTGTGAGGGCGCCCATTGCAACTTCAGCGGAGAAATGGCCAGTCTTGAAACGAGATATCCGAGTTCTCACAGTGCTGTAAGAAGGACACTTCTGTAACAGCGTTTGTGACATCTCAGATTGATCGCCTTTGCTGACTTTCCCTTGTAGAAATAAAAACTTCATGACGCCTCGTAACTCCAAAGACGCGAAACTTTCTTGTGTCCCCGTCATCTCAGCTTTCACCCTCAACAGAAAAAAATCTGATAATCAGAAACACCTGATATTATTAGAGTTCATAAGATTTTAAACTTTCAAATAAGCCTAATTTTTTGTTTTTCTATTTCAACTATAAGTAATTGAAGCCTGGAACTTTTCAGCACCCCCTCGTATGCATTCAAATGAGGCCAGTGCTGTCAAGTTGGAGAAATTTTTTTATTCAAAAAATCTATCAGAGTTTTCAAATACAGTAAAATCTTGTTACAACGAATATCTAGAGAGCGCTGAATAAATTCGTTATGCTGAAAAATTCATTAAAGTGAATGTTTTTATAATGAAATAGGATAATAAAAATTTTTTAAACTATCCAAATAATATTCATTAAAGTGAAATTCGTTGGAACGAGATTCTACTGTAGTAGTTTTAGATTATTTTAATGACAAACATTCCGTGATTAAATAAAGCAAAGAATGCTAATCGAGAAAAGGGATAGAGAGTTTTTAAATTAAAAAAAAATCTCCAATTTGGCAACACTGCGACAGACGAAGAACCCTTTAGCATGTGCGGCTACCTCGAATACAAAATTTTGACATCAGATAAGTTAGTCGGATGTAAATAAGTTCAAATTTAACATGGGCGTGATTATGTCAGATGCAATTTACATTCTTTGTATACTTTTTACCACGTATTTTCCTCGTCGATGCAGAAATTCTAAACCACTTCAGCAGTACCGCACACTACTGTAGACGGGGGTCCCGCAGCACGGATTTCACTCAAAACGTGATTCATGCATATTTATCACTATTCACGAAGAAGGATCGTGATCGTGGCGTATGAGAGGATGAGAACAGTGTCGTTCAACTCTTGTGGTCACCAGTGCAATTCATTAGCGATCGGGAGGTCCGGACGATTAGGCCTTTGTTTTCTACAATTGACCTTCTCTTTATTATAAGTCCGGTAATACCTCATTCGTATACTGATAATCATCTGACCTCCGTAGGTGACTGTCTATTCTGGCAAACTTTTATTTGTTTCAATTCTTTTTCATTTGACTTGACAGAATGCAACTTCTTGTAGGCCTGCATGCGTTGGTAGTAGATGTAACTTTGATTTCAAGAAGTCATAATGGGTGGAAAAACAGATTTTATGATTCTGATTAAGAGTAATTAGTAATTTTATAGGCTATAAGAGATCATTCATTGTTTATGTAATGGAAATTTGTAGCTCGAAATGGAAAAATCCACGAACCGGAACGCTATTTCAAAAATATTGTTCACAATTTTTTTTTTTAAGTTTAAACAAAGCTATATCTAATCATAAAAACAGTTTAAAAAAATGCATTCAAGATTCTAAATAATAATAATAAAAAGTTACAGAACTGCAATAAGTTATATGTATACAAAACTGTAAAAATATGTTTTAGTAATTGCTTGAACCGGAACGATATTTACCACAATTTCACGAACCGGAACAACATTTGCTATAATTTCACGAACGGGAATATTATTCCGGTACGTTTCGAGCCCTGATTTCCTTCTTCCCTATATGTCACACTTGCTGTTGCCATGATCAGTAGCGACAGCTGCTGCCAAGACAGAGGCCCAGATCCTCGGAATAGATATTGTGTATTTTATTGTCCATTTGCATTTATATAAATATATAATGGAAAAAGAAAATAAAGGTGTTGTGGCTTGTTGCTGTTTCTTTGTATAATAAGGATAATTCGAGGCGAAAGCCATATTTGCTATAGGCCCCAAAGCATGTCTAATGTCCAATGTCTAATGTCACACTGCACAATGCCTCATCCACTGTTGTGACGTCACATTTTTTGGTAACGTGTTTCGTAGCATATCAGGAGTTATTAGACGAATTGGTTGAATGATACACTTCTTCAACTCATCCACAGTAATTTTCTGTTTATATTATACACAACGGATTTAATGAAATCCAAGCAAAAAAGTCTAATGAAGTCAAAACCAAAGACCTTTGCGGACAGGCAATTGGGCACCGTCTTCCAATCCAACTTCCAGGAAATGTCATATTAAAAAACGCGGTAACATCTCTGTTATAGTATGGAGGAGTCCCAAAAAATCTCGGAGGGGTTTCCAATCCACAGAAGATCAGTCTATTATATTCTAATGGATAGTTCTGTAATAATAAGCCATAACTTTTGGATACTTTTAGCTCGGATACTCTGTACTACCTATTATCGTTATCCACTGAATTTATAAAACCATTGCGATCTTGCTCTTTTACTTTTCAACCTGTTGCAATTTCAAGGCAAATTATACTCAATGCTTCCCGATTGAAATCACACATTTTTTTAATACCTATCTATACTGGTTATCAAAAATTAAGGAAAAGTCACAAAATGCTAATTTTCAAATACGCGAACACTCAAAAGGAAATAATATAATTCGAGTAATTACTATCTCTACAACACAGCTAGTCCATATAACATCTCATTCATGTCACACATGGTCACAAGTGTCACAGTCACTACGGTGAAGCCAAAAAAAAAAAAAATAGGAAATTCAATACATTTTATTATGAGTCTCAAATGATCACTATATGTGACTCCACTGAGAAGTCAATGTGACTGCTGCTTTGTGACGAGCCACCAGGTGACTTTACAATGTAGTTAAATTGTGACTCTCATGTGACTGTCATTTTTAGACTCAATTTCATAGACATCATGAACGTTGCATTATGATAAGTCACCAAATTATATCATATTATAGTCACATGGAGACTTTTCCCAAAAGAGCACAATGGTGACTTCACAGTAGTCTCTCTGTCACCTGAAAGTCATCATGTGACTTTAATGTGACATTACTTGGTAACTTATCACAATGCAGCGTTCACGATGACTTTGAAATTGAGCCTACAAATGACAGTCACATGAGAGTCACAGTGTAACTACATTGTAAAGTCACATGGTGACTCATCACAAAGCAGCAGTCACAGTGACGTCTCAGTGGAGTCACATATAGGGATCATTTGAGACTCATAATGAGATGTATGGAATTTCCTATTTTTTTTCTTCACCGTAGTGACTTTGACACTTGTGACCATGGTTGACATGAATGAGATGTTATATGGACTAGCTGTGTTGTAGAGATAGTAATTACTCGAATTATATTACTTCCTTTTGAATGTTCGGGTATTTGACAATTAGCATTTTGTGACTTTTCCTCAACTTTTGCACACCAGTGTAGTTGTATTTCTATTTTAGATATGATGTCAAAGCATGTAAACCCACACTCTCTCCCTTGTCACACTATGTCGCACTTTGAAAAACCAACTAACCTTAGCCGAGGCTAACGGAAAAGACAGGCTACTGCGGTGCATTCCGCGTATATCTTTTTACAGACTGCTGTAGTCACGTGATGCTCGAATGCACTAATGCATGTGCACTAAAAGAGCATCACGTCACTCTAGCAATTCTGTAAAAAAAGACATGTGGGACGTACCGCGGTAGCCTGTCTTTTTCGTTAGCCTCGCCCTAGCAGTGTGACGTAATTAATCGCCGATCTCTAAATTGTAGCTAATCATCCTGTTTTCTCATATATCTAATAAATAGATAAGTTTCTTTGGCAAAAAGTTTCCTTGCATAGAATTATTTTCATCAGCTTCACATTGTTTTACAAATAATTCCACACAAAACAATTTAAGATTACTAAACGTTTACTGCAGTTTCTAATAATATCTAGGACACGTTACACTATTATTTTTTATACATTTTTGAGGAAAATCAGCTTTATAATACTGAAAAACGCAATTTAGGTCAACAGCATTTTTTTCTTTTTGCTGATTAGATATAAGGTGGGGAATATTTTGATTTTTAGAGTGTAGTTCATTGTATATGTGATTAATATTGTCAAAAAAAAAAAAAAAAAAAAGAGAGAGAGAGAAATAAAAAAGTTTACTCCATAATAGTCATAAAATGAAATCGTCATTCGAATAAAAATGGTGACATAAAACGAAATTTCTCTTTAGAAAGGATTGAGTCACTATTCATAAATCTTTCATATTTATTCATGCCTACTTTTTTTTTTCAACATAATCAATAACTTAATAAATACCCAACTTACAATTTTGCCAGAAAAATACGCTTACTGCGAGAAATTTTTCAGAAATTTCATATTCTATTCATTATGCAGTCTTTAACATAGGTATAAATTACCTTTTACTAATATTTATGCCTATTTCCAACTTTTTTCTAAAAATTTTTGCTTCTGTGAAAATTAAAAATGATTATTCGAAGTATGTTGTGTCATCATTATTGATGATTTTTTGTTTCATTTTAAAGATAGTTAATGAATACCATACAAGATTAGAAAATAGTTTAAATGACTCAAGGATATTACACGATTATGCTACTTTAACTTGCTGGATTCTTCTTTAATCCAACTTTAACTGGCATATAATCGAAATACTTTTATTTCGATGGTCCCAAAAGACTTAGGGTTTGAACTAATCATTTGAGTGTCATGGGATTACGACCTAATTTTAAATTACTTTATAACTTTTCTGAACCCATTTTTTTTGGTTCAATCAAAACATTCAAATATATCCGAAATTTAACAGTTAAATCAATTATTCAAATGCGCTATTTTCTTTCCAGTGAATAATAACATTTTAAAATTGTCTGATTTTCCATATAAAAAAAACTATGACATGTAAGAAAATTTTCCATATTTTTTTTTAAGGCTGTTCTCAACTGCTCTGCTCAACAAGCCTAAAACGTTTTGACACATTTACAAATTCATTTTTTAACGGAAAGATACAAAATTGGAAAGCCCGACCATGAAAGCGATTTGGAATCGAACTGTGTTTTCCATTTTTTGATCAATCAATTACCTATTGAGTTATAAGAGATTTTGATCACGTGACACGGCATTTTTCTCCCCTTACTGACTGGATTTTCTTCTTTCGTTCGGAAGTTCAGTTCAAAATGCCAACTTTGACACAGTATTTTCTGAAAGATCTATTGCATTTACAAGAAAACGGAAAAAAACAGATCGGTGACATAGTTTCTGAATAACAACACCTTCTAGTTTCATGCGTGCTGGACAGATAATTACACCTGTTTATTTTCTATCAAATTTATATCCAAAATTGTTAATTGGTCCAAATCATCCAAGCAACCTCATAGCAAATTGGTATATAATTTTATATACCTTAGATATATTCAAATAATATAAGTGATCGTATTTACCTAAATTCTAGTAGAAGAGCAACGCGAAGCATTAATAAAATTAAATTATAATTCGCGTCAAAATGTAATTATTATATTTGAATAATTACGAATAAAATTAAGAGTTTGCGTTGTGAATTATTTAGACGAACTCTTCCACTTATGAATTAAACTAAAATTTAAGCTGTAAAAAATAACTTGACACACTTTAAATATTATTAATTAAATAATTACAGAAACTTTTTAAAACTTGATTAAATATTTTATTTACATTGAACATAACTATATACAGAAAAACATAATATTAATTCAAAAATAGAAAGCAACACTTTTGTTTGCTTCTCATTATTTTAAGTATGTTTAATCTTTTTTAAAAAAAAGACAATATTTTCACGTACTCTAATTATTATAATTGTTTCTTTTTGCTAAAAGAATAACTCTCTTTCATTTTTAAAATTACCTTAATCTTATTTAATTATTGGTTTTGTCGGATCTCAGATTACTCTCTACCGTAAAATATCAGAAAAGTATTTTTTAAGATTTTTCATATGATCTTAAGTGGTAAAAGAAAATGTTTAAAATAGTACCTTCTTTTAATATACGGGATGGTGGCCTTTATTCATCAAATTCCGAGTTGTTGCGTTGCTTAGGATCATGGCAATGTATCATCAGGAACGCATCCTCAATTTGGCTTGATTAGGATCACTCCGATATGTACATCAGGAAGACATCCTCAATTTGGCTTGATTAGGCTCACTCCGATAGGTACCTCAGGAAGACATCCTCAATTAGGCTTGATTAGGCTCGATTAGGCTCGCTCCGATATGTCCATCTCGCCTGGGCTTTACTAGGGCTTACGGGACTCATTGCACGGGCTTTCAGGAGAGCTCCTGCGTCCTCTACATCTTTTTCCAGACTATCTTTTTTAAACCTTATTCTTCTTGCACACCAGCTCCTGCAGTGGGTGGAACTATTTTTGTCTAGTCCACTGTTATTGGATGTGAGAAGATTTTTTATTATACTTCGATAGGCCTATTAGCTAGCAGTCTGCAAATGGCCCCTTACATATACTTTAATATTATTATCTGCCTTAAAGTTTGGGTGGTCTGAAAAGTCATAAATTTATCCCAACACTTTTATTGAGGCCATAAATTGATTCCAACGTTTTTATGATTTTACGATTTCTAATTATACACCACTTTCCATTGGCTTGTCATAAAACGACACCATGGCGTCTGGCTATTGTTGTTGTCTGAGATCCGAACTCTAATCAACATTATACATTCATTTTACAATACAACAATTTTTTAAAAATATATATTTACTATTTAAAATCAACTTAATAATTTTTGTATGAACTTACACTCTTATTTTACTTAAATATATAAACATTATAATTTTACACTCATAATTATATTTTATAAAAAATATTTATACAAACAGAAATAACAAATTACGCAATTTTACTTTGATTTAACCAACATGGTGCGGGAACATATCATAGTTATATGTTGCCCAGCATCAAGTTATTTTTTACAGCTTAAATTTTAGTTTAATTCACAAGTGGAAGAGTTCGTCTAAATAATTCACAACGCAAACTCTTAATTTTATTCGTAATTATTCAAATATAATAATTACATTTTGACGCGAATTATAATTTAATTTTATTAATGCTTCGCGTTGCTCTTCTACTAGAATTTAGGTAAATACGATCACTTATATTATTTGAATATATCTAAGGTATATAAAATTATATACCAATTTGCTATGAGGTTGCTTGGATGATTTGGACCAATTAACAATTTTGGATATAAATTTGATAGAAAATAAACAGGTGTAATTATCTGTCCAGCAATGCGTTTCCGAACAAAAATGAATTAAAACGTATGTCTATGTCAGAAAGTTGATCCTCTGGATTTGAGAACAGCCTTAATGGATCAACCAAATTAAATCGAAAACTATGCAGCTAATTCCGAATACCTCACCACATTTCTACAGAATTTCAATTGGATTCTTTATGCAACAGTTATCGGATCGCGGACATACGCGTAAACTTTACGCCTGTCCACACTGAGCCTCAGCGTGACGTTTTGGCAATAATTTCAGGAAAAATGAATTTAGTTTATTTGAGATACTTTACAGAAATTCAAAATTCTATTCATCATGTAGCTTTTAACGTAAGCAGAAACATAAGTTTGACAGACAGACATAAAAAACTTTTCTCTCTCCACAGTGAACCTCAAACTGACGTTTCGGCAAACATTTTTCGTCTTCCACATTGAGGCTCAGCGTGATGTTTCGGCAGTAATTTAAGGAAAAATAAATTATAAATAAATAATAAATTTGGCCAAGAATGGCGAACCTTTTTGAGTATGCGTGCTAAAAATTTAAAAATCATTATGTACCAACATTCTAACGTACCAGAAACATTTTAACCAATAATATAGCCATATCGCATCGAATTCCGTATCAGTAATCTATAAATGAGTTTTTCTTTTATTGTATACTTCCGAATCAGATCATTTTTAGTTCTTCAGGTAGAAGCAGGTTGATTAGATACATAATTATTTACAGAACAGCAGTTAAAGTTCAATTTTCAAAATTAAAACCTAAAGTAACTTAAAGCCCTAAACCTAAATAAAATAAAACCTAATCTGAAGTAGAAGCGTGTCAATTAGGTATATTACTGTATGCAAACTACCTCTTAAATTTCAATTTTCAAAAATAAAACCTTTGACATTTTATAGAGAAGTAAAATGATTTAGAAAACCCTATATGTTGGAATGGTTTAGCGAGAAAATGACGCTACAAAGCGCTTTCATTGAAATTTATATCAGTAAATTATATAGCTGTTACACAAAACTATACTTTTTGTACAAAAAATATATAAAATGGATTGTTCTCCATAAACTGAATAGAATCTGTAAGTTTTTTTGTGTGCCAGAGAAGTTATCTTACGTGCCAAGTTCGGCACGCGTGCCATAGGTTCGCCATCCCTGGTCTAGAGTATATTTATGTTTATGTTAAAAGCTATTTAATGAATAGAATTTTGAATTTCTGTAAATTATATCTCGAGTAACGTAAATTTTTTCTCTAAAATTATTGTCAAAATGTCGCTATTAGGCTCAATGTGAAATACGAAAAATGTTTTCAGAAACTCACGTAGAGACGTAGAGGCTAACTGTAGAGAGACGAAAGTTTTTGGTGTCTGTCTGCCTAATGCAGACAGTGTTGATTTCAGGGGATGGCCCGGGGGGGAATGTCCCCCCCGGAGCAATGAGATGCCCCCCCCGGAAGATTTGGGATTTTGTGTTTTCAATGGTCAAAAAGTGCAATTTCCCCCCCGGAACTCTATAATGTCCCCCCCGGGGCCACAGAAATCCCTCCCGGAGAAACGTGTCTGAATTCAACACTGAATGCAGACACGGCGAATCTATGGCACGCGTTCCACTTTTGGTACGCGGAAGAATATTTTTAACACGGCACTGCTATGGCTGTAAATCAAAATACAGTGAGATTACACAAAATCGTGACTGGTCTTTTCTAAATTCAATTAAATGGGAAAAAAAAAAAAAAACTTGCGGCAGATTCCAATTAATTAATTATGGTCTCAAAAATTATTCGAACGAATACGATATTTGAAAACTACCGACAAGAATTAGTTATTATTAGACATTACTAAATTTCGATGGTAAAGTTGTGGAAACTTAGAATTCATTTCAGAGCTTTTCAAAGAAACTGGCGTTTGCTATTTTAAGTTTTTCTGTCTATCTATTCTTTCAAGTCATTGTTTTCACAAATGAATAATATCAAAGCTGAAACTGAAAGCCCTTGTCAGATAAATCTGGTTCAGTTTGTATTAAAATTAACTTGATAGTAAGATGCAACAACAGAAAAAAAATTATATCGCATTAATTTTTTAAAATTATTTTCAAAAATATCTTTGTTGTCATAATTATTATAGTGTAATACCTCCGTGTATGTTACTCACATTTTTTAAATCTTAATAGAAAATTTAAAGTAATTTTAAACCATTATTTTTCCACCTACTAAATTTGTTTTTTAGTCGGCACACTATTGTCATGTAAAATATTTTTTGGCCGAATTTGGCACGCGGCAACAAAAAGGTTCGCCAACCCTGCTCTAGGCAAACACCGAAAACATTTCGTCTCTCTACCTTTAGCCTCTACTTGACGTTTCGGCAAATATTTTTGGTCTTCCGCATTGAGTTTCGGCGTGACGTTTCGAGAATAATTTCAGAAAGAAAATAAATTTACGTTATTTGAGATATTTTACAGAAATTCTAAATTTTTATTTATTATGTAACTTTTAAGCATAAATATATACGTATATATATTTTCTAATGAGAAAAAAAAATGTGTGCTTTTTTGAAACTTTCTTCCTTGTATTTATGCTTCTGAAAGTTAAAAATGGTTAAGCGAGGTATGTTATGTCATCATTATTCATGATTTGTTGTTTCGTTTAAGAGATAGGTAATGAATACCGCCTAAGATTAAACAATAATTTAAATGACTCAAGGATATTTATTACACGATTATGATGCTTTAACCTGTTGGATTCTTCTTTTATTCAACTTTAACTTGCATATAGTCAAAATCTTTTCATCTCGATGTTCCCAAAAGACTCAAGGTTTGGGGTAATCACTTGAGTGGCATAACCGGAATGCGATTACGACATAATTTCAAACTGCTTTATAATTTTTCTGAATCTCTCTTTTGGTCCAGTGAAAAACGTTCGAATGCCATTCTTTTCTTTGCTGTAAGTTGTCATTCAGAATCCAACAGTAGAGTAATAAACCGGATCGTTATGCTAGGCATTGTGGCACTCAGTTTAATTACAGACGAGTCAATGAGGATAACTATTGAAACACCTTTTCGGAATTTTTATGCTTGTCTATTTGCAGCAGTGCTGCCAGGGTCAGTAGCGCAAAGAGGGGGGGGGGGGTCGCAGATGGAAAAAAATCTCCTAAGAATGCGATTTTTTAACCATTTGGAAAAATGGTTATTGTCCTCGTCAGGATAGGAAATCAAAAGCATATCTGAAGCGTTTTATTGGTTTAATCCGCATTTTATTTGTTTTCTGATTGGTCTATACAGTAATCTGTATTTCCCTTTACTTTCAACAGAGATGAATACTTCTGTTGCCACTATGACAAAAAAGTAATAAAAACTACAAAAAAAAATTAATAACTCAGAAACAAATTGAGATACAGCTTTCAAACAAATTGCATTTAAAAGTACATTTTTTGCTCTATACGACGGTGTAAAAAGTTATATTGTGGGATGTTTAGAAGTTTAAGAATGAAATTTCATTTAAAATTGGCCGTCAGATTTCTTGGAAATCTGAAGATGGAAAAGCCTTTTCCCGAACAGCCAATGAAATGCTTGGATAATACGTAAGTTTCAAGAAATCTGACGAATCGCAGGCGATTTTTGTGGCTTGCAATTTTTACGTGTAATAACACTATTAATGTTTAATTCATGGCGTACGTAATGTAGGATCAACTTCGTGCGATTTTTTATGTCTTAAATTTTAATCTTTGAAAAAAATCATTTTCCAAATGGTCGTTGTAGTTTGTTAAATTGCATTTTTAAAATTTATCTTAAACTAGTTTTTTTTCTTTTTAACAAAAAGAAGTAAATAACTGTTAAATTAGATCACTGTCACAGTTGGTTTATTATAAAACTATATGAAAAATCACTTGAATACATCAAACTAAATTTTTACTTAAAGTGATAAAATACTTTTAACAAGGCAAAAAAAAAAAAAAAAAAAAAAAAAAAAAAAAAAACTTTATTTATTCATATTAGACACGTTTCATTGCTCCGACGGCAACATTCTCAATAATAAATATGATACAAATATTTTCGCAAAAAAATTTTAAATTGAAAACTGAAAAAAAAAACCACGCGACCTCAAGCATAATGAAATTAACTGCAATATTAAAAATGGATATTTGAGAACGTGAATTATTTAATACTGTTTCATTTTTTGGTAGATCATCTCTTTCCAAATTTTAGGAAGCTCCATGGAGGCTGAATCACTGCATATATTCTCACTGCGTAAGAAGATTTCTATTGATTCTCGGATAATGGAGGGCAAGTAAAATCTTGATGGATAAATTATTCTACTATTTTAAAAATAAATCTGTAAATGCTCTTTATTATACAGTCTAGCTAAAGCTTTAGTTTTCTTGCTGTGTTTGAGTCTGCTATGTGTTCTTTGATCCCAGTTTTAAGCTTCTGTCATTCCTATATAAAATTGCAGTGTTCCATATTCTTTAGTGAACGGTATTTCATATACCCCTGATAGCTGATTTGGTTCTATTGGGTCGATTTTCTGACATACCTTCCGTAAAATAAAAATAAAAATAGTATGCCAACTATCACAATAAGATTCTCACCTTTTGCATTATTTCTCATTATAATCTCTTACAAAGGAGATTAAAATGAAATGAAATGAAATAAAAATAAAGCAGAAGGGGAAGGGCGGGGGTGAGAGATAATCATATTCAAAGAAGGGAAAAAAATATATTTATTAATCTTGTAGTCACGATTTTCCTCTTTTAGTTTATGCTCATTGTATATATAGCATCGGTCACCCACTATACTGTATTGAACAATTAAGCCCCAGTTTAACGGGAATCAAACAGTCCCTAAGTTTGAAAAATAGCTGTCAGACACGAATGTATTGTTTTTAACTGGATGCTGTGTTTATATATATATATATATATATATATATATATATATAGACAGATAGATTAAAATATAGCTAGAGAGAGAGAGAGATATTTTTTTTTTATCAAGGGCAATTTTTTCAGATAGCTTAGGTGACCAAATTTCATAATGGGACACAAATTTAAAGCTTTCATAACTTTCAAACATATAACTTTTTAAAATTTAACTTTTTTAAAGAATATCTCGATTTTATCAGCTTCTTAAAATTAAATCAGTTCTTAAAATCAAAAACTGCGTGAACTACATGATTCCGCATCCGAATTTAGAACCGTAGATAAGCCAAGGAGGCGTCAGTTAGTTGTCTTATTTTTTATACAGTAAGAATCATTTAATTATAATTTTTCAAAATATACACATAAGTACTTTTTCACAAATATTCTTAAAAAATATTTCATCGCGCAATAGTTATAAAATAAATTTTTTTTTTTCTTCGTCAGGGAAACAAAATTTCTTGCTCTGCTTCGGGGAAGGAAAAAAAAATCATGCAGTTATTATTACTATTGTTGCTATTATTGTTTCAAATTATTCCCATAAGAAATCTTTTGTATGATTAGAAAAAATATATGTATATGCATCCTCCAAAATAGCTTACAGTTGGAAAAGTTTTATATTTTGGTGACCTTCCATAATTCATTTTTAAAATCTTTTTAACATTTTGAACAATTTTGTATCATATTCTGTAAAGTATACTTTTTGGAATAATTCCATAAGTTAGATTCCAACAGTGATACTGATAATATACATATGTTTGGCATTTTATGAATACATTTTTAGCTCACAGGCTATCAAAGCCCAAGAGTTAATGTTCCCGCAGGTTCTGTATGTACGTACGTACGTATGTATGTATGTATGTATGTACGTACGTACGCGATAACTCTTGATAGAAATATCCTATTTGCTTCAATTTTTTCTCTAGGTTCATTCTCATAAGGCGCTTCCATGATTAGTTTTGGGGGTTCATTGGTTAAGTATAAATGGAGGTTACGAGGCTAATCCCCCTTAACTTAGATAAATGGGTTTTTCATGCAGAAGTATCAGATTTGCTTTAATTTTGACATACCTCATAATTATGATAAGGCGCTTCCCTGATTAGATTTGGAGGCTCATTGGTTAAGTATAAAGGGTTGAACCCCCCCCCCCCTTAATTTAAATAAATGGGTTTTTTATCCGATTTGCTTCAAATTTGGTATACCGGTTTATTCTGATAAGGTTCTTCCCTGATGAGATTTGGAGGCTTGTTGGTTAAGTATAAAGATGTGAAACAGAGGGGGGTGGGGTACCCCCCTTAATTTATTTTTCGAAAGGCATTATTCTTTGAAGTAAGAGTATAATATACAATTAGTGTAAATAGACTGTGAGCTCAATGCCATCAGTTTAACAGGGCACTTTTCTTTTTTGTAGATATCTAAATAGGTTACGATAAACCAATATTAGAAAAATTCTTGTATAATGTACTTTTTTTCAGACAAAGTAATACGTTATTTTATAGAAACAGACAAAAATTGTTTAAATTAGTGCTCCCGATTATAAGTATAATACCGATTCGGATTTTGGATAGGTATAATATGGTAAAATCGGTTCTCTACGTATACATTTTATACGTAATATGCATAAAATCGCGAGCACTAGTTTGAATTAAGTTGGATAAACTCGAATATAACTATATATTGAATCTATATAGATCCACCAACAGGCAAAACTATCGAACTTTGAGCATCTGCAAACGTTCTAGTTAACCCTTTATGACCCGGACCCTTTATGACTTTATGATTTAAAGTACCATTAAAATAACTTGTTATAAAATCCATTTAATACATCGATTAGTAATAATACAGTTTAGAATGGGTTAAAGGTACTTTTCTTTATCTTGTTCCAAAAGCATTATTGGTTGCACAAAACAAAAATATTTTTAAAAGGATGGTTTCTTTTTTATCTGCATTTTTTCAGCTTTCTTGACGTTGAAAGATTGTGGGAGGAAAGTTTCTGTTCGGAAATATTTCTGTATTTCTATTGTAAGAGTATATGTACATTATATATGTACATTTCCTAAATCTATAAAATACTAAAAAAAAAAAATTAAATTAAAGATTTGAGTGGAGTTATAAATATTGCACAAAATCCCCATAAATTCAAATTTAATTAATTAATTTTAATTGGCAAAATCCTTCTAAAATTTCTTAAATGATTGTGTAAATCATGTAGTTTCAAAAATTTACAAAATATGCTTTAGAAGATGAAATGTTCATGAATTCATAATTTGGGACATAAAGGGCTGAACGAAAAAAAGTTTTTGCGAAGTGATTTCATGAAAAAAACTTTCAACAGAATCTTAGAAATGATTTTGCAACAGGATAAAAATTGGAACTTTAAATTTTAATCAATTTTCTTTATTACCTTAATTCATTATTTAACTTAGGAATAAAGAAGGGACTTCGTCTGTGACAGACTTTAAATATGTTTCTATGATTATTATTTGAATAATTATGACAAAGTTCGTTGTTTTATGCGTATACAAAAACAGCTTTTTCATGAATACGTGACAGTTAAAAAGTCCTTCCGGCCAGTGCCGGGAGGAAGAGGTAGCTTTCATATTCCTTATTTTAAAAAAGCCAACTTATATTATTCAAACACACGAAGCTCAATTTAGTGGAAACCGAATATAGGAGATTCAATACTAATTTTTATCAATACTAAATCATTATGAATGAGAATTTCGCGAAATTAGTCAGCTTTATCCAAGCTGCTTTATTTAAAGTAACTTATATTTGGCTGCCAAATTCCGCGATTTCTTAAACTGCCTGCCATTTTAAGACAACATGGTGGATGAGGCTAACCAGTGAACTTGGTCGAGACCTTAGTAATTGCTGTGCACATGCTCACTCACATCGGAATCGATTGATATATACGAGTGCTGTCGCAGGCATTTTCAGATTTTTCAAAATGTCACCCACATTAGATATTGGAATTGCTATATCTGAGCCATTTTTTAAGATAAACACAAACAAAAAATGCTCCTGAATCCTTATATCAAGGTCAAATACTTAAGAAAGAAACCTTTTTCAATTTCTAATTTTTTTGCACCACACTTTAAATATAATTTTTTTTTTAATTTAATGGCCGCCATTTTGAAACAAGATGGCTAATGAAGCTGGCCAGCGAACTTGGTCGAGATATTGATGTATACTATCCACATGCCTTCTTACATCGAAATAGGTGAATACGTGTGTTATCGCGTGACAAATACAAGATCGTTTCAAAATGTTAGCCATGCTTGAAATTCAAAGTGCTATAATTCAACCATTTTTTAAAATATAAACAAAAGAACAAATTTCCAGAAACAAAAACTGCTCCGGAATCTTTGTATCAAGGCGAAACACATAAAAAAAATCTTTTTCATTTTCCAATTTTTTAATACCTCATTTTAAATTTAATTCTTTTTTAAATGGCAACCCTTTTGAAACAAGAGGGCGAATGAAGCTGGCCAACGAACTCAATCGAGACATTGGTATGTACTATGTACAGACCAAGTTACATCCAAATCGGTTCATAAATACGCCTGTTATCGCGTGACAAAAATCAGGTCGTTTTAAAGTGTCAACCACAATAGAAATTCAAAATGCTATAACTCAGCCATTTTTTTAGATATAGACGAAACAAAAACTGTTCCGGATCTTTTTATTAAGGTCAAATACATACGACAAAAAATATTTTTCATTTTCCAATTTTTTAGTACCTCATTTTAAATTTTAAATTTTTAAAATTTTTTTAAATGGCCACCATTTTTAAACAAGATGGCGGATGAAGCTGGCCAACGAACTCGGTCGAGACATTGGTATGTACTATGTATAAACGAAGTTACATCCAAATCGGTTCATAAATACGCCTTTTATCGCGTGACAAAATTCAGGACGTTTCAAAATGTCAGCCACGTTAGAAATTCAAAATGCTATAACTCAGCCATTTTTTCAGATATAGACGAAACAAAAACTGTTCCGGAATCTTTGTATTAAGGTCAAACACATACGAAAAATATCTTTTTCATTTTCCAATTTTTTGGTATCTCATTTCAAATTTTAAATTTTTTAAATGGCCGCCATTTTGAAACAAGATGGCGGATGAAGCTGGACAACGAACACGGTCGAGATATTTGTATGTACTATGTACACACCAAGGTACATCCAAATCGGTTCATAAATACGCCCGTTATCATGTGACAAAAATCAGGACGTTTCAAAATGTCAGCCACGCTAGAAATTCAAAATACTATAACTCAGCCATTTTTTAAGATATAGACGAAACAAAAACTGCTCCTGAATCTTTTTATCAAGGTCAAACACATAAGAAAAAAATATTTTTCTCAATTTTCAATTTTTTGGCACCACATTTCAAATTTAAATTTTTCTTAAAAATTTAAATGGCCGCCATTTTTAAACAAGATGGCGGATGAAGCTGGCCAACGAACTCGGTCGAGACATTGGTATGTACTATGTATAAACGAAGTTACATCCAAATCAGTTCATAAATACGCCTTTTATCGCGTGACAAAATTCAGGACGTTTCAAAATGTCAGCCACGCTAGAAATTCAAAATGCTATAACTCAGCCATTTTTTTAAGATATAGACAAAACAAAAACTGCTCCAAAATCTTTGTATAAAGGTCAAATGCATAAGAAGAAAATATTTTTCCATTTTCAATTTTTTGGTACCACATTTCAAATTTTTAAATTTTTAAAAAATTTTAAATGGCCGCCATTTGAAACAAAATGGCGGATGAAGCTGGTCAACGATAGGCTAATTGAGAAATCCGGCTCTTTGCAAACAGCCTAGGCTCATTGCAAAGAGCCGGGCTAATTGGAGAATCCATCTCCCTTTTTCCAATTAGTCTGATATTTTTCAGGCTTATTGCAAAGAGCCTAGAAAGCGTTAGACTAATTGAAAAATGACCACTTATTATCCGATCAGGGTGATATTTTTAGCTCACAGGCTATCAAAGCCTGAGAGCTTATGTGCCCGCCGATTCTGTATGTACGTGTGTACTGTATGTACGTGTGTACGTACGTATGTGCGTAACACGATAACTCTTGATAGAAATATCCAATTTGCTCAATTTTTTTTTTCTAGGTTCTTCTGATAAGGTGCTTCCCTGATTAGTTTTTGGGGTTCGTTGGTTAAGGATAAAGGGGGAAAATGGGGGCTAGTCCCCCCCCTTAATTTATATAAATAGGTTTTTCATGCAGAAATATTCGATTTGCTCCAAATTTCGTATTCCGGTTTATTGTGTTAAGGAGCTTCCCTGATTAGATTTGGAAGCTCATTATTTAAGTATAAAGGGGGAAAGGTGGGCTACCCCCCTTAATTTAGATAAATCGGTTTTTCATGATTCATCATTCGATTTGCTCCAAATTTGGCATACCGGTTTATTAAGTTAAGGAGCTGCCTTGATTAGATTTGGAGGTTCATTAGTTACATATAAAGGGAGGAAAGGAGGGGCTATCCCCCCCCCCCCCGTAATTTAGATAAATGTGTTTTTCATGCAGAATTATGCGATTTGCAATAAATTTGGTATACCGGTTAATTATGTTAAGCAGCTTCCCTGATTACATTTGGAAGATCATTATTATATATAAAGGGGGGAAAAGGGGGCAATTGCCTCTCCCCTTAATTTAGATTAATGCGTTTTTCATGTAGAATTATTCGATTAGCTCAAATATGGTATACTGGTTAATTATGTTAAGGAGATGGCTCGATTAGATTTGGAGGTTCATTAGTTAAATATAAAGGGAGGAAAGGAGGGGGGGGGGCTAGCCCTCCCCCTTAATTTAGGTAAATGGGTTTTTAAAGCAAAATTATTCGATTTGCTCCAAATTTGGTATACCTGTTTATTATGTTAATGAGCTTCCCTGATTAGATTTGCAAGTTCATTAGTTAAGTATAAAGGGAGGAAAGGGGGGCTAGACCCCCCTCTTAATTTAGATAAATGGGTTTTTCATGCAGAGTTATTCGATTTGGTTCAAATTTCGTATACCGGTTTATTATGTTAAGGAGCTTCCCTGATTAGATTTGGAGGTTCATTAGTTAAGTATAAAGAGAGGAAAGGAGGGCTAGACCCCCCCCCCCTTAATTTAGTTAAATGGGTTTTTCATGCAGAGTTATTCGATCTGCTCCAAATTTCGTATACCGGTTTATTATATTAAGGAGCTTCCCTGATTAGATTTGGAGGTTCATTAGTTAAGTATAAAGGGAGGAAAGGGGGCTACCCCCCCCTCCTTAATTTAGATAAATGTGTTTTTCATACAGAATTATTCGATTTGCTTCAAATTTGATATACCCGTTTATTACGATATGGTTTCCTTCATTTGATTTGGAGGTTCATTGGTTAAGTATAAAAGGGGGGAATGGGGGGCAATTGTCCCTCCCCTTAATTTAGATAAATGGGTTTTCATGCAGAATTATCTGATTTAGTTTAATTTTTTTTTCAACCGGATCCGAACTTGAAGGTTCCATTTGAAGTCAACCCGAAAACCGACCACAACCAGGTTTCGGATTGAGTTCAATTAGAACTTTCAGGTTCGGACCGGGTAGCCGGTGGACGGAGATTATTTTGACCGGCTTGCATCGGGTTATAGTTCTTTGGAATATTTTTGTCGGTTCAGATTTGGTTCGGGACGGGTTTCAGGTTGACTTCGAATGGAATTTTTAGGTTCTGGTAGCGTTGCGTGTCCACAGAAACTAATTTGTCTTGTTCGGATCCGTTTATGGATCTTTGGAATATTTTTGTCGTTTATCAGATTTGGTTCGGGATTTTGGGTTTTTTCAAATGGAACTCTCAGGTTCGGGTCGGGTTGTATGTAGACTGAAATTATTTTGTCTTGCTCGGATCGGGGTACGGTCTGTTGTAATTTATTTTTCGGGTTTGGGTAGAGTTATGCGTTAATAAACCTAATAAAAAGAAAATTGCCCAGTTAAACTGATGGCATTGAGCTCACAGGCTATTCACACTAATTGCATATTATACTCTTATTTCAAAGAATAATGCCCCTCGAAAAATAAATTAAGGTATGAGTCCCCGTTGTCCCCTTTCTACTTAACCAAAGAACCTCCAAATCTAATCAGGGAAGCTACTTAACATAATAAACTGGTATACCAAATTTGAAGCAAATCAGATATTTCTGCATGAAAAAAATAATTCACTAAATTAAGGGGGGGGGGGGGTATTAGCTCCCCATTTCTCCCTTTATGCTGAACCAATGAACTTTAAATCTAATCAGAAAAGCTCCTTATTAGAATGAACCTAGGAAAAAAATTAAACTAAATTAGATAATTCTGCATGAAAACACATTTATCTAAATTAAGGGGAGGGGCGATTTCCCCTTTTCCCCCCCTTTTATACTTAACCAATGAACCTCCAAATCAAATGAAGCAAGCCATATCGTAATAAACCGGTATATCAAATTTGAAGCAAATCGAATAATTCTGTATGAAAAACACCTTTATCTAAATTAAGGGGACACTAGCCCCCCTTTCATCCCTTTATACTTAACTAATGAACCTCCAAATCTAATCAGGGAAGCTCCTTAACATAATAAACCGGTATACGAAATTTGGAGCAAATCGATTAACTCTGCATGAAAAACCCATTTATCTAAATTAAGGGAGGGTCTAGCCCCCCCTTTCCTCCCTTTATACTTAACTAATGAACCTCCAAATCTAATCAGGGAAGCTCCTTAACACAATAAACCGGTATACCAAATTTGGAGCAAATCGAATATTTCGGCATGAAAATTCATTTATATAAATTAAGGGGAGGACTAGCCCCCCTTTTCCTTCTTTATCCTTAACCAATGAACCCCAAAAAATAATCAGGGATGCACCTTATCAGAGTGAACCTAGAAAAAAAAATTGAAGCAAATCGGATATTTCTATCAAGAGTTATCGCGTTACGTACATACGTACGTACGTACACACGTACATACAGAATCGGCGGGCACATAAGCTCTCAGGCTTTGATAGCCTGTGAGCTAAAAATATCATCCTGATCGGATAATAAGTGGCCATTTTTCAATTAGGCTAACGCTTTCTAGGCTCTTTGCAATAAGCCTGAAAAATATCAGGCTAATTGGAAAAAGGGAGATGGATTCTCCAATTAGCCCGGCTCTTTGCAAAGATCCTAGGCTGTTTGCAAAGAGCCGGATTTCTCAATTAGCCTACGACATATACACCGAATTACATCCAAATCGGTTCATAAATACGAGAGTTACAGTGTGACAAAGGTCAGATATATATATATATATATGTCAATTTTGAACGGAGGGTGGTTTCGGGGTCTGGGGGTCATGATCGATGAAAATATACAAAAATTTTTTGAAATCGCTTTCCTCTGAACGGCTGCAATAGGTAGCTTTTTGTAATGAAAGCTACCTAAAAAACAGTATAAAGGGGGGGGGGGAGAGCAAACAGAACGATTTTATCATACAACTATAGCAAAGCATCAATTATTCGAATTCGAGCTACCCGGATCACCAAAAATCCTGATCGATATCCTGAAATAAATACATTAAAAAAAAAAAAATGTTTGTATCTCTTATTGCTAAAAAATAAAATTTCTTTGAAATATCCATTTTAAATCTACATTAAAATTTAACTTTAGGGCGATTCTCAAAAGGTGAGCACTGGACACACGTCATAACTTTAAGCCTTTCAAACATAGCTTTAATTATCATTCACTTTATTATTATTATTTTTTTTACACTGAATTTTTAATTCTATTCAGAGTCAGAAAATGACATAATTTATTGTAAAAGCTTTGTATAAATATCTTAAAATTTTATTATTTTATGCTAAAGAGACCAATTTCGGACATTCATAACGTTAACTGCTCCAATGTACCACCAAGAAAAGGAGTTTTAACTTTTTCCAGGTAGTTCTAATGGTAAACAACGAATGCATAAAGGAAACGGATGATTTTTTGATAATTTCGTTAAGAGATGGCAGGCTGATTTATTGCTTTTTAGAAGATAGAAGGAGTTTTCTATAAAGAATTTTTCTGCATTTTGTTATGTCCGAAAGTAACGTACGTAACAAAGCATTTGATTTTATTATTATTATTACTGGATAACAAAAAGTTAATTAAACATATATTTATGTATACACATACAATTATAGGACACATTTACTACATTCTTAGTCTTAAGAATTTTTTAAATACTAAGAGCAACGTCCAAAATCTGTAACTTACGTGCAAAAAAATGTCCAAAATTTGTAACGTACACAACTGCTAATTAAATCCTTTAATGATTAATTTTCCAGAATAGTTGCTGTCTTTTAATGTTTGTGTATAATTTTGTAGTCATACTATTAAAAATATTTATATATTATATTTATAGACAAAATACTATACTATTAAAAAAAAATTGGCCTTAAATTTGAAAATTTTAAAAATTACATATAGTTAACGTTTAATGATCCCACCTTTTGAGAATCTCCGTTTAATTGAAATTTTCGAAGTCTATACTTGGAAAATTCTGAGTAGGTATTTCACTAATTTCAGAAAGACTGCGTGTTTCTCTAACCTTATATTCTAAGAAATTTCGGAGAATTCCCTTGTATTTTAAAAATCTGGACTTGTGAAAAGCAGGTAGCATTGAATATTGCTCTAAATATGCAAGAAAAAATGTCATATTTAATGCATTTAATTTCCCACTGCGGCAATTCAATTAATCTTGTTGAACATATTCAGTTAATACTTCTGAGTTAATGTAAGTACTTATTGTAATGCACTTTTAACGTTTTCCAATTAGTTGAAAAGTGTTTATGACTTCGGTTTGTCCCTCTGTTGCGCCTCTCTACCTGCTTATCCGCGCTTTAACTCGCGTAAATATGCTCGCATTGCCTTGTAATCGATATATGTTATTAAGATTTATCGTGGTAGTTCAGTATTGAAAATGGAGTGCATAGCATTCATAGTTCATTTACAGCGTCACTCAAAGGAGTTTCGTTAGGTCTATGAGGAAAAAGCGTTTGCAATGTTTTTAAATATTGTTGCCTTATTTCAATTCAAACATATTGAAACTGATATACAGCACTTGGCAGGCAATACAAGGTACACTACAAGATGCTTACTGTAGAATAGCGCATGCATAGGATTTACCGTTCATTTACAGGGATACGCAAAAGATTCCGGATACAGTACGGTCTATGATTGTAATTGCTTGGAGAGAGTTTTCAAATGTGGTTGTGGGTTTTTTAACGTAATTAATTTTTTGCATATTATTTTCGGGGTATAAATTCTATAGTTCATATACTGTGCTGCACAAAAGAATTTGAGTACATTTTCAGTTATTGGCGGAAATTTCTGAAGGGCAATTTCCAACTGGGTTATGCATTACTGAACTAAATTTTATCATACTATGTAGCTTATATACAAATCTGTAGATAATATACAGGGCTGCACAAAATAATTCGGATAGTTTTCCGACTATCGATGGTAATTGCTGAAACTGGGTTTTCAAATGTGTTATGCGCTTTCCAAATTCTTCACGTATACGTCATCTTTTACCTTATTAAACATTGAAGTTTTGTTCTATTGTCACTATTCTGAATGTGTTGGAAAGTATTTCATAATCTTTACTTGACGGGCTTAATAAAATAAATGACACTGTAAAAAAAAAAAAGATCTCTCAAATTGACAGAAAAAAATGTTAATTTTTTGCGCCACTGGAAAACCGTTTAATTTACAGAAAATATCTGTAATTTTTCATTAAAACAGTTGTTTTCTGTAAAATATATATATATATATAGATTTTACTGTAAAAATTACGAAATCCACATTTTTTTAACAAAAAAAAAAAAAAAAACTGCTTTTCTTTAAAACAGTTTTTTCTATAAAGAATACAATTATTTTTGTAAAAATTACAGATTTTTTTTACGGTGCAATAACTGTCAACTCTATTTGGTTAGGAATTTAACTCCTGAATTCTTTCAGTCGCTGCTCCATTGGTCCAGTATTGTCGATTGAAAATTAAAGCTTAGTTAATTCCCCAAAAAACAAAGCTTCGACTAAAATAGCTATCCTGGATATAATGGTCATGTTTCTCAAATCGAAATTACTATCTCCTTTCCGGAATAAATAAATAAAGATTTCACGCTTCATCAGGTGGATAACATCCAAGTACAACACAATGCTACACTTTGCGATGTGTACAAAACACGACTGCTTGACCTGAATCCATCTCATCCTATTCAACGTCAAAATATTAAATCCTTTCAGCACGCCGAAAGCGTACGGTAAAGTCCATCTAATCGGACATTGACATGACATAATATTTTATTTAGTTCTCTTTCGCGAAACCTGAATGTGAAGTTTCAGAAACTGATTGATAAAGACACTTTTTAATTATCCTCGCTAATGGATGAAATTTGTCATTTAGAACATTGCACTTTCCGGAACGAATTGGAAGAGAAGAGAAATTGCGAAGACTGACGTAGGATGAATTAATTTTTTTTTCTCGTTTGCTTGCTTCACTTTTATTTATATCTCTTAAAGTAATAATGTTATCATGCTAATTTTTTGTATGACCATTCTGCTTAAAAGCCCAAACATAAATAATACCTTATTATTTTACTATGATAATAATGATTGGCATTACAGTGCCAATCTCCGGATTTTTTTCAAATAAAAAAAAACGTACTTTGAACCAGAACTTTATTTAAGGGGTTCATACCTTTTAAAATCTCCGTCGCCAGTTTAAAATTGATGTAATTTCAAGTAATCATAAATTTCTAAATACTTATTGAAATTAAATAAATCTCTGTAATATAGTTAAGCCATATTCAAGACTTTAATAAAATATAAAAATAAACATAATATAATAAAAAATACAGTTCAATTAATATTGTATTTTTTTTTACGTAAGATGTCACAATCCGCACGATAACTTAACTTAATATACAGTAAAAACCTCCCTAAAGCGACCACGTTCCGTTCCAATAAAAATTGGCCGCTCCCAGAGGTGGTCTCTTAATGGAGGTCATGTTTAAATCTAGATTTTAATTGTTGAAAAAATGTAACAATTAATGTTAATATTTTTTTTTTTTTTACATTAGGAAAAAATATGCAAATTTAAGTATCAAAACAAAAGTTAATCACATAAGTTAATTAGTGCAGAGTTTAAAAAATGAATACATTGACGTTTGCTTTGGTTTTACGGTTTTATCTTTTATTACTTTTATTTCTAAGTCCTTTCGAAGTTCAGTAAATAAATGCAATTTTATTTTGACAGGAACAAATGATGACGATTTCATTAATTTATCTATTTCTTTGAGAATTTCCTGTCAGAATATAGGGCAGGGGAGTTTATTAACAATCATTCTTAATTTGTCATCGGAGTTAAATTCATTATGCCTAAAAAGGCATAAAGAGGCTTAAACACTTAAGAATTAACGGAATAATAATAAAAAAATTAACGTAATTTAAAAGCTTGATGAATAATGCGCTCTCCGGAATTGCTTTTCTAATAAAACCTTCTTCAAGCGACCAGGTAAAAACAGAATTAGTTTTATTTTCTTCAAAAAAATTGGTCGCTCATGGAGGTAGTTCAACTGCGATGGTCTCTGAATGGAGGTAAAATTAGTATTGAGCCTATGGGAATAAATTTTGTTCCATGAAAAAATGGTCGTTCAGGGAGGTGGTCGTACAGAAAGGTTTCACTGTAAATATATAAACATAAAACGTATGTTAAAATGAGCTCTAACATATATTTTATAGGATGAATTAATATTATTGGGATAAATAAATGTTTTCATTATTTTTTAATAATTTTTTTTTCATTTTCTTTTCATTTTTAAAATTTAATTTAATTTTAAAAAATAGTTTCTGTCGAAGCATTTATTTAAGTATTGCGCGGCAGCGCAATACTTATTTATTTCCAATGTCACTTCTCAATGTTAATTTAACATGGAAAAGCCTATGGAGATCATAACTTTTTCATTTTTTCTTCCCACCTTTTTGTCCCTGATGCCACTCATTTTTTATTCTTTACTAATTCTAATGATATTATAAATTTAAAGTGTAAAAACGTTTGCCTGACGTCAGGGTCAAAACGAATGGTAAAATGCCTTTGCATCTGGGTGAATTATAACCCAGAGAGAAACATGGGCCAATTTTTTTTTTTTTTTACATTATTCAAATATTTTTCTTAATTCCAATTTTCGCTTTTTTTCATTGAAAATCAACGGACATTTTTCATAGAAAATGTAACATTTTTACTTCATTGTTGCAAAAATTTCAAAAGCCGTAATAATAATTTATTTCTTTTTAGTTGAAAGATTTTCACGTAAAATATTAAATTGAGCTAGTTTTTTTTTTTTTTTTTTTTCAAAAATTAAAAAGGTGAATATGGCGTCATAGTGGAAATAAAAAGGATATTTTCAGAATAAGTTTTTGCTTTGGTCAAGTTCATATTTTAGTAAAAAGTTTTAAATGAATAGCTATTTTTACGCAGGTAACGAACTTGGTGGGGAATTACATAACTTAAATTTTAAAATGTATTTTTTTTTCCGATATGAGAATTATTTATACCCCAAGATAAACTTGGGTAATAATTTTCTAAAATGATTACATACCCCTTGGGAGAGAATAAGGTTTAAAAATTTAAGTAAAACTTTTATTTTTTATTTTTTACTGTATCACAGCTATAATATTGTTAAATATTAGCAGTAAGGATTCAACACAATTTACATTTACATTCATAGCGTTCCTGAGGGGGAAATAAGGTATCTAAATTTAAGTGAAGTTAATTTTTTATGTTTTGATAATAGATTTTTTACGTTCAGATTAGAAGTTTTTGTCGAAACTACCGCAACCTGCATTACTACAGTGGTGAAACATTTTGAATTACACATTGGTAAACTTCATCCCACATTGTGATGCAATACCGCATACATCAAAGCCTGATGATGATACTCTCTATTAATTTTGAAGTGCGTTCGTCTGAGTACAGTAGTTATTAAAAAACTTGATATATTAAACAAAAACATAATTTGAAGAACAAATTAAAAAAACAAAATTTATTTCCTACATTGTTTAAGCCCGAGAAGGGACAGATATTAAGATATTTCATTCAATTAGTTCTACATTTAATGTTAAATTTTTGCAACAAATTAGTTAAGCCAATTGAAGATTAAAAAATAAAAATAAAATTCATACAATATGATACTTAAAACACCCTAAAAAATTAGATTCCGTTCAAATGAAATCAAAATAAATCTTAGACATTTTTTTAAAGTTTTGTATTTTGCATGCATCTTATCACTTTATGCACAATTGTCATAAACATAATACAAAATCTGCAATACAAATATTTACAATTAAAAATGGAAGAAGTCTAAGATTTATTTCGATTTCATTTGAACGGAATCTTAAATTTTTAGGGTGTTTTAAGTATCATATTGTATGAATTTTATTTTTATTTTTTAATGTTTAATTGGCTTAACTAATTTGTTACAAAAATTTAACCTTAAAAGTAGAACTAATTGAATAAAATATCTTAATATCTGTCCCTTCTCGGGCTTAAACAATGTAGGAAATAAATTTTGTTTTTTTTAATTTGTTCTTCAAATTATGTTTTTGTTTAATATATCATTAATTAATTCTATAAAGTATAGTTTAAGGCTCATTTTAACATAAGTTTTATGTTGATATATTTATTGATATAAGTTCTAAGTTGATATAAATTAACTAACGTGTGGATTGTGACATACCATGTGAAGAAATTTTGCACTATTAATTGAACTGTATTTTATATTACATTTACCCTATATATATAAAATCTAATGAAACAAATTTATGAAACGAATTTATGAAATGATTTTATGAAACGACTGATTAAGTTTCACGGCTATTTCTCTTAAAATACGAAATTTTTGGCGGTGAAATTAACACCAATTACCCGTATTGGTCCACATATGTCAAAACTGGTAATAGAATTTTAAAATTTGAATTAGTTTTCGAAATATTATTTTTTTTCTAACTCCATTTCTGTAGTGACAATCTGTAATGGTAATAAAATTACTCCATTTTTTTTTTTTTTTTTTAAAGGGGAGAACTGGGAAAAACTATAGGGATTATTAGATTTCTTCTTTTTCGTTATTTTCAAATTGATAATTGAAATAATATCTTTTATTTTAATTGATAGTGAGACAATATTGATATAAAATTATGTTTTTCAGGAAAATTAAAAAAATAAAAACATTTTTTTCGCATTTCGATCATCCGGAATCAATTTATTTTAGAAAACAAAAATCGCCTGTCAATTTCAAATTTCACAGATGGAAAAAAAGGTTTTCTTTTCAATTATAAAGAGTAAATGACATCAATAATCTTAAAAACAGAAATAAAATTTTAAAATAAGAATTGAATTATCACATGTTAAAAGCAGAAAATAAGAAAAGTTAGGTCAAAATCTTTACACATAAATATTTAAAAAAGTACTAAAATTTTAAAATAATAAAATTATCACACGCGAAACGCATTTAAAGGTGATCATTACGTCATTTATAAAAGGTCCAAAGATTATATTTCACAAGATTAAAGTGTCTGAATTTAAAGTGCCTTAAATAATTAAATTGTTACACGTGAAAACTTTTAATGGTGAATATTATTAAGTCATACTTAAAAAGCTCAAATAATATTTCCAAATGCTTTTAAGCTAAATAATATATGTACCTGTGAATCTTAAAACAGAAAAAAAAATTTAAATAAACATATTATTACATTGTATATCGCTCAATAGGTGGTGCTGCTATGCTGGGTTTTTCATGATTTCCTCGATAACTATATCCAAAACTAATGGGCAAAATTTAATGCAATTTCATATTATTTTAGATCTTCAAATAAATTAATGCTGATAAAATTTGGGATGCATCGCTCAAGAGGTAGCGTTGTTATGCTGTGTTTTTATGATTACCGTAACATGTACGTAAAATTCTCGTTTATTTTGTTTGTTTGTTTGTTTTCTTCCATGTCAAAATGACCATATTTATAAATCAAATTTAAATGAAATTATTAAAGGAACCTTTTTAAAATAATTTTTTTGGTTCGTAGTGCTGATTTTTAAAAAATCTGAAGTTGGCAGGTGTGCCGTGAGAGCTATATCTCAAGAACTAGAGCACGGAATTTCATCAAACTGCATCATATTCAGTTAGCATGGATGACACTTTGGTGTATATCGTCCTACAGTTGATTTTTTTTTCTGTTCTTTTTTTTTTTAGGATTTTTCAGATTTTTATATCCGTGCACCTAAGAACTGCACCAAACTTTTTATGCTTTTTCTGAAAATCAATACTGTCTCAATTTTGGCTTAGAACACTCAGTAGCGGGCGGTACTATCCTATGTCTCGTGAAAGAGATTCCTTATCGGATCCACAATCTAGAGGTCTGCACGGGTCGGAATTTCATGGACCGGGCCCGGCCCGGCTCGGCCGCATAAATACAACCTTGGCCGGCCCGATGAAAAATTAAAAGTTCGGCCCGAACCCGGCCCGTTTATATTTTCACAGCTCACGGCCCGGCCTGTACAAAAATCAGGGAAAACAGGCCCGGCCCAAGGAAAAATCAATTAAATAAGGCCTGACTAAATTTCTACAAAAAAATAAGATTTTTCTAAACATACAATTAAGGTTCTTTTAAGGGTGTTCTCAAATCCAAAAATCCCTGCCGTTCCGGGCTACAGGCGGAGGTAGATTTCGAAGTTAAGTATACTAATTTCACAAACAAAAACCAAATCATGATTAGAGATAAACCCACTTTAACAATTTTATCTGGCCGCTTTTGACGAGTTTTTATTTCATTTTTATATAATAACTAGTTTTATCAGAATCATGTTAGGGCGGTATTCAAAAAAAATACTTTTCCATGCTCAACAACTCGAAATTTTCTGGCATAACTCCAGATTCATTTTTAATAGGAAAACATGAAACTTGTTGACGTGATTTTTGAAGAAATTTATAAGCGACCTGTGTTTTTAATTTTCGTTCAATTAATTAAAACTTGATACATAAACAATTATTTTCTCAGTAAGACAATATTTTTCGTTTCTAACACAATCGCTTCGGGAAATTCCGTTCAAAATGCCCCCTTTGACATAATTTTTTGAAATATATTCTGCCTCTGTCAAAAAATCGATCATTACGGTACATTATATAGTTTCTGAATAAGCGAATCTACCAATTGGATGCGTTTGAGAGCAAAAATGAATTTAAAAATGAGTCAGAAAATAAGCAGTTTGGATTTGAATACTCCCTTAATACGATGATTTTTCCAACACAATCCACTTCGGGAAATTCGGTTCAAAAGGCCCACTTTGACAGCATGTTTTAAAATATATTCTGCATCTATCAAAAAATTGACCATTACGGTACATTATATAGTTTCTGAGTAACAAAAAGTACCAATTGGAAGCCTTTGAGAGTAAAAATGAATTGTAAAATGAGTCAAAAAATAAGCAGTTTGGATTTGAATACACCCTTACTAAGATGATTTTTTTCTTCAACCGCTATGTATTCTTAATTTGTTTTTGCTGTAAGAATTGGTCCTATCCAAAACTTGTCTAAATAGATGTTGTAGACAATATTAAGAAGATATATGATAAATTCATGGGGATTTTATATCTTTTGAATTGACGGAGTTATGGATTTTTTTCTTCTTTAAACGCCCTTTTTGTTTTCGTTTTTATTTTATTTTTTTTTTTTTGCGGTACGAATTGGTCTTATCAGAAACTTCTGAATACAAAAGTTGTAGATAATGTTAAGGAGATTCATGATAAAATTAATTAGATTTGACATCTTGAGAATTGACGAAGTTATGAATTTTTTTCTCCCAAAAACCCTATTTTTTTGCGCCCTTTGAGCCCATTTTTAAATTTATCAAAAATCTGTGATACATAAATTTTTGGCCCTATTTTTAGAAGTAATAAAAACTTTAAACTGATTCGATATGTACAAAATTTAAGAAGTTATGGGTTTTTTTCCGTTTTCACAAAACCCCTCCCTATTTCCACCCCCTTGGTCCGATTTTGTCCATTAACGAACTCGACCGAGATTTTATGCCCCTTGATTTTATGTATCAGTTTGGAAGAGATTGGTGCAGAATTATGGAAGTTATCGTGTCCAGAAGAAAGTGATATATATAGATAGATACAAACATAGATAGATAGATAGATAGATAAAGTTTTTTATTGAGGGTGGTTTTGGGCTCTAGGGGTCATAATCGGTGTAGATCTGCAAAAATGTTTCAGAAATTCCAACATAGGAACGACGCCAATAGGTAGTATTTCATACGAAATCTACCTAAAAGGACAACTTTCTGAAATAAGTTTTAATTTATTTTTGTTCGAAAACGCATGAAACTAGCTGGTGTTGTTGTTCAGAAACTATGTAATTGAACTGTTTTTTTTTTCATTTTTTTGCAAACGCAATAGCTCTTTCATAAAATAGCATCGAAGTGGGCGTTTTGAACAGAATTTCCGCGCGAAGGAAGAAAAAGCACTCAAGAGCGGACGAAAAACGTGTTTGTCACTTGATCAAAATCGCTTATAACTCAATAGGTAATTGATTGATCAAAAAATGGAAAACAGAGTGCAATTCCAAATCGCTTCCATGGCCAGGCTTTCCAATTTTATACCTTTCAGTTAAAAAATGAATTTGTAAATGTGTCAAAACGTTTTGACCTTGTTGAGCAGAGCAGTTAAGAACAGGCTTAAAGAATACTGCATACATATTTATGGGATAATTTTACAGAATATTTTAAAATTACTATGTGTACGCAAGACAGAAAATACACAATAGCAACATTAATGATTAGAGTCTTGGACGTTTCAACATTGAAACAAAGATTCATTAAAACATTAATGTAGTTTAGAATAAAAGTAAAAAGGCGGGTTAAAAACAGGATAATTTTTGAAGCTGTAAAAGACAATATATCTTTGAGAAAATACTGTCAAAGTTAAAGTTTTGAATCGAATTTCCGGAAGCGATAGCACGGGAAAGGAGAAAAACCTGCAGTCACGCGACAATAATCTCTTATATCTCGATAAGTAATTTATTTTTAAAAAAAAGGAGAAACGCTATTCGATTCCAAATCCCTTCAATAGTCAGGTCTGTCAATTTTAAGTATTTACAGTAAAAAATTTGTCAGAAAATATGTCAGGAAATTTCTCATTGTTGAGCAGTGAATTTGAGAACCACCTTGAGGTATATTTCCAAAGATTCCGTTAAAAGAAGTTCATTATCGCTACAAATATTTTTACAAAACATATTACCTTCCTTACACAAAATATCCTGAGAACCATAAAGTCTAGTTACGGACCTGCTCGACTATGTAGAAAAAATACAAGCCTGATCTCGGTCCGGCCCGAGACCTCTGAAAAAATTAATCCATGGCTCAGACACCATGTAACTGTCCGATGCTGATTTCTACGCTGGACATTTCTGTTACATTTCTGTATTGATGTTGTCAAACTAGCATCGGCTCGTGACGGACATTTATACTTAATACTTATTCTCACGAAAGTCACATTCATTGAAAATGGCTCATATTTTATCGGCTTTGATTAAAATTTATAGCGGGCCTGTAACCCCGCTAAATTTCTTTTATCAGCCCGGCCCGTTTATTTTGTTTCTTGGCCTGGACCGTTAAAAAAATTGTTCCAATTCTGCCGGCTCGGTCTGGCCCGTTTGAAAATTCGCCTTCATTTTGCCGGCCCGCGGTTCTGGCCGGGTACGGACCTCAGGCCAATCCCGGGACCGTGCAGACCTCTACCACAATCACTTCATGCAGTTATTTCTAATGCGTAACTGCCTTTAAAGGGTAGTTTATTCGTTATTATTCTTGTAACTTTCATACACTTTGAAGCACATTGTTGCTCCAATCTTTCCGTTTTGTTTATGTTATCTTTCGTTGAGTTTTAATTAATTTTGCTCCTTTATTTGGAAATTTATAATTTCTAAAAATTAATCAGTTTTGCGAACCAGCTTTTCATTTGACTAGTGCAATTTAATCGTTTTTATTTTTTTTTTAACCCTCTGACAGTCTTGCAAAAGGGCACAATTGTAATGTTGTTTTCTCTGCATTTTTTTTTTTTTTTTAAATGCTAAAAAAAAAAAATGATTCTTTCAACATTATATAAAAAAACATAATTAAAAATATGAATGTAATCCTTGAGAGTGTTAATCATTGTTCAATGTATTAAAAATCCATTAAATCAACAAAATTATATTAGTTTAAATATTGCTGGTATTGCCGTGAAACCTGGAGCTTAGTGAACGTATTAACACGGGCTTGTCAGTGAATGTATTTTGTATTTTAAATGTATTTTCAAAATACATGTATTTTGTATTTTGAATTTTTGAAATCTGGAAAGTATTTTGTATTTTGTATTTTAAGTTGAAAAAACAATGTATTTTGTATTTTGTATCGAAAATGGTTTTTCGATGTATTTTGCCCAACTCTGTTACATGAGACATGCATTTAATAGGGAAAATTACGACACATAATAAAACGATACTATTTTTATTACGGAGACTTTTAATGTGACGTCACCTGGTATAATAGTAATGCGCCAAGCAAATTTGTTTATATATTAAATCACTTGATGCAGCATAAATACAGGTAAATGTACGCCAAAAATACTTTCGATTTATTTTGTACGACTTACTATTCAATAAATACATATTAGAAAATTCGGATATTCTTATTAATTAATACGAATCATTTTAGTACTAAATTAATCATTTTACTTGATTATAGATTTCGATTTATTTTGTACGACTTACTATTCAATAAACACATATTAGAAAATTCGGATATTCTTATTAATTAATACGAATCATTTTAGTACTAAATTAATCATTTTACTTGATTATAGATTTCGATTTATTTTGTACGACTTACTATTCAATAAATACATATTAGAAAATTCGGATATTCTTATTAATTACTACGAATCATTTTAGTACTAAACTAATCATTTTACTTGATTATCCCGTGGACCAATTTCGTCAAATTATACAAATCGCCCAATTATACAAACTTACATAATTTTATTTTAAATAACGAAAGTACAAATAAATTAGTCTAATGTATTTTGTAGTCCTGAATCCGAAAATGACCTTCATTTTTTACCATTACGTCAGGAGTTTTCGTAAATCGCAAATTTTTAAAAAATCGAAATATTGCGAAAATCCGATACCCTAACATAGATGTAAAACCTTTTTTCCATAATAAGTTATTCATCTTTTGGCTTATACTATGCATTTTTACAGCTAAACATATAAAATATTGCGTATTTAAAATCCTTACAATTTTATTTCACGCGTGGAAGTTTCTTTGAACCGCTCATGCTCTGCCTCGCGCTTTACTTTTTATATTTTCTATGGGGTTCATCTCGGTGTACTCTTTTATTCTGGCGGTTGATAAAGCTGTAAATTTGTCCCAGATGTATTTAAAACCTTTACCTTCTTTTGGTAAGGCTTTAACAAATTGCAGTTTTTTGACTTTTTAACTTTGAAATTTACGATTTGCGAAGAATCCTGACGTAAAGGTTAAAAATGACGGTCATTTTCGGATTCAGAGCTAAGACATACATAAAAATAAGTTATCAAAAGTTAAAAAACACAACTATTGCAGGTTTGTGTTATTTATATCATCTTCCATGCGCGGCATCATATAGAAATAACTTAATTTATTAAAACGCGCAATCATAAAAAAAAAAGAACTTTATAAAAATAAACACTTAAAAGTGTCTTCGCAAAGAACAAAAAGAAAAAACTTATTTTTTTAAAAAATCCTACACACTGTGCCACACTTTAGGAATACCCCCCACCTCCCCGTTTTCTTAAAGTGTGGCTGTCAAAATATTTTCTAATTCCTATCCGAAACCTTTGCATTTGCTTACAGCATGAAAATATTTCTTTTGCCGGAAAGATAAAAAGGATTACATAAGGTTATCGAAATCCCGCATCTCGTTATATGAGCCCAACAATCAAACGGCAAGTACGTGATGCAGGCTAACCTCAATATTATAAAATGAAATTCAAAATTCGATTTATGCGATATTCAACACTCCAAATTTACATTTGAACAAAAGCAGGGAAGAAGAATATCCGAAAATTTTACATTTTTTTTCGTCTTCTTCGCAGCATCTATTTCCGGCGTAGCAGGTAACATCGCGAGAGCGATGTTACGAAATTTAAGAGCAATAATTGTTCATTTTTTAGTTCATAGAGTACGTAAAATAATTTTTTCACGAAAATCAAAATGCTGATGGCCTTTGAGCTGAGGTTATCGCTACCAGATAGTATTTTGAAATATTCGCGATTATTTTATTTTTTAAAAAGTGAAAATGTTTTTTTTTTTTTTTTTTTTTTAAGTACGGAGGTTTTCTTTATATAATGTACAGAAAAAAGTGTTCATCCGTACTAATCCTGCTGAAATAATAGTATGAAAAAGATATAGGTATCAATCGACTGTGGATAATGTTCACTATTTAATGATATGCATAAATTATTTTAAGGCGGCCGGCTAGATAGTAAAAGTTAGACCAACTAACTTTCATTTTTAAAATAGTAACACCACTTTTGCAACTTTATTTGGGGTCCTGGGATCAAATTCTGCCTTGTCTCATTATCCAGAAGAAACTTTAGAATAAAACAACTGGCAATTTTCTTTTTATTTTCCATTTTATTGTCTTTAAAAAAAAAAAAAAAAAGGGTTAGGCTTTATTTTATGAAATAACAAAACTTCTTTTGAGAAATAAGTTTAATTTACAATTATTGAACACAAATAATTGAATTTCATATAATACCTTTTTCCTTGTTCTTTTTCAATAATGTAGTCATGCTTTTTGACTAAGGAACTGAAAGCTGTTGGATGCGAATTTCTGTCCATTAAATCTCACTCCTAGTTCATTTACGACTTTGTCAATCAGAATATTAAAAACAAAATTTTTAATGCATTTTTAAGGATTCAAACTGGATATTTTTTTCTGTTTTCGAAAATTCTACACAAATATTATCATCATCAGAAAAGGATTTATTTAGCTTCTTCATAGAATATTTGATATCCATCTAACCAAAAAAATTTTTGATCGTATTTCTCTTGAAATATTTATTACAATTCTCCAGTCACTTTTCGAAAAGATTACTATACTACGAGAAAAAACAGCAAAAATTATAAAAAAAAGTTTGCTGGAATCGATAGTCTTTTCTGCGGTAAATAAACAGCAAAATACGCTTTAAAATATTTATTATTATTATTTTAAGGCAAAATGGTAACTTTTACTAAGTACTTTCCTCCCAAAGAAAAAGCAACAAAATAAATGTGAATTTCTTAATGAAATTTAAGAGAAAAGACACTTTTATAAATTACTCTCTTCTACTTCTGCGTGAAAATTATCTTTTATTTCGATTAAACGTTTCGTAATATTGTTATAAAATCATATAGCTGCATAAACTTAAACTGCCCCATTTCTTCTTACCCAATGTGTTACAGTATTTCCTCCAGACAAGAAGAGGGGCAAGATGCTCATTCATAAAAAGGGCAAGATAATTGAGTAAAAAGGGGGTAATTTTAATCAAAGGGTAGGGGGAAATAGGCCACGGCTTTGACGTTTTTATATTTTTTTTCTTCTGAAATTTACAGATCAATCTACATGAATAAAAATTTCAGCATACCTTAGTTTCTTATCTTCCTTTATCAATTTTCTCAAAGCATGGATTTTAATAGTTTTTTAAAGAAAAAATACTTTGTATGTCTTAAAAATGTGTCCCACTACCCACTGTGCCCCAAGTCTAGGGTACGATAGTAAATCAGATGGAGAAAAGTGAACTATGCACGGCGAAAGGTAAATAGCAATATTAGTACATATTTAAATATCAAAGTACATTAGTCATATTTTTCAATACAGAAAAGTAAACAATTGACTGACTTTACTTTGCAGGGTTGGCACGGTTTAAACCAATTGGTTTTTTAGAACAAATTTAATATAATATTTTCTCTTTTTTTGTAATTTAATTTTTTAAATTATTGATAGAAGTAATTTCTATTCTCAACACTTCATCTCAGTAGTCAACATCAACATGAGACATAATGGGTCCAAGTTATGTTTCTATGGATGTAGAATGAAAACTAGCATGTGCTGATGAACAGGTCTAATACCCAAAATATTTATCTTAAAACATGTGAAATTAGAACAGATAAAATAGATAAATAATATTCAATATTTAGCATAAAATATTTCATTTAAAAAGTATAGATTATTTACAGCAGTTAATAACAAAATAGAAAATACAACGATCTTTAAGAGTTAGGTCAAGTTGTAAAAGAAAATTTTCTGGATTAGAGGAGATTATCCTTAAAAAAATTAAAAGAGTACCTTAAGGCTAATGTCAGGCGAACGTCTTTTTGCACGCTTTTTTCCTTACGTATTATGCCTACGCTACACAATGCTAGCGGCATTGTGTAGGGATAATACGTAAGGAAAAAAGTGTGCTAACTATTTACGAAAGTTTCTGTTAAGAATTCACAAGAGATCTCATAAGAAGTTTTATGATTGTGGTAAATGTTCCAACTCGTTTTTAACAAAGTCTGCTTTAACTAAACATAAAAAATTCATCCCAAGGAATATAAATGTAAACACTGTAACTATGTTTTATCTCGAGATTTAGTTTTTACGTCATAAAAAAGTAAGTTCATTACAAGAAATATAAATGTAAACACTCTAACATTATATTTTATCTCGAGAGCTAGTTTAATCATCATCTGATCAAAATGCATAAGTGAAAAAAATGAAAATGTCGAATCATATAGCTGGATTTGAATATCTGTACATTTTAAAAATTTATATGTCTTCCTATAACTATTGAAAATGATGAATGAATATTGTTTAAGGGAAAAAGCTTTTGTCGTTTATTTTTGCTATGTCAACTTGTGATTTTTCTGGACTGTATTTCATCAAGTCAAAACGATTTTACTACAATTTTAAATACATAATTTTTAAGTTTGTAATTTCATTTTTTTTCTTTTTTAATTTCTTATCAAATGAAACATGAGTTAAATCTTTTAATTATTTCATATTAAAAACCCCAAGTTTTCCATATAATTTTTATTATGCTCCATCTAAATTCTACAAACCCTTCTTATTAGCAAACATTACTATTTAACGAATAATTATATTTATCAATTTCAATGTATTCTTTTAAGTTTCTTGTATTAATTAAATATTTCATATTACTTAACAACAACAACAAAGATAACCTCTATTCAAGACGTGGGAAATTGAAAAAATCAACTTTTGGACGAAAAATTATACAAACTACTGAAAAAATAAAATATTTTGTTCTACAACAGTTAAAAAAATTAACCGATGAATGACAAGTTAGCGAAATAATTTAAAACCTTTCTGAAATTATTTACAAATTTCTAAACCCGTGCATTTTTCGGACCGCAAACTATCATTTCTTGAAAATTTAACATCGAATTTCTAAGATTTTAAACCTTGGATGGCATACACCTTTATCGTCTATACTTTGAGAAGGGTTTTTAGTCTATATCGTTGAAGAAAATTCTAATTGTTTACATTTATTTTTCTTACAGATGTGTTCTATTTGCTACAAACACTTTTTAAGTAAATGAAATTTAAAAGAACATACACAGATCCATATAGATGGAAAACCCTATACTAGTGAAGATTGCCAAAAGCCGTTTTCAAGAAAACATGAACAAAAGTCCTTCCGGCCAGTGCCGGGAGGAAGAGGTAGCTTTCACAATCCTTATTTAAAAAAAGCCAAATTATATCATTCAAACACACGAAGCTCAATTTAGTGGAAACCGAATATAGGAGATTCAATACTAATTTTTATCAATATAATGAATGAGAATTTTGCGAAATTAGTCAGCTTTATCCAAGCTGCTTTTCTTTAAAGTAACATATATTTGGCTGCCAAATTCGGCAATTTCTTAAAGTGCCTGTCATTTTAAGACAACATGGTGGATGAGGCTAAGCAGTGAACTTGGTCGAGACCTTAGTAATTGCTGTGCACATGCTCACTCACATCGGAATCGGTTAATATATAGGCGTGCTATCGCATGCAAAAAATAGGATTTTTCAAAATGTCACCCACAATAGAAATTGAAACTGCTATATCTGAGCCATTTTTTAAGGTAAAGACAAACAAAAAATGCTCCTGAATCCTTATATCAAGGTCAAATACTTAAGAAAGAAACCCTTTTCAATTTCTAATTTTTTTGCACCTCACTTTAAATATATATATATATTTTTAATTCAATGGTCGCCATTTTGAAACAAGATGGCTGATGAATCTGGCCAGCGAACTTGGTCGAGGTGTTGATGTATACTATCCACATGCCTTCTTACATCGAAATAGGCGAATACGTGTGTTATCGCGTGACAAATACAAGATCGTTTCAAAATGTTAGCCATGCTAGAAATTCAAAGTGCTATAAATCAACCATTTTTTAAGATATAAACAAAAGAACAAATTTTCAGAAACAAAAACTGCTCCGGAATCTTTGTATCAAGGCCAAACACATAAAAAAATCTTTTTCATTTTCCAATTGTTTAATACTTCATTTTGAATTTTAAATTTAATTTTTTTTTAAATGGCAACCATTTTGAAGCAAGATGGCGAATGAAGCTGGCCAACGAACTCGGTCGAGACATCGGTATGTACTATGTACAGACCAAGTTACATCCAAATAGGTTCATAATTACGCCTGTTATCGCGTGACAAAAATCAGGTCGTTTTAAAATGTCAGCCACAAGATAAAATTCAAAATGCTATTACTCAGCCATTTTTTTTAGAAATAGACGAAAGAAAAACAGTTCCGGAATCTTTGTATTAAGGTCAAACACATACAAAAAAAATCTTTTTCACTTTCCAATTTTTTGGTATCTCATTTAAATTTTTTTATTTTTTAATTTTTTAAATGGCCGCCATTTTGAAACAAGATGGCAGATGAAGCCGGCCAACGAACTCGGTCGAGATATTTGTATGTACTATGTACACACCAAGGTACATCCAAGTCGGTTCATAAATACGCCTGTTATTACGTGAGAAAAATCAGGACGTTTCAAAATGTCAGCCACGCTAGAAATTCAAAATGCTCATTACTCAGCCATTTCTTAAGATATAGACGAAACAAAAACTGCTCCCGAATCTTTTTATCAAGGTCAAACACATAAGAATAAAATATTTTTTCAATTTTTAATTTTTTGGTACCACATTTCAAATTTAAATTTTTCTTAAAAATTTAAATGGCCATCATTTTTAAACAAGATGGCGGATGAAGCTGACCAACGAACCCGGTCGAGACATTGGTATGTACTATGTATAAACGAAGCTACATCCAAATCGGTTCATAAATCCGCCTTTTATCGCGTGACAAAATTCAGGACGTTTTAAAATGTCAGCCACAAGATAAAATTCAAAATGCTATTACTCAGCCATTTTTTTTTAGAAATAGACGAAAGAAAAACAGTTCCGGAATCTTTGTATTAAGGTCAAACACATACAAAAAAAATCTTTTTCACTTTCCAATTTTTTGGTATCTCATTTAAATTTTTTTATTTTTTAATTTTTTAAATGGCCGCCATTTTGAAACAAGATGGCAGATGAAGCCGGCCAACGAACTCGGTCGAGATATTTGTATGTACTATGTACACACCAAGGTACATCCAAGTCGGTTCATAAATACGCCTGTTATTACGTGAGAAAAATCAGGACGTTTCAAAATGTCAGCCACGCTAGAAATTCAAAATGCTATAACTCAGCCATTTCTTAAGATATAGACGAAACAAAAACTGCTCCCGAATCTTTTTATCAAGGTCAAACACATAAGAATAAAATATTTTTTCAATTTTTAATTTTTTGGTACCACATTTCAAATTTAAATTTTTCTTAAAAATTTAAATGGCCATCATTTTTAAACAAGATGGCGGATGAAGCTGACCAACGAACCCGGTCGAGACATTGGTATGTACTATGTATAAACGAAGCTACATCCAAATCGGTTCATAAATCCGCCTTTTATCGCGTGACAAAATTCAGGACGTTTCAAAATGTCAGCCACGCTAGAAATTCAAAATGCTATAACTCAGCCATTTTTTAAGATATAGACGAAACAAAAACTGCTCCGAAATCTTTGTATAAAGGTCAAATACATAAGAAAAAATATTTTTCCATTTTCAATTTTTTGGTACCACATTTCAAATTTTAAATTTTTAAAAAAATTTTAAATGGCCGCCATTTTGAAACAAAACGGCGGATGAAGCTGGCCAACGAACTCGGTCGAGACATTGGTATGTACTACGTACACACCGAATTACATCGAAATCGGTTCATAATTACGGGAGTTACAGTGTGACATAGGTCAGATATATATATATATATATATATATATATATGTATATATATATATATATATATATATATATATATATATACATATATATATATATATATATGTATATATATATATATATATATATATATATATATATATATATATATATATATATATATATATATATATATATATAAATTTTGAACGGAGGGTGGTTTCGGGGTCTGGGGGTCATGATCGATGAAAATATACCAAAATTTTTTGAAATCGCTTTCCTCCGAACGGCTGCAATAGGTAGCTTTTTTGTAAAGAAAGCTACCTAAAAATGCATACGACGTCATATAGTGTATCACCAGTTGCATATAAACTTTGTAAAGTTATTACAAAAATAATTAGACGTTTGAAGAATTCAACAATCAAGCAAGAGATTTAGACTAATTACCCAACCTAATTGCATAAGAGTTACCACAATATCTTCAAAATTAAAATTTGGAAGGCCTATTCACTGCTGTAAAGAAATGTTTGTTACCCGTGATTCTTCTAACTAATATGAATTTAGATATTATTCACAATGCATTCTTTAAATGGCTATAATAGATATTCTTTTACCTATACATATCGGCCTGTTTATTTTTCTAAAGCCCATTTCATTTTTGAAATATATCTCCTAACATTTTAAACGAAACAACGCTTTCACAACTTAAAAAATTTCATAAGAAGAGACATAAATTAACAGATGAATGAAAAAATATGCAAGTTCACAAAATAATTTCAAAGTTTTCTAGAAATATTTACAAAAATATTTACAACATAAAATAATTACAAAAGTAAAAAAAAAAAAAAAACACAAGAGTAAAAAAAATTACAAAGAAAAAAAAATTACATATTTTTTTTAACAAAAGTAAAAAAAAAAAAAAATTACAACATAATTTTCTTTTTACAAAAGTAAAATAAAAAAATACAACATTTTTTTTTTTTTTTTTTTTTTTTTTTTACAAAAGTAAAAAAAAAAAATAAATACAAAAAAGTTTACAAAAAGTTTTTAAAAACTTACAAAAAAGTTTTATAAAAAAAATTACAAAAAGTTTGAAAAAATTTACAAAAAAGTCATGAAAAAGGTTTCAAAAAATGTTATTTTAAATAGTAGTATAATGGTTGGCTAACCATTATACACTATATTTAAAATAACATTTTAATGCAGAAAGTTTTTATTCATGAAAACGTCAGACACACATAAAGCTAAATGTTTCTCGCAGAAGAAATATTTAAATAAACAGCATTAAATAACTTTTTCCAAGATAATAATAATAAAAAATAAATAAATAAATGTTGATTTTTACAACATTGTACGGCTGAGTATTGAAAATAAGATTCCTTTTACTTATTTATTCTGATTCTGTTGTATTCCCATGATTACAACAATTATAATATTTAGAATTTAAAGAAAATCCAAATAATCGGAACATGTCCTTGACTCACTGACTTAAATGAAAAAAAAAAAAAAAATCATGATTCAGACAGAAGGAATACCATACAATTATATGTGAGGCGAAAATCTGTGTACCGGAATTTGTTTCTTTCCCGGGAGATTCCATTTTTCACAAAATTTGTATCTTAAAAAAAAAAAAAAAGAAAAAAGAAAAGAAAAGAAAAAAAGTAACACTTCTCAAATATACATGTACACGCAATATATATGTATGTTACTTACAAAATGTAAATTCATAAATTTCGTTATTTTTATGATAAACAAGCGTTTAGCATTTAAAAGTCCTTTATGTCAAGGAAAAAACTCAGGAATTTTCTCTTTTTTATTATTATATTTAAGTTAAAGACTTGCTATTTAATAAACAGCTAGGAAAACAAGTTTATGAATGCAATGGGACGAAGCTCTTGGAAAGGAATGTTAATAACTAGTCAGAATCGTTACTTCTTAATGTTCTACAGTTTAATGAAAGATTTTTTTTATCTTCTGCCGATTTAATGCTTCATGACCTAAAATTAGCTTCAAGAAAAAGGGAGGGAAATCTGGGTACCAATTCTATCATCAAAACCACAGATTAGAAAAAGTACACCCCTCCCCCTCCCCTCTATCTTTAAATTGGCACTGATCGAAATTACAAATAGCAAAGAGGATTAACTGCACCTGTAAAGTATCACAACCACAGAAGCTGTCGTGAATATAAGAACATTTATTGCCTTAGTTAAGTATTCAAAGATTGTAAGTCGTGTTGTTTCAACAAAATAATCGTGCATCTTCTTGGAATAAGTAAGAATTTGAAATGATTCGGGATGCAATTAAACACGATATGGTGCTTTTTTTAAAAAACATATTTCTCAATCCTTTCCTTTCTTTTCCCAAGAAAGAAAAAAAAGGAGATAAAATAAGTAGAGGTACTTAATCTCATTATTCGTCTAACAGAAAGAAAAGAGTATTGTGCTGAACTATGCAGTTCTTCAATATTTCTTTTTAGATCTTGCTGTAAGAACAATTATAAAGCCATTACAAGAACATTAAATGTTTATGCCCTTCAAAGTACCATCAAAAACATTTTAAAACGTTCATTCTTCAGAAAAAAATGGGCATACATAAAAATGCCTTTGTTTAGTTCAGGCAGATAAGGATTAACGAACTACCGGACCCCTAGGCTAGACTTTTCTGCGGGTCCCTTCCCTTTTCAAAGCAACGCACTATATAATATAATTTTGAAAACCTTTTTTAATCTTCTGCCTGTATCTCTTTTTTGAATGAATTTACAGAAAATTTATAAATTATATATTTTACTTTAAACATCTGTGTGGGGTCTGTAATTCAAAAAAAAAAAATCTTTCTTACTTTAGGAAATAATTTTACAAAAGTAAATTTCACATGACATATTAACAGTAACTTTGTTTTGCAAATTACTGTGTATATTTTAATTCTCCTTTCTATTAACAAAACTGTTAATAATTGAACGTGTACCTATTGAATGAAGTACATCCGATTCAATATACATGTTAATTATAATTAAAGATGCACTTTCAAAAGGCTGTAAAAAAAAAGAAACACTGGTCAAAATGGCCTGATATTTCATCTGAGTATAACGGAAGCAATGGGAATTTGTTTTGCGAAAGAAAAAAATGTTCAAAAGTTGACCGATAGATGACACTTTACTCATCATAAGATGCTAATTAAAAGACTTGATGACATGCTGTTGTGGCACTCTTTGTTCAAAGCCTATCCACCATGACAAGGTGGTGCTACAGTGGATAGGAAAGAATTGGTTTTTAATTGTTCGTAAGCCAAAAACAGTAGAAAAAGCAAAAATGAAATCGGTTTTTAACTGTCCCTAGGCCAAAAACTGTAGAAAAAGCAAATACTGATGAAACCATCAAGCAAAGGAAATCGGCTACGACTTGCTTAAGAAATATTCAATATGCTGTCCACCGTTTTCTCCTTCTTCTCATACTGAAAGCACAAAACAGTATGTTATACAACAGATCGGAGTGTTTCAGGGGTGATATTGTGAATGTGTTGTGTAATGCGTGTTTTCATTTCACCTAAGTTCGCAGTTGGACCCACGCACACAACATGCTTTAGGTAACCCCGCAGACAGAAGTAGCAAGGATTCAGGTAAGATGATCGTGGCGGCCAGGCTGTTGAGAAATGGCGACTGATAATTCTGTCATTTCCAAAATGCAGATTCAACAGCTGCTTCATTGGTGTTGCAATGTGCGAAGGAGCACCATCTTCCTTAAAAATCGGGCTATACACACATCCGCGCTGTTGCCGTGCTGGAATTAGCTGGTTGTGCAAAACAGATTCATAACGTGCCCCATTGACCGTATAGGTGGCAACTTCCGAAGGGCAAATCTCCTCAAAAAAGAAAAGGCCAACGATAAATGAAACCCAAACCACACAGTGACTTTTGCGGAATGAAGAAGCAATGGTTGCATTCGGAACGGATGCTCACTTGCCCATATTCTGCAATTTTGAGTATTGACAGAACCTTGCAGATGGAAATGGGCTTCGTCTGTCCACAAAATGTTCCACGGCCATGCATTGTCCACGTCAATTCGAGTAAGAAATTGCAGGGCGAAAAATTCGTTTGGCAGGTCAGCAGGAAGCAATTCCTGAACATGCGTGATTTTGCATAGATAGCATTGCAGGATGTTTCGTAAAATTTTACGAACCGTGGCATGTCTAAAGTTCGGGAAATTCCCCGTGCTCTGCGCGTTCCCAAAGCACTCCTGACACTTTCTACGGTGCTGTAGTCACATCCTCCACTGACATCGAAGCAATTATTCTGCTCCCCCTGCCACATATCACGTCAAATGAACATGTCTCTTAGAACTTATTAATCATCTTCTTCAATGCAATTGCCGCACACTTACCGTTCTTGTAAAAAAAAAACCTCACGATCAAGCAGAGCCCGATGATTTAATGGTAGAGTCATGACTACCTTCTCGAACGCAAAATAACAGAACAGCATATCCCCCGCCTTTTTATCACAAGTGTAATGTGCGGTGCGCATGTCTTGTCTTTTAATTAGCATCTTATGTCGAGTACAGCGCCATCTATCGGTCAACTTTTGAACTGTTTTCTTTCGCAAAACAAATTCCATTGCTTCATGTATACTCAGATAAAATGTCAGGTCATTCTGACCAGTGATTCTTTTTTTTACAGCTTTTTGGGAGTGCAACTTATATTATAATCACCCTGTATATTATTGTTCGATTTTCAAGTTTTCTGTCATTCATTTCAAGTTCATTTCTTGTTTCTTTTTAAGGATGAAAGAAACTCCTCTCTCCTGAAAAATTATTAATGATAAGTAAAATTTAAAACATGTACAGTTGTTACGAAAAGCTTCATAAATTTTTTGTTAAAACTCAAAAAGTACGCCAAGCCTGTAACCCCAGTTTCTTCTGTCATACAATTGAAGAAACGAACAGTATTTCTTCATAAAATGGATCTTCGAAGGGCTCTGTGTATTTTTGTCTTTGCTGTTACCAGTGGCGTAGCTAGGATGGGTGACACCCGGGGCGGATGTAAATGGTGTCACCCCCCCCCCCCCCCACACACACACACACACACAACACCCGTCATATTTTTTCAATCACAATTCTGCGTTATAAATAAAATGTTAAAATTTTTTTGGAGAACTTTTATGAACTTTACATTAACAAAGTAATAATATTAAAAAAAATTAATTATTATAATAAGTAAAGAAAACTTTTATATTATTTTTTGATGCTGTTTACTTTAGTCAATCTATTTGGAAGTATCCTTCGAAAAAGCGTATAAATCAAATTAAGAATTTATTTGTATCGTATAAGCAAATATTTTAACATTAGAATGTAATGGAATAAAATGCGATTCAAATAAAATAAACTAGTCGGATGTGCCAATCCCAAAACTTTCTTCTATCTCATACATGTTAATACTTGAAAACTGGCCATCACAGTGCCAAAATTTAATGACAATTTATGCCCATCATGAGGATTTAAAAGTTATTACTTCCTTGAATTGTGTGCAATTAAAAAGAAGATACGAGCATCGCATCTTTCAAACAAATCGGCACCCACCCTCTTAGATGATACTTCAAAACTCGCTATCACAGTGACAAAATTAAATGGCAATATAGGCCCAAATGAGGATTCTAAAAGGTGTATATTCGTTGAATTGTGTGTATTTAAAAGAGAGATATAAGCACTGAATCTTTCAAACAAATCACTGAATTTCAGCTCCCACACTCTTAGATGACTGCGACCAAAATTCACAACCCCAAAAGCATAAAAGCGACACCTGTCGGGAAGTATACACCCAACTATTTATGTGAAAGTGTAACAGTAGAATATGAAGTTTGATTAAATTCACTACATTAGTTTTTGAGATATAGCTATCGCGAAAATCGTAAAAAATGCCGCATTACCAGCGGCACTTGTTATATGATTCACATAAAAACCTAATCAGCAACATCGTTTGTCAACGTCTCTAAACGAATCTGAAGTTTGATAAAATTCCGTGCATTAGGTCCCGAGATAAGATATTGCTGAAATTGTGAAAAATGCAGCATAACAAGGCCACATTTTGTACGATTTATAGCAAAAACTAATCAACACCAAATTATATCAAGGTATAACTGGATCTGAAGCTCGATGAAAATCCGTGCATCAATTCCTGAGGAAGAGCTACCAAATTTATGTCACATACAGACAGACATTTTCTAAAAACAGTCAAATCTGTTCAGGACCTTCTAAAACCGTCGAAAACCGGAAGTCGACTTTTTTCACGAATCCAATACTCTCTTCTTGAAAAGATGAAGGTTCTTTACTTTATATTTCATTTTTACTGCCTTCTACCTTTACAAGGAGAGAGTATTGGATTCGTGAAAAATTTCGAAGGATTTATACGTTTTAGAAGGTCTTGAACACGACTTGATGGTTTTTAGAAAATATCTGTCTATGAGTCTATCTGCCATTCTGTGAGTCTATCTGTCTGTATGTGACAAAAATTTTGTGGATGCTCTATCTCAAGAACTAATGAACGGAATTTCAGAAAACTTATGATTCAGCTAGACCTTCATATAAATTGGTGCTGATTAGTTTTTGTTGTATACCGCCCAAAAGGTAGCGCTGCTATGCAGAATTTTTGGCGATTTCCGCAATAGCTATATCTCAAGAACTAATGCAAGGATTTTCATAAAACTTCAGTTAGTCCTTGATATGAATTGGAGCTGATTACATTTTGGTGTAAATTGTCCAACTGGTGGCGCTGCTAAGCTGCATTTTTCACGACTTCCGCAATAGCTCTATTCAAGAACTAATGAACGAACTTTCATCTAACTTCAGATTCAATTAGTCGTTGACACAAGTTGTTACTGATTAGGTTTCCGTGTCAATCGCCCAATAGGTTGCGCTGCTATGCTTGATTTTTCACAATTTTTGCAATAGCTCTATCTCAAAAGCTAATGTACGGATTTTCATCAAACTTCGGATTCAGTTAGACGTTGACATAAGTTGTTGATTAGGGTTTGGTGTAAACCACTAACAGGTGGCGCTCATGTGCTGCATTTTGCGTGATTGTAGCCATAGTCATATCTCAAGAACTAATGCACGGAATTTCATATCTTTAGAATCCTCATAATGCGCATAGATTGTCGTTTAATTTTGGTACTGTGCTTGCGATTTTTTAAAGCATTAACATGTACAGTCAATTCGGGTAACTTTGGCCCAAAAGAGAAAAAAGATTATATCTGCAACATTACTTGAGTTATCGACAAAGTTTTGGTCTCAAAATAAAGGTAGCAACACTAGCGTGAGGTTGAAAGCTCATTGTAAATAATTCGCCAGGGTTCTACCGTGGCAGCATGAACCAAAGTTAATAAATGTGGGCCAAAGTTACCCTAATTGACTTGTATCTAAAGGAACTATGCCTGCTATAAATATATATATTAATTAATCCTTTATTTATGACCCATTCCTTTACTCTCTTAAATATTTCAATCAATAATCTTCATTAATAAAAAATACTGAATCATCTTGCGCTGTGTGTTTTTGCAACACCAAGTTCCTTTTGAAGCCGCTGACTGAAAATGCTTAAATTGACTAGTATTAAAATTAAGCAGACACATGAATCATTTAATTAGACACTTATTCCGTTTTATACACAAACATGACATTTATTTATACACAGAAAACACAAATAGACAATACAAACACATATACAGTCAATTAGGGTAACTTTGGCCCACATTTACTGGACTTTGGTTCATGCTGCCACGGTAGAACCTTGGCGAATTATTTACAATGACCTTTCAACCTCACGCTAGTGTTGCTACCTTTATTTTGAGACCAAAACTTTGCCGATAACTCAAGGGATGTAGCAGATTTAATTTTTTTTCTCTTTTGGGCCAAAGTTACCCTTATGAGTCAAAGTTACCCGAATTGACTGTATGTGATAGAAGAAAGTTTTGGGATTGGCACATCCGACTAGTTAATAAATGTTTTTATTAGAAAACTAATCGGCGTCCGAGAATATTTAGACCCCATTCTTTTATACTAAGTATTTTCTTTCTAAAAGCAATATATTTTCTAATACCAACAAAATAAAAATACTTTTAAGATAAATGTTACCACTAACATCGTTTAAAATACGTATTTATATTTTCCATCAATCGAAATCTTGTAAGTATAACACATAATTTTATTTTCATTCTACATCAAAAGGCGACAACTAGCCAAATGAGATAATCCAAAATCTAAGCGCTTTGTCGAAAAGTTCTCTTCCCATTCCTCTGTTCGCTAATTGCTGAAAAAAACTTTTCTGACCACTCGTGACTCATTTATCACGGTCGCCTTCCCCTGATGGTTGACTATATTACACTGATTCTGAGCATGAGATCTACCAGTTTACATCCCAAAGTATATGATTCCTGGAAGTGAAGGGTGCAATCACAGATTAGCAGAGATTATAATGTCTGTGTGAGCAATCTCTTCCGAAAATAATTGGATGTGCCAATCCCAAAACATTCTTCGTAATGAAATTTATTATAATCAATAGTTTTTCGTTATTTTGTTGTACATCAGCTGTTTGCGAATACCCGGCATAGCAGGATACGAAGTTCCCGTCGCTGCATGAGCCGCTGATGTATAATAGAACTTCGAAAAATCGAGAAAATTATGCAAAAATTGCTATTACAGCACCCCCTTCAGCATTATTACAGCTCTGGCAGAATATTTTGAAATTCAAGGAGGATCTGCTTGCCATAGCGGAAAACATAAATCTGAAATTTGGTTCAATTCTTTGCATAACTTCATACACTTTTCGATGGTATAATAACGAAAATTGTACAAAAATTGCCATGACAGCGCTCCCTTCCGGTGGAATATTTCGAAATTCAAGGAGTACATGCTAGCCATAGCCAAAAATATACACAAAAAATTTGGTTCGATTCTATGCATATTTCATGCGCAATGGTACAATAATGGAACAATTCAATGGTACAATAATGGAAATGGCACAAAAATCGCAATTACAGCGACCCCTTCTGTCGGAATATTTCCAAATTGAAGGAGGATCTCCTGGCTATAGCCAAAAGCATACACAAAAAGTTTGGTTAAGTTTTAAGCATATCATACACTTTTCGATGGTACAATGGCGACACACGGACAGACAGACATTTTGTATAAACATGTTTTTGGGGATCTGTGACCCCTAAAATGTATAAATCTGTCGAAAACTGGAAGTCGAAAAAATTTCATTTATAATACTTTCTTCTACTGAAGATAGGAGAAAGTAATAAAACAAAAATTAAATTTAAAAAATCAAAAAACCCGACTGCATAAAAAGCGAATTAATTAATTATTTCTCATCAATGCAAAACTATTTTTTATATTACTTACCTATTTTTTTTATTTACTTGTATTGACGACTTTTAAGTTGTGTTTAATTGTTAGTTCCTATCTATAAACACTATTTTGATGAGGCCTATAGATGTCTGTGACGGTTAAAGTTGCAGTAAAGCTAGAGATCCAACCTACACAACTTCCAAGTTGTGTAATATTTAAACGGAGCTTCTGACAGTAAAATAGTCAATGAAACATCGTCTTCATTTTGAAAGACCTATCCAATAATATGCCACTCAATAGGGTGCGTAATTTTTTTTTTCGTGTCTATCGCCATTTTGTATTTTACGGCCGCCATTTTGAATTCATAAAAAGTAAACCTTGCCTATAACCATCGGACGGTTAAGACGAATCGATAGATACCTCATTCATTAAAATCCATCCAGCCGTTGGGATGTTTCGAGGGTATAAAGAAATCCACATACCCAGATACGCGTGAAACACATAACACTTCTTGGTAGTAAGGTAAAAAAGGTAAAAGATTCCAAGACAACAATAACGTAGGAAATGGGACCATACCACTCCTTATTTACTTTCTGCCCTATCCACACAAGAAACCACAGGGCGATTCATCACTCATTCCATAGTCCGCATAACTCAACGCGGTGCCTATATGTAGAAGAAAATTCTTTGTTCTAAAGTTTGCCTTTGCTACCCATTTGCTAGATAGGTAGGTTTTTGTTCACTAGTGTATATCTTATTTAGGCACCCCATTCTGTGTAAAATTTCAGATTCTCGAAGAAAAGAAAATTAAATCTGTTACTTAGTGAGCTAGATATTTCATCTTATTTCAGAATTCTTTTCCAAAATCTTATAAACATTATATATATATAAATATATTTTTTTGCAAACAGATTGGGTGTCACACCTTAAAGGGTGACACCCGGGGCGGGCCGCCCCCTCCGCCCCCCCCTTAGCTACGCCACTGGCTGTTACATCTTTTGTCGACCTTTTCAGTGCCTGTAAATTACCATCTAAATGCATGTAGAAGAAAATTAAAAGGCAGTAGTGTTTGGAATACAATACAATCTGTATCTTAATGAACTACAGGTTTCAATAAGTGAGTAAAACAGTTTCTGCAGCACGGGATAACCCACCATCGGCATAGGCTTCCAGATCCCGCGCTGCTAGTTCATTAAAAAAAAAAAAAATAATAATAATAATTACAATATTATTTAACAATTGTACAAAGTTCTCTCTTTACAAGTGTTTATATAAGAGTTGTTAAACACACATAAATTAATGATAAGTAACAAAGATAAAAATGTAAGTTAAGAATGCTAAGGGCATTTAAGAGATAATAAGCAATAAGTAAAAGTAATATCATAAGTATAATATATAATATAATAAATAAAATAAGCATATATAATATAATAAGTAAAATAAGCATATATAATATAATAAGTAAAAGTAATAAGAAGTGCGTTTTATAATCTAACAACACATGACAAACATAATCAGATGCAGATCAAATGCATGCTCTTTGGATTTCGGAATGTTCCATATAATTCCTCTCTTGCATAAAGTATTGCTCGATATAAACGAAAATGACAAGAGTCCCCTTTATCTCCCGAGTCCCCGGGCTTCAGCCTCCTCTGAGTTCAGGGATGAAAATCTTCCGCTTTTCACTATAACGTTCTCTTTTCTCTCTCACTCTTTTTTGATTTTCTGACAAAATATTTCTAACAACTTTCATCACAGAAATGGAATTGCAAAAACATATGTCCCATTTATCGATTTTGACGGAAGACTCTCGATTTTTAGCGTAACTACTGCTTACATGCTTTGCAGTATATTTCTAACAATTCTTTTTTTTAATTATTTTTAAAGAGATTAGATGTTTTCCTACAATCTGTCGCCGAAAACTGTATCTTGATTTGCTATGTTCAATTCATTTATCCATGTGTTCTCCATCCATTGCGTGCATGTTAGCTTTCCTGTTAAACTCAATTCAGTAAAATCTTAAAACCACAAAGGAATGAAGTAAAACAATATTTTAGATAGATAAATATGTTTTATTTTATAAATTTTCATGGTGATTTTTACTTTTTATTAAAATATGAAGTAGGTGATAAAATTCACTACTAAATCTTAAACTTTGCTTTTATTGATAAGGATTGGTCAAACACAGAATATTCCTGAAAATGTGAGGAACAAATATGCATTGTTGGGGTTCACTGTCATCTTAAGGGGACAGTTTACCTCAAAATTGATTTCAAAAATAGATATTTTTTTTTAATTTCAAATAAAAGCCTGTTTAATCGTGAATATTTTGACATCTCAGTTTTACCCGTACGGCAATTGTATCGCGAAATATTGTAAATTTTGTTATTATACTCAGCGCAATCACCCACAGAAATTAAAACTTAAAATGACTTTTTCTCCATGTTCATATTTTCTTCACTTCCATGTCTTAAAAATGCTAAAGCTTTTTTTGTATTTGAGATTATATACATATCAGTAAAAAAAAATTATATGAAATGTAATATTACATGTATCTAAAAATCCATTCGCAGTCTTTTGTAATACACATTTGAAAATCTTAAAAAAAAAAAAAAAAAAAAAAAAAAAAAAAAAAAAAAATATCAATATATAAAAAAGTAGTAAAAACTTTAACAAATCAAAAAATTTTTAAACTTTTTAAAAATTTTAATTAAATATACAGTTTAATTTTATTTTTCAAAATGTACTTTTAATTAATCATTGAAATGCAGTAAATCCACCATTTCAACCATATTTTTTAAAATAAACAAAATTGTTGAAAAGTTAAACTGTCCCCTTAATAAAAGAAATAAAAATCAATTTGTATATTTTCCTCTTTATTTAGTACTTTTTTAAATTCTCGCATTTTTTCCTCTTTTTTGAGTGATTGCTGTTTCCAACCTCGTTTAGTTACCCATCAATTTAACATATAATATATTTATACTCTATGAATGTGATTCTCAAAGTAACATCTAACCCCTCTCCTTGGGGATACGCAACGAGTAAAATGTAGTAACAAACTAAAAGTTAAAAGAGATTTCAGATTCAAGCCCGAGCCCGGCCCGCGAGGCCTATTTTACTCACGGTACTCGGACCGGGCCTAGCCTCCACTCTTTTAGGGTCGGGTTCGGGCCTTACTTTTCTCCTGAAGGATCGGGTCAGTGCCGGGCCTAACTTATTTTTTCTGTACAGAGCCGGGACTGGTTTCAATATTAGTCTTCACGACCCAAAAGTTCCAGTCCTAGTTTTAACCCAGATCGCATGAGAATTATTGTCTCAGCGTGGCCTGGTCCGTTCAAAGGTCAGTAAAATTAGGTTTGGCTCAAAGAGTTTTGGAAAAATACATACATTTTTAAATCGCCATTATTCCACAATCAAACATTAAAATTTACTCTGTTTAAAGAATAGTAGATTTATACGCTTATTAAAATATAGCTAAATTAAAATATGGTAAAAAGTGTGAGAAAGAACCTGCCTATGACGGAATCCTGTTTTAAACTGGAAAACGTGTTGATCCATGCAAAATTAATATATTAATACGTAAGAAAAGATTATATAATACATTTACACTTGCTAAGAAGGGAACTTGTCTATAACGGATTTTTTTTCCTTTTCTATGCAATTCCGTCTTAGAAGATTTTACTGTATAGGGCAATTCCATCGTAACTGACGTAACATTTGATCGTCGAATTTTGTTTTCAAAACTATGTAGAAAATTTACTAATAAAGCTAGATCAAATTTTTACAATTTAAAATATTTCTAAACCTGCAGATTATTTCAATCTCTCTTTTAGTCCCAAAAATTGCAATTCAAAATTCTGTAACTGACTTAACATAAAATATACAAACAATTTGTCTGCCTTCAGTGAAGTGTAAAAATTATCAAAACTATCCCTTAAAAAAAAGTGACTTAATGTTCTCAACAACACTAAGTAATGCCAAATTATAACAGTAACTTGTTTAATTAATTTCTGAATAATAAAAAAGAAAAAAATTCTCATTTAGACGTGTAACTGACGTAACTTTTATTGTGTAACTGACGTAACATTATGACTTTACAAAGACAATAATGCTACTTAACTTAGCTTGTAAACAGTAATTTACAATGCCTTTTATTAGGATTTTATTATAGAATATAAACATATCAAGTTTTCCAATCATACCCTTAAATTAAACATATTATAAATTTTATCCCCCCCCCCCAAAAAAAAAGTAAATAAATAAATAAAAAATGATAATTTTCTGTGGAATTGCCCTATAGCATTTTTCAGATTTTTAACTAATTATACATTTTAATTATACATGGAATATGGATTAACAATATTAATGATAATTGAAACATTTACATGATTCATAAAAAAAATAAACATCGCAGCCTGCGCAGCACTTCTGTACAAATAAAAATTTTAAATATGAAAAAAAAAAAAAAAATAAGATAAATATTTTTGGCCAGAACTCCTCGTACGAGATAAATTTTTTACCAAATCGACGTAAAAAACAATGTTTTGTAGAAACCCACTGGGGTCGGGGTCGGGCTCGGCCCGAAGTTTTAGCTGTTATGCTGGGCCTGGTTGGGTTCGGGCCGAACTTTTAACTTTTTTACCGGGCTGAACTTTTAATTTTTGTATCCTGAATTTCTTTTCTATGAGTCGGGCCGGGAAAATTTTTGAAAATTTTGAAAATTTAAAAATTTTAAGTAAATTTTAAAACCCTACTTCTGTACAATTTTTAGCTTTTTGAAACTTTTTTTTTTTTCTCATGATTTTCTTACAAGTGTTTCTATAACGCCAGGGATCGGATTTCCAAAGCGTTACGTGCATTATAAACAATTACTGTGTCATATCGTAATGCAATAAAAGTAAACATATAGGCATACATTTAGAAAAAAATATATATAGTTTAAAATTTATTTTTTATTATTATCAGCAAGGAATTTTACAATGCAAGTCAAGGTTGCTAGTCACCCAGCTTCCGAATTCCCCTCGCTAATGCTAAGTCTATGGGGCGTGTGATGCATTTGTATATTTAAAATATCTCCCCAGGAAATCGATATTTTTAACTTAATTTTGCTGTGTACTGTTCTTAAAGAGTGTCTCTTTTTTCCGTTTTTGTCAAAATATTTCTAAAATATATACTTCATTTTATGTGAAATCTTAAAATCTTACTCCCAGTTCGTCAGCTTTTAACACATAAGATATTAAATTAAGGGGCTACTCCAGTCACGCGAAAAGAACCGCTCGCTAATACTAATCCTATGGAAGAAAATTTTTAAAGATATCTTGTTTGCAAATCTATATTTTTAAACGATTTTTTTTTTTTTTTTTTTTTTTTTTTTTTTTGCATTGAATAGCTGAGGTTAATCATAACAAAGGCCGTTTTTTACTTTTTCGATTTGGTTTGCAGATTTTTTTTCTCAGGGTGCTTTCACTTTCGAAACCGGTTCCGAAAGTGAAAGTGTTCTAATTAAAAATACCTGAAAACAAAATCGAAAAAATAAAAAACGGCAGATGTAGAGATCGATCTCGGCTATCCAATGCAAAAAGAAAAAAAAATATTGAAATGCAAACGAGATATCTTTAAAAATTTCTCCCATTGGATTAACATTAGTGAATGTCTGTTTTCGCCTGAGTGAAGTAGCCTCTTAAGACTATATTTGAAAAATATTTTGAGAACTAAGAAAAAAATAAACATCTTTTAAGATGAGTGCACAGAAAAAATAAGTTTAAAATATTGATTTTCTGAGGAGATATTTTAAATGTACGAATGCATCACACGCCCATAAAATTAGCATTAGCGAGGGAAATGAGGAAGCGGAGTGACCAGCAGCCTAAAACTACATTTTATAAATTTAGTGATTTTGATGCAATTATAGTCAAATATTTTTATTTTAAAAAAAGGGCGACATACGGGCAATAAAACTTGATTGGTCGAGAGGATTTTGAAGAAAAGTTGATGAGGTTGACATCATCACTATGCTAATGCTCGCCCAAGTTCTGTAGTATTGGTTGGGTTGCTATAGTTTGGACATCTTATTTAGGCACATGGCCTATACTTATTTATGTTTAGAGTTCAGAGTAAAATTCATCCAGGGCCTGTTTACCAAATAGACACGTGAAGCCCGTGCTCATCCATTGAAATACAAAGGGACCCCCAAATTTACTTTTCAAAACTAATTTTTAGAAAAAAAAGTCAATCAGGGTAAAAAATGCATTTTTTTTCCTTACTAAACTTTTTTTTTCTTACTATGCTGCTATTTGTAAGTCATAAAACATATTTTGAAGTTCAATAATTCTCAACTGTAGTATTTGACATTTACAAAATTAATTGGTTATGTATAATTATGTATATAATAAAATAAATTTCATAGGTATATAGGTAGTTAGTTTTAGTTTAATATTAAAAATATTATTTACTCAAAATTTTGATAGTAAAATTTCAAATTATTTAAGCATAGGAAAAATCGATTTAGTAAATAAGAGCAATAGGGGGAGCCCTGTGTGACGCCGGGCTTCCTGTAAGTCTTTCCTTTTTTAAGTCTTAAGTAGGCCCTGAATTCATCTACATTTTAAACAAATTTGGAAAATGGTATTTAATTTATACGAATCATTAATATCGTAATCTGTTAGCTCTTTGATAATCCTACAGTAAATGTGGAAGTAAGCTATTTTAATATTTTTTTTTTATATTACATTTCTAAAAGGGAATGTAATCTAAGAATTATTGAAACAATTTATAGAAAAAAAAGCTATTTCTTTACCAGTTCGGATAGCAGGCGATATGCCATTATTTCGCTTCGTCTTTCTTTCTTTCTCTTTCTTTTCCCCCCACAAAATAGAGTCATTTGTTTCCAACATTATAGAAATGTCATTAAAAATTAGAAAAAAAGATTAATATCTCGGAAATTAATTTAAAATTCGAAACGTTAAGAGTTATAACACCCTCGGATCCATGTGAATAATTGATGTTAGTTTCAGAATTCGATATTCTAGGAGAAGAGAATGTGTAACGCAAACACAGTCAGATTGAATGTAATGCATGTAAATGTCGTGTAAACCAAAGTTCTTCCTCATTTCTCCAACGGCATTCCTGCCAACCTTCTTGTTAAAAAGTAGTAATAAACAATATAAATTAATATTAAACTTAATGATTAAATTTTATGGTTTAAATAATTTTTATACTTAAAAAAAAAAAAAAAAAACGGAAGATTGGAAGCTATGCAAAGTGCAAAAAACCCTTTTAATCCGTATTCAAACTTTAATTAATCATTCCAGTGTAGACAAATTAGCAGACGGGAAGCTAAAGTAATTAGGATTTTTTTCGTTTTCAGTGAGAAGTGTTAATAATGAAGACAACTTCTCTTTTTCACCTTTTTAGGTGGACCACATCATAGAAATGAGCCCATATACAACATTCCTTCTGACAGCAATTATTTTCCATTACTTCAAATCATATCGCAGACGACCGTCGCCGTCATAAACAATATATTTATCGCAATACAGCGGCGGAGATTTAATGACACTAATGCTGGATAGTTGGCGGATAGAAAGGGGGAAAAAACGAAATTAAAAAACAATGATAAAAAATTAAAGCTTCGCGACGTGTTTCTGCTCCTTAGAACTTTCTAAGCCGTATTATGAGAGCTGCTCTTCCATCAGGTTCACACAGTTGCCGCTTCGTATTATGACGTCACAGGCCGATGCTGCGTGCAGCACATGCGAAATTCGGCAAATCGCGCGCAATAATTTTTTTCCCAAGATTGATTCGGAATGGTTGTGACATAACTTTTGACCAATAGAAGTTGATGATCTTGGAGAAATTGTAGAGCTGGAATTTCGTAAGAATATTCGGTTTCGTGCGCCGGTTTACTTTGTCTGTTTCTTTTCTTTTTTCTTTCTTTTTTCTTACTTTTTTTTTCCATGATGCGTCTTTTGAATTGGTGTCATCTTTAACCTGACGGCCTCTGTCTGTCTGGTACACTGCCTCAAATCAATTGTTACTCTGTGGACAAGACAATGCTTACTACTTTAGTCACCAGCTTCTGTTACAAAATTGCGACATCGTAGGAATTGTGTGGGAGTATATAAGAATCCATTTTTTTTTTCTAATTTTATGTACAGAATCTATTAGAATGGCGGAAGATAGTTTTTAATTCAAATTTTCATAAACATAGATAACCAAAAACATAGATACTTTCGGTATCTGGTTTCTGTGTCGATGTTTACTGAGCAAAACACTCAAGTTCAGAAATGTAATACAGTATATGCTCGTTATAACGGCCGCCCCTTATAGCGACCGTTCCATTACAACGACCCATGCAAAATGTACAGAAATATATCCCTTTTATGCTATGTTATTTTTTCATCCAATATAACGTTTGGCCCGCAGCTTCTTTCCCAATACAGCAACCGAACTGACCTTTCCTCCGGATTTTTTCCCAAGAAAATATTGCCATTTTGTTTCATCAAAGACTCGAGTTCATAATTAAGGTCTGGAGGGAGTAAAAAGAATAGATTATTTCATGGGGTAAAATTTAGTAATGTACGCACTTGAACCTGATTTCCCTTGTCATAAGCGTCATGTCACAAGCGCCCTTGCCATGCGCATACTGGCTTTCACGCGCATTCAGTTTGTTGGATGCGTGCATTTTCCCAAGATGGCTGTCTCAAACAAACGAAATGCGCTTGATGAAAAATTGATACCTAAACCTGAAATTGCTAAAACATTTAACATGCCAAAAGCACTTTATTTACGATCCTTCAAAATTTTATAATAATATTGTATTCTAGAATTTCCTTTAAAACCTTAATTTTCCTGCACCTGATCAGAGTTCATTAATTTTTTTTCCTTCACTTTCGTTATAGCGACCTCCCATTATAACCTCTTTCTTTGGCACACGAGGGGTCGTTATAACGAGCGTCGACTGTAAAGGATCTTTTAATACACCCACAAAGTGAGAATAAAATATTCATCGTTTAATTGAATTAGTTACTACTTGTCTCTTTAAATTAACATTTAAACCTCGTTATCCAAGGTTATGTTCGCAAACGGTTTTGGAGCATATTGAGTACGATTGGCTTGAGTGTTTAAGTTTTAGGGACATCAAAAAATTGTTGCATAAAGAACTATAGTATGAAAAAATATAATAACCACTAAGGCAGGAGCGCAATATTTTGAATTGCCCTTCGCGCTCAAAACTCATATTATGCAAAGTCCAAATATAGAGTTACGGATATTTTCCTATGTACAGCGCATAAGCAAGAAGAGTTCTTGTTCCTAGTAATATTTTACAAGCAATGCACACGTTTTAACGTTTTACATTAATTTGTATAAATACACTTTAATAATCCTAGTCTGACCCTAATTACGACACCAACAGCACTGAATTTAAATAATATATATATATATATTTAATATTATTATAATATTATTTTAGTAAAATATTTGTCTACTGACGTGTGTTCAGGATACATTAGGCCTATTTCCGCATTATATGATAATGTCAGCCCTAATGAAACTATGGAACAATAAATACCTCAAATAAAGTATATCTTTTTCAATTTCAATAAGGAATCGGTTTAATATGTTTTGTTGGTAAAAATATACATATATGCGAGGAAAAGAACTTAATTACTTAAATGAAATATATTAATTTTGAGAAATGTTGATTGTAATAAAAAAAAAAATCAGTTTATACATAAGTATTGACAGAAATACAATTATGCATAAATATTGACAATCTTTTTTTTTCTTGTTAAGGTATATCGATATTCTTAATTTATTACGATATTATTACCATTCCTATTTTTGAGCTAGCTAGGATAGCTGGTATACTCGCATAAAAACAACAAGAGCAATAATGAGGAAGAAAAAGGAAAGGTTAGTCACTGAATGCAATTTCCACATCATTTAACTTCATTTATTCCCAATACACCTCGTATAACTTTTATAGCAGTGCTTGGAAAAGTAACATTACCTAAGTTCCAGTTCAATTGATTGTGCGCTTGCATTGCAAGAGCAAATATGCTATAAATTGATCGAATGCTCCTTTCAGAAGTAGAATTACTTAATGGTTTTAGCATTTTATTTTACATTAGCCTAGCTACGCAAATCGGGTAAAGTTCGATGGGCAGTGGACCGGAGATTTAGCGATACATGAGACTGTTAACTTGTTTTTCTAAAAAGAATTAATATTAACTGTAGAATGTACAGTCCAAGAAATAAGTTTAAACACACCCCCTCCCACCCGGTATGCCGCATCCCATTAAAAAAAATTAAAAATACTGATACAAGGGATCTAGGCTTGGGCACAGTAGGAATAATCTAGGGGCGCCTTAGTATTGTGGGGCGTTTTACAATGTATTAATTTTTTCACAATGAAAAAGCATAAAAGGATGCTAATAAAAGAAAGTGTCAGGGTTTTTTTTTTATAACATTGAGTAGATAACTGACAATTACCAGTGTATTTGAGATAACATATATTATGAAATGGTAAGGTTTGGGCTTTGTCTACATGTTAAAATGTAAATTAACTTTTGAATTTTAAATAGCAGCATGTAATTTTAACAAAATATTTTTATTTTACATTTAAATGTATCTACCTACATGCCAAATTTCCAGTTATTTGGATCCAAAGTTTTGGAATTAAAAATATTCGTAGTTTTAACCTTCTAATACTAAATTACTCCGGTGAATTTTCATTTATATTTCTTAAAATTATAATAATCGTACAAATTTTTTATACAAACGCATTACTTTCAACCCCTACCCCCCCCCCCCCCAAAAAAAAAAAAAAAAAAAAAAAATATATATATATATATATATATATATATTTCCTGCAATTCTGATAATCTTGTGATATGAAATATAAATTATAAAATTCATTTTCGGAAAAAAATTAATAACAATTTATAAACATTTTTGATACATTAATTTCCTATATGTTTCTACACATTTTTACAGAATTTAAACCTTTTCCTCTGAGTACTCTTTTTTTTTTTTTCCAATTATATTTAAGATAAATATATTAAATTTAAAAAATCAAAAAACCCGACTGCGAACCAATTAATTATTTCTAATCAAGATGAAACTATTTTTTATATTACTTACCTTTTTTTTTTCTTTTACTTGTATTGATGACTTTTAAGTTGTGTTTAATTGTTAGTTCCTATCTATAAAGACTGTTTTGATGAGGCCTATAGATGTCTTTGAAAGTTAGAGTTAAAGTAAAGCTAGAGATCCTACCTACTCAACTTCCAGGTTGTGTAATGTTTAAACGGAGCTTCTGACTGCAAAATGGTCAATGAAACATCGTCTTCATTTTGAAAGACCTATCCAATGATATGCCACTCAATAGGGTACGTGAAAAAAAAATTTTCGTCTCTACCGCCATTTTGTAGTTTACGGCCGCCATTTTGAATTTATAGAAACAAAACCTATCTTATAACTATCGGAAGGTTAAGACGAATCGATAGAGACCTTATTCATTAAAATCCACCCAGCCGTTGGAATGTTTCGAGAGTATAAAGAAATCCACTTACACAGATACGCGTGAAACACAACTTTTCTTTTCATTCAGGTAATTAGAATCATAATGCAGGTTTGGGGGATAATGTAGGAGTTGAAAAAGGGAAGCATTTACTATAATTGAATATATTTTGAAATATAACTACCTTTTTTCTTTTGCCCCGTGTTCAGAAAATTTTGTATAAAATTTCTGCCTCTACTTACTATGAAAATAATTTACTATAGTATTGCATGATATATTATTATTAATAGCCGATATTAATACTGGATTTCGCGTTGGAGAATCAAACGAAATTTAAACTTAAGGGTCGCATATGGTAACGAAAATTTGGGTTACTCCTTAGAAAATTAATTTGGAAAAAACTTTGAAACCAGAATAGTCTTTGTAATGAGTGAAAATGCTGTTTCCATTTATTAGATTTTTTTTTTTTCATTAAAAAAAAATTGCTAAAAAAAGAGCTGCTGTATATCAAACCATGAAAGAGCTGTATGCTTAATTAATTCTCATTAATATGCCTTTATTAAATTTTGTTTTCTTCCCATTACTCATCCATTGTGAAAATTTCACATTTATCTTTTATTAGCCTCCGGTACGGTATGCTATTTCTTTCTCCCAGCTTATTTTGTGTTTCCCAAAAAATAACGTTACCTTACAGAAGCCAGCCGTAAAACAAAGGAATACGATTAAATACTCTATAGTAATTTTTTTAACTTCTAAGCATCGCACATTTTTGATTTTTATACCGTCACATTGGGAAAAGAAAGTTCTTTTAAATGCATTTTTTTGAAAACTGTATCTCCATTTATTTTTGAAATATTAAATTTTTTGTAGCTTTTAGAGCCATTTGCTTAATATTGGCAACAGAAGTACTCCATTTCTGTAGAAAGTAAAGGAAAAATAGATCTAAAATAGTAATTTTATATTTTTGTTGCCATTTTCTCATAACAACCAAAAGAAAATTTAATTAAAATACGTGCTATTTTGAAAAAAATATATAAACGAATGATTTCTGTTAAAACAATGGAGCTATTATAAACTATATTTAATTTTAAGTATCTGTGAATCATTAGATAGCCTTTTTTTTTTTTGTCGATTTTCTTGAATGACGGCATCTTTTTGCTGCATTTGTGCATCATTTCGCGTTAATGATGTGCTATGCATGCTTTACTGTAGATGTTTAAGAGTGGATCGTAAAAGTGGAATTCTTTTAAGCGGATGCGAATGACGTCATTTTACATAAAATAAAACGTGCGCTTTAAGTCTTAAAATTGAAATATGTTTTGTACTGCAGTAGAGTACCGCTTAACCGAGTTATTTTCTTCTGATGGACTGGTGGCTTCTATTATTATGAAAGAACTCTTATGAAGAACTCTGATTTTTCTCAGAGTTCTAACTTTTTACGGCTGCTTTTTCATCTTCACCTAACACTTCATTTAAAATGGCTGTTTCATAATAATAGAAGCCATCAGTCCATCAGAAGAAAATGAAGTAACGGAAATGCCGGGGGCGACACTAAATTCTGAAAAAGCAGAATTCCTGTTCTCTACTTTATTTATTCATTTTTCTTCATTAAGGCTATTCTCAAATACAAACTGGCTAACTTTCGGACGAATTTTTAAATTCAATTATCAGATTGACAGGTATGCTGTTATTGGAAAATTGTGTAATCGAAAAGCATTTTCCATTTTTCGATACAGGCAGAACAAATTTTAGGAAAATGCTGTCGAAATTAGCGTTTTGAACGGAATTTCCGGACGGGGTAGTGGAGGGAATGTAAAAAACTGCCGTCCTGAGACAATAATCGCTTATAACTCAAGTCGTAATTCATTTATCGAAAAATGAAAGAAAACTGTTCGATTAGAAATCACTTCAATAATCATGCTTGCAAGTAGGATGCTTTTATGTTTAAAAACAAGTCAGAAAACGTGTTAGAAATTTTTGCGTTACTAAGCGGTAAAATATATATATATATATATATATATATTTTAGAACCGCCAGAAGGGGACAGTACACTTTTAAAATTTTCAAAAATCGATTTTTTTATTTTTACTTCGTTAGAAAGGTTATTGTATTCTGAATAAGTTGATACCAATCTTTGAACTGTGTTATAATTATGTACTGAGATATTAGGAAAAATGTAGACATCACCCCTTCATTTCCGAATTAACAGCCCTGCGACAACTGTCATGGCGGCTTGTTTGCATTTTGTTTTCGCGCTTTCACATTATCGTAACTTTGAAAATATGGTAAAAGGCGGCAATTGTTATTGGTTAAATATCTTAAACAATAATAAGAAACCTTTAATATATTAACTTCAACTGCCACTTTCACCAAATTCGTTTACTTTCATGGTTTTCACAGCTTTATTTGCGATTAAGTGATTAAATTTGAAACAAAACAGTTTTTTTCCTAGAGCAATAATTTCCTGATTTGTAATAGTATTCCACTTCTTAATATTTATTAGCTTTTTAATGAAAAAATATGCAAAATGTGCTTTAGAACAGCATCGAAGAAGGAGTCAGCTTAATGATAATCGCTATACAGAATACGATGATATAAATATATTCTAAGGTGTTAACTCATCTTATAGAAAACTAAAAAGTAGTCAATTTGATAGTGATTTTTGTTTCCATTCACAATTTAGAATACGGATTTATTGACATTAATATATTTTTTTAAATAAACTATCTGGATTTTTGTGCAGCAAAGTATGAGAATCAGATATCGAAATACGAGAATCCCTATAAAATGGCCTATATTTTACATTAAATAATTAATTTTTATAAAACGTGCATATTTAATTCACTTTACAATTAAAGCTAAACAAAATTTTAAGTTATATGTTTAAAATTAATTTTTTGCTATAGTAAATGCTACATTTTTACAAATTACATCTATTTAATTTTTAAGCATGTTCCTATATTCTGCAGCATTTTACAAATAATTTTATATTTATCATTTTAAACTAACATCTAATTTTATTTTTAATACAGAATAGGATGTATAATTAATAGTTTTGTTTCCTTTATTACATATTTTATATTTAAAAAATACAATTTTATCTTTAAACGGCTTTTTCTCAAAATGGCATTTTTTGCTCTTGCGCACACGATATCTCCAAAACTATTTGAAGTAGAGCTTTAAAACTTTTGCCCTACATAAATATTTATATTATCATGAAAATGATCAAGCATTATAAAGCTGTGTTCAGTACGAAAAAAATTATGCAATTGAATGCATGTAAATATTCATAGTTTTTCTAATTTTTCTAATTAAATGTTAATTACTCTTTATCTAATTAACCGATTACAAATATTCTAGTTCAAATTATAGACCAGAGTGTTATCTTTAATTTAAGATAAAGTTTATGCAAATACAATGAAATTAGCATGAGATATCGTGTGCGCAGTGAAATGTTACCCACTGTAAAATTTTTAAATAGCGCTTTGAAATTGGCCCCTTGAATTTTTTAAAATTATAATATATCCAAATAAAAAGTTTTTAAACGTAGTTCAATATCACCTAAATATACCCTAAAAATTTTGTGCTTCTAGAGAGGTTATCTTTTTTATAAAAAAATTGCTAAACTTATGACAAATTTCGCATGTTTTATGACCATTAAAAGTGTACTGTCCCCTACGGGCAAAAGAAAAGCTGAAATTTACTGAATTTAACATCAAACATGAAAACTGCGAGCACCAACGCTTATTCCAGAGTTTTACCTACAAAAGACAAGGCAGAAAGAAAAAATTGATGCTTTATGCTTTTATGCAGATGCTCAAGAATTCTTGACCTATTTTATTCGAGAATCGTAAGGTCAGGCATTATGAGATCATGCATTTTACAAAACCAACCGAACTCCACCTTAAGCCATTATTTCAAAAGAAGGCGGTATAAAAGGAGTTTAAAGAAGTTTTATTTCATGATAATTGTTATTCTCTTTTCTATAAAACTTATTCGAATTGCATTTTGAAAACGCCAAACAAATGCAAAAAGCACAAATTCTGAATGTAGCCGATTTGCTTAAAAGTCGAGCTAGACAAATTATTTTCAACCAGAAGAGAATTGCTCTTTGTTCAAAAAATAATTATTCTCCTTGAATAATTATATTTTAATCCTTTAAACCCCAAATTATGAATTCATGAAAATTTCATCTTCTAAAGCCTTTTTCGTGAATTTTTGAAACTACATTAGAAGATTTACACAATCATTTAAGGCTGTTCTTTTAACTGCTCTGCTCAACAAGCGCAAAACGTTCTGACACATTTACAAATTCATTTTTTAACGAAAAGATATAAAACTGGAAAGCCTGGCCATGGAAGCGATTTGGAATTGAACTGTTTCTTCCATTTTTTGATCAATCAATTACCTATTGAGTTATAAGCGATTTTGATCACGTGACAAACACGTTTTTCGTCCGCTCTTCGGTGCTCTTTCTTCCTTCGCGCGAAAATTCGGTTCAAAACGCCCACTTTGACACTCTTTTCTGAAAGATGCAGTGGTTTGCAAAAAAAACGGAAAAAACAGCTCGATGACATAGTTTCTGAACAACAGCAGCAGCTAGTTTCATTCCTTTTCGAACAAAAATAAATTAAATTTCTGTCAGAAAGTTGCCCTTTTGGATTTGAGAACACCCTTAATAAATTTTAGAAGGATTTTTCCAAATAAAATGAATTAATTAAATTAGGATTTATAAGGATTTTGTGCAATATTTTTCACTCAAATCTTTTGCTTAAAATACTTTTTTTAGTATTTTATAGAATTAGGAAATGTACAAATATAATGCTCTTACTGTAGAAATATAGAAATATTTCCTAACTGAACCCCCCCCCCTCCCCACCCCCCACCCCACCCCACAATCTTTCAACGTCAAGAAAGCTGAAAAGATGCAAATGAAAAAGAAATCAACCTTTTAAAAATATTTTTGTTTGTGCAAATAATAATGTTTTTGGTCTATAACTCATTCTAAACTGTATTACTACTAATCGATGTATTCAATGAATTTTATAACAAGTTATGTTATTTTATAACATGTTAATTTAAAGTACCGTCGGGGCATAAAGGGTTAAATAGAAGTAAGGATGAAAATATTTATTGCAATTAATTACTGCTATTAATGAATATATTTTCTCAAAGGAAACAAAAATATTTTAAGACTATATGAGGTAAAATTAAAAAATATAGTATAACTCAGTGTGGCGATTCCGGTGCGAACCTATCCATCTTACCAGTAGGCGATAAGATGGAGCCATGGCGCAAATCTCGCCAACAACCTTTTTTTCTTGCTAATAACAGCTTTTATCTTTTGCGTGTGCAAATTAGTAATAATACTTTGATGGGGAAATAAAATGTTTTGTTTTATAGTATTATTTTTATTTCTTATTTTCTATTTTTTTTTTTTTTTTTGTATTTCAATTGAAACGGGTGAAAGGCGTGTACTTTAAATGTATATAATACAGTAAATTCTGCCTAAGGCGGACTCTGTATAAACCGGAAATCTATCTACCGCGGAAAATCCTTCAACTTCCAGCGAACCCATAAAAAATTACATTAATTCATGCTGCATAAGGCGGAATCTGTCTAACGCGGAAACGGAAAGGATTTTAAGGTCTCAACGAAACCAAAATTTTGCATAAGGCGGATAAAAGGATATTTTAAAAATGAAAGGCATTTCGTTTATCAAACTTTAAAACTGTTAAGTCAAATACTCAATGTCGAGGATGTCAGTTAAATTCCGTAACACTTTGAAAAAGTTAATTCAAAAGAGCATAAACTGTTTAAATTTTAAGGAATTCTTGCTTATGACATTTTTTCCTATACAAAATTGCATTTAAGAGTTATTATTTCCAGTAGAATGCAAATTTATGAAAATATATATTTTCTAAAATACAATATATTAAAATTTAAGGTTTACTCAAATTCAAAATTATAGCGTTCTGTCTCATTCTCAAATTTTATTACTTATTGTGTGTGTAAGCCTCCAATTCGCATGTATTACAGCAATACTAAGAAATTGAATAGCGTTTCTCATTTATATATAATTAAAAAGGATCTTTCAGAACTTCAGTTTTTAATCGATTTTCGAGTCAGGAAATTCAATAAAAAATAATCAATAATGGAGATTTTTTTTTATTTATTTATTTTTATTTTTATTTTTATTTTTTTTTTTTTGAGGGGAGGCAGGAGTTTTTTTGCATAAGCCGGAATATTGTCTACCACGGAAAATTTTCTCAGTCCCAACCGATTCCGCCTTAGACAGAGTTTTAAATGTATATATTTAAAATGAATTGAGTGGCTTATATTTAAAATGAAATGAATACTACGAGAATGATGACGTCAGGAACAATATTTGACGATTTATCACTTGCGACCGGCTAACATAAAAGTATAAATTTTTTTTTCTCTTCCAAAAGCAGATTTTATTTTTTGAATTTTTTAATAAATACAAAAATAACTGAGAAAAGACAACGTTAATTACCCGTTTTAAATTTTTCTTAGTTTGTTTTTCAATTTATTTTTTTATCAACTGTAAAACAAACCAAGTTACAATGATGAAATTAAATTTTCGCCAATCTGCGTTTAATGAAGCAAGCCAATTTGCCACACGGTTAGACTTCAATTTTGGTGCAGGGTCGCAGCGTCCTATGGTGAATGACTTCAGGCATTTGAATCAAATGAGCATGCCTTCTTTCTTATTAAGTATGCCGTAATATAAACAAACAATGAGCTGTGTGGTGAGTCATTCATTTTTGAGATTAATTGGAACTTTGTTTGAAGTAATTCGCAACAATGATAGACTAGTTTGTCTTGAAATGTTTTACCATGTTTTACATAATTTAGCTAAATTGTGTTGTTTGTAGCGTACAGAGAAATTTTGATTTTTGCATAATTGTTTTTTAAAAACATGGCCAGTGTTCAGACATCTCTTGAAAGGAGACACCGTTTAAATAGAGATCGCATACGACATCACAGAAGTAGGGTCCGAGATCAAAGACTGGATACCACTATATAGATCCACCATATAGACAAAAAGTAGCTGCTGCGAATGAACATGCCGTTGCATATATTGTTGAGCATCACCTACTGTGGTCCTATGAATATAAAATGTCAGTTTTGCAAAGCATTGCATTTTGAATTTGAAAACCACCAGATGGTAAATTTAACTTTTATTGTCACAAAGCACGTGTGAAAATAATGCCTAAATAGAGATTCCGTGCTTCTTTACAGAGAAAAATGAGTATTCTACGCGATCCAGATTATAAAAATTTTAAAGAAAACACCCGCCAATGTAACAGCTCAATTTATTTTGCCTCGATTGCAGCAGAACTTGTACAAGGACAATTTTACCGTAGCATTTCTCATTTGCATCCAGATGAAGGAATGTCAACAGAAAAAATACGCGTTATTGTATGTATTAGGTACAACACAAGATGTACAGGAATGGCTTAATAATGACCACAGTGAAAACTGTTTAGTGCATACTTTACGTGAATTAGATGAAATTATGAGGCGCAATCCTTTTGATCAAGCATATAAAAATGATTAGTGAGGTTGAACGTGAACAGCAGGAGCGTGCTAGCCGATACAATCTTCCAATGCCCCGGTTAAGTATGGCTTTGCATCGGGATAATCATTCGGACTAACGCCGATACAGTTACATGGAAGGATGGGCCAAGAATTATCATATAACCTATATCTGGGAGCTTCAGTTGGGACTAGATCAAAACGTAGCATGCTTCAATATAAGAGTGCATTATTTATAATTCTCGAAGATGAATTCAATCCGATTTTACATTGAGGAAAATTAACTCAACAATATGCGGTAGATTCATACTTACAAGTAGAGGCCAACAATCTCAATTATCTTTGCGACAACCAAGCAAAGCTTCGAGGTGAAGAATATAGTGATTTACTTGATTCTGTTGAACGAGATGGGAGTTCAAGCTGGAAAAGCAGGTATTTTACCATTTACTTTTTACTACATTTCAAGGATCGCCACGAAGCATGAGAGAACGCTACAACGATGCGATGGCAATTGTAGCTAAACTTGGAAAACCTGGCATATTTTGTATTTTCACAGGTAATCCAAAGTGGCGGAAAATAACTGAAAACTTGAACCCTGTTCAAGCTGCAAGCGACAGACAATATCTAGTTGCAATGATATTTCCCATCAAACTGAAAGCATTGATAAAAGACATAACTGAAGGAGAATTTTTTTGGCAAAACGCGCGGTCGTGTGCATACTATAGAATTTCAAAAAAGAGGATTACCACATGCCCATACTCTTATAATTTTAGACGCGCCCCAAAAATTTCGTGAATGGACCTTATGCATGTGACGTCAGACGCCAGAGCTGGCGGTATGTTGATCTCTTATTCAAGCCACTGTACCGCCAGTACGCGCCGGCGCAAACACGACTAGCAGATGTCTTTTGCCTTGACACAGGTTGAGTGCATAAATTTTAACCGAAATTTTGCAAATTTAGTTTATTTTCTCGCATACATAACAACATTTTGAATTTATATCTACCCTATATATATAAAATCCTAATGAAACGACTGAATTGAAACGAATTTATGTAACGATTCTATGAAACGACTGATTAAAAAACTGATTATGTTTCACGGCGATTTTATCTGAAATATGGAATACTTTGCGATGAAATTAACACCAAAAATCTGTATTGATCCACAGATCTCAAAACTGGTATTGAAATTTTTAAATTCAAATTAGTTTTCGAAATATTATTTTTTTTCTAATTTTAAATACTTTTTCTAATTCAACATGCACAGTAAATCACAAAAAAATCATTTGCCTTGCATATAAATTGTTTATTTTCAAAGTGGCCATGAAAATAATGCAGTGCAACGTACCAGATATCGTGATACGCTCCTCACAGCATTAAGTTATGCTTAGATTGGGAAAGATGTTTGAGGATACAGCCACAACTCAAATGTTAAGGCATTTTTGGTAACATTTGCGCTCATTTGGACCTTTTGAAAAAGTTTTCTAGCTGACATGCTTAAAGATTTCAGATTAAACCTATCTAATGAAGAAGCTGCCAGCATGGCCCTCTGTGAAATAATACAAGATATTTTAATGATGCATTGTAAAAGTTACAGATATTTTATTTTACAAAATCCTCAAAATTAACAACAATGTGCCATTTTTATGCCAGCCTTTTATGCCATTACTGAAGCTTTAAAAGCTACTGCAATGATAGCTACATTAAACACACCGCAAAGAAAAACATTTAACAAAGTACGTGCTGCAATAGATAGAGCGTTGATAATGCAGCATAGCTTTTATCTTGATGGTCCTGGTGGCTCAGGAAAAATCCATATATCTAATGCACTAATGTGTTTAGTTAGAGGGGAAAATCAAGGTGTTTTACCTTATTTAAACACTGGAATTGCATCAATTTTACTAAAATCTGGTCGAAAAGTTCATAGTAGATTTAAATTAGATGCGCCAATTAAAGAAACATCTACGTCGCCAATGAAAATTCCATTACCAGAAGCGACATGCACATGTTCTTCCAGCAGCAAAATTAATAATTATTGATGAAGCTACAATGTTGTCAAGTCACGCTCTTCGCCGCACTGATAATTTATTGCGTGAAATAATGTGTAATGAATCGCCTTTCGGAGGAAAAGTAATTTTACTGGGAGGAGATTTAAGATAAACGTTACCTGTTGTACCCAGAGAAAATAGGATTAAAACTGTAGAAATATGCTTGAAATGTAGACCTCTTTAGAAACATTTTGTTCAATTGAAACTATATGAAAATATGTGATCTGAAGGACAAAATAATTTTAATAAATGACTTCTTAATATTGGTGAGGGCAAAATTCCAGTTATTTCTGATTTGGTAAAAGACATAATTAAAATTCTCCAATCACTGATTTGCAAAAAATCTATTATATCTGAAATTTTCGGAAATCAGCTGAATATAGACGCATTTGAAAATTTTGCAACTAAAGTAATTCTTACGACAAAGAATTCACATGCAATGAAAATCAAAAATGAAGTTTTAAATCAGCTTCCAGGCAAATCAAAATCATGTTGATTTTGTATTACAATGTTGATTCTGCAGTATCAGATTACATAGAAAATGAAATCAATTATCCACCTGAGTTTCTGCATGCTCAGACACCATCAGGAATGACCCCACATAAAATTACATTGAGAATAGGTGAAATAATAATGCTTATAAAGAAGTTAAGAAATCAAAATGAGGGTTATTTAATGGATCAAGTCTAATTATAAAAAACTTCCAAACACATTTTTTAATCTCAAAGTTTTGACAGGAACTAACAAAGGAGATAGAGTATTTATTCCCAGGATCTATTTGGTACCAAGTGAGACACCACTTCCATCATACTTAAACAAAGACAGTTTCCATCAGTGACAATGGCGTTTGCAATCAATATGGAAATCACGAGGTCAAACGTTTGATTCTGTAGGTATTTCTTGGAAGAGTCCGTTTTCGGTCATGGTATGTTATATGATTTATCGAGGGGCAAAAGTGAAAGCAAAATTAAAGCTTTATACATTCAACTGAGAAACAAGGAGAGCTACTAGTACATTAAAGCCGAATTTTCACTAAAAGTGTGGTTTACCCAGAAGTGTTGTAAATGTAAATAGTATGTTTATTAGAACTTAAACTAGCTGAACTTTCTACGTTCTACGTCTAGCTATAGATGGTCGCTTGGGGGGATCCATATGCCTTCTCTGCATCGCTAATTATGTGCGATAAGATATTGAAAACAATTTAAGATTATTCATACTGTTGGTCTCAGTTTCTGTGTGTAATTTTAATATTTATGTGTTCAATAAATTATGCACACAGGTTCGTTCAACTGTTAAAAGTTTTGCTAAATCTGTATTTTCTGCTTTTTATAAATGATACTTTTACACTTGCCAGGATTTAATACCGAATAATCGCCAAAAATTTTAATACTTACATCAGACCTTTTTAATTCTAATTATTTCAGTGTTTAGACACGCAGTTCGATTACACATTTGTTGAATTTGTATTTTATTATGAAGTCTTAATTTTGTTATGGCATATTGCCTGGAAACAAACGCTGAACTATTTATATTGTTTATTTGTAAGTACAAACGTATAATTTGCTATAATTATTACAAGTGAGGTCAAAGATAATTTGTACGGATATTGCATTAAGCCTATATATTTGTTTCATTTTACTAATTAAGAAAGATCTGTAATTTCTCTCCTGTTCTGTAATCTTATTTACATAAGATTAAAAATTTGTTGTTAAAACTCCAGAAGCCCATGGATTAAACATAATCAAGAACATAAAGTTTCAGGTAATTGTTCCTTATTGTCGATGAAAAGTACATAAACATTTTTATATTTCTTAGAAGTACAAGTCAGTAAAAGTATTTGTACTGATATTGTATTCAATCTATTATATCTGTTTCCTTTTACTAATTAATATAGATCTGTAATTTCTCCTCTGCTGTTTTGTCATCTTATTTATATCAGGTTACAAATTTATTGTTAAAACCACAGAGGCCTATGCATTAATCAGGCCTTGAACTTAACGTTTCAGGTCAGTTTTCCTTGTTGTTTATACGAGGCATTCTCAGAAAGTTTTAACTTTCAGGAATAAAAATCTGGGGAAATTAAACAAAAAAGGGACGGTAAAGAAAATTACCACCTATTTTTAGGCAAATCATGTTAAGACTAAGTGATAGCCACAATGTTCATTGATTTTTAGCAACAGTTATTTACAATGGATTAAATTTTAAAAAACATTAATTTACCTGAAAAAGCGCAGGAATAAACCTTGGGGACAGCAAGACTGCCAATAAAGCCACGATGCTTGAAACTGATATTTAAATTCCCCAGTAAATTTCCTGTCAAAGAATTTTAGCCATTCTTTCTCCAGCATACCTCTGCATAAGAAAAAAGTTGACAAAAAATTATGCAGCTGCATCTGATGTGATTTTCTGTATAATTTAGCAAGAGAGACGGTAAGGAATCTAAAATCCAGGGACAGAGTTCAAAAAATAATAACAACCGTAAAAATGTGTGCAGGTTAATTTTTACTACATATTTATATAAAACGATAGTCCCAGTTTCGGAAAAAAATTACATCGAATTACTTTTATTGAAACAATTTTATACAGACAGCTCCAAACTTGAAAATCAGCATCAGGGACACGGGACGGTAAGGAATTTCGTGGTATATTTGGACGCCCAACATCGTCCAAAACTTATTTATCTCGTTAATATTGCTATACAGTCATGCAATGGGATGTTTTCCAATGTAAGGAATACAAAACCCCAAGAATATGTACTAAAATAAAAAATTATCATTCAGGGACTTAAAAGTCAAAATTATGTGAGAAGGTCACATATATGCTGATTTCTTTCTTTTTAAGAAAATTATATAAGTGCGATTATATAAGTACAAATTATATAAGTTTTTATTAGTATCACCTGTAATTGATAATGCAACATAGGCAGGCAGGATAATAAGACTACATAGACTAGAAAGTTATTAAGGATCGCTGGAGTACGGCATTTTTTTTAAATTGCTTACCATAGTGTTTTTATAATTGCAAATAAATTAAGAAGTTCTAGGCAATATAAAAGTTAAGATTTAACACTTTCTTTAAGGCTGTTCTCAACTGCTCTGTTCAACAAGCGTAAAATGTTTTGACACATTTACAGATTCATTTTTTAACACAAAGATATAAAATTGGAAGGCCTGACTATGGAAACGATTTGGAATCGAACTGTGTTTTCCATTTTTTGATAAATAAATTACCTATTGAGTTATAAGCGATTTTGATCACGTGGCAAAGATGTTTTCTCCCTTCGCTGACCGGTTTTTCTGCTTTCTTCGGGAACTTCGGTTCAAAACGTCAACTTTGACACTATTTTCTGAAAAATCTATTGCGTTTGCAAAAAAAAAAAAAAAAAAAAAAAAAAAAAACGGAAAAATAGCTCGATTACATAGTTTCTGAACAACAACACCGGCTAGTTTCATGCATTTCCGACCAAAAATAAATTTAAACTTATGTCAGAAAGTTGCCCTTTTGGATTTGAGAACAGCCTTAATGCCTGTATTTCATAACCTTTACTTAATTGTTAAAGTAATTGTTAACATCGAGCAAAATTGCATGCGTTGTTGTATTTGTTTCTTTGTTAGAGACTTAATGAACTTAGAGTGTTGTGAGTACATAAGGGGTACATTCATTAATTTTTTCTTAAATAATCAATATTATTCATTTAAGTTCAAAAGATATTAATCATTAAAGTTCAAAATATATTGATCATTAAAATTCAAAAGATATTAATCATTAAAGCTTTTTCAAACCTCAACTGAACTTATACCCTATATCTGTAGCAGATACTTGATTAAGCTTGGGGGTGCGAATTTGATGAGCTTATTTAAGAAAATTCTATGAATTCAGACTTAACAACTAATAGGTACTGCTATCTGTAATACTAATCATCTCTTTTAGCATCACACCTATGGTGGAATATTATCTTGAAATTGAAATGATTATACTGTTACTGTTGCTCAATTTTTTACTGTTTCTATGCCCGCAGATACAGCTATGCGGCGCAATCCATTGCTCTGCGGCAATAGAGCATCATATCCATGGTTGAAGATTATCTAGAAATTTAAATGCTTAAACTGTTGCTATAAGCTGCTCGATTTTTTATGTGTCTATATGCCATCAGATACAGCCATGCGGTGTAATCCGTTGCTCTGCGGCGATAAGGCATCACATATATCGCACCCTTACTTCAAAAGTGTTACAACTCAAAAATTGAGTGTTTTGAGTTATGGCTGCTCTCCTTGGTTTTTACGCCTCTCTCTACCAACCGCCTAAAGTACCAGCTAGTTCACTGAAAATCCTGCCACCAGGGAGCAGTTGTGTTTCCACGATCACCATTGACCCTTCCACAGCCTGGAAAGAGTTTTTCGCATTTTCTGAAAAACGAAGTTTTTTTAATTTATGCCACTTTTGAAGCAAGTGTGCGATATGATTGAAGATTATCTCGAAATTTAAGGGCTCAAACTGTTGCTATAGGTTTGCTCAATTTTTTTCTTTTTCTATACCAGCTATACAACCATGCGGCGTAATCCATCGCTCTGCGGTCATAATGCACCACATTTATGGTTGAAGATTATCTTGAAACTGAAGTGCCTAAACTGTTGTTATAGGTTGCTCAATATTTTTTTGTTTCTGTGCCAACAGATACAGCCATGCTGCGTAATCCATTGCTCTGCGGCGCATGGTTCGATCGCAAGCGAAACTTCTAGGCGGCACTGAAACTTTCATGATTTTTTTTTTAATATACAGAGTGTCTCCTTAATTCCATTTTGTCTCAAATAACTGGTGAATCGAGTTAGTTGCAGCCATGAGAGTGGAATCTAATAAAATGGTTGTGCGCTTCATGATGAGATACATTGCGGGGCTCCTAAGGGGCAAACTACGTAACGCTCTTATCTCAAAAATGGCATAGAAAAATCAATACAGCATACGAAAAAAGCAATTAAAAAGTTGTAGAGCATCCTTGATTTGGTATGAAATGATCTCTTAGATGTAAAAATAACTTTGTTAGAAGCTTCAAAATGAAACTTTTAAATATCTAATCACTAATTGCATACAGAAGTGCGGTATTATATGCCAGATTCACATTTGCTAATAAAATTAACACATGTCAGTGAAATACAACAAATTTTAATAAGAAAATGAAGTCAAATATGTTCAACGTGTCCACCATCGGCAGCAATGTGTTCCGCGATGATAGAAACAATGAGCTTGCTTAAATATTTTTTATTATTAAAATAAATTTTACTTTGCTTACATAACTTAGTTAAATGTGCATCTGACTTATAATGTCAAACTTCTCCTTCTGTATACAGTTAGTGACGTATTTAAACTAGTGATTGGATGCAAACAAATAACATTCCAAGTCTTGTAATAAAGTTATTTTTACATGTAAGACACCATTTTATACTAAATCAATGTTGTTCTACAACTTTGTAATTGATATTTTTTCATATCTCGTACCGTTTTCCAGATGAAAATGCCAATTCCGCAGTTTTCGCTCGGGAGCGCTGCAATTTATCTCATTGTGAAGCACATGCCGTTTTTCTATACCTGGACTCTACTTTCATTGCTGTGTGACTAACTCTATTCATGAGTTACTTGAGGGAAAACGGAATTAAGGAAACACACGCTCCCAAAGCCACCACCAATTGACAGAGACACGAAAACAAAAAAGTACCTTTGCTACAAAAATCTTTTAATCAGGACTTGAGCGTACACAATATCCCTTGTGATGTCTAACATATATATGATAGAATACCGGGTGATTCACAGGGACTTAGGAGCCGTTTAGTTGAATAACTCTTCAACAGGTGGAGCTAGTGCGTGAAATTGTGCACTCATGCACAGAGATCCAAAGGAAACCTATTTATGGATGCTGGTTACTGTCGAAGACTATTTTGTTTTCGCCAAAATATACCGATATTCAATCGAAGAGCTTGTTTTTTTAGTCAAAATGTTTTGTCTTTGTGGCCAGAGACCTACTGAAACACTCAGGAAGTGGTCTAGTGCCTTTAAAAATAAGCCAAAGCTGTCTTCAAGTATGTTAAGAGCATTAATTGCCAAGTTTGAACGAACAGGTTCAGCGGCTGATGACAAAGTGGCCATGAAGATCAAACAAAAGACAGCAAGGACTCCCAAAAACGTCACCGCTATCAAAACAATAATGGAGGAAGAGCCATCAACATATACTCGACATTTGACACAACAACTTGACGTCAGTGCAGCCACAGCATGGAGACTCCTCTATAACCCTGACTTATCTCCTCTAGACTTTTTATTATGGCGTTATGTTAAAGAGCAAGTCAACAGAGATCGACCAAAAACTATAGAAGAGTTGCAAACAGCGATAACAAGTGTGATAAAGTCGATTCCAACAGACCAACTCAAACAGGTTATCACGAATTTCGAGCAGGGAGTTCGTTTCATGTTGTCTCCTCAAATGGCCAAAATTTTGAGAACTTCATCTTTTAATTTCCTTTATTCTAATGTGTAAAGCCTGAAATATTGAAATAAAGATATTTTTCCGTTCAAAAGTTATTCATTGTTTTCTTTTCCTTTACCCTGTGAAGCACCCTGTACTTGACAAATGAAATAAAGTAGATAGTTATTATCTATCTTAAAGGTGACCAATGGCTACTGCGATTATTCTACATCAATGACATTAAAGACTTTCCGTGCTCAAGTGACAAATATTAAATGTGATGAATGAAAAAGCATGAATTGCGTTCAGCTCTGTTGCCCTCGAAAGAGAAGTAGAATTAATACAAGATTCGCTAAGCAGATAATGTGAGAAATGAAGATCGAAGAACACGATAACGAGCAGAAGCTGGATGAGAAGATACAATTGTTGAATTTGTGGTGCTTGCGACGACGAGGTTCAAGCTGAAAACAAAGAAACACGCGATCCCACTAACTTACCGCTAAAAGAGAGGTTCCCACGTTCGCCATACACATAAATGCTATTTGACTGGAACAAATGTTTGTCACATAAACAATATAATACGCAGGAATTGACATCTTTACTAAGCAGCATAGAAGTATTACATAAGATTGCAGTATTTAAATTTGAGGAAGCAAGAAGCCCTTATTCTAAGAGGGAAAGGATAGTATAGTGGTGATAACTTGGTGATAAAAACGAAAAATAAAAAAAAATTACTTATTTAAATTCTACTTGGACCATTTTCAGAAATTTAAATTTTTTTCTTTTCTTTTTTGTAGGCTAAATCCGGGAACTCTGATTCGCCCAGTTTTCAGGATTTCTTTATGCATTAAATTTATCTAATTTCGTAGGATGTATTTTCTGCGTTTTAAACAAACTTCTCACGGTAAAGAATTTTTTTTTAATCATTTCGTGGAATATCAGAATATTACTACCGAAACATCCAAAAGTCAGTTATCACGCACTAACACTTAACAAAGTGAATTAAATAATTTTCAAATTATCGCCCTGATATAAATATAGAACGTGATTTATTTTTGCAAAACTTGGTTTATTTTTTAAAAAGGTCAAAATTACACGAGCGTCATACGAAGCGATTAAGTGTATTCCAGACTACATCCTTTTTCGAAAAGCAATTTCGAGTGAAAAGGCCTTCCTTCTTTTGCGATTTTATTTTTACTTTAATATAAAACTTTTCCATGAATAAGCTTATATAGCCAGCCCATTTATTAGAGCAATTTCTTCTAGATCGACCTACCTTAATTTGCTCCAGGCAATCCATGCCTGTTTTGCAATCTTATACTTAATAGGATGAATATAATAAAACGGTGCTCAAACACACATACTCTGTAATTTGGTTCGTCGCGGCTACGGAAAAGTTGCAGGGCAAGACATCCGATGCCATTTCGGTTTCGGAAAAGTCGGAGAAACAATTTCTTCTGCAGTTACAGAAATTAATAAGAAAAAGTTATTGTTTTCAGTAAAATGGGGTCATACATTGTCTTGAGATGAGAGACGGTTTTATCGCGCCCCAATTAAATTAACTGGTTCTTTCTCTTTTTTTCAACATTCGAATTAAAAATTAGTGCATAAATTGTTTTCACCTGTATCAAACCGTTAACACCTCACCTTCGACGGAGTTCTCAACAGTTTCTGTAATAAATCATTTGTCAGAGTAGCGCCGCTTCGATGAAATAAAAAGAATGAAAATAAAATTTTAATTTATAGTTTTTTAATGAAAAATCAAAGTATGAAAATAATATACTTTTATTTAAGGTGGACAGGTACATTTAAAAGATCAAAAGTTAGCGAAGTTTAAAAGCTTGTAATCTTAAAAATATATTAGACCCACTTGTACAAAACTTTGAAATAAATTAAACTGGTCATTTCTTTTCAAATTTGCTTTTCAGAAAAAATAAATAAATTTATATGTTTTATTACTTTAAAGCCATAAATAGCTGCATATTTTTCAAGAACTGATTTACTGCGTGCACTGATATAATTTGTCCGTAGCAGCCAGTTATTTTTAATACTTGAAAACAAATGATTTAGTACTGTCGAAAATTAAAGTTATTTTTATAACTTAAATTTCACTAACTTATTTTGTTGCTCCCAGAATTTACATTCTCTCTAAAGTTATGTCAAAATATACATGGGCATAAAATGCTCCTGAATTTTTATTTTTTCACTGTTTATATTTTCCAGCTTTTTATTTTTCGCAGATGGTTTCAACAGAATAAAATTGATATGATATAGGGGAGGTGGGGGATGAATGGGACATTTTCACAAAAATATTTTTTTTTATTTTTTTTAATTTAAGTTACTATCAATATTATATATCACATTTCATACACTAGGTATTTGCCAACATATAGGAACAATATTTATTCTAGATTATGATTCATTCATAAAAATATTATGAAATTAAAAAAAAATGTTCCTCCCTGTCCAAATCATCCCCACATCAATTTTACCAAATTAAAATTTATAATTATAACCTTATATGAAAATTATATTTGTAATATATGACTTTACAGCACGAATCGATATGTTTTTTTTTTTTTCAATAACTTCTTTTATTGCAGTTTTAACTTTTAATGCGGACTTCGGCTATCAACCTGTTCTTTTTTTCCACTTATGAGGCATTTTAGATTTGAAATGGAAGTGCAAAATGTCTTTTAAATATAGCATAGCTAATAATTTTCAATCATAACTTATTAATTAATATTAATTAAATGTATCGTAGAAACATGCAGAACGGAAATTATTGTGTCGATCGGAAAGTCATGTCGTGTTGGGAAAATCAATTCGTACCGGAAAATTCTGCCCGATAATTATTAGACATTAGATATCGGAATCAATGTCTAATAATTAAATGATTGAATTTTCCGGTACGAATTGATTTTCCCAACACGACCCGACTTTCCGATTGACCCAATATGTTAGGGGTGGGGATTTATTTGTGCAACATTTCAAAATTCAATATAATTTCCTCCATTTGATCAATACACATATACTATTTTTATCAATTTTATCTATTTTGATTAAGTTTTAGTACCAATTTTTTGATAATCCATTAATAATTATTACAATACAATAAGTAACACTCAGAAATTTTAAACAATAACAACTCATATAATACTATTTAATACTATTAATTGACGTAAATTATTGATTTATCATCCTATATAATACTATTTAATTAATAAATAAAATTTTCAACATCTCTAGGGAGGAGTGAGAATGTCCCATTAATCCCCATTTGAAATGTCCCAATCATCCCCATGATGCATAATATCCCTTCTCAGCCATTTTACCTGAAAAATTATTTTGTCACAATGGTTACTATTCATCCATTTTAATTATTGAAATTGAACCTTAAAATAAATAACTACAACATAGCTTAATTTTTTATATTGTATAAGATATTTCACATCTTCAAATGTAAAAAAAACTTACTTTTAAGCAGAGATTTCAGAAAATGCAACTTTGAAGGAAAATGAAAACAGCAATGTGGTCCTACTTTTAGTTCTGAAGCACACTGTGGTAGAGGTATATGGGGTTAGGAAGCAATTTAAAATAAATGTTTATTTTCTGAAATATTGAGAATGTCCCATCCATCCCCTAGCTCCCCTACACATGATATACAGCTATGTTATAAACGAAGGTTCTATGTTCGTAGAATTTGTTTTCCCGCGTTTCATGACAAACATTCAGGGAGTATTAAATCTGTCATCATTTATGTTTTCTGGCAGTTTACGTTTTCCGATAATTTTATTTATTTACATTTTATTTGTATTTTTTGTAATATCGTAAATATAATAGTTCAATGCATTTTATTTCAGATGAAATCAGGAAATACAAGCATTTTTATGCAAAAGTTACACTTCGCTACACTTCGAGAAACAGAACAGTGGCGTAGTGTAAGGGAGGAGATGGGAGGGGCAGGAACAGGGGTGTAGTGGAGGGTATACGCGGGTATACGCCGTATACCTTCTGGATTTTTTTAAGAAGATACGTAACCCTCTGTTTCTCAAATAAAGCTATAGCGTATAGCCTAGGCATGACGTTCATGACTTTACCCTCTGCCTATAGCATATACTCTCTGGTTTTTTTACGCCTACATCACTGGGCAGGAGTCCATTGCCCCTCGATCAAATTTTTAGAAGCTCCATAAAATGTTTTTTGCCTTAAGCATTATTGCACAAAAAACTATAGTAGCAACTAAGCAAGAGGAACAATTTTTTTTTAGCCATTTGGAAAAATGGTTATTGTCCTCGTCAGGGTAGGAAATCAAAAGCATATCTGAAGGTTTTTATTGGTTTAATCATCATTTTATCCGTTTTCTGATTGGTCTATACAGTAATCTGTATTTCCCTTTACTTTCAACAGAGTGTTGCCACTATGAGTCTATGACAAAAAAGTAATAAAAACTACAAAAAAAATTAATAACTCAGAAACAAATTGAGATACAGCTTTCAAACAAATTGCATTTGAAAGTACATTTTTTTTCTCTATACGACGATATAAAAAGTAATATTGTGGGATGTTTAGAAGTTTAAGAAATAAATTTTATTTAAAATTGGCCGTCAGATTTCTTGGAAATCTGACGATGGAAAAGCCTTTTCCCGAACAGCCAATGAAATGCTTGGATAATACGTAAGTTTCAGGTGGATAATACGTACGAGTCGCAGGCGATTTCTGTCGCTTGCAGTTTTTACATGTAATAACACTATTAACGTTTAATTCATGGCGTACGTAATGTATGATCAACTCCGTACTATTTTTTATATCTTAAATTTTAGTCTTTGAAAAAATCATTTTCCAAATAGTCGTTGTAATTTTTTTATTGTGCCGGGCGAATAAAACCCACGATACGTTACTGAAACAGAGTATCAAGTCGCTTAAAAATTAACTTTATATTTTTATATCACGAATAAATATCAACATAATCTTCTTTTCATATTTTTTTAACTGTTTTAATAATAGATAATAAAAATGATCGAAAAATGCTTATTGTTCACACAGGATGTTAGATTTGGACGATATAAATGAAAATTTTATAAAACGTGCTATTTTAAAATTCAATCATATTTAAATTTTACTGTAGCATATTGATAGCAGCCATGTGTATCCATCTAAATCCTGGGAAATATGTATTTCCTGTCATCTTTCATCAGAGGAAACCAAAAACATTTCAATCAGCAACTCTTTGAAGCAATGTGCGATATTAAAAAGATGTCTGATAAAGAGCTGCTTTGTGTTACTAATAATAAAGTTACATGTTGATGTTTGTCATATGGATAATTTTAAGAGGCAACTGGTAATTTTCAGAAGGGTTCAAGCAGGCTTGGCGCAACGTCGCGCGGGCTCTGACAAAGCAGTTAGCGGGGTCCAATGAATACTGCAACACTGGACTAATAAAAAAAAAAATACTTTTTAATTCTATATATCATAGAGTACTATATATTATAGAGAATAAAATGTATGAAAAATAACACTACTTTCACATTTAATATGCATAATTAATTTTAATTTTCAAAATCTTCTCTTTAGAATATTTTAACTATTCATTTTGTAGCGTTCATAGTTACTTCCATCAATTCTATACATTTGCCGGGAATTACACCAATTTTGACTGTAAGAAATAAAGTTAATGTTAATACTCACTTTTTTATTACGAAGAAACATTTTAAAACAAATCTAGAGCAAAAATATTAGTATTTTATACATAGGTAACAGGGCTTAATTTGCGCCGGAGCCCATCGGAGCTCAACTCCGGTACTTCTACGTTTCGGTAAATATTTAAATATTGTTCGAAATTCACCGGACCTCATAAATATATGGCTCCGGAGTCCACTGCAATAGCGCTTCCAAGCGCAGTGCGAAAACCGATGCATAAATTACCCTTCAGTTCGATTTTATTTTGTGACAGTAGGATATTTTTTAATTGGATCATTTTTTTTTTTTTTTTAATTTAGATATCTAATCTGAAAAGAATGTTTTCGTTTGTTTTTATTCAAGGAGCATCAGTTTGAGGTTTTTAGCTTTCTATTGTGTACGAGTATGAAAAATTTAGTGATTTTTCTATTTATTTTTCATCATGAACGCTGCCCATGCCAAGGCTCTGCTCTGTACATTTACGAAGTAACTTTCATTTGTAAGTATACATAATTGCCATGTATTGTTTGTGATTCTGATAGAAAGCAATCAAGCAGTGTTTCGCCTTTTTCTATAAAAGCATCGAATCCTTCTTTTTTTTGTGTTAACATTATTTCCTAATCATAATTCTTGCATTATTTAATTGCAGAATGTTGCGACTGACTATCATTAAAATTAGGCAACGATTTCTATTCGGAAGGAATGATAAATTAAAAGAGGACAGTTAAGTATATGCAAATACATATATTTGAAATTTTTATTTTACTAAAGAGAAAAAGGTGCTTTAAATTTTGCAAAAAATATATGAAATATATATATACAGTCGAACCCCGTTAATACGCGCCCTGCTTAATACGCGAAACCGTTTAATATGCGAAATTTTTTCGGTCCCTTGAAAAACGCCTATCTTATACATTAAAAAAGCCCTTCTTAATACGCAAACCCGCTTAAGGCGCGAAATTTTGTCAGTCCCGAGCAAGAAAAACCTACGTTTAATACGCGAATTAACTTTATTTGAAATTGAAACAGAGGAGGTTTTACAGGGAATAATGTCCCAAGCATTACATAAGACAAGTCTTTACGACTTGTTAAACTTGTTTTCTTTTTTTCGTCCAAATTTAATGCAACCATGAATAGCTTTACTAAAAATATAAGTTTGAACCTCTGTTTTTTAATAGAGAAATCTTTCCCGGCGCCGATTACTTCGTATAGTCAAACAGGCCAGGAGAAGAGGAGAGAAAATTTTACTGCTAACAAGAGCACAATAAATGACCAAAAATATTGTTTTCCCCCTGATCACAAAGAACCACTAGATATCTTATCATCCGATAAAAAAGCGAAAAGCGAACTTTTCCCCTCTACGATTTGATCCCCATCCTGTCTTAGAGCAGTGCCGATTCGTTGTTTGATCAGTGCTGTGATATCTAAAGCGGGCCGCACACTGAAGCGAGTCATGCAAAATGTTGCTTGACTTCAGGAAAAAACAGGTTTGAAACAGCTTTCTTCTTTGTTTCGACCTGTTTCTCCTCTTAAGTCGCACTTCATCTTCCTCCTGTCGCCTCAGTGTGCGGCCTGCCTTACGAAGAAAGAGGGTCGCTTGTCGCTCCCGGTGAAATCTGGTCAGCGATAACCACGTGTTCTTTTAAAAGTTTAGTCTAGTCTTTACCATGGAAATAGGAGCAAACACATCAAAAGAGAGGCTCTCTCTATCACTGATAAGTTAGAAATTGTAAATCAGCATTTTCCAAAGAAAAAGGCATGAAGAATCATTAAGGACTTTGTTGAAGATTAGGGATGTCATCGTTAACCAAGCTGTTTTTGGTGGAACAAGGATCAAGAAAATAAAAACCGCCAAGTTTAAGGACATGTAGAAGTCCTTTCACAAGTGCTTTGTTCATGCGCGCTCTACGAATATCCCAATAAGCGGCATGGTAATCCTAGAAAAACGTTCTGAAGTCGCAGCAAAAATGGTATTGTTACATTTCAATGCTTCAAATGAATGGCTGGATCGATTTAAATCTCGACACGGAATAAAATTTCAGAAAGTATGCAGTGAATCCGCTTCTGTAAACAACGATTTGTTGGAAAACAAATTTGCTTCGGCAGCTTGTAAAAAGCTACTCAAGTCGTGATATTTACAATGTGGGCGAATTTAGGCTTTTTTACAAAATGACATCCAACAAAACAATGGCTATAAAAGGAGAAGCATGTCCTGGGGGTAAACTAAGCAAAGATTGTCTTGCTCTTCTACTCGATGCCAAATCTGATGGTTTAGAAAAGATAAAGCTATTGGTCATACAGAAATCACGTAAAACGCGATGCTTTAAAAACGTCAAAAATCTCCCCTTCCTGTGAGAAAGTCAGCGCAGAGCGTGAATGACGGGAAATCTTTTTTTCAACATGGGTTCGTGATATTGACCGGCCTAAGGGAAAAGAATCACACCATATGTTATTGCTTGTGCACAATTGTCCTGCGCATTCGAAAGATAAAGGAGACCTGGGAAAGTACAAATTCAATTTTTACCTCTGAATTCGACTAGTGTCACTCAGCTAATAGACCAAGGAATCATTAACAGCGTCAAGGTAAATTACAAGACTCGCGTAGTGCGACAATATCTTCACCAAATCGAACACGACAGCAACAATTCTTGCGAGGTCGCCCTATTAAAACACCTCACGCTATGAATATGCTTACCGTAGCATAGAAGAATGTCACAGTAATGACGATTGCAAATTGCTTTGGAAAAGGGGGGTTTGGAAGTAGCGAGGACACCATTTTTAAAGATCCGATCTCGCATTCTGATGTTGAAGAACACTGGTTTGGCGAACAAGAATCTCTAGGGGAAGATTTTGTCTATTTAGACACGTTCATTAATATCGACAAAGATCTAGTAGCCTCCTAGCTCAGAAGTCTGGATGACATCAACTCCAACAGTGCCTGATAAACCGGATGAGGAGGAAGAAGAGGATAAACCTGCTCTGGACTCTCGACGAGCGAGCCTTACCATCACCTAAATGTGACTGAAAACATCATGCTAATGGCTCGACCGCATGTAAAACAAGCCAAAATTGATAGCTACTTTGCCAAAAAGAAACTTTTATGTAATTATTGACTTTATTAACTGTAAACTTTTGTTTTTTTTGTATCGACTTTTGAGTATTATCGAAGCTTTTCTCTATTTGTTCTGTATTGCTAACAATGATGTTAATTTTGTTCACATTAGTTTTAGTTTACATGGTTAGCACAAATTTTTGTGTTCGTTTTGTTAAATTTTATGTGACGTACATAAAAAATGTAATTTTGAAAAGACATAGGATTTTTATTTAAGACAATAACTATTATTTGAATTTCCAGATTTCGAACATTCCTGCTTAACAAACACATAGTAATTATAAAAACAAATAAAATAACATTTTATGTCTTAAAAACGCTAAAAATTGTCATAAAGATGTGTTTTACAGAGTTCGTACGCTTCAAGGACCTTCAAGCACCTTTTACCTGAATTTTCGTACGGTAATATTTGGTTATTCAATGAAAAAATATAAAAATATCTTCAGATATAGCGACCAGTACTTTACGAAATTTCTGTTACTAAAGCACCTAAAATCCCCTGAATCCCCTAATGCGTACGAACCCTATTTTATCCGTATAGGTAGTTATTATATGGACCACTGGACGGAAATTCACGAATTTCGGTTAATACGCGAACCCGTTTAATACGCGAATTTTGATCTGTCCCTTGATTCGCGTATTAACGGGGTTCGACTGTATATATATATATATATATATATGTGTGTGTGTGTGTGTGTGTGTGCGGATCGGAGTGAAGGCGGTTTGGGGGGGAGGGGGGCACGCTACAGTTTTAGTACTGCAGAATTTTAGGGCTCCAGTACTTTTTTTGGTAGAAATTAAGCCCTAAATAAGAACCGTTATTTCGAACTCTGAAGAGAGACTCGGGGCACCTATCAAGATCCCCAATTGACGCTCTAGACGGCCGCCCCATTTGCCCGATGGTGCGTAGCTACCCTAGCTTCAAGTAATAAAAGTTTCTAAATCGAATAGTGAATATCTGCACATTCACATTTTACAAAAACTACCAGTCCTTTCAAGTTAATCATTTTCTGGATAGCTATTTTTTAATAAATATAAATATTGATGTATATTATGTCCATTTGAGTAAAGAAATGTTGCAATTAATTAGGGATGGGGAGGATGAAAAGACATGGATATAATCTAAAATGCGGTCATTTTACAGCTTCAGTAAAGCAATGATTTAAGTATAAAAAGATACAGTTAACAATCACACTGTGAAAACAATGATAACTAATGCTGTAAAAATTGGAAAATCAAGCGAGACTAAAATACAAAAACGTAAGTTTTGCATTTTCAATAATTGTTAACTTTAAAATACCAGAGGGAATTTCATATTTAAAACTTACAGTTCATGCACGAAAATTTTTAATATTTTGTTTTATTCTTTAAAAATAAGTAAACTTCAAAAGAACAAGAATTTTGTTGGCAAATTTATATAAGTTAAGATAACAGGAAGATGTCAAAAAACTTGAAATTCAGGGCAATAAATTTCACTGTTTTCTGTTTGCTTCCTGAAAACAGACTTTTTTCTTACAATTATCATACCAGTTTTCGGATATACAACACACCTTGATTATATTCTTTCCTCTTTTCTAATTGCTTGGAATCACAGAGTTTCTGCTGTGATTAGTCTATCTACAACAAAAAGTTCACGATTCAGTAGCGCAAATAAAAAGGAGTCCAGTATAGAACAAGCTCTCATACTTGCTGGAGGCATCTTATTCTTTCACTTCGTTGAACTGGAACTTTTTTTAGTTAGTTAATTATATCAATTAGTTTTTTTTTCTTTTATATATAAATAAATAATCAATGCCGCGACATGAACAACAAAATTAGATGAATGATGCCATTTAGAATGTAGAAAAAGAAGACTTTTTGCATCTTTTAACATTTAAATACAAATTATTAATTAAGATTTCAAAATAAACCTTAATTGAATCATATTAAGTGACTAAAATTATGTAATTAAAATAAAAGAATTATTTTATTTTGAGATAGTAATGCAAAAATATTTTATATATATATAAATGTTGATTCAAAATTATACATAATGATTTTTAAGGCAATAATAATACGTCTTCTAAATGAAAATGCAAAAATGAACTTAACCAATTAGTTAATTAGCTTAATTAGTTTTATTACTTTATGTAAACGTAAAATAATCAATGACATAACATGAAAAATAAAATTGGATGTACGATGCCATTTAGAAAAGAAGAAAAAAAAGCGTTTAGTCTCTTAATGCTTAATAAAACTATTAATTAAAGTTTCAAAATAAAGCTTAAATTAGCCATATTAAAAGGACAAAAGTTACGTGATTAGAACAGAACATTTATTTTATTTTGATATGTAAAAGCAATATTTTTTATAAATGTTGATTAACCCTCTTTCTCTCATGAATTATTTTAAAAAACCATTCTTTAAATCGGTATAATTAAAATTCTATTCTACATTACGTATAAAACAATAATGTATGAATCCACCTATGAAACCTTAATATTCAATAGACTCCTGTAAAAATAAAATTTAGGACAAAAACTCATTTTAAAACACTGTTTTTTAACATTTTCCAACGTACTCGAAAGGGGTTTATGAATTCAGTTTATCTGGCCGTCTGTCTGTCTGGGCGTCTGCCTGTGCTCTAACTTGCGTAAATGAGGCATTCTCACAAAATTTTAACTTTCAGGAACAAAAATCTGGTTTAAACTTATAGACGAATGCCTTAAGGCTGTTCTCAAATCCAAAGGGTCAACTTTCTGATATAAGTTTTAATTCATTTTTGTTCGGAAACGCATGAAACTAAAAGGTGTTGTTATTCAGAATCTATGTTATCGAACTGTTTATTCCGTTTTCTCGTAAACGCAATAGATCTTTCAGAAAATACCGTCAAAGTTGGCATTTTGAACCGAACTTTGGGGGCATATTTTTGCACTACATTTTCGACCATAACTTTGAAAATTTAATACCGAAAATTGAAAGAAATGTATTTTTGAGTTCAGCGTTACGAGGGCTTTCACACGATACCCCACACGATATACAAAGAAAAGATTTTTTTTTCAAGCAACTTAATTAGCCCCTATACATTTTTTTCTAAATATGTTTATGAATATTTATTAATCTGTAAATATGTGGGTCATTAGTCTTTATTATTTCCCTCAATTGAACTTTCTACGTTCCATAGTTTACGAGTAAAGTGGCTGTGACAGACAGACAGACATAGGAATGATCTTATGATGGTTCCGTTTTTACTTTTTAAGTACGGAACCCTAAAAAAGGGGACGATAAGGGAAAAAAGGGACGGTATAGAAAAAAAGGGGTGGTAAGGATGGGACGGTAAGGAAAATTACCACTTATTTTTAGGCAAATCATGTTAAGACTAAATGATAGCCACAATGTTCATTGATTTTTAAAGACAGTTATTTACATTGGATTAAATTAAAAAAAAAAATTAATTTACCTCGAAAAGTGCAGGAATAAACCTTGGGGACGGTAAGACTACCAATAAAGCCATTATGCTTGGAATTGATATTTAAATTCTGCAGTAAATTTCCTGTCAAAGAATTTTAGCCATTCTTTCTCTAGCATACTTCTGCATGAGAAAAAACTTGAAAAAAATTATGTGGCTGCATCTGGAGTGATTTTCCGTATAATTTTAGCAAGATGGTCGGTGCAGGTTTATTTTTTGCAACATATTTATATAAAACAATGGTCCCACACTGTAAAAAAAACGACATTTTTACAGTACAAATTACTGTTCATCTCGCGCACAAACTCGATCACAGTGAATGTGCTGTATCTTTCTTTGGTTTCCAGACTATGTTAATATGGAAAATACAGTAGTTGCGTAAAATTAACAGTACAATGTGCTTGCAATTTGGACGCCAGCAGTTTGTGCTGTAAAAAAATGCGTCCAAATTGCTAGCAACATTGTGCTGTTATTTTTTTTTTTAATTGCCCGATTTTAATGTGCTTTAGGTACTTTTCCAGTATAGGGGCTTTTGCGAGATCGAGAAAATGAAATTGGGCAACTTAATTTCTAGCAACTTATTCACTATTTCACGGACACATGTATTTTTTTTTAATAATTGTACAATTTATTTAATATAAAGAAGTCTTTAACTATTTTTGTATACAAACAGAAGTAAATTGTACATAAAAGCAACAATAATTTAGATATAAATAAAATGCTTATAGATTATATAAATGAACTTAAAAGTTCGTTAATTTTGTTTTCATAGCTGTTTATATCATTTGGCAAAAAATCTCACTTCTGAAGCCCAAATTATGAGAAACTTTAAAAAAGTACACCAAGTCCCCTGTACTGGAAAAGAACCGCGCTGTATATAGTCTGATACAAAAGTTAAATTTTCGGTACTTTTCGAATTGAGGGGCCTTGGCGAAGAAGGAAAATTAGCAACATATTTTCTGACAACCTATTCGCTGTTTCATTTCATATACACACGCAATCTTTTTTCAATCTTTATACAATTTATTTAGCACAAGGAAGCCATATACCTAATTTTATAATATAGACATGACCTGTAATACGCAAAAAGCCTCAAATCCGCACAACACTTGGAACCAAGCTGTGCGGATTAGTAGACTTCTACTGTATTACAGTTTTCATAAATGAGTTTCGTTTTTGAAATCTGCTATTCTCATCTATCACTGCAGAACAAGCGAGAAAAACTCATATTCTTGGACATGTGTTGTATATATCTGTATATCTCATTTTCCTACACTTTTGATTTCTAGTATATCAATAATTTTTGTTTTGAGAAAGTGGTGTAAAGTAGAATTAAAAAATAGTCGCCTGCAACAACCTTAGAGGTCTGAAAGAGCCGAAATTTCCAGGCCCGGACCCGGCCCGACTCATAGAAAAAAAGTCGGCTCGGCCAGATACAAAAATTAAAAGTTCGGCCCGAGCGCGGCCAAGCACGAGTGAATTTCTACAAAACATTGATTTTACGTCGATTTGGTTAAAAATTTGTCTCGTACGAGGAGTTTTGACCAAAAATATTTATCTTAACTTTTTTTTTTTTTCATGTTTATAATCTTCATTTTTATAGAATGCTATATTTTTTTTTAAATCAATCTCTTATTTCTTGTATGTAAATGTTTCAGTTATCATTTATTATTGTTAATACATATACTATGCAATGAAATGTTAAAAATCTGAAAAAATGCTATACAGTAAAATCTTCTAAGAACGGAATTGTATAGAAAAAAATGCGTTACAGACAAGTTCCCTTCTTAGCAAGTGTAAATGTATTATACATTATTTTCATACGTATTAGTATATTAATTTTGCATGGATCAACCCGTTTTTCAGTTTAAAACAGGGTTCCGTCATAGGCAGGTTTCTTTTCACACGTTTTACTATATTTTAATTTAGCTATATTTTAATAAGCATGGAAATCTACTATTCTTTAAAAAGAATAAATTTTAATATTTAAGTGTAGAATAATGGCTATTTAAAAATGTATGCATTTTTTGCAAAAATTTTTGGATCAGGCCTAATTTAACTGACCTTTGAATGGACCAGGCCATGCTGAAACAATGATTTTCATACGGGCTGGGTCAAAACTAGGATTGAAAATTTTGGGCCGTTAAGACAGGAAAGAAACCAGTCCCGGCTCTATACAGAAAAAATAAGTTTGGCTCGGCCCGAGCTTTCAGAAATAAATATGGCCCGGACCCGGCCGGCCCGAAAAGAGTGGAGACCAGGCCACGGGCCGGGCCGTGCATATCTCTAGGCAGCCTTGAACTTAGTATATAACTGTATAGGTGTCAGTGGAGTGCAAAAGGTTAAAACATCAAATTCGGGTAATTCGAATTGTAAGTCTTTCAAGGATATTTTTCAAGATAGGATAAAGTCAATTTATTGAATTTAAGCATTGTTTTTTGGTACCTTTATAGCTATTTTTAGGTGAGATCTATCTATATTATAAAGGACAAACATATCTGTGCGTAACGCATACGTCATTTTGCGAATGGCAACACTTTGACATTTGAATTAAAATTTCGGTTTTGCAATTATATCTACGGCAAATTTTTAAACTTCTAAACATCGCACATTTTAAATTTTAACACCGTCGTATAAGGAAAAAAATGCTCTTTTAAATGCAATTTGTTTGAAAGCTGCATCTCAATTTATTTTTGGAATATTAATTTTTTTGTAGTTTTTAATACAAATTTTGTAATTGTGGCAACTTAAGTACTCCATTTATATTGAAAGTAAAGGGGAAATAGTCATGGTTTATTATTTTTATTGATTATATCCTTATTGATGCCATTTTCACAATACAAATAAAAGTAACTTTTTTATAATTTTTGAACAGAAAATAATGTCAGACATTAAAAAAACAAACAAACAAAAAAAAAAAAAAAAAAAACACGCATTTTTTTTCATAAATCAGTTACATTTCAATATTTTTACATTACGCTGATACCGAGTTTGGGACGCTAGGCAAAATGATTCAGTGTGTAAAAATTATGTCATATTTAAAACAAAACGATCATTTATTTTGATAAAACTAAATATTTGTCCAATACTAAATGGCCAATACTATGACAGCTAAAGGCAAATTTCTGAATTTTTTTTTTCGCAGCTATTGAGATTAAAACTTAAAGTTTGTGCGAATGTTCACGTGAAAAGTTGTATCGGACAAACGTGACTTTAAGTTTAGAAATACATTCACTAATAATCTGTTGCGCGTTAAAATACATCCAAATTGTGAATTTGAGTGGTGCGTATGTAAATTATGGGAATGTGAAAAGAACGTACCATTTAGATTTCATGGGGGAAAATTTTATGATGTGACAAAGCGAAATCCTTTTTACTGGTTTTTCATCCCACAAAAACAAACATGAAAGTCTCAATCAATAAATTCATCACAATTAATCATCTTGATTACGTATTCTAATAGAGTGTATTTTTTCAATAATTTAAGCAGTTGAAGTTTGTGGAAATAATATTTTGGTAATTTTAGGTTAAAAATATTATTTGTTTTAAGAGTGAGACAACCAATGTTAGATGAATTTTTTATTGTAATTATTTTTGTAGGTTATAAATTCGATCTGAAAGTTCCTTTCTAACATTTTAGTTCGTCGAATTTCGACGGGTCCCAACTCGTTTTAATAAAAGAGTTTTTTCAATGACATGAAGAAATTGTTTAAGGGAAAAAAAAAAGGGAGAGGTCCAACTTAGGCAGTTTTTGCGTGTCCAATGCTCAATTTAGATAAGTGTCCAACTTTAGAGGTTGGGTATAATATTAATACTATCATTTCGTTTTTGTAAAAAAAGTGAAATATAATTAGGAGGTGTCGAACTTACGGGAGTATTTAACCCTTTGTATCACCACGTTGCATATCTGAAACATACCTGAAAGTAGAAGAAAGAATGAAAGTACTTGTACAGTGGGCTTTAAAAAACGATTTTGTTTATAGCTGCTATCTCCCAATACAGAAGTTAATATAAATTGTTCAAAGCATTCTCAACAGGCGCCGATTAAACGATTGCGGTGTTAATTTTTCATGCCAAAGTTTCATTTATCATTTGCGCAGTTTTGCATCGTTATTGCTAAAATGAACTTCGTAAATTTTGCAAAATTAAAAAAGCTGGGAAAGTCCAAAAATAGATTTTTTTACAAAGGTAAGTTCGTAATTTAATGTGAAAAAGCTCCTTTTGGTCAATATATTTTTATTTTTATGTTTAAAATTTTTGTATTTTATTTTACATGCTAAAAATGGTGTATTCTGAGTAAATATTTTTTTAATTGGAGTTGTTGAGTTAACAAAGGGTAAACTTAGGAGGTTTTCCTGCAACTCTCCCCCCCTCCCTACCCCCTCTCTATCTCTCTCTCTCTCTCTCTCTGTCTTATTCTCCATCTTTCTGCAAAACTGCTTGATTCCTGCAATTTAGTACAATGCAAAGTACATTAGGAAATAAAATAGCTTAGATTTTACTTTGTGGCAGCCGCAGAAAGGCAAGGGAGAAAATTCTTCGTTCGGAATGGCAGCTGGCCAGAGCCGTTGTCATAGCAGCGCAGACGAAAATGTTTACATTGCGTTTTTGTGTGTTCGAATACGATGAGTGTCAGAATCGACGTTTATCAATGTTCTACGAATAAAGGTAGTAAAGTGTTTTTAAGTGAGTGATTATATTATACGAGCGACTCACCACAATGGTGACCATGGACTGTTCTTATATAGAGCATCAGCCTTCCTAGATGAGTTGGAATGTTATCCGATCATCTTCATCTTTCAAAGAATACATCGTTCTACAGCGGCTCGATGGAAAGCAGATAAGTTCTTCTGAGTCATTTTCCTGATATTTTTTCTGTTATTTTATTAGAAAAATTTAACTCGCGAATTTATTTTGGTTTGATTGTACTATTTTATATATTTATTACCATAAATCATGTCTAGTGTCGATGCTGTTCAAATTCCATTATATAACAGATCAGATCCTGCGCTATGGTTTGTGGTGTGCGAAAGCACATTTGCTTTAGCTACCCCCAAAGCTATATCAGAATCTGTTACAAAATATAATTATATAGTTTCGCATCTTCCACCCGATGTTGCATCAATCATTCGTGATATTTTAATGCAACCAGATGCTACTGACCCTTATGGTGTCTTAAAAAAGGAATTAATTGCGCGCTCAGGTGAATCATCCCAGCAAGAGATACGACAGCTCTTGTCTGGAGAAGAACTAGGAAATCGGAAACCTTCAGATTTATTACGTAGTATGAAACGTCGCGCGGAATCCCTAAATGTTCCAGACAATTTAATGTTAGAATTGTTTTTGCAACGATTACCAAATTCTGTTCAGACAATTTTAGCGGCTGTTTCTGAATTAACCCTTGATAAAGCAGCGGAAATTTCAGATCGTATTTCAGAAGTTACCCCTTCCCCAGCTTCTGCAATTGCCGTGTCCTGCTCGAATGAACAGGCGATAGAGGGTAAATTATTGAAAGAAATCGAAAAATTAAATAAGCGCATCGATCAGCTTGCTGTTTCACGTGGTCGGTCCCCATACCGCAGAAACTGGAGTAAACCTCGAGGGCGAAGTAATAGTGATAATCGGGATTCAAGTATCTGTTGGTATCATAGACGATTTGGAAAAAAATGTAGGGAAGAAAAATGCATAAAGCCGTGTTCTTGGGCGGGAAACGAAACCAGCAAAGAGTAGAGGCGACTTATTCTTTGCCTCAACAGTCACGTCGCCTGTTCATTAGAGACCGGACTACAAATGTTTCTTTTCTGGTCGACACCGGTTCGGACGTGTCAATCCTTCCTGCCAACAATGTACAAAAACGGAATCCACCCGTACAAACGCTTTTGGCTGCTAATTCTTCCCCTATAAATGTTTATGGTCAACAAACCCTTTCTCTAGATTTTAAGTTAAGACGAAAATTTAATTGGACTTTTCTAGTGGCAAATGTTAGTACACCAATTTTGGGAGCAGATTTTCTCCATAATTTCGAATTGGTTCCAGATCTCCGCCACAAATGTCTAAGAGATTTAAAAACAAAATTTGAAACAACAGGTCACATGAAATGTGCATTAATTAATTCAGTAAAAACAATCAATATTGATAATATATATAATGAACTTCTTAAACAATTCCCATCTATTACAAAATTACCAGATCCCAATCAGCCTGTCAAACACAACACAATGCATTTTATTTCAACAAAAGGACCTCCAGTTGTGGCAAAACCCCGCAGGTTGGCTCCGGATCGCCTGAAAATTGCTAAAACAGAATTTCAAAATATGATACAACTCGGACATTTAAGACCTTCACGTAGCAACTATGCATCACCTTTGCACATGGTTCCAAAAAAGGGAACTTTGGAATGGAGACCTGTAGGTGATTATCGTGCCTTGAATGCGCAAACCAAAAAAGACAGATACCCGATACCATGTATAGCTGATTTTACTGCTAATTTACGTGACACTAAAATTTTTAGTCGACTTGACCTCATCAAAGCATATCATCAAATACCAATCAATCCTGATGATATTCCCAAAACAGCGATATGCACACCTTTTGGATTGTTCGAAAGCACACGCATGCAATTTGGCTTATGCAATGCGTCTGCAACATTTCAGAGATTCATAGATGAGGTAATACGTGATTTACCAGGCGTCTATGCTTTCGTTGATGATATACTCATAGCCTCTAAAAATGCCGAGGAGCATTATCATCATTTAAAAGCACTATTTTCCAAATTAGCAGAATATGGTTTGTGCATAAATGTATCCAAGTGCACATTTGGTAAACCTACCATTGATTTCTTAGGATTTCGAATATCTGAACATGGTATTCAACCACTTCCAGATAAAGTTAAATGCATAATCGATTTTCCGCAGCCCACAACCTTATCTCAACTTCGAAGATTTTTGGGTATGTTTAATTTTTATAGGTCTTTCATATATCAAGCTGCACACATACTTGCGCCTTTAGTGAAATTGTTAGAAGGCCATACAAACAAAAAGAAATCTCGTTCCCGTGTTCCTAAAACAGAACCCCTTAATTGGAACGAAGATGCTGAAAAAGCTTTCGTAGCTGCCAAAAATGCAATATCTCAGGCTGCTCTTTTACGGCACCCTATTCCAGGCGCTCAGTTGAGTATATGGGTTGACGCCTCAGATGTCGCGATCGGCGGCACCCTTATGCAGTTTTATCAGGAACATTATGAACCTTTAGCATTTTTTTCCATGAAATTAAACAACAGTCAGCGGAATTGGTCAACATATGACCGGGAATTATTTTCTATTTATTCGGCAATAAAAAAATTTCGGCACATGCTAGAGGGGAGAATTTTTCAAATTTATACTGATCAAAAACCGCTAATTTATGCATTTAAGCAAAATCCCCATAAATGTTCGCCGCGGCAATCACGCCATTTAGATTACATTTCCCAATATTCCACTGACATTAGACATGTACCAGGTTCCGAAAACATTGTTGCAGATTGCCTCTCAAGAATTGAAATTGATTCTATTTCAAAATCTCCGAACTTAAATTTTGAGGAATTCGCAAAAGCTCAGGAAAATGATTCAGAGCTACAGAACCTGCATAATAGTACATTGCTCAAATTGGAATTGAAACCTTGCCTCATTTCTGATTGTAGCCTACTATGTGATACTTCAACAGGTACGCCTCGACCCTTAGTTCCTAGTTTCTTTCGTCGGCTGATATATGAACATTTGCACAACCTAGCCCATCCAGGCATAGCAGCTACCACAAAACTAATTTGTTCCAGATACGTATGGCCAAATATGAAACGAGACATCAAAAACTGGGTTCGTGGCTGTGAGAAGTGTCAAAGATCAAAAATACAGAGGCACACCAAAGCACCTCTTGGCACGTTCTCTCTTCCTGATGCACGTTTTTCCCAAATACATATAGATATCGTAGGTCCCTTGCCTCCATCTGACGGTTTCAGCTATCTTTTAACGATGATTGACCGATTTAGCAGATGGCCAGAAGCCGTACCTATATCTGATACACAAGCTAAAACAATTTGTAGTGCCATATTAAAGCATTGGATATCAAGATTTGGTTGCCCTTCGCTCATAACCACGGATCAAGGCCCACAAATGCGATCAGCAATATTTGATGAATTCACAAAAATGATGGGAACACAGAAGATCCGCACAACGGCATATCATCCGATATCGAATGGCATTATCGAAAGATTTCATCGACATTTAAAGTCATCCATCAAAGCTCACGAAACCAGTAGGTGGACTGAAATATTACCGATAGTTTTACTAGGCATTCGCACAGCAGTGAAGGAAGATATACAAGCTTCTTGCGCTGAGCTTGTCTACGGCACTACGTTGAGATTGCCCTGTGATATGCTGGATGAATACAAGATCCGACCTTTCAACGATAACTTCGTCACGCAACTACGAAACACCATGCGGCAGTTAAGTCCAGTTGCTACATCATCTCACTGCCAAGAGAAGTTCTATATACACCCTTCCTTGACATCTTGTTCACACATCTTTCTAAGAGTGGATCATGTACAACCTCCATTGTGTCAACCATATACTGGTCCTCACAAAGTCCTAAGTAGAACTGGGAAAACTATAACAATCGAGCTTAATGGTCGTAAGTCTACGGTATCAATAGATCGAGTGAAGCCAGCTCATTTGATTTCTACTTCAGACTTGTCCACGAAAACTGTTCCAGAGAACTCTAAATTAAAACTCTCTCTTAAAGCGGACAGTAACCCTGACCAAACAAAAACTGTCACACGTTCGGGCAGACATGTCCATTTTCCTAAAAAACTGGCATCTTATATTACTTACTGAAATTGTTGATAAATTGTTCATTTTGCATACTACACATTATGCCTATATTTTGTTATATATTGCAATTTTATTTCATGTAAATATCCTTGTAATTTTTCTCCACAAGCGTGGATTCTGACACAGATAGTAAAAAAAAAAAAAAAAAAAAAAAAAAAAAAAAAAAAAAAAAAAAATAGTATACACTTGTATATCGTTTCTTCGGTACCCTACGTCACTGGGGGGGATACTCTGTGGCAGCCGCAGAAAGGCAAGGGAGAAAATTCTTCGTTCGGAATGGCAGCTGGCCAGAGCCGTTGTCATAGCAGCGCAGACGAAAATGTTTACATTGCGTTTTTGTGTGTTCGAATACGATGAGTGTCAGAATCGACGTTTATCAATGTTCTACGAATAAAGGTAGTAAAGTGTTTTTAAGTGAGTGATTATATTATACGAGCGACTCACCACAACTTCAAGAGCATAATAGTGTCATACATTATTCTTCAAACTCTAGTCTATAACTCCTATCAAAAATGACGGAATGTTGATCTGCGTTTCATTTTCATAATATTTCATACAAACAAACAGCATGAAGACTTTATTATTGAAAAGGTTTGTATAGTAGAAAATGACAAAATCAAAATTATTATTATTATTTCTTTCGTAAAATTTTAATTTAATTTTCTCAATGTTTAAGAGGTTAGCTTATATCCATTTGAAATTTTCTTGCATTGAAAATAAAATTTATATTTCTTATCAAATGTAATTAATATGTAAGGAATTACAAATCCATGTTCTACATATATTAATTACATCAATGCAGATAAAATTTTGATTTTTAACATTGTAAAATTTGAACATAACCTTGGAGTGAAAACGAAATTGTAATTTAATAAGAGAATGTGAAAAAATAACTTTCTCATACTACTGCAATCATGATAACATCTTATGAACATGGAGGGGGAAACACAACACATGGAGGGGGAAAACTCATTTTATTTATACTGCAAAACAAAATTCTTAAAAAGGCGAATAAATGTTAACCTCTTAAAAAATTAAAAAACAAAATTTAAATTCTATCAAAGGTATCATAACAAAAAAAAAAAAAAAAAAAGAAAAGAAAATTCATTTATTTATATTGAACGAAATTTTAAAATTACACAACGAAAACATTTAAAAAATGATCTCGAATTACATCATAACGCCCTGTATTTTTTTTTTTTAAATAAAAAACTATAATTTCAGTCAAACGTTACATCATTTATATTGATAGCCGAGAGATGGGGCCAAAACAAAGTTGAAATAAAGCGTATAGTTCATACATGGAACTACTGTCTTGTTCATATAAAATAATTAACTCCGTTTTTTCACAAAACATAAGTGTGTTTATGAATGGCAACGGTATTCGTTTGTTTATATTGATAGTCTGTTGTTGGTAGCTGGGTATTTTTAAATTAGACTTAAATCAATATAATTGTAGAGTTTTTGAAGCTTTTAGAGAAAATGAAGAAGAATAGATGTGATTCAACGTGGATTATCATAAGTCGCACAACTGTCTTATTCACCGGATCGGAATGCTTAAGCCTAACATGGCCACGATATATATATTTTTTTTTTCCCGAGGATGAGCGCGATTATCGGGGTCCGGATGAGTTCACTCCGGAACTGTTATACACTTAGTGCTATTATATATATAATATATAATTAAATTAAATTAAATTATAATATTGCCTGAAGTGTATTGCTAGTGGATTTACTAATAAACATCAATAACCTTAAGTAAATCAGTCTGCTTCTCGTTCTTTGACTTATGAATAGTTAGTTTTTATTCATGGAATTTAAAAAAAAAGAAAAAAAAAGAAAGAAAGAAAGATATGTTTTATTGCCTTTCGAATGTTCGCTCATTTTGTTTGATCTTAAAACTTGAACAAAACTAAACAAAAAGGAAAAAATATAATAGGCAAACGATATGCGAATACGTTGGTTTTGCAGACATCAAATGACATATGCTATTTTAACAATACATCTTACCGGAACTTCGAAAAGCTCCATGATTTTTATTTTACTTTTTAAAAGTTATTTTCTAGACCATTAACAGCACATCACCGCTTCAAAAATATATGTTTCCTCCAAGCGCATCGTTCTTTTGTTCGGAAACATTAACAATAAAGAAAATGCAACTTTCAGTTGCGGTTGAAGAGAGCATCAAACGCTTGAACGAATTCGAAAGAAAAGAGTTTTAAATGAGTAACTACAAAATGCAGAATCGACACACTGTGAAAAATCTGTTTAAGGATTTATTAATTGCCTCTTAATTCCTTTTTTCAGATTCGCTTTTTAACTTTTTACTATTCTTTATAAATACCGAGCTTACTCGAGTATTTTTTTGCATTCTTCACTTTTGAAAGATATTTTTCCATAAAAAATTCGAAATGATTTAAAAGGAGGGAATCATGTTTTATATTCTAATTTCTTTCTTTCTTTCTTTTTGCATTCTTTAGTTTTGAAAGATATTTTGCAAAAAAGAAATTTTTGCATAAAAAATTCGAAATAATTTAAAATGAGGGAATCATCTTTTATATTCTAATTTCATATGATCTATGCCTTTGGTTGCTCAAGTTATTATTAATATCGAAATAATTTAAAATGAGGGAATCATGTTTTATATTCTAATTTTACCGTTTGCATTCTTTAGTTTTGAAAGATATTTTGCAAAAAGGTAATTTTTGCATAAGAAATTCGAAATAATTTAAAATGAGGGAATCATGTTTTATATTCTAATTTTACCGTTTGCATTCTTTAGTTTTGAAAGATATTTTGCAAAAAGGTAATTTTTGCATAAAAAATTCGAAATAATTTAAAATGAGGGAATCATCTTTTATATCCTAATTTCATATGATTTATGCCTTTGGTTGCTCAGGTTATTATTAATATCAAAGTAAAATAATAATAATTCGAAGCGGTCTCTAAAACTAATAGTTTTACTAGACATTTTAAAATTAAGATCGTCTAGTTTGTAAAAAACAAGCAAAACACATTTGATTTTATGTTCATTTGTATATACAGTAGCTCACAAAAAGGAGCGGACATTTAGAAAATCTTTAGTTATAGAATATTTTTAAAATGTTAGAGGAATTTAAAATGAATTCTGCTGCTGCAATTATATTCATCTTTATATGTTAAATGTTATTTTTGGGTACAAAAAAAAAAAAAAATTATATTTTTAAACTCGTGGGACTTTAAATGTACACACTTGTTATGAATATAAAAATTAAATGTATTATATTATTTAGTATTAAAAGTAAGTGGCAACACCTTTAACAATCATCTGCTTATTTTATTAAAATAATTTTATCCTAAATATGGAATATTTTATATTTCTATCTTCTGGATGTCTCTTGAAAGGCATTTTGTTGGATTTTTCGAAATACACTTCTTGATCTAGATCGAATGATATCAGAAAAGTTGCTGGATTGCGGAATTTAAATGGTTTAACAATCTTTGACACAATTAAACGCCATGTCTAACAGTGTGCTTAGCAATATTCTAATAATATAATCCATAATTAATAATATAAATAAAGTTTTATAATATTCAAATTATTAATTAATAATATCCTGGTCATTTAAACATTGAATCTGTTTTAGTCAAATCTGCCTTGAAGTCTGACATATCGGGTTATTTATCTAAATTCTCGTTATTAAGAAAAATAAATATATATAATGGTTCATAAAAAACACATATTTCTATTTTAGTATGTAAAAAATGGGGAAAAAAGTGTAAAAAAACCATGGATACAGGTTTCACTTTCGAAATTGGTTTCCAAAGGTAAAAATATCCTCATAAAAAAACAAAACAAACAAACAAAAAAAAAACTGCAACTAAAATCGAAAAAGTAAAAAAAAAAAAAAAAGTCTTTGTTGAGATCGATCTCAATTATACAATACAAAAAATAAATTAATAAATAAATAAGTAATAATAATAAATAAATAAATATTAAAACATTTAGCAATATCGAATTGCAAGCGAGATATTTTAAAAGAACTCTTCCGTAGGTTTAACATTAGATTGCGAGTGTCTTCGCGTGACTGAAGTAGTCTCTTAGACGTTTCAAACAAACGTTTTCACATATTCGTTTCATAAAATTGTTACACAAATTCGTTTTGTGAAATCGTTACATTAGGATTTTATAGACAGAGAGCAGAAATCTCGAAACACTCATTTAACGAATGAAATGTCAATACGATTGCAAAATCCTCCGGGTTAACCGATAGCTGTTTTGGTTGATTGTTGTTTGTTTCTTTAATCACCTTTTGTTTGCAGTAAAGCTGCAATATCATGAAACCAGTTGTATTTTTCTTCATAAGTTAAGAGGTTTGAAAACAAAGAGAAGAAAGTATAAAAGTAAATGCTTTTTAGATACAAAAACACAAATGAAGTGCGACTTTGCTTAGGAGCCGTAATCGAGAGGCTGTGCTTGAAATCTTTGAAAAATAGTATGGTCTTTGAAACAATGAATTCGTGATAATGCCATTAATAGGTTTGCAAGAAATGTGAAGAGAAAGAAAGAGTTCAACTTTATAAGATTCATCCAGATTTATGTGTATAATCTGGTCAAATTTTTATCGTGGCGTAAGTTATTCAACAAGAGGAAAAAAAAAAGAAAAAGAAAGTTGACAGTTAATCCCATTTGTGTAGCACACTCTCAAAAAGCATTTCGTCAAACAACATGCAAAAAAGAAAAAAAAAAAAAAAAAAAGCTGTGAGTTGGAGGAATACCCCTATGATTAAAAAAGATTGCCCGTGATTTGAAGAATTTTCCGTTTTTTGACAGTAGAATTTCAGGAAATTTTCAGCTTAGGTTCTCGAATTTTTCGTGCTTTGAAGTAAAAAAGGCATACCTAAACGAAGAAGAAAAAAAAAAAAAAAAACAGTAAAAGCGAAATTTAATCGGCTGGTGTTGCCACCGTCAAAATTACGTCAGCATTACGCACGGATACGTTTCTCCTTTATTATATAGATGGATACTGTTTCGAAAAGAAAATCAAAAAATCTTCACAGTGAAAGATCGGAGACTGCATCTATAAGTTCACTTTATGGTAAACGGAAATACCTTTTTAGCCTAAAACCAAATTTTCATTGTTATAGAGGTTAAGGGGACCGTGGACCTTTATTTGAGCAACAATCGGCCCAAAAATCAAAATGTCTTTTTGTGTGTATTATTGTTCTCCAATTTGTATTGAGGCATTTGTGAAAAAACGCGCGTAAATGCGATGATATTTCGAAGGTTACAAGTTTTTAAATTTTATGCACAAACAATTTTTTAGCCCTTTAATTTAAGGGAGACCGGAGCTAGTTGGCTACAGGGGTAAGTAGGCGCAGTCCTCATAAATCGCCTGTTTGTGGATAGATTGCGAAACCAATCACAGAGTACCTTACTTCTTGCTTTTTACATTCCTCATTGTAGTTTTGCAGCGTAACCTACGTGCAGTGGACCAGGGGCGCGCCAGCACTATCCGGCGCCTGTGTGCAGAACTTCATTTGGCGCTCCATATTTATAAACCCCTCCTCCCTCCCCCCTAAAAAAAAACAAAAAACTTTATAATTTTTTAAATAACTATAAATGCATACCTGCCAAGCATACCTAATGCATACCTAACCTTCCGGGGTTTTCTCCAGGTCAAATAAACAAATTTTGGACCTGAAATCTTATTTAATGAAATGTGTCTTGTTTCTATAGGGTTCTTTTTTATTTCATTTATTAAAGTAAATTTCTTAATCAAAATATTTTTGTTTAACTTTAAAAATAAGGGATGTTGGCAGCTATGTAAATAACGGGCATCCCTAAAAAATGGGTTCTTCAGCTGCTTGCTACCTCCCACCACAATGACATACCTCCTAAGAAATTAGCTTTTACCATCGCTCCCCGAATTTTTAAGCGTTCGTCTTTAGTTATATTTCTACTTAAAACAGTTCAAATAAACTTTAATTTAGAAATCTAAATGTGTTTAAATAATCAATGGTAGCACCATGACACTAAGAAAGGGGTGCTCGTAATACTGTAAATATATATAAAGGTAGAAAAATATTTTCTCAAATTACGGAGCGCGTTATAATTTTTTTATTCTAAGACGCGATTTAAACAATTACCACACATAGATCATAATTGCGGGGTGTATTTTTAAATGTTCCCTCAGTCCCAGAACGATTGGTTTTATATTAGCAAATATAGAACCGCCATGCTGGCTATATTGTCAAAACGTATCTTTACCTTGTCACATGCTTAACCCTTCCTTTTTTTTCGGATTTTTTTATCTTTTGTATTTCAATTATAAAAAATATTTTTTTGTTGCTGAAAATTAATATTATGTTCTATCCCGAATACGAAAACGCAAAACATCTTTGTCATTAAGCAAGTAAGCAGCAATATCCTAGGTCATATAGTTTTTCAGAAAATCGCACTTTTCCGTTATACATAATCTTTACTTTGCGGGCGCTCAGTGAGGAAATTGGGGGGAGTTCGAGATAGTCATCGACACGAAATCATCCAAGGATTGTTGATAATAATTTTTAAAAAGGATTTTGGATAATTAGCCGAGATATTAATTTAAAACCTTTCTAGATAAATGCAGCACAGATCAAGGCGGCGATGCAACTTTGCGACATCCTTTCAAAGCGCACTTGTCACAATGTCATCTTTAAACTTTGTACAAGGTCTTTGTTTTAGGTAAGGCGAATCATAATGATAAATAGTCACCCTTTTTCATTCCAACTGAATTCAATTATTGAAAAATATTTAATAGAATAATTCCAAGTTTTTTACAAAGTCAACGCTTAAATTTATTGTACGGAAGTTTTTGTACGCGAGTGAAACTCGCACTTGACCGGTTATCCTTTGTTCAAAGCAAATCTAATAAATACAATTGAAATTTCCATGAAACGTAATTCAGTTTGAGCTTGTTCTCATAGATATTTTTACCTCCTGAACAACATGAAACTTTCTTACATAATCATGGGCTAGTTTTTATGCGTAAAAGCATAAAATGATAGGGATGACTATTAAATTGGTTTGGAATCGAATGGCGCTTTTCATTGTTTTTAAGCATTGCATTTTAAATTATATCCTGTTTTACTTATTTATTGTTTCAGTTGTATGTAGCCGATTAATTTGTGCTTTTTTTGCCAAATTACAGGGGAACCGTGCATAACCTGAGGCTCATGTTGCTTTATCATTGTGCAATATAATATACTACCCGCTTATATATCGTTAGAAGGGGTTAATTTACACCGGAGCCCAACTCCGGAACTTCTCTGTTTTTAGTAAATATTTAAATATTGGTCGGAATTCCCCAGAGCTCATAAGTAAAGGGCTCCAGAGCCCAGTGCTATAGCGCTCCCGAAAAACCGAAGCCTAAATTACCATTTCCTTTGCTTTTCATCTCCAAACTTTTGCATTCTTTTTTATCAAAACACTTATACATAATAGTCCAGTAGAAATAGCATTTTGCCTTGCAAAAATTCGGGTAATTCTGATTTTCGGGTATTATGTATAGGTTGACCCTCTAATGAAAAAACCAAGTTTTCGACCTTCTAGACCTTGTGCGTTTTTTACTATATCGAAAAAACCAAAATATTTCGTCGCTTTTTTCGATTTTTCCTGATTAACTCAGTTTCAGTGCATTTTACAAAAACACTTATAGTTATAATTTTGTAGAGGACAAAATTCTCTACAACATGCGCTATCCATGTTTGTAAATTGACCAAATAGGAGGCGAGATACGGAGCCGGGAAAATGGAGTACAATTTGCTAAAAGTGGGAAAAAATACAAATGACGTTAGTTTTTCATCAATAACCCATTTTTATTTTTTATTTTTCCATTTTAGGGACAAAAGTATCGTAATAAACTTTGAAAAGTATGAAATATCCTACGAGTTTCATTCATTAGAACATTAATTATCTCTAACAGATTCTAAAATCAGGACAACACGATTTATGGTTAAAACAGGAAAATACCGCCTGGCAAGTCATTAATTTAAAAACGATCTTTAATTTTTGATACTGAATAAACGAAGCAATTACTTATAGCATGTACAATAGAAAGGTAATTGGAGAATAGTTGGCGGGGGGGGGGGGGGGGGGAGGAAGTTAACCAAAAAACCTAGCCGGTAGACACGCCTAAAGCCTAATCGGTCCCTACACGCGCCAGAGTTTCGGCTAAGAATCGGAAGTCGAAAGGAAAGTTAAGTGCTGGGAATAATATAAAAAATACTGCAAAAATAAATAAAATATAATTTAGAAATTTTAAAAAGGTAAAAGGATTATACAGGTCCGAAACTAGAGGGGGGGGGGGAGGCATATGCTTCATTCGCCAGAATGGAAGGCAAAGAGGGCGTAAAATGGAGATTTGGTTTGTTGCATTTGTATTAATTTGTCACACAAATGTAGTTAGTCGAAGTTTACATTAATAATAACTCTATCTCACATTTAAAATATTATTTCCAATATAGAGAGGACCTACAATTGAACCACCAATTGGAAGAAGGGAATAAACGCCACTTTTTGACACATTCATTTTTCTACACTTTTACATTCTTTAGACGTAGCATTTAGTTGTGAGTTCGAAGAAAATAAAAAAAAAACATACGAAGCGAATGGTTTTTGTTATTTACTTCGAACTCACAACTAAGCGCTACACGTCTAAAGAATGTAAAAATGTAGAAAAATGAATGTGTCAAAAAGTGGCGTTTATTCCCTTCTTCCAATTGGTGGTTCAATTATGCTTATGCATACTAAGACGGAAACTTGTATAAAGCGAAATTGTTTTGGAGTTTTTTTTAATTCAACTTTAAATTTTAAAATAAAGCAATGGATATTATAAACTTATAAAATTATGTATGTAAACTCGCTTTTCGTAGGAGGGGGATAGTGTGTTTGTGTGGGAGGGGGCAAAATCCATGATTGTCCTAGAATGGAGAAAAAAAAAGCTAGTTTCGGCCTAGAACTATCGAATAATTGTTAAAAATGAGTTCGGAAAGCCCAAAATGCATGATTCTATACGTTAAAATTAATAGCAGAAGCAACATTGACCATTAATCAAATATATGAATATTATTACCCTAATTTCCCCGTATAAGCCACGGCTTAGATAACTCTGTTTTCTACCAGATTTTTTTTTTAAATACATTCCGACTTATTTCTGCTTAGCATTTACTTAACTTCATTTTTGAAAAACAATTTCTGGTTTGAAACAGACTTAACCCGGGAGAACTCACTGCATGAGATTTTCTCTCACCGTCGTACTTTTTTTAAGACTCTTATTTAAACCATTTTACATTTTAATTAAAATTTAAAAATGTTATTTCAATTATTTTACCTATTTATGAGTAAAAGTACTAAGTCAAGCAAAAAAAAAATTATATTAAGCGAATGTAAAGTAAAAGAAAAGCAATTGGGCACCATGAGAGAAATTCTCACTAGCGAGTTCTCCCGGGTTAACATAGCCGCGGCTTATACGCAGGAAATTACAGTAAAAAACACTTTTCTAAGAGAGACATGTCAGAAAAGAAAAATAAAGCATTGTTTTCGTCATAAAAAAATTAATACTTTTTGTAGTTTACATTTAATTTACTAATTACTACATTTAATTAATAGTAATATTTTGCATTTTTGTAGAGGATAAAATTCATTACGACATGCACTATTTATGTTTGTAATTTGATCAAATAGGAGGCCAGATACAGAGCCGGGAAAATAGGGTAAAATTTGCAAAAATTACAAAAGTCCACAAATGATGGTATTTTTTGCTTTATAGCTCACTTTTACAGCATTTCAGAATCAAAATAGTCATAATAAACTTTTTAGAGCATGAAGTAGACCATAGTTTCATTAATTAGGTAATTATTTTTTGTAATATACTTTGAAAATCACAGCAACGAGATTTTGTTTTAAAACAGGAAAATACTGCCTGTCAATTTAGTAATTTTTAAAAAGAGCTTTTATTTTTATATATTGAAAACTCGAATTAATTAATTATATCATGTACAAGATACTAATCAATAAATATATAGTAAGTATAGTCACTTTATATATGTTTCCTTTTTCTGTTTGGCCCTGGTATCCCGTCTCTTGTACTTGACTCGATTGTTTGTTCTAGGTCGTCAAAGACTTCAAGGTCCAGTATAACATCAGGAGCGTTGCCACATAGTATAATAATATTCATATACTTGATTAATTGTCAATATTTCTTCCGCTATTACTTTTAACGTATAAAATCATGCATTTTGGGTTTTCCGAATTCATTTCTAACAGTTATTCTTATTCGATACTTCCAGGCCGAAACTAGCTTTTATTTTTATTCTGGGGCAAACATGGATTTTGCCCCCCCTCCTGCGCAAAGTGAATTCATATACAGAATTTTATAAGTTTGTAATATCTATTGCTTTATTTTAAAATTTAAAGTTTAATTCAAAAAAACCCGAAATCAATTCCGCTTTATACAGGTTTCCGTCTTAGTATGCATAAGCATAATTGTTGGTCCTCTTTATGTTGGGAATAATATTCTCAATGTGAGATAGTCAAAGTCTACATTAATGGAAAATCTAACTAACAAAAATTTGTGTGACAAATTAATACGAATACGACAAACCAAATCTTCATTTTTCGCCCTCTTTGCCTTCCATTATGGCGAATGAAGCATATGCCCTTCCCCCTCTAGTTCAGGCCCTGTATAATCCTTTTCCTTTTTAAAATTTCTAAATTATATTTTATTTATCTTTGCAGTATTTTTTTATATTATTCCAAGCACTTAATTTTACTTCCGTCTTTCAATTCTTAGCCCAGGCTCTAGGCGGCGCATATATGTACCGACTAGGTTTTTTGAATAACTTCACACCCCCCCCCTCCTTCCCCAACTATTCTCCAATTACTTTTTATTGCACGTACTATCATCAATTAATTGCTTCGTTTATTCAGTATCAAAAATTAAAGATCGTTTTTAAATTAGTGACCTGCCAGGCGGTATTTTCCTGTTTTAACCATAACTCGTGTTGTTCTGATTTTAGAGTCTGTTAGAGATAATTAATGTTCTAATGAATGAAACTTGTAGGATATTTCATACTTTACAAAGTTTATTACGACACTTTTGCCCCTAAAACGGAAAAATAAAAAATAAAAATGGGTTACTGAGGAAAAACTAACGTCATTTGTATTTTTTTCCGCTTTTTGTAAATTGTATACCCCATTTTCCCGGCTCCGTATCTCGCCTCCTATTTGGTCAATTTACAAACATGAATAGTACATGTTGTAGAGAATTTTGTTCTCTACAAAACTGTAACTATAAGTTTTTTTGTAAAATGCACTGAAACCGAGTTAATCAAGAAAAATCTAAAAAAGTGACGAAAAATTTTGTTTTTTTTCGATATAGTAAAAAACGTAACAGGTCTAGAAGGTCGAAAACTTGGTTTTTTCATTAGAGGGCCACCCTATACACAATACCCGAAAATCAGAGTTACCCGAATTTTTGCAAGGCAAGGCCCTTTTTTGGGCTATTTCTACTGGACTATAACGTAATGTGTTGCACAATACAAGTGGGAGATGGCGAGGAAAAAGGCTCAGTTTTTATATTAGTATTTGGGCTTCTCTGACTCAAGCTCAATATTTATTCATGTATAGGGAAAAATAAACTTTTCCTCCTTCAAAATTGCATGTTATATTCTATTTCAAATCATCTTAATGCTATTTTGAGCAGAATGAAGGGAAAACAGAAATCATGTTTTTCTATTTCAAATTTATTATATTCATATTTATGTCGCCGACGACGTGTTGATACGGCGCCACTCAAGAGACTGAACGATGAATTTGCTTTCAGTTCGATTTTCTTTTGTGACAGTAGGATAATTTTTAATTGGTAGTTTTTTTAATATTTAGATGTCCAATTTAGACCTGAAAAGAATATTTTCTGTTTTTAGCCAACGAGCATCAGTTTGAGGTTTTTTGACTTCTATTGCGTACGAGTATAAAAGTCACGTTAGTGATTTTTCTATTTATTTTGTATCATGAACATTGCCCATGCTAAGGCTCATTTACGAAGTCACTTTCATTTGTAATTAAATATAATTGTCATGTATTGTTATTCTGATAGAAAGCAATCGAGCAGTGTTTCCCCCTTTTGTATAAAAGCGCCGAATCTTTTCGATAACTGTATCAAATTTTTAATTTAATCTGATTTTCAGGACTCACCACAAAAGATTGTTATGTGGAAGGAATCGATTATAGTTTAAGATATGCGCCTTTTATAGGAAATTGAAAAACATTAGTCCATTCTTCAGCATATAAATATTAATTTCTGTAAATTTCATTTAAATTTTTTCTTAAAAATGCGTATCTGAAAACTATCCTTTTTTGCGTTAACACTATTTCCGAATCATAATCCTTATCATATTTAATCGAAGAATTCTGCATTTAATAAACATTAAAATTAGACAAAGATTACTATTCAGAAAGATTGATAACTAGAAAGTGGAATAGTTGACATCTAAGCATATGCTGATAGATATATTTATTTTTTTTATTTTGCTAAAGAAAAAAAATGCTTTAAATTTTGCAAATAATGCACGAAATATAAATATGCAGATTGGAGTGACAGATGGGGGGGTGGGGGGGGGACGGTACGGTTGTTAGTAGCGGTAACGCAAAATACTAGGGCTCTGGTACTTTTTTGTTAGAAATTAAGCCCTGATCGTCAGTATGTGTATCGCTACCAATACTACAGTAAGATACAAGTGTTACATATTTTCAATCATTTGAATAATGGAGTCCATTAATATTTGCCACCAGCTGCAGCGCGAACCCTATTTTCGGAAAGGTTGGAAAAGCCTGATCTAGAGCAAGGATGCCAAACACGGCATTCGCGGTTTCCTTTCCGAATTTTTAAAGTTTGTAGCTTTTTTTTTTTTTTTAATGTATTTCAGTCGCTTGAAGGCGCCCCTCGGACGTAACCTTTCGACTTATCTTTCGACACCATAGCGCCTTTCGGCTTGAGACACCCTCCCCCACCCCTCCTAAAGCTACGCCGCTGAAAAACATCTGCAAATTTGAAATATTTAAAAAATAAAAATGAATTCATAAATGTATCAGAAATAACCCACTTTCGAGTTCAATAAATTTAAATTAAATAAAAATTTTCAAATTTTTCAGCTTCGGCTAAAATATTTGGCGCCTTTAATATACTGGCGCCTGTGTGCGGTGCACACTTTGCACACTGGGTCGGCGCGCCCCTGCAGTGGACATTAATTACGATTTTTCTGTTTTTTGCACTCATAAGTAATTTTTTATTGCTTCGTTCTTTTTCTAATTTCTAATACTTATCTTAATACTTGCGATTTAGCTTGTGCAATTTTTCTTAGCGTATGATTAACTGTACGTACCCCATATGTGATTTACTTGGATTATTTTTGCTTAGACGGTTACGTGTCCCTTTTGTGAAGAAATTTATTATGGGGCTAGTAGGCGCATTGAACACGGGGCAAGTTGGATCGGTGTCTGGTGTTTGCTGATTGCTTGAAAAACAGCAAATACCGAGAAAAGTGGTTGCAATGCAAGATTTTGGGCACACCAGGCTTGCCCAAACGGAGACACTCGATTTTTTATTTGTGACAACTGTAACTCTGATGATGATATCGAGTAGGATAGAAGTTACTGAATGTTAATGATTTCTTCATTATTTTTATGTCTGAATAATTTAGAATTTACATTGTACGGCGATAACGCCTTTGTTTAAACTTGCTGGTAATAATGAAATTGGTTTCTCTTATCTGCCTGCCTTATTTGAGTTTCATTTAAATTTTTATAAAGCGTGTGCCAACTTACCCCATAGGTATAGGCAATTTGCCCCGCGACGGGGTAGGTTGGCGCACAATTTTCCTTTTACTTTAGGCTTCCGCTAAACATAAACTACAAAAGCTACAAACTCAAAACTCCGGGTATTTATAGCCCGCAATGCCTGTTCTTTAAAAGTACAGTTAAAGTTTCATAAAAAACTTAAACAAAAAATTACTAAAAATCAATAACTAAAAACTGCGCCTACTAGCCCCGGTCCCCCCTACTTTAAATCTTTTTTTCTCAAAATTGATTTTTCGACGTTTTTATATTTTTGAAATGCTCCATACGTCTTAATTTTTGATCAAAATTCATGAAATTGATAAGGAAGAATCTTATAAAGAAACTGCATATGCATTATAAAATTCGACTTCATTAAAATAATTAAATTTGATTTTTAACTTGTTAAAAGTAAAAATTCTGATGAAAATCGGTATGGAATTCATTAAAAAATCTCTAAAAAATTAACAGTTTGAGGGATTAAAAAATCGATGCACATATTTGTTTTTAATAGAGTTTTAAGTGATTAAAATGTAAAATCGAGGAAATATCTCAAAAATTAAGACGCATGAAGCATTCTAAAATTTCGTTTTAAAATTTAATTTTTTTTCTTAAAATTACAATAAGATTGGATATTTCTTTTAAGGTGTTCTGCCTACTTATGGTGAAATTTATATTTGCACCATCCCCTTAAAGAAGAATAAATGAAGGATAATTGACCATTAACATGATACTTGGTGCAGTAGAACATATAAGCAGATAAAACAACGTTTTAAACACCAAAAACTGTTTAATTAATTGTAGATTATTTTCCATAGCATTCATCGCCCTGATCCTACACTGTGAAAAACAGACAAATGTTTCTTATACTCTACGTTCTACGAAAATATTCAAACACCTCTTCAGACTTATCCACGTTTCAAAAAAGCGTTCTTTATCTTTAGAAACCTCAGAAACCCGCATATTGTTGTAATTTAAAGACGCAATTGTAAAAAAAAAAAAAAAAAAAAAAAAGTTTATTTTACTACCACTGATTTTTGGAAACGTTTCCGGGTAATGTTTAGAGTGTATTAGTTTTCTCGAACCGATTATCAGTTTTTAGGATGCTATCAATTCTGAATGAAACATTTTCAACAACGTAATTGAATTTATGCATGGAGTTACAAAATAATATTAATTTTAATTTTAACGCCAACGCTGTTGATTTATCATATTTCTCTGTAAAGTATGTTTGTTGAACATGGAAATTTTTATTTTATCATGGGCAGCATCGAAAAATCTATATTTCGGATAGAAAAACAAATTAATAAACTATAATAAAAAAAAGAAATGTGCCCAGTTAAACTGATGGCATTGAGATCACAGGCTATTCATACTAACTGTATATTAGACACTTATTTATGTCTGTTATTCATAAAATGGAACTCACTTTTGAGCAAAACGGTAAATAAATTAAAGGGGGATGAGGGATTAGCCCCCATTCCCTCCTTTATACTTGACTTAGCCACTGAACTTCCAAATTTAAGCAGGGAAGCGACTTATAAGAATAAACCGGTATACCATATTTGAAGTAAATCGAATAATTCTGCATGAAAATCCCAACTATCTAAATTAAAGGGGATAATTAGCCCCCTCCCCCCACAATTCCCCTTTATACTTTACTAATGAACCCCAAAAACTACTCAGGGAAGTGCCTTATCGGAATGAAACTATTTACAAAATTTGAAGCAAATCGGATATTTTTATCAAGAGTTATCGCGTTACGTACATGCATACATACGTACCTACAGTCGTGGAAAAAAAAATGAACACCCCCTACTAACTCCTGAACAAATTATCATAGAAGAAAGTTACTGGTACCGAACAATTGGAAATAAAGTCTACTTTTAAATGATGTATATAAAATTTGCTTAGAGGGAGGGGGGGGGGGGGTCATCTACATATTTACACGAACCCAAACTTAATTTTTTCAAGGGCAATACCCAGTTTTAACAAGATATTTCAAATCTTCGGTTCAAACTATGCTTAGGCACCAAATTTCTAGTCATTTGAATGATAAGTTTTTGAATTATAAACATTCAAAATTTAGTGCTTCTAATGCTAAACTACATTTTCATATTTTTATTAATATCTCCTGAAACTATACTCCTAATGTGCTAATTTTTTGTGTAGCAATAATACTAAAATACCCAAACATAAATACGTTGAATTTGCAATTTTCATAATTTTATGATATGAATTATGAATTATGAAATTAATATTCGAAAAAAATATGAATTTCAAAATACAATTTTTTTGATGGATTTAGATTTATTAAGCCCTGCTTTATGGAGATCCAAAATTTCACATTTTTCTTCCAAGTAGTTTTCAAATTATATTTAATAAACGACAAAATGATGGTTTAAGGGACCGTCTATGATAGAAGTGACTAGATATTTTGAAATTTCGTATGCTATTCAGTAATGTAGCAGTCTTCAATGACTGCTTGAGAGCCGCTTATGAAACCTTGATCAAGAAGGGGGCTCTCTTGGTCAACAATCGAGTACTAATTTCAATTTGGATACAGCCACTAAAATACGCTCGTTTTAAAATAATTAATGTCTCCGAAACTTATTATACGAATTGCATAAAAATTTGTTTTTAAGCTAATTGAAAGGTGTAGAGTTCATTTATGCTGTCAGAATTGTGTACTGCTATTGAAAAAAAAACAATATTATGGTTCGTTTTAATATGTAGATCCCCCCCCCCCCCAAGCAAATTTTATATACATCATTTAAAAGTAGACTTTATTAGCAACCATTTTAGAAATTTAATTAGACTTTATTGGTACCAGTAACTTTCTTCTACGATAATTTTTTGCAGAGTTAGTAAGGGGTGTTTACTTTTTTTTCCACGATTGTACATACAGAACCTGCGGGCACATTAGCTCTCAGGCTTTGATAGCCTGTGAGCTAAAAACTACTCGAAAACGTTTCCGAAAATAAGTTGCAGGAAAACAACACTTTTGTTTGTATAAATATATCTTATGTTAAATGTCTCTTATGTATATATTGTAAACCAAACTGCATAAAAATATTGGGGATTTTAATTGGTGTGGAGTGAGGCTTAGTTGGGACATTTTGAAAGTTCTTGACAACGCTTAAAATATTTAGGAAAATTCCTTATTTTTCTCCCAAAAAAATTGTTTTTAATTTTTTGTGTGATTATTATATGACATAATTCATATAGTGAGCTTTTGAATAGTATTTAAGGTGCAATTTAAAAAATAAATAAATAGAAAAATGAGTTTGAAGGTCCCTTGTCCCCTTAAATCTCGAAAATATATTCTTTTCTGGGGTTTTAAAGTGAAAGGACGCATTTTGGAATTGTGGATGACCCGAAAGAGATTGTATATTTGCGTTGTTTTCAAAAATTAAGAAAAAAAAATATATTTTTTCTTTCAGTGTATGCAGTAGTCTAAATATCAGGACTCCCTCCAAAAACGGCACCTAAAACGGTAAGAAACACTAAGGTTTTAAAAAGAAAACACCGTTAGTATCATGATAATCGGAAACCGAGGATTCAATATTTAATATCACGATTGAAGCTGGGAGAATCTGGAGGAGTCATCATATTTTTATCATGATGATCGAAACCAATTAATCGGTATTTAATATGACGGTTGAGGCTGGGAGAGTCTTGGGGACTCATCGTTGTTTAGGCAGGGAGAAATTACTCCGTTAGTATCATGATATTTGAAATCGCATTTAATACCACGTTTTAGAATGGTAGAATCTTGAGTACTCGAAGTTGAAGAAGCGCTGATTGCAGTTTAATGAAAAAGTATGATAATCGCGGTTTACATCACGATTATGATGTTCGTGATGTACCATTGTATAGGATTTTTGATATCGTTATCATCACGATTTATATTTTATATCAAATTTTTCGGTTTTATCGATATATCGCCCAGCCCTATACTAAATACTACCGAACACACTCTTCAATTAGTTAAAAAGTTCGATTGCTTGAAACGTTATTTTATCTGCCGAAATAAAGATTAATCTAGCAAATAAACAGCAGCAATTAACAATACACTTAATAAAACTACACAATCAAGAAGAACTCACTTTTAAATTAACATTCCATAGGATAATTCTCATTTCTAAAACATTTGCTTTTCTTTTCCATATAGAGTTAATCCTTTTAATAAAAAAATAAATAAACAAAGTAAAGAAAAAATCTTTCAAGTGCATGTTGAACCTCTTGTAACGGAGAAGTGTTAAGTAAATATTGTAACTGCAAAGCCCAGGTAAGACAAGTTCAATACACCAGACGTTTTAATGATCTTCGTCTGACGCAGGAAGACGCGAAAAATACCATTCAGCCTATTATACCATCCTTTTTTTTTTTTTTTTTTTTATAAAGTTAAGAAACGGACGTGTCCTTCGTTCATAATATTAATGTCTATAATGAATGTATGTTTGTCTAATGTCAATCATTTCATCCGAATTTATGATGAGAAAACCTTACATTGTAAAGAAAAAGAAACAAGGCTGTTCTCAAATCAAAAAGGGCAACTTCCTGACATAAGTTTTAATTTATTTTTGTTCGAAAATGCATGAAACTAGCTGGTGTTGTTACTCAGAAACTATGTCATCGAGCTGTTTTTTCCATTTTTTTGCAAACGCAATAGATCTTTCAGAAAATAATGTCAAACTGGACCTTTTGAACCGAATTTCCGCGCGAAATTCACCCAAGAGCGGGCGAAACACGGGTTTGTGACGTGATCGATATCGCTTACAACTCAGAGGGTAATTGATTGATCAAAAAATGGAAAAAATAGTTCAATTCCAAATCGCTTCCATGGCCAGGCTTTCCAATTTTATATCTTTCCGTTAAAAATGAATTTGTAAATGTGTCAGAACGTTTTTGTTTGTTCAGCGGAGCAGTTAAGAACAGCCTTAGGGCTGTTCTCAAATCCAAAAGGGCAACTTTATGACATAAGTTTTAATTTATTTTTGTTCGGAAATGCATGAAACTAGCAGATGTTGTTGTTCAGAAACTATGTAATCGAGCTGTTTTTTTTTTTCGGTTTTTTTTTTTTTTTTTTTTTTTTTTTTGCAAACGCAATAGATTTTTCAGAAAATAGTATCAAAGTGGGCGTTTTGAACCGAATTTCTCGACCAAAGCAGAAAAGCCAGTCCGCGAAGGGAGAAAAACGCCTTGTCACGTGATCAAAAACGCTTATAAGTCGATAGGTAATTCATTGATAAAAAAAATGGAAAACACAGTTCTATTCCAAATCGCTTCCATAGTTGGACTCTCCAATTTTATATCTTTCCGTTAAAAAATGAATTTGTGAATGTGTCAAAACGTTTTGCGCTTGTTCAGCAGAGCAGTTGAGAACAACCCTAATTAACACAAATATAAAATAATAACTAAGGATCGACCGAAACAGACTTTTAAGACCGAAACCGAATTTAATAATCTTCCAATTTTCGGTCAAAAACGAAAATGTCCAATAATTTTTTTAAGTAATTAATATATACATAAATATGCATAATTATTAATAAATTACACGTGTTTATTAAACATACATGATTATTAATTAATTATATATGTGGCCCAAGTTGGCAGTCTGTGCCTCTGACCAAAACTTTTTATTTTCATATGAAATAAAATGTAATTAATTCATCACCGACATAAGATGATTTTTCTAATTATACGAATTTCATCTAATTAAAAAAATGTTTAGGTATACATACCTCAATTTATCTCTTATGATGATCTGTTGTACCAGAACTTTCTAAAAAAGTACTCAAAATATTTCTGCGGTTAAAAAAACATTTTTTATTACTGTTAAGTCTGCAGTTTTTAGTGAGCACGTGAAAAGCGTGTTCAAGGTTTAATCATATATGCATTACTTGCTTTATAATTTGCACTCACGTAGTCAGTCATAACTAAGATAACAAATAAAGAGGGCCTCTGTGAGCCGATACAGTCAAATCAATGAGTAATGTTGAAAAATTTCCAGAGAAGATAGAGACTTTTCGGAAACAGAGCGTTTCGGTCCGGCCGAATTTTCGGCAGCATTTTCCCCGAAAACGAATTTCTGCGGAGCTTTCATTTTGGGCCGAAAACTAAAAAGAAACCGAATTTTCGGTCGATCTTTAAAATAAAATACGAAAATATACAGTAAACTTCCTCCGAGTTACTCACGATGTCGAGGTGCGTTATTTATTTTTAGAAACCTCAGAAACCAATCTTTTTTTCTATATATACTAGGGGGCTCTGCCCCCTACGAGCTACGCTCGTCAACCCCCGTTCAGACACCACAGACTCTAACAGCACGCTAATTTAATCGCCTTTAAAAAGATTTCGGAAGATTGAATTATAATTTGAATCTGACAATTATATTCTGACGTAATTTTCACCAAACTTTTCTTTCTCTTTTTTTAATATTCACGTCAAAATACTTTTGTTAGAAATGAAATATTATGATTATCTTAAAATGTCAAGTAAATGTCTCGCGGAATTTTTAAATTAAAACTGTTTTGCAATATTATTTTTTGTTCATTTTACGTAATAAGTGTAATATGACGTAAATTCTCCTATTTAGGACTTCTAACGCATGTTACTGAATTTATTATTTTACAATATTCTTTCTCATTTAAAATTCACGTGTAACTATAGTTTTATGACGTAATTTTCAATGAGTTCCTGCTTTTTATATTTTTTGTTTATAATAGTCACGTGTAAAATAAATTTTTAATTTGAAGCAAACATTACTGTTTTCGCTGATTATACAGATGGCAGCAGTTTAAATTAATACAATTTTCTAAAATTTGTAAAAAATATCTCTCGAAATGCTGAAAATTTGAATTTAAAATAGAAATAAAACCTCGAAAAATTATTCAAATTAAAAAACTAACTGCAATCTGCACACCGGGAAATTCTGACGCATAAAATGATCTAAAATTGATTAAATTCCTATGTACAGTTTTTGCTCCTATAAAACTTTTTTAATGGAACGATTTTGTCCAACTTTGGCATTAAATATCTCTTAAAATAATTCTTCGATTTGAAAACTGTCTGCATCAGCGTGTTTATCGAACATTTTTCTATAACACTACCGATTTTCATATTTTTGTATGCAACAGTTTTTTTAATATTAACGAAGAAAGACCTCCGGTCACAAAAAATTCAAAACCGGCGGCGGCGGCGGCGGTGACAGCGGTAGTTACTTTTTTTTAGAATAGAGAGATATTATAAAGGACAAACATATCTGTGCGTAACGCATACGTCATTTTGTGAATGGCAACACTTTGAAATTTGAAATAAAATTTCGGTTTTGCAATTACATCTACGGCAAATTTTTAAACTTCTAAACATCGCACATTTTAAATTTTAACACCGTCGTATTAGGAAAAAAATGCTCTTTTAAATGCATTTTGCTTGAAAGCTGTATCTCAATTTATTTTTGAGATATTAATTTTTTTTGTAGTTTTTAATACAAATTTTGTAATTGTGGCAACTGAAGTACTCCATTTATATTCAAAGTAAAGGGAAAATAATCATGGTTTATTATTTTTATTGATTATATCCTTATTGATGCCATTTTCACATTACAAATAAAAGTAACTTTTTAATAATTTTTGAACAGAAAATGATGTCAGACATTAAAAAAGAACACGCATTTTTCTTCATAAATCAGTTACATTTTAATATTTTTACATTACGCTGATACTGAGTTTGAGACGCTAGGAAAAATGATTCAGTGTGTAAAAATTATGTCGTATTTAAAACAATACGATCATTTATTTTGATAAAACTAAATATTTGACCGATACTAAATGGCCAATATGACAACTGAAGGCAAATTTCTGAATGGTTTTTTTTTTTTCGCGGGTATTGAGATTAGAACTTAAAGTTCACATGGAAAGTTTTATCGGACAAACATGACTTTAAGTTTGGAAATACATTCATTAATAATCTATTGCGCGTTAAAATACTTTCAAATTGTGAATTTGAGTGGTGCGTATGTAAATTATGAGAATGTGAAAATAACGTACAGTTTAGATTTTATGGGGGGAAATTTTATGATGTGACAAAGCGAAATACTTTTTACTGATTTTTCATCCCGTAAAAACAAACATAAGATCCTCAATCGATAAATTCATCGTAATTATTCATCTTGATTACGTATTCTAATAGAGGTTAATTTTTCAATAAATTAAGCAGCTGAAGTTTGTGCAAATAATATTTTGAAAATATTATTTGTTTTAAGAGTGAGACAACCAATGTTAGAGGAATTTTTTATTGTAATTATTTTTGTAGGTTTATTATAAATTCGATCTGAAGTTCCTTTCTAACATTTTAGTTCGTCGAATTTCGACGGGTTCCAACTCGTATATTTAAAGAAGTATTTATAGCAAAAGCAAAATATTTTAAGCAAAGTTTATTTTGCTGCCACAGATTTTCGGAAACATTTCTGAGTAGTTTTTACAGTGTGTTAAATCCGTTTTGTGGAACCGGAATATCAATTTTTAGGATGAATTCTGAATTAAGCATTATCAGTTTCGTAATTGAATTTATTCAGTCAAGAGTAACAAAATAATACGAATTTTAATACTGGTTCGAATGTTCTTCATTCATCATGTTTATCTGTCAAACATAATTATTATACATGAAAATATTTATTTCTGAACAGATAGTATCCGAAAAACCTACATTTCCAGGTTGAGAAAACAGATAAACCCTTCACTGCACCACGTGCCATATCTGGCACATACCTAAAAACATTATAATTTTCATTATGTGCCATGAATTTGGCTAGTATGATCACTGTAACTGATCAAGAACAATCAAAAGAATGAAATAACACTTATTTTGTCTATGTCACATGGCTACATTAGACAAAAAATTAGAATTTGTTCTTCTGAAACAAAAAGAAAAAAAAAAAAAAAAAAAAAAAAAATAATAATAATATTCGATCAAGCTATTAAGGTAAAATTTACATTCATTATTTTTACTGAATACTTAAAAATATTAATTTAAAAAAAGTTGCAGAATGTTAAGCAGGTAAAATTAATTAGTTTAAGTTCACTTAGTTGCAAAATATAACAATACAATATTTTAAAATCCTAAATGTATACATACAGCACACACAATGAAATATCAAATTTTAGCTCAAAATGTGAAAATTAAATTTTTTTACTATTTTTCCCATTATTAGACCGATATATAGATTTCAAAAATAATTTTTCATAAAAATAGAAAAATTCGTGCAGTGAAGGGTTAATCTGCTACAAAAAATGACTCGGAAACGTTTACGAAAATCAGTGGCAGCAAAAGAAACTTTGTTTTAATAAATGCTTTTTAAATCTCGAAAATATATTCGTTCCTGAAATTTGTAAAGAAAAAAAATCCCTGCCGACCCGGCCTACAGGCAGAGGTAGATTTCGAAGTTAAGTATACTAATTTCATCAACAAAAACTAAATCATGATTAGATATAAATCCACTTTAACAGTTTTATCTGTCTGCTTTTGACGAGTTTTTATTTCCTTTTTATATAATAGCTGTTTTTATCAGAATCATGTTAAGGCGGTATTAAAAAAAAATACTTTTCCATGCTCAACAACCCGAAATTTTCTGGCACATTTTCAGATTCATTTTTAATAATAATAAAAAAAAATATATGAAACTTGCTGACGTGATTTTTGAAAAGATTTATAAGCGACCTGAGTTTTTATTTTTCTTTCAATTAATTAAAACTTGATTAATAAACCATTATTTTCTCAGTAGGGCAATGTTTTTCGTTTCTGACACAATCGCTTCGGAAAATTCTGTTCAAAATGCCCACTTTGACATCATTTTTTGAAATATATTCTGTCTCTATCAAAAAATCGATCATTACTGTACATTATATATACTGAATAAGAGAGTCTACCAATTGGATGCGTTTCAGAGCAAAAATGAATTTAAAAATGAGTAAGAAAATAAGCAGTTTGGATTTGAATTACACCCTTAATAAGATGATTTTTTTCTTCAACCGCTATGTATTTTTTTATTTGTTTTTGCTGTAAGAATTGGTCCTATCAAAAAACTTGTCTATATAAATGTTGAAGACAATATTAAGAAGATATATGATAAATTCATGGAGATTTTATATCTTGTGAATTGACGGAGTTATGAAAATATTTCTTCTTCAACCCCCTTTTTTGTTTTCGTTTTTAAATTTTTTTGCGGTACGAATTGATCCTATCAAAAACTTGTGAATATAAAAGTTTTAGATAATATTAAGGAGATATATAATAAAATTAATTGGATTTGATATCTTGAGAAATGACGAAGTTAGGAATTTTTTTCTCCCAAAAACCCTATTTTTGCGCCCCTTGAGCCCATTTTTAATTTTATCAAAAATCTGTGATACATAAATTTTTGCCCCTATTTTTAGAAGTAATAAAAACTTTAAACTGATTTGATATGTACAAAAATTAAGAAGTTATGGGGTTTTTTCGGTTTTCACAAAACCCCTCCCTATTTCCATCCCTTTGGTCCGATTGTGCCCATTAACGAACTTGACCGAGATTTTATGTCCCTTGATTTTATGTATCAGTTTGGAAAAGATTTGTGCAGAATTTTGGAAGTTATCGTGTCCAGAGGAAAGTGGATAGATAGATAGATAGATAGATAAAGTTTTTTACTGAGGGTGGCTTTGGGTTTTAGGGGTCATGATCGGTGTAGATCTGCAAAAAGTTTTCAGAAATTCCAACATAGGAACGATCCCAATAGGTAGTATTTCATACGAAATCTACTTAAAAACACTTTCTGGAATCGCAGTTAATTTGGAAGAGGTTATTTTATATATTTGTATGCGGTTATTTTATATTTTCCTTGATTGAGATGACTTTGTCTTTTTTTACTGTGTACATTGTGAAAAAGACAAATATTTCTTAATCTACGACATTATAATATAACCACGAAGAAATATATAAAATAATCTCTTTCGAGTTACTCATGATTTCGAAAAGAGTTCTTTATCGTTACAAATCTCAGGAACCAATATAATTTCGAGATTCAAAGAAGAATTTATAAAAACAAAGTTTCTTTTGCTGCCACTGATTTTCAGAAACGTGCCGAGTCATTTTTTGAAGTTCATTAATCAGTTTTCTCAGCCTGGAATATGTAGATTTTTCGGATGCTATCCATTCTCAATTAAACATTGTCAGCTGCGAAACTGAATTTCTGCATGCAAGAGTAACAAAGTAATATGAATTTCAATATTAATGTTAGTACTGTTAATTTACCATGTTTTTTCTGTAAAACATGTTTGTTGAACAACAAAATGTCTGCTTGAGAATGGATAGCATCCTAAAATCCGATATCGCGTTATCCCAGTTTGTAAAAGCTGATTAATACACTATAAAAACTACTAGGAAACGTCTCCAAAAACCATTGACAGCAAAAGAAACTTTTTTTTTTTTATAAATGCTTCTTTAAAAACCAAAAATATATTAGTTTCTGATGTTTCTAAAGATAAAGAGCGTTTTCCGAAATCGTGAGTAACTTGGAAGAGCGCATATTTTATATTTGCGTTCGTGGTTATATTATATTTTTATAAATTAAGAAATATTTGTCTTTTTCTACATAGTGTACTTCATCAGCAATTCTAAAATTATGAGAGATGCTCAATTAGTCACTTTCAAATACTAAACTGCTCAGTTGGGGAAATTATTAATAACAATAAATGAAATATTTACGAGAATTGCTAATCCTTCAAAATAACTATTAATTCCATTATCACTAAGTTAATACTTTCATTATTTTGTATAGAAGATTTAAGATAATGAATTCTTTATAGACATAGGATTATCAAATTAATGAGACAACGGGGTGTTGAAGGGGGCAGAGGCCTCATGATATTGTAGAGATCTCCTCTCACATAATCAGTATAAAACGAGTTACTAGGTTAGAGTAACTGCCTTGGTCTTTTACTCGACGCTAACGTTCTCGCCTCCTCATCATGAGATACCTGGTTCGTATCCCAGCGGCGCCAATCCATCGCTCTCTCTAAAGTGGTGACCCACGCAAACAAGAACCTTCAACAACAATCATCTCTTCTCATAACCAACAGATGGCAGCACCAAATAAATCCTCTCCAGCAAGCAAAGCCTGTGAAACGCTTACAGCAAATAGCTTGTCATACTGCGCATCACACATGCGTGCGACATCATCACTCACGAGTGCATATCGCTCGTCAGACGCCAACAAGATGGCTTTCTCACTAGTGATGGAGTGTGTTGCGATCTCCTATCACATGATCAGTATAAAGCTTAGAGTAACTGGCTTGGCCTTTTGCTCAACGCTAACGTCCTCGCCTCCTGATCATGAGATCCCTGGTTCATATCCCATAGCGGCGCCAATCGACCGCTCTCCTCAATATAATTACACTGTAAAGAAGGTCCGATGTTTTTATATCTAAGAAAATATAATATAACCATGAACGAAAATATACCATAACCTCACTGTAAAAAATATTTATATTAAATAACAGAAAATTTCTGGCAGCAAAAGTTGTCAGAAAATATCTGTATACAAGAAATATCTGTTGGCAAGAAAAACATGCTATCTGACGTCAGAAATCGGAAATTTTTAAGTGGCGGAAAAAAAAACCGGTTTTTCTCCATTTTTTTCTGGAAATATTGTAAAAATTGATTTCCCATAAATGTTTCTCAAAAATTACATGAATATATTATATAAAAAAAAAAAAAAAAAAAAGGAGAGAGAGACAGAGAAAGGTCAGCTTTTGAAAGTTTATCCTTTCAGCTTCAGAATTCTGCCAGTAGCTTTTCTTGCTTAATTTAACACCAGTGTTTGTAATATATCATGAGTCTGTTAATGATTTTTCAGTAGCATTTGTTTAATTATATTAGTAGAGCTAATTTTAAAAAATAATAACAACAAAATCGTAAGTTTCAACCAATATCACTGCAGTTTGAAAGCAATTTTAAATTGTATTGCACATCCCATCTACATAGTACTGGGGTACATACATAAGGGGTGCCAGTTTAAAAGAAACAAATTATAGTAGTTCTGGTATTATAAATACTATTATCATTTTCAAGTCTTCCATTGTTTAAAAAATGGTATTATTTTACAATTTTACCTACATCCCCCCCCCCCCCCTTACAGTTATAATTTTCCTTTCCTGTATATTTAGTTTTGGTACAGCTTTCCAGTTTTATTTTTGATTTATTCTTAATTATTAAGATCACAAACTATGTTTTAGTAAGTTTTAGATTCTTAATATTGAAAGTGGTGGTTTTTTTTTTTTTTTTTTTTTTTTTTTTATGAAACTTTTAAGACAGGTGTTTTTTTCCATATGTTTAAAAATTGTTTTCAACTAGATTTTTCACAGAGATTTGCTAACATTTTCTTTGCAAAGTTTGTTTGTATGGATTTATATATTTTTTAAAATACATTTAGAAAACTCTAAGAATCTATATTTCAAGAAAAGAAAAAAATAATAAATAATTTCAACTGCATGTTATTATCAAAAGAAATTTTTCTAACAATAGTGAAAAATGACAGCTATGCGAAATAAAAATAAATGCATATTTCAAATTTTACATCTTATCATTTTCAATAATTGGTATAATATTGAAATAATTTTGCACATGAATTTTCATTTTTAACAAGAGAAGTTGCGTTTAATTATCTTACAAGGAATTTGCTTGGATATTTTTTTTTTTTCATACGATCATGTTTTTGCGAAATTGTGAACTTTTCTAAAAACTTGCGTAAACAATGTGAATGAAATGTAAAAAATTGTGAATTTGTAAAAAATGTAATCAGAATTTTGAAAATTAGAAATGATCATATTTAAGTTATTATTTATTAATATCATATTTAAGTTATTATAATCAGAATTTTATAAATTAGAAATTATCATATTTAAGTTATTAGTTAGACATTATTGAGATGATCCTTTGTACATATATACAGCTAGATAATAGATTCATTGGTGATTGCAGCTATTATACATCAGTTTTTTCTTCTTCTAAAATCATTACATTTGTGAAGGATTTAATTTGAAGATTGGAAAAAATTCTGAAATGTCTATTTTTAAGAGAAAGAATTTTGTTAAAGTTTTTTTTCGTTTTTTTTTTATAAGCAATAAATTTTCGAACGTTGAAGATAGAACGAAAATAGTTTTTAGGGTAGCGCATGTGATTTAAAATAAAATCTCGTTTATTTGAATGGGGAAGACCTGAACACCATGAGCTCCGCTTCCCTTTACTACGCTTCCGCGCAACTTGTATTCTATTAGTTAATGAGTAGTGCCATTGTTACATTTTGGTCTGAGGAGCCAAAACCCGAATTTACAACTAAGTGGGAGTCTCGAATTTACAATTTATGTTACTATCATTTTAATAGGGAAAAATATTTAGCTTAGATGAGTCACAATGAATGCATTTATCAGGGATTCGAATCAACATATTTTTTGTTTCGTTTCAGAAAAAAAATAATATATTTTGTTTCGGTTCGGGTTTCGTTGCCCCAAAAATTTTTGGGGGTTCAGTTTTTTTCCCCTCAAAGATAACGATTTCTGTGACGTAATTAACAGAACTCAGATGTTTTTATTTCCAGTGCTTATGATTCTGTTTTGAATAAAAGCCCTATTGTCCATAAAATGTCAATATATATATATTCTTAACTTAATATTAAAAAAAAAATCACCATGCCAAATTTTTATTTTATTTTCGTCCTGGGATTTACAAAAATCCTTGTTTTAATACAGAAGGTTAAACATTCGTACTCAATTAAGTTCCTTTTTCATCTTAACTTCTTCAGGGCGATTTTTTTTATGGTAAAAAAAAAGACTTTTTTTTTCACGATTTATTTATTTTATATTAATAGAAAATCAAAAAGAAAAAAAGAGGGGGGGGGGGGTACAATAAAAATTCACACACACACACAAAATAAATAACGGCCACATTTGTAGCCGCTGAGCGTTAATGGTAATTTATGAGTGAAATGATTTCTTATAAAATAACAAACTAACCAGTAAATTTCTTTCTTAAATTTCTACAAATTGTTAAAACTTAATATATTTAATATATCTGATATTATTTTTTATCAAATATTTGTTCAAATAATCCAACAAAACTGACTGCCGAAAAATTACTTCACGCTTTTTTTATATCTCTAACCGCACATCCGTGCAGCCAAACCATAAAATTTTTACTTCTCTTGTTGAGGGATTCTGTAGTGAGTAAGTTATTATCAATTTTTTTTCTTTTTATTATTGACAGTAATTATAATTATAAAAAAAAAAACCTAAATGTCCACATATGTGGCCAAGGGTGTGAAGAGGTTAAAGACAATTTTGAATTATCCTACCTCCTGTCCTGTCCTAAGGAAAATGTATAGTCTTGAAATTAGAGAGAAAAGTCCATTCATTCTTCAGGTTGTTGCTTTAGGCACACGCGAAGAGGCTACTTCAGTCAAACGAAAAGACCCGTTCGCCAATGCTAATCCTATGGAAGAAATTTATAAATATATCTCGGTCGCATTTCAATATTTTTAAATGATTTCTTTTGCATTCAACAATTGAGATCGATCTGTACAAAGGCCGTTTGTTACTTTTTCAATTTTGTTTATAGGTATTTCTTATGAGGACACTTTCATTTTCGGAACCGGTTTTGAAAGTAAAAGCATCCTCATAAAAAATATCTGCAATTAAAATCGAAAAATTAAAAAACGGCCTGCATACAGATCGATCTCAACTATTCACCGCAAAAGAAATCATTAAAAAATATTGAAATGCGACCGAGATATCTTTATAAATTTCTCCCTTAGGATTAACATTAGCGAATGTGTCTTTTCATTTGACTGAAGTAACCTCTTAAAATGGTACTTCCCTTTCCTATACCTTATTAGCCTCCGGTACGGTATGCTCAGGGTCCGACAAACCCCGGGGCACAGGTCGCCCGGAAGACTAAAAAATTCCTCTTGGCGACTAACTTTTTCAGAAATCAGAGTTTTTGCTAAGCCAAACTAAAGAGCATGTTGAAAGAGCTCTGCTTAGATTAGAAAACCTTAAAAATACTCCAGCAGAAAATGAAAAAAAAAAATTAAATGATGTTTCATTAAGTGATATGTACCAAAATGTGCAGTTGTCTCACAAAAATGACAAATGGACAAATGGTATTTCAAATCAAAATCTCAAAGGCATTGTTAATTTATGTATATAATTTCTTGTTGGGAATTAAAGGTAAAGATATTAATTTGTCTACTGTTTTAATATTTAATTTCATAGTTTGCTTCTATTTAATTTTTACAATGTAAAAGTGGTATTATCTTTAAATTTTTGCTCAGTTTGATTTTTTTTTTATTGAATAGTTAACTTGTTCACTGTAAAATGACACATAGATCACTCAAAAATAGCCGAATACAATTATGAATAGCCAGTGTTCCATGTTGCAGTGAATGCGTTAATGTCAGAGAAATGATTCTTCTAGCTGGCTCCTAAGAATTTTTCCTGGCGCCTGAGAATTTTCAACTGGGTATACTATTTCTTTCTCCCAGCTTATTTTGTGCCCAAAAAATAACGTTACCTTACAGAAGCTAGCCGTAAAACAAAGCATTGCGATTAAATACTCTTTAGCAATTTTTTAAACTTCTAAGCATCGCACATTTTCAATTTTTATACCGTCGTATTGGAAAAAAAGTTCTTTTAAATGCATTTTGTTTGAAAACTGTATCTCCATTTATTTTTGAAATATTAATTTTTTTGTAGTTTTTGGAGCCATTTGCTTAATATTGGCAACGGAAGTACTCCATTTCTGTAGAAAGTAAAGGAAAAATAGTTTTAAAATAGTAATTATATATTTTTGTTGCCATTTTCTCGTAACAACCGAAAGAAGATGTAATTAAAATACGTGCTATTTTGAAAAAATATAAACGAATGATTTCTGTTAAAACAATGGAGATTTTTCAAAACAAACGATTTCAAACAAACTATTTTCTTGAGTGACGGAATCTTTTTGCTGCATTTGTGCATTATTTAGCGATAGTGATGTGCTATGCATGCTTTACTGTAGATGTTTAAGAGTAGATCGTAAATGTGGAATTCTTAAGCGGATGCGAATGACGTCATTTTACATAAAATAAAACGTGTGCTTTAAGTATTAAAATTAAAATATGTTTTGTACTGCACTAGAGTCCCGCTTAACCGAGTTATTTTCTTCTGATGGACTGGTGGCTTCTATTATTATAAAACAGCCATGATAAATGAAGTGTTAGGTGAAGATAAAAGAGCAGCCGAAAAAAAAAAAATGGCCATTTTTTCCCTTCATTCTGACCAGAAAATCAGAGTTCTAACTTTTTACGGCTGCTCTTTCATCTTCACCTAACACTTCATTTATAATGGCTGTTTCATAATAATAGAAGCCATCAGTCCATCAGAAGAAAATGAAGTAATGGAAATGCCGGGGGCGACACTAAATTCTGAAAAAGCAGAATTCCTGTTCTCTAGTTAGAAATTTTGTTTTTCCCTTTGGGGAGTTTAATTAGTTTTAATATAATTTTTTTTTAAATTTAACTTTCGAATAATTTTATTTTTATTTAAGTATAAAATGTAGTGTTAAAGGTAAAGAAAGGAGTCTCGAATGCCGTTTTCCTCCTGGACCTCATTCGCATAGTTACGCCCATAACAATACCTGTATCTATTTCCTACATTGTTGATTGTATTTTTCTCTATTATTATTATTTTATTATTTTTAAAGATAGTCCTAGTTCTAAAATTTTGCGCTAAATTGTTTTATTCTTAAAAGTCGTTGTTTTTTTAATTATGATCTTACCTTGACATACATCTTTTTCTCAAATTACATGTTAGATTTTTTTTTTTACAATTTCACGTCATATAACAACATTAAACAATCTGATTTTCAACCGATTCATTCAAATGCTTTATGATCAGTTCGGAATAACCAAAATTTATTTTGTGAATAAACAACTTCCTGCCAAGAAATGACTATTATTCACAGGAAAATGAAATAAAATTATTGGAATTATTTTTTTCTTCATTGCTAGATTATAGTTTCTATTCTTTATTTATAATTGTGTGCCAAATTTGATGCAGTAAAATAATAACAGAACCATACAAAACGATGATTCATTCAAGATTATACGATTATAATTTTTTTTTCATCCCTCTGCTAACGGTTATGAACAATTTTTAAATATGTGATCAAAAAGTGGATCTATATTGAAAGTAATCCCTGCGGAATGCCTGCTTTATGAATACGTATTGATTACTTCAATATTTCTAAATATGGCATTGGAAAAACCTAAGATTGTTCATAAATCTTTCAGTTTCTGCTAATCAGCGACTGAGTAAAGTAATTCACTGTCTGTAATACCTGATTTTTGGAACCGCCAAAAAGGTTCGTCAGTTTTCTTAAAGCTTATATTTTAAACCTGTCTTGAACTTTACTGATTATAATCAATATTTTGTACTTTTAGAGTAGGGCAAGATTAGAAATAGAAAATATATTTGTCTAAGTATTTATATGTTCATTATATGTATTCTAAGGCAGTAGCGCTAACTTTTCTAAAATATTGGATGGGCTCAAAAAATTTTGAGTAAAGTAACACATATAATCCCCCCCCCCCCCCTTAGTGTGTATGTGTGTGAAGACAGAGCGAGAGGGGAGGAGAGAAAGACTGAAGATGATAATTCGAAATTAAATTATGTTTTTTCTTAGCACATTTTTAAATTATTATAATTTAATTACAATTTTACAAATAAATTTATTAAATTATATTCTTGTAAGTTCTTCCTTATAAATACATTAATATTTGCTCTAAAATAGCATTGGAATTGCTAACTATTGAAAGTGTAGAAAAATAGATGACTAAAATGTATGCTTTTCTTGACATTTAAGTGCTTTATCAATTCAAGGCATCAAAACAGATGGCAAAATAGGCAGGAAATTTGTTTTCGTGAGAAATTTAACGATACATCCGCTGAAAGGGTTATCAGTGCTCAGGTATGCAGTGGAGGGTATACGGGGGTATACGCCGTATACCACCTCTCTGAATTTTTTTAAGGAACACCGTATACGCTCTGCTTCTCAAGAAAGCTATAGTATATATACACTAGGGTATACCCTCTGCCTTGAGCGTATACCCTCTGCTTTTTTTACGACTACACCACTGTAGCGCTCCTATAAATCTAATGGATGTCCTTACTATTAACCAACCAAAATTATTTTGAGAACATTAATAAAACTAAATTTCATTTCAGCTATTAAATAAATAAATAAAATAAATTATGAATTAAATCAATTGGAATTGGGCGGGCGGAGAGATCAAATTATTGGGTGGACTCGCGCCCCATGGGCCCATATACTAAGTTGGCGCCACTGTCCTAAGGGATCGAAAATTTTTGATCGAAGTTTTTGTGACAGAATATCAAGGGGAATCAGGCGCTAGTCCTCTGTTTGGCTGTTGGATCGGACCTTGATTGTCACCATTACAAAATCATTTTTCTTTTTTCCGTACGTGCATAATTGTTTAAGATTGTATGAAACTCGTTTATAATGAGAAGAAGAGATAGATGCATTATGTTCCTTGTTATGGTAAAAATCATATTTTTCCAAGATTTATCAGTAGCATAACGTAACCCAGAATTTTATTTCGGGAGCGAGGCAAAGCCCCTTTTTCGTCTTGTTTGCGCCTCTGTTTGTGGGCCATTCTCCCAAAAGTGTACAATTCCAGTCACAAAGCCTTTTTTAGTATTTGACATGAATACTTTTGAATTAATTTATGTTTTCTATTGAAAATGAAAGAAGACTAAATTTGTTGAGTGTATACATTTTTTATAGTTTGTATTTTTTATTTCTCAATTCACAGCATGTTAGATCTCAGCTCCGTGTCATGTCACACACACGATGTTACAAAGGAAAATGTTTGATTACTTGTTTAATTGAAAAAAAAAGAAAACAGTTAAATAATTATTATTCTATTTACTACTTTCTCAAGGGCAAAGTAGCTTTAGCATAGTTAATTACCTTCTTTGTATTTTTGTTTGTTTTCTGAGTACGGAAAGTAGTGCCACATAATAAATTCTCATCTCCATGAACCAAACATTAAGTTTCATTTTCATGATAATAGATGGAAAAATTATCATCAGATTTTGTTTCACATGATGCTGAACTTAGCCATTATGTTTGTTATTAAATCATAAGTCAGATTTTTTTTTTTTTTTTTTTTTTTTTTTGTATTCTCAGTTGATAGATTTCGTTTTAAAGAAGCAACCATGGTTAATGGACATTCTCACATCCGTGAACTGTTGTAATTCAAAGTGACTAAATCAACACTAAGATATATGCTTATATCTTGATTATGTAATTATATCAACAGATGTTGATTTAGAACATAAATATTTTTTCTCAAAAAAATAAATACATAGGTTAATATTTAGAGCATGTTCCTCACCTCCGTGAATCTATCAGTTTTGAAAATGTATATTTCAGAGAAAAATGCTTAACAAGAATTTACAATGACTGTAAATCAAAGAAGATAGTTTAAAAACTTTAAAAGAGGAGAATTGAATAACAAATAAAAGATGGGTGATGAAAACAAGCTCCAGATGGGAGAAGCATTTTTTGTGTTTTTTGTATTCATTTCAAATAAATTCATTATGCATTCTCATATAGAATTGCTCGTTAGTTGTAATAGAATAGTTATAATAGAATACTTTAGTTCTAATACAATAAATAGTCTTTATGCTTTGTCTCACTGCACAAGCTGTAGCATAAAGTTCACCTCTGTGAATGGTATTAATAAAAAATTGTGTTTCTGAGGAAAATAAATATGATGCAGCTGGGCCATTGCTGATTTTTACTTGTAGTAAGTAGTAAGTTTCCAAAAATGATAACATTTATCTTGAAAAACAAAAAAATTTTACGGGAAAAATTTGTATTGAAAATGTACACTTTTGGGAGAATGACCCTTATCATGTTTTTACCAGTAAAAATCCAACCCTGATATGTTTCCACGTGTAGCTGAGAACATTTTTTTTTTTTTAATGCAAATAAATTGCAGAGTTTGAAATTGTTAAGACGGCTCTAAAATTCAAACTGGGTACTTTTTTATACATGCCTGAATTCAATTATGTTGGCAGGTGCTCTTATTCAGAAAGTTTGATAGCAAATAGTTTTTTCCAATTTTTCGATAAATGCAGATTATCCTTCAGAAAATGCTGTAAAAATAGATGATTTGCTCCAAATTTCCGGTCACAACAACACGGCAACGGTCATCATGAGACAATATTTGCTTATAATTCAAGATGTAATTACGTTATTATTTAAAAAAAAAAAAAAGATAAATCATTTGAGTAGAATAGGAATGAGAGTTCAACTCCAGAAGGAGTCAAGAACGTGGTGGAGGTGGGTGGAACTGACTCCTGCAGGGTGGAAGTTAGTCCTGGTGGTGTAAGACTCCTGTCGTAGCAAGACTCTTGTGTATTGTGGAAGGAGGGTGGTCGTGCTGTAGGAGGAGGGGCTAAAAGGGAGAGGGCTTAATTCTTCTTTTAAAGATTGGATTCGTCTTAGAGTAGGAAGGATATTTGAACACGAAACGGAAATGAAAAAAAATTATGATGGCGCCCTCTATCGACGGAAATTGAAATGAGTGGTTTTCTTTGAAAATTTTCACTTGAAATCGAACCTGTAAAATAGTCTCTTGGCTCGATGATATGTTGTGGACTTAATTAAACTATAGTATGATGGGGATGGAGAGAGATAGTTACTTTGTGAAAAAAAAATATGGTATGCGATATTATAAAACGGGGTTGCATGAAAGTAACAAAGTATGTTATAGAAGGAGGGTCTAATTTTTAGGGGGCTAAATTTTTCGAGAAGCTTCTTTTTTCGAATTTATTTAGTGTAGGAATGGAAATAAGACGATAATATCATATCCCTGTATCTTTTGAATACACTTTGGATAGAGTAGTTCTTGTTCAGTTACGTGGGTGATTTCTATAAACAACATAGCAGGATGTCGTGTGATTGGCTAACAACCTATTGATCACATTCAGATTTTCAGGTCAGAAAAGTTTCGTGAAGTAGCGTGGGTAGTTTCTTGCATTGGGCAAATTTTTCACTCCAAATAAATAAATAAGTAAATAAACATGCAATTAAAAAAAGGTAAAAATGGGAATTAGAGGACCCATTTTGCAGTCATTTTGGGGGCCGCTTTAAATTTTAGATGGAAAGTTCATGCTTCATGCGCCTTACGGATTATAAGGCCTTGCAAACAGTTGTCATGTAGAAATGTTATAGCTGATAGAGAACAGTGTTTGATAATGATTTGATGCTTCCAATTCTACCTTACTTTTCGCCGAAAATTATATTGAAATGAACAGATGTTTTGCTTGTATTAACCGTGATTCTGTTTTTGTAGATCGTAAAAAACGCGTACATCTTAATATATTTTAAGTGATGAATCATTCTTAAAAAGCAAATTGCTCGTTTTAACCCTGCCATCCTAATAAACGAGTTCAAATGTACACTATTTTCGGAAAGCGAATCCCGAGCAAAAACAAAACCCTCAGATTCCAAGCACCTACATTTTGAGTGTAATATTTTACCACTCGTTGAAATTTAAAATATTTTTTCAAGCCTTTATCTTAATTGCATTTATAGAACTATTGAATGCATTGAAAGTGGCATGCCTTCACATTTTAAAATGATGTCATTAGTTGTTTTAAATTTTAAAAATTCTGATTTAATTTTTTAAAAAATTCAGATTTTTTTTTTCTTTTTTTTTTTTTTTTTTAAATCGTGATTTTTTTTTTCATACTCTGCTTTAATGGCATTGACTTAACATGGGAGAAGGGAATTCGGATTCTGACTGATCTGCGACTTTAAGATTAAGATAAGATCTATTCTGTAAATATTCCAGAAGAGTAAAATTCTATTCATCTCCTCCCGAAGTAGATCTCTATCGTAGGGAAGGGGTAGATAGATTGGCGTAGGGTTGGTTTCGAGCGCATGGGGCAAGTTAGAGAACCTACAACTTACTAAGTTGTAGGTTCTCTAGGGCAAGTAAAAATACTGCGCCCCCCTTTTCGTTGGCATAGAATATAGGTGCAGATTTACGGCCGCCAGTCGCCACGTGGCGACTAAATTTTTTGCTGTGGCGACTAACATTCAGTGTCTTAGTCGCCAGAGATTCCAGCGTTCCCAATCCCCGTCGCGGAACTTTTATATATTTTTTTCCTTTTGCAAATAGAAAAGCACCTGCTCTTTTCACTGGCCGAGATCAAGTATAAACTCAATAAAAAGTCAGGGATTTTTTGCGATCTCAGTTACCGTCGTGAACACTGCCCCTGTGATGTACTGCTTTCTTGCCGAACATTATGTTCGAATATAATTCTGTGCATGTCCGCTCTACTGCAAAGCTTAGCAGCTGCGAAGCTCTGCACATGAGCGCGCTAATGGTAAAGCTTCTCCTTTGTACACCAGCGAAAGGAAGCATTTCTTCGAGGGTTTCGTCCGAAACCCAGAGTTGAAATAAATACTCCTTTACTGCGGATCTGCTCACGAGACAGTCCAAAGTTCCCGATGCGGTGGAGATTATTTAAGGGCTTTGGATCATGGAATCACAAGGATAGAGGATTCCGAACTCTGAAGAAAAAAGAACAAAATGAAAAAGAAACTTGCACGGAAAAATACTTAACGCGAGGTATATTCTTGTTCTGTAAATGTTTTCTGCAAGTGCGAGATTTTTATAATGCAAAATAATCTTACACATTCCTTTTTTTTTTTTTTTTTTTTTTTTATGTATACTTTTATATGACAAAATCAAAATAAGAAATAAAGTTTTCCTAATATTTCACATTATCATGACTGCTTAGCTTATACATGTTTTGTTATTCAATTCTTGTCCAACTTTATCTTCTTATTTTTTTCAGATTTATATTACACTTTTTTAATATCAAAGTTTCAAGAATTTTAGGATTAAATTAAATATACACATTTGTTGTAATTAGTCTGTGTTTTGTTGTACATGTGTATTTATCAATTAAACTATTTTGCATTTTGAATTCCTGAGTTTTTTTTGTTAAGTTTTTTCCATATAAACACTATTGTTTTATGAGTTTGTTTCACAATGTGGCCACTAGATTTTGGTTAGGATCCAAAGTGGAGACTGGATTTTGGGGGTTTAGGAGCCACTGGCTCCTTAAAAATTTTGGGAATCTGGACCTAGCATAGAACAGAAAATTGCCATCTATTTTACATACACTTTGAAATTTGGAGGAGTGAAAAGTTAACTTTTTGAAAGAGTGATACGCATTTTCACACTTTTCGGAGTGAATTTTATAAAAATACATTCCTTAAAGAGTGGAATTTTCCACTCCCTAGAAAGGAGTGAGGTATTTCACTCCATTGTCGAGAGTGAAATATGTCGCTCTGTTGTCGAGAGTGAAATATCTCACTCCGCTGAAGAGTGAAAGCCTGGCATTATACACTTAAAAATAATTTCCGTTCAACTTTGAACCAATATATAGAGTAAAATAAGGAAAAAGCACCAAAATATGTCACTTCTTAATTTTCAAAAACTCCATTTCATAATGTAATCTTGGAAATTACGTACTAAAACGCACTCCTTTCCAAGAGTGAATAGTCACTCCTCTGAAAGAGTTGCTATTCCCTCTAAGAAAGAGTGAGTATTGTATGGGTATTAATAATCAGCCAATCAGAACAGTCTTGTATACGACGCTTTTAGGTAGATTTCGTATGAAATACTACCTATTGGCGTCGTTCCTATGTTGGAATTTCTGAAAAATTTTTGCAGATCTACACCGATCATGACCCCTAGAGCCAAAACCACCCTCAGTAAAAAACTTTATCTATCTATCTATCTATCTATGTATGTATCTATCTATATATATCACTTTCTTCTGGACATGATAACTTCCAAAATTCTGCACAAATCTTTTCCAAACTGATACATAAAATCAAGGGGCATAAAATCTCGGTCAAGTTCGTTAATGGGCAAAATCGGACCAAGGGGATGGAAATATCGAGGGGTTTTGTGAAAACCGAAAACCCCCAATAACTTCTTAATTTTTGTACATATCAAATCAGTTTAAAGTTTTTATTACTTCTAAAAATAGGGCCAAAAAATTATGTATCACAGATTTTTCATAAAGTTAAAAATGGGCTCAAGGGTCGCAAAAAATAGGGTTTTTGGGGAAAAAAATTCACAACTTCGTCAATTCTCAAGATATCAAATCCAATTAATTTTATCATGAATCTCCTTAACATTATCTACAACTTTTATATTCACAAGTTTTTGATAGGACCAATTCGTACCGCAAAAAAAAAAAAAAATTAAAAACGAAAACAAAAGGGCGTTTGAAGAAGTAAAAAATCAATAACTCCGTCAATTCAAAAGATATAAAATCCCCATGAATTTATCATATATCTTCTTAATATTATCTACAACATCTATATAGACAAGTTTTGGATAGGACCAATTCTTACAGCAAAAACAAATTAAAAATACATAGCAGTTGAAAAAAAAATCATCGTAAGGGTGTATTCAAATGCAAGCTGCTTATTTTCTGACTCATGTTACAATCCATTTTTACTCTCAAAGGTTTCCAATTGGTACCTTTTCTGACTCAGAAACTATATAATGTACTGTAATGGTCAATTTTTTGATAGAGGCAGGATATATTTTAAAACAGGCTGTCAAAGTGGGCCTTTTGAACCGAATTTCCCGAAGCGGATTGTGTTGGAAAACAAATCCAAACTGCTTATTTTCTGATTCATTTTTAAATTCATTTTTGTTCTCAAACGCATCCAATTGGTAGATTCGTTTATTCAGAAACTGTATAATGTACCGTAATGATCGATTTTTTGACAGAGGCAGAATATATTTCAAAAAATGATGTCAAAGTGGGCATTTTGAACGGAATTTCTCGAAGAGATTGTGTTAGAAACGAAAAATATTGTCTTACTCAGAAAATAATTGTTTATATATCAAGTTTTAATTAATTGAACGAAAATTAAAAACACAGGTCGCTTATAAATCTCTTCAAAAATCACGTCAACAAGTTTCATGTTTTTCCTATTAAAAATGAATCTGGAGTTATGCCAGAAAATTTAGAGTTGTTGAGCATGGAAAAGTATTTTTTTGATACCGCCCTAACATGATTGTGATAAAACCAGTTATTATGTAAAAATGGAATAAAAACTCGTCAAAAACGGCCAGATAAAATTGTTAAAGTGGGCTTATCTCTAATAATGATTTGGTTTTTGTTTGTTAAATTAGTATACTTAACTTCGAAATCTACCTCCGCCTGTAGGCCGGGCCGGCAGGGATTTTTTTTTAAATAAGAGAAAGACATCCGCCATTTTAGAATAAAAATATACGGATATTATTAAAGCGATTATTTAGGGAACTTTTTATCTTCATGTAAAATTAAATGGAATTAATTCATAAAGGATACAGATGAACATTTTCAAAGAGCATTCGAAAGAGTTTTGCGGTTTCAAAGTTTATTACAGTTATCTGCAGAGCGCGCGAAAAAGTTGACTCATATATGCATTGCTTGCAATATTATTTTTACTCCCGTCTCCAGTCTGTGAAGTGTGTATCTGTATACAGATAGAACTTCACTGTGTAGAACTGTGAAGACTAAGTATTAATTAAAGAGTGTCTCATTTCAGCCAATACAGCTCAAATCAAAGGGTAATATTTAAACTTCTTCGGCGCAACTCTGACTTTGGGACGACAAGGAAACCGAATTTTCTGTCGATCTCTAATTGTATGTATTCGTATTACTCATCAGCTAATCTATAAAGCAAAAGTCTAATACGACGCTTTTTTTAACATAAGAGATAGGCGTCCATCATTTTAGGATTAAAACTCATGGATATTATAAAGTGATTATTCACGGAACCTAAAGGTAAGTCTTATTTAATTTTAACCTTTTATTCCTGGTAGAATTTGTATGTTAGGACTATGAGTTAAATAGCTATGATACACGTGATTATTGGCATTAAAAAATAAAATAGGATAGTTAAGCATTGAAATAAAGTGTTTTTTATGTCTGATATGAAGTTTATAGATAAAACTGCTTTAGTATATATTTTTTAATGTTAATAGTGTCACTTATATAATATAAGATTGAATATATTTTAAAGAGATAAATGACTACTTTTGGCATTAAAAATGTTTTTCAGACAATAAGAACAGGACATATGCAGTCATTTCTTTTCTTTTTATATTTCTTTCTTTTTTCTATTTCCAAGATCAATTTTTTCCTATAAAACATACGAACTCTATTTAACCCATATTCCCAAAATACAATATATACGGGAATACAAATTTTAAATTAAATATGACTTATCATATAATTTTCATGATTAAGTTAAGGAATATGTTTAAAAGAAAAATATAAAAATATTCCACACAACATAAAAATCTGGACTCCATGTTCATATTTAATAAAACAATGACAGATCACAAGTCATAAAAGAAATCTTACACACTTTTGATATTTAGATCAAACTTAGAACTTATTACAAAAAAAGATGTGAATTGATAAGCATTGTGTTTTTATTGGAAAAATTAAAACTATTTTAGAACAATAGGGTTCTGCAAAATAGAGCTGAAAAGATAAGATTTTATATTTAAAACAAAAATTAAAATGAAATCACACGTTGTTAATCATATAACATCTACCTATTATACTGTTATTAATAAAACTTTAAAAGTAACTAAAATACAGTAAACAATAACGTTTGATTAGATTTAAATTCATTAGCAATGAATTCTGAGAACTAAATTTTTCAATTTTGAGTTACACATAAAAATAAAAGAACATAATTAGCGTACATCACGGGAATTATAAAAATACTAAATGGGTATCTGAAAAGAAAAAAATAACATTAACGGATTAAGATTTCGGTTAATTACTTTTACTTGCCCTTATGGGCATTTGAAAATTATCATATATTTATAGGGCATGCAATCAATGGCGGATCTAAGGGGGGGGCGAAGGGGCGATCGCCCCCCCCCTTGGGCTAATAAAGGATTTGTAAATGACATTATGCATCCTCACGGGAAATGACTTGGGGCGGAGCTCGAGCCCGGCGCGACCCGACCCGGGTCGCGCCACTTTAAATCCACGAGACTCAGACTCAGACTGGGTCAGGTATTTTCTCTTTTAGAGTCGGGTCGTGCCCTAATCTTAATTTTTTCTGCAGATTCGGGTCGGACCAGACTTCTTTTTCCCCCAGATTGAGCCTGGCCTGGACTTCATTTTTCCTAAAGGTCTGCAATGGCCAAAAGTTACAGGTCGGGGCTCGGCCCGGAATAAAAGCTAATCAATCGGTCCGTGTCAGCCCGTATGATAAGCATTATTGGCCCGACCACGACCCGTGCACTCCTCTAAATTCTTCCTCCCGAGACCAATTTGGTTTGACCCGACCTGGGTCGCGCCAGTTTAAATTCACGAGACTCTGGCTGGACCAGATCTTTTCTCTTTTAGAGTCGGGTCGTGCTCTGATCTTAATTTTTTCTGCAGATTCGTGTCGGGCCAGACTTCTTTTTCCTCGTGATCGAGCCTGGCCTGAACTTCATTTTCCCTAGAGGTCTGCACTGGCCAAAATTTCCAGGTCGGGGCTCGGCCCGGAATAAAAGCTAAACATTTGGTTCGTTTCAGCCATATGATAAGCATTATTGGCCCGACCACGACCCGTGCACTCCTCTCAATTCTTCCTCCCGAGCCCAAGTTGGTCCGATCCGACCCGCGTCGCGCCAGTTTAAATGCACGAGACTCGGGCTGAGTCAGGTCTTTTCTCTTTTAGAGTCGGGTCGTCCCCGATCTTAATTTTTTCTGCAGATTCGTTTCGGGCCAGACTTCTTTTTCCTCCAGATCGAGCCTGGCCTGGACTTCATTTTTCCTAGGGGCCTGCACTAGCCAAAATTTCCACGTCGGGGCTCGGCCCGGAATAAAAGCTAAACATTTGGTTCGTTTCAGCCATATGATAAGCATTATTGGCCCGACCACGACCCGTGCACTCCTCTAAATTCTTCCTCCCGAGCTCAAGTTGGTCCGACCCGACCCGGGTCGCGCCAGTTTAAGTCCACGAGACTCGGGCTCGGTCAGGTCTTTTTTCTTTTAGAACCGGGTCGTGCCCTGATCTTAATTTTTGCTGCAGATTCGGGTCGGGCCAGACTTCTTTTTCCTCGTGATCGAGCCTGGCCTGGATTTCATTTTTCCTAGAGGTCTGCACTGGCCAAAATTTCCAGGTCGGCGCTCGGCCCGGAATAAAAGCTAAACATTCGGTCCGTGTCAGCCCGTATGATAAGCATTATTCGCCCGACCACGACCCGTGCACTCCTCTCAATTCTTCCTCCCGAGCCCAAGTTGGTCCGATCCGACCCGCGTCGCGCCAGTTTAAATGCACGAGACTCGGGCTGAGTCAGGTCTTTTCTCTTTTAGAGTCGGGTCGTCCCCGATCTTAATTTTTTCTGCAGATTCGTTTCGGGCCAGACTTCTTTTTCCTCCAGATCGAGCTTGGCCTGGACTTCATTTTTCCTAGGGGCCTGCACTAGCCAAAATTTCCACGTCGGGGCTCGGCCCGGAATAAAAGCTAAACATTTGGTTCGTTTCAGCCCATATGATAAGCATTATTGGCCCGACCACGACCCGTGCACTCCTCTAAATGCTTTCTCCCGAGACCAAGTTGGTCTGCAATCTTACTTATTTGTCTTTCGTAAAAATTATATTTGTTTTGTACATTTGTTTAGCGAAATCTTTAGAAATTTAATTTGATTTGATAAGTTACAGAGATGCATTTTTTAAAATTTACTTTTTTACTTTGTAGAGCTTTAAAATTATGATTTTCTGTTATCAACCGTTTCTTTCATTCTAAACTGATTATCTTACTGGATTTTTATTTGAATGTAATTGTCTAAGCCATATTTTTACGTAGTGTTTACGTACATACAGTCCTCAGCAAAAGTTTAGACACTGGTGATTTTTAACCTTTAAATTAAAAATACGAACACTTGGGTTATACAAATGACTGTACTTATTTTTAAATATATTTTAAACGTTTTAGGACAGAAATAACGGTTTTAATGTAGGATATTATTTAATTAGCTGAAAAAAGTGAAATTTGCATATTGCAAAAGTTTAGACACTTTTGTGATTTTTTGGCAAATGTTCACGGAAAAACGCATATTTCAAACTTATGACGTCACATGCATGAAGTATTTAAGTGCACCTCGCGATAGCATCGGTTAGTGAAGATGCCGCGAGCTAGAAATTTTCAGTCAGATGAAGTAATTAAAGCATGGAAGCTGAAATCGAAAGGGAAGACTGTTGCAGAAATTTCAGCTACTTTGAATCGACCAAAGAAGTCTGTCTATTAAGTACTGTCTAAGGGTGACTCTTTCAAAGGAAAACATAGATCTGGAAGGACTCGTGTGGCCAGAAAACGAGATTATAGAAGGATCCATAAACTGGCATCTAGACAAATAATGACTGCTAATCGCATTAAAAGTGAGTCAGAGCTTTCTGTGTCAACGGATAATTTTGTAGATGCATTAAAGAAAGATGTACAGTCGTGGAAAAAAAAAGTAAACACCCCCTACTAACCCCTCAACAAATTATCGTAGAAGGAAGTTACTGGTACCAAATGATTGAAAATAAAGTCTACTTTAAAATGATATAAATAAAACTTGCTTAGGGGGGCATCTACATATTAAAACGAACCATAACTTTATTTTTTTCAATAGCAGTACACAATTCTGACAGCATAAATGAACTCTACACCCTTCAATTAGCCTAAAAACAAATTTTTATCCAATTCGTACCATAAGTTTCTGAGATATTAATTATTTTAAAACGAGCGTATTTTAAGGGCTGTATCCAAATTGAAGTTCGGAACTCGATTGTTAACCGAGAGAGCCCCCATCTTGATCAAGGCACCTTAAGAAGTCAATGAAGCCTGCTAGATTACAGGACAGCAGAAGAAATTTCAAAATATCTAGTCACTTCTATTATAGACGGCCCCTTAAACCATCATTTTGCTGTTTTTTAAGCATAATTTGAAAACTACTTGGAAGAAAAATGTGAAATTTCGGATTTCCATAAAGGAGGACTTAATAAATCTAAATTCATCAAAAAAATTGCAGGTTGCAATTCATATTTTTTTCGAATATTAATTTCATAAATCATAATTCATATAATAAAATTATAAAAATTGCAAATGCAGCGTATTTATGTTTGGGTATATTAGTGTTATTGCTACACAAAAAATTAGCACGTTAGGAGTATAATTTCTGGAGATATAAATAAAAACATGAAAATATAATTTATCATTAGAAGCACTAAATTTTGAATGTTTATAATTCAAAAACTTATCATTCTAATGACTTGAAATTCGGTGTCTAGTCATAGTTTGAACCGAAGATTTGAAATATCTCGTTAAAATTGGGTATTGTCATTGAAAAAAATGAAGTTTATATTTGTTTTAATATGTAGATGGCCTCCTAAGAAAATTTTATATACATCATTTAAAAGTAGACTTTATTTCCAATCGTTCGGTACCAGTACCTTTCTTCTACGATAATTTGTTGAGGAGTTAGTAGGGGGTGTTTACTTCTTTTTTTCCACGGCTGTACATTAGTTTACATGAAAATGATAAAACAACCAGCCTTGAAATCTCACAACAAATTGACCCCTTTCCTGTCGCGGAGTAATTCTTTTTATAAACTGATGAAATAATGGACTGATACCAGAATTTATAAACGAAGTTATTAGAAAATATGAAATTGCTTATTTTCACGTATATTATAAAAGGAAAATTTTAATTAAATATTCTTGTCACTTTTGGAATTAAAATTAGGTGTCCTTTGTTGATGATTTGGGCCTCACTTTGTTTTAATTCTCAAGTATCTCTGGAGTTTCTCAATGGTCGCCAAGCTGCGTAAGACTACATACATATATTGGAAAACAATTTACGGTCATTTGGTGAACTTTTATCTCTTCCAAAGTATGTATTTGAGCAAGATAATGCGTATATTCATGTTACATACAAATCAAAAAATTGGTTTAACTCTCAAAATACTACTATTTTCGACTGGCCCGCGTGTAGCCCTGATCTGAATCCAATCGAAAACTTTTGCGGCATCATATTTCATACGGTTTATGCAATTTTTTAACAATACTCCTCTGTAAATGAACTTCGATAAGATGTTGAACGTGTTTGGTACGAAATAGACCCCCAAGTGATGCAGGATTTAGTTTCTTCGATGGAAAGTCATATTTTTGCATTAATAGCAGACAATGTAGGTGCAGTTCGATTATAATTTATGGATATTTTTCTGTTAACAGACAGAATGCCTATACTTTTGCAACAATGTTAAATTTGTTTTTTTGTCATTATATATTATGTAAAGTGTATAAATTAAAATTTATTGTTTGTGTATGAAAGATAAGCCTTCAGTAATATATGGCAGTTGAGTTACAACAATTCGTTACACACGTCTCAGCACAGACATAATCAATCATTGTCTAAACTTTTGCTGAGCCCTGTAATTGCCTAAATAGTCATCGTTATAGTCATTAATATTGTTGTTTTACTGTATTCATGAATTTCGAACATAATCTGCAAATAAAATATGAGCATAAGCAAGTGCACTTTATGAATAATTTTAATTGCAAAATGCAGGCAGGGCTGGAGTTGATTTTTTAGCTTTTATACCGCGCGGGGCCAATAGTTTTATTTTTTTATGTGGGTTGGGCCTGGGCTTGGGCCTGATAACTTCAGCCCAGGTAAACATCTAACTGACATATCGAAGCCAGCTTAACTTTTTTTTAAATGCTTAATTTCAGCCATCATCCCATAACTACTGAATATACCGGGTGTCCTAAAATGGACTGACTAATTTTAAAATTCAATAAATTGCAAATGGTGACAGATATTAGAAAAATACTTGCATGAGGGTTATAGATGTCGGGAACAGGGGTGATTTTGTTCCAAATTTTCCGAAAATTTAACCCTCTCGCTGCGCAACCCGCGATTTCCCCGGCCAACGTAAAGTGGCAAAATTTGTGCGACCCGCAATTTCCGCAGCAAATCTTTTTTTTTTATGATCTAATTCTATTAAAAAAAAACCTGTTTCACAAAGATTTTGGGACATATTTTACTCTAAAATGTGTGCAGATTTGAAATGTGTAATAAAAAACATGCGCAATTTTTTAACCTATTTTGATAAAAAATAAATTAATAATAATAATAATAATAATAATAATACGCAGCTTCAGGGTTAAGACATTCGGTTCCAAAAATTTAGAAAATTCACCTATCCGAAAATTCGAACATACAAATAATCGCAAATTTTGATAAATGGTCTCCATAAAAAATCTATTTCGTCAATCGTTCGCAGAAAATGACTTCAATTTCGCCGAATGATCACAGAAAATGCGAATTTCTTCAAAAGGCAGCGGAAAAGAACTCGAATTTCGTTAATGGATCCCGGAGAAAACGCAAATTTTGTCAAATAGCCGCGAAAAAAAAAACCCGCGAATTTCGTCAAAGGATCGTGGAGAAAACACGAATTCCTTCATAGAATCGTAGGAAAAAAAAAACGAATTTAGTCAAAGAATCGCTTTAAAAACGCGAATTTAGTCAAAAGATCGCTGAAAAAACGCGAATTTTGTAGAAGGGTCACGGAAAAAACGCGAATTTTACCAAAGGTCTACAAAATTACACTAATTTCGTCAAAGGGTTGCAGAAGAAACGCAAATTTCATCAAAGGGTCGAAGACAAGCGAATTTCATCAAAGAGTCGTGGGGAAAATGCAGTGGTCTCTTTAGAAAACAGCACACAATACGTTTATTATTATAGGTATAATTTTTAACTTGAAATAATATACTGAACTAATTTTTGAAAAATAAAAAAACAAGTTAACCCAAACCCAGCTTGCAGGAATCTACACTCAGCTTGAATTCGATCCGAATCCAAAACAGCTAACCCGACCTGCAACAAAAATAATTAGTGCCAGAAGGGAATCCCCCCATCTGCTGTAACCTTTCAGAAAATTTTCTTTGAATTTCAGAATTTTTTTTTCTTTTTTACTCTACCCCTGATAATTTTTTTAACTGCGATTCTTGATTTTAGTTTAAAATAGCAACGAAGATGATGCTGGAAGCAAGAGGCGCTAAATCGGTTCCCGGAGGAGGTAGGCTTAACGACCATTGTTTACAGCGCCATCTATCGCTGCTATTATACAGTAAAATCAAGAATCACAGTAAAATATCTCATGACATCTTACATATCCCTCCTGCAAGATTTTTTAAAATAGCTGTCACCATTCGAAAAGTACTAAATTTTATAAAATACATTTAAGGACACCCGGTATGTTTTTTAATAAGTTTCAAAGCATTCTTTACTGAATTACAACTCACCGTAGATATAAAGAGACAAGCAGTCTTATACCAAATTAGTATTTTTTACATAATTCTGGAGATTAAAAAGTATTCCTAAATAATTATTTGGACGTGTCTGTTATGGAGATTTTACTGCACATAGTTTTTATCTTCAAAAATACTTAGACTTTCTTTTAAAAAAAAACGGGTCGACCCGAACCCTTCTCGCAAGTCGCAGTAGACTGACCGAAACTGACCCAAACCGGATATAATGTATATCAATCTGCCCCAAACCCAACGCGCTAGGCGCAGCTAAAAAGTAAAAGTCAACCCGACCTGTAGCAGAAAAGTAGAAGTCAACCGGGCCCAAACCCGACCCGCATCGAAAAATTAGAAGTTAACCCGGCCCATAGCAAAAAAGTAGAAGTTAACCCGACCCACAGCAAAAAATAGAAATCAACCAGACCCAAACGCGACCCACAGCAAAAAAGTATAAGTTAATCCAACCAGCAGCAAAAAATAGAAGTCAACCGGACCCAAACCCGACCCACAGCAAAAACTAGAAGTAACAAGACCCGCAGTGAAAAAATTAGACCCGACCCGCGCATCAAATTGAAGTTTCCAAATTTCTAAAATCGCCCCCCTCTTGAGGACTCTCCAGATCCGCCCTTGCATGCAATGAAAGCAAACACAAGAGATAAGATTGTAATAAAATATTTTGGGTTTTTTTCCGTCAGTAATCTAATTTAATTCATATGTAACTTTAACTGAATTTTTCCTTAAAAGTTCAATTAGTGTTACAAACTATGAATTAAATAAACATTGCTAATAAATTATTTTATTCCAATCTTTACCACGCTTGCATCTATTTTCATTGTATGCTGTAAAATATCTGACTCTTTTAAAATGCCCATAAAAGCAAAATAAAAAAAGAATTGACTCCAGAAAAAATTAACATTCACTCCTATGAAAGAATGACTATTCATTCTTACCAGGAGTGAAAAAACGCACTCCTTTAGCAAGAGTGGATAGTTACTCCTCCGAAAGAGTGATTATCCTAGAGTGAATATTCACTTCCCAGGAGTGACTATTCGCTCAGAGAGTCATTCCTTCCAAAGAGTAAAAAATCTCACTTTTGCTCAGAGTAAATAGTCACTCTAAAGAGGTTGGGCATATTTGACTCTGCGATAGTGTGACTATTCACTCCTCTGGAGTGACTAGTCACTCCTTTTTAATTAGAGTGAGAGAATAATCTTTGTTTTGGTGGATTTCTGCTGATTTCGTAAGTTTACTGGAATCCCCTTCCCCATCCATTTTTTGCTTCCCCCTTACCCTGTCTACCCAAAACACAAAATCTGAAATCTTCTTTTAAACAAATCTGTCTAACTTTTTTTAAAAAATCTTTGTAAGAAAAATAATTTAAATTACCTCCTGTCAGAGGTTGCTTCTCCCCGCCCTCCTTCCGAAAAAAATATAAGGTTTCAAATTTTAACGTTATTTAAAAATATCTTTTATCCCATCTGGTCTCTAGTACAATAATAATCTAAATTGTCCTCATCTCTAAGATTCCAGCTTAGTTTAAAATCTTTAAAAGCAATTTTTTAAACTTATGTCTTATTTGTTACCATAAATAAATATGGTTAATTAATTCTGGCTCCCTGAAATTCGTGATTTCCACCCCTCTCCTACCAGAATCGAACTTTTGTTCCATACCTGCATATAAGGAAGGTTCAGCTGACGCCTCTGTGGGTTAAGGTTGTTAGTCACCTAACTTCCGAATTCCCCTCACTAATGTTAAGTCTATTGGCGTGTGATTCGTTCTTGTATTTAAAATAATTCCTCAGGAAATTAATATTTTTAACTCATTTTTTCCTGTTTACTCTTCTTAAAGGATGTCTCTTTTTTCCTTTGTTGTCCAAATATTTCTAAAGTATATACAGGGTTGTTATAATTAAAGTTTGCCTATTCAGAAGGCTCTAGAGCCGGTTCTATGGCTCCAAACGAAACAAAATTTCACTAGTACGTAGTTGAAGAGATGCGCTCTGCGAAAATCGAAAAAAAAAAATTAGCTAAAAGTTTTGTCAATAGGTGGCTCTGCGCCAATATTTAAGCCGATATTTGCAGATTCCTTTATTTTGTAAAAAACAAAATACAGAAAATTTTATTTCACAGTTGATAAAAGTAAACTTTTTCAGATTCGTTATATCAATTTCGGGCAATCCAGATGAAACACACAAAATCACAAAATTTCACCCAACGCTTGAAAAAGATCACATTTTATTCAAATTTTCGACGAACGACGTCAAAGTGACGTCGCAACTTCTAAAACTTGAAATACCCTTCTAACCACCTGACGATTTAAAACTTGCTGATAAAGTGTGTCTGTGATTTCTTTGAAACTGGAACAGTTGATTGTTTCTGAAAAGCATTTGAATCTACGCTTTGTTGTGAATGGTAACTTTGAAAGAAAAGGCACTTCTTGTGAAGTTATTTTATCAAAATAACAGCAACGCAGCTGCAACTCTTCGAGAATTCCGGAAACTAAAAGATGTTACACGTGGACCAAAGTCGGATCGTGGAGTTCACAAAATGATTAAAAAGTTCGAGGAAACAGGAAAACTCGACATTCTTCATGGCAGAGGACGAAAAAAGGTAGACCTTTCTAGCATTGAAGATATTGCTATTGCTGCCGTGGGTTTAGCAAGCCAGTCATCATTTAATAATGCAAGTGTGCCAGCTATTGCGAATGAAGTCGATATGCCGATTTCCACTGTGAGAAAAGTGATGCGTCAAATTTTGCGCTCTATCCATACAAGATTCAGAGGATGCAACAACTAATACAGGGTAATACCGAAAGTCGGCTATCATTTTCACTACAGTTTCTTGCACGAATGAATGTGGACAATTCTTGGCCCTGGAATATTCTATGGACTGATGAAGCGCATTTTTATTTAAACGGACAAGTGAGCACACACAACTGTCGAATTTGGGCGAAAAAGAATCCTAATGTTGTCCAAGAAGTTCCAATGCATGCAGCTAAAGTGACGGTGTGGTGCGGTTTCACAGCTACGTTTATGATAGGGCCATATTTTTTTGAGGAACCAACATCCACAGGACCCATTACATGTTCCGTAAATGGGAGAAAGTATCTCAATATGTTGTCAATTTTTATGATTCCCGAGCTGCAACAGCGAGGCTGCCTTCAAAATACCGTGTTCATGCAAGACGGTGCACCACCGCAGATTACTAGAGCAATTCGGACTTTCTTAACAAGCCATTTTACGAAAGACTGCATCATAAGTCGTTATTTTCAAACAGTCTGGCCATCACGATCGCCTGATCTAACACCATGCGATTTGGTTGTGGGGATTTTTGAAAGATTCTGCATCTAAAGACAGATGTCAGACAATCTCTGATCTGAAATACAGTATTAGACTTCATATTCGCTCAATCTGACAGAACAGTTTACGCAATGCTGTAGAAAGCACAATTCTGAGAATGGAATGCGTTATTGAAAAGGGTGGAGGATTCATTAAGCATGCGTAATGTTATTCTTCGTTATTTCCTCGTTGCCGAGCGACATGTTTTATTTTTGTTGATGCAGATTACATCCCATGAAATTCTATTCATTTTTCTGTATAGTTTGGAGTCATAGATCAGGCTCTAGAGCTCTCTGATTAGGTGAACTTTAATTATAACAATTCGCACTTCCTCGAAGTTTGTTGAAACTTTTAAATTTGTGTGCTTCGTCTGGATTGACTGAAATTGATATAATGAATCTGCAAACATCGCCTTAAATATTGGCGCAGCGCCACCTACTGACGAAAAATGTGACTAATTTTTTTTTTTCGATTTTCGCAGAGAGCATCTCTTCAACTACGTACTAGTGAAATTTTGTTTCGTTTGGAGCCATAGAACTGGCTCTAGAGCCTAACAACTTTGTACTTAACTTTGTACTGTAATAACAACTTTGTACTTAATTTTGATTGAGGTGTTAAAATCTTATCCACACTTCGTTAGCCTTTAACGCATAAAATATTAAATTAAGCCTATATTTTAGAACTATTTTGAAAACTAAGAACAAAATAAACGTCTTTTAAGAAGAGTACTAAGAAAAAGGGAGTGAAAAATATTAATTTCCCGAGTAGATATTTTAAATATACGAATACATTCTGCGACAATAGATTTAGCATTAGCGAGGGGAGTTCGGAAGTTGAGTGACTAGCAGCCTTAAATTACTGTGGTGTAGCAAGAAACACCTGTCCATTCTATGTGACTCTTGCTGTAGACATGAGTTCGAGCGATTTGATTGGTCTACGTTTAACAGGCCTATGATATGATTGTCCTACGTCCGCATGACGATTCCTGCAATGATCGCTAAGAGAGAAGTGTAGTTGTAGATTTGTTGACAGAAATGTTTGTTTGTAAGCATGTCCTTTCCTTATACTATATCTGAAATCTCACGTATGCTCCTGGCCAGATTTGATATTCCTATTGATTCCTTCTTTCAGTTTTGTAAGGCCAACCGCCTTAAAGGGGCGTGTGTATACTTTTCTTATTCTATCTAACTCTTACTTGAAATATCTTAAATTACTGTCTCCTACCAATCCTAACAGTTTATCTGAAACCTCTGAGAAGAGATTTTAATGGACGACGTCCTTGTCTGACATCTATCTCGATGATTTTCATATAGCTAGTGTTTGTAGGATATTATAGTCGGTCCATAACCACTGAGCTCCGTAACACAGTAACAGAACGGATAGCTAACTTACCAATACACTTTCTGCTGCGACTGCATCACACGTTCAATGCTCGCAACAATGAGTCCTTCACTTTTCTTAATATTGCAGGCATTTTTTCAAACTTTTCAGCATACTTTTTATTACTTTTGGTTATTTCAATACCTTTTTCATTTTTTCATGAGAAATACTTAACAATTTTTTTTAAACCTACATGAAATTTTACTTTTTAATAATATCAAATTAAGTATTTGTGATCAAGTAGAATAAAATTTGCAGTTTTCCCATAAAAAATATATATTAACGAAAATTGCAGCAACTTTATCATATTTTTAAAAGAAAATCCATTTTAAAAATATCTGCCCCATATTTACTCTATGGGAGGAAATCCGTGCCATAAATTTTCCTCCGAAATTCTGTGTCATTGTATTCTTGGAACGACCGTTACAATTCAATGTAAGGGGCAATTCCATCGTAACTGACGTAACATTTTACCATCGAATTTTGTTTTCAAATCTATGTAGAAAATTTACTAATAAAGCTAGAACAAATTTTTATAATTTAAAATATTTCTTACTAAGGTCTTAATACCCAAATACTTGCAGATTATTTCAATCTCTCTTTGAGTCCCAAAAATTGCAATTCAAAATTCTGTAACTGACGTAACATAAAATAGACAAACATTTTTTCTGCCTTCATTGAAGTGTAAAAATTATCAAAACTATCAGTTAAAAAAAAGTGATTTAATGTTCTCAACAACACTGAGTAATGCCAAATTATAACAGTAACTTGTTTAATTAATTTCTGAACAATAAAAAAGAAAAAATGGCATTTACACATGTAACTGACGTAACTTTTGTTGTGTAACTGACGTAACATTATGACTTTACAAAGACAATAACGGTACTTAACTTAATTTGTAAACAGTAATTTGCATTTACAATGCCTTTTTATTAGGATTTTTCTGTAGAATATAAAAATATCAAGATTTCCAATCATACCCTTAAATTAAACATTTTATAAATTTGATTCTCCCCCAAAAATGATGATTTTCTGTGGAATTGCCCGTAACAGAATAGGAAATTAGCTCTCCGTATTACTCGTATTGTGAAGCTCAGCAGTCATAACACTTGATATTTCCCACAGATATGAAGGAGCTCTAAACCTCCTTGTATATTGTCCATCAAATTCATAACTAGCGGACATTTTGATTGTGAATGCTGCTAGTTTGGGGCTTCAATTGCATGCGAAATAAGTGTTTATTTTATGCAATTGATCGTTGATTTTTGTTGGAATAAAACAAAGAGGTAAGAGCAAATTCTCCCCTATAGCTATCCACCTAGTTTATAACAAAATTAGAAGGTAACTTATAAGCTTCTAAAACATTGTAATAATGTATGCAATCTTTTCGCATAAATTATAGGCACACGCAAGATTTTTCTTAAGATTGGGGAGGACAATGGTACCAAGTGGGTACATTTTCTAAGTATTTAAAGTTGTATCTTCATATTTTCATAGATTTAGGGGGTGGATGCTGCCCTTCTCTGCATACCACCTGATGATGATTATGCTATAATTTCTTATGTCGAAGCTTTATAATTCTACTAATTTGAATTTACTTTTCAGGCTATAACTAACTGGCATTATGTGTGATGATGATGTTGCTCTTGTTGTAGACATTGGACCTGGTATGTGCAAAGCTGGTTTTGCTGGAGATTATTCTCCAAAGGCTGTATTTCCATCAGTTGTTGGTAGGTCTCGGCATCATGGGACACAAGGAGTCTTAGCAGGAAAAGGTCAAAAAGACTGTTATGTTGGTGAGGAAGTTCTAAGCAATAGAGGTATCCTTACCTTAAAATACCCTGTTGAACGTGGTATTGTTACTGACTGGGATGACATGGAAAAAGTTTGGCATCATATATTTTATAATGAGCTTAGAGCTTCACCTGAAGAACATCCAGTCCTCCTAACTGAAGCTCCTTTGAATCCTAAAGCTAACAGAGAAAAGATGACTCAGATCATGTTTGAAACCTTCAATACACCTGCTATGTATGCGGCTATTCAGGCTGTCTTATCTTTATATGCCTCTGGTAGAACCACTGGTATTGTGTTGGATTCAGGAGATGGTGTCTCCCATACAGTACCTATTTATGAAGGTTATGCTTTGCCTCATGCTATCCTTGCCTCATGCAGCCCAAGACTTGATCTTGCTGGTAGAGATTTGACAGATTATCTCATGCAGATCTTGACTAAAAGAGGCTATTCTTTTACTACTACAGGTAAATATTGTACCATAAGATAATCTGAAGTTGAATATAAGATTCTTGTAACTAAATGTTTTTTTATTATTATTATTTATTGCAGCTGAAAGAGAAGTGGTCAGAGACATCAAAGAAAAATTATGTTATGTCGCCTTAGACTTTGAACAAGAGTTGGCCACTTCTGCATCTTTATCTCCACTAGAAAAATCCTATAAGCTTCCTGATGGTGCTTACTGATGCAATAACCAAATTTGTTATGCACTTAAAATTTATGTAAGCTCTTCATATCCATTACTAAAACAATTAATTCTAGCTAAAATGAAATTATTTTCAAATAACAATTAAACCTTTACAAATCAACTTTTGACAAAGTTGCTCATATTTCATAACTTTATTTTTATGCAGCAATCTTGCTGCTTAAGGTAGAATGGGAAAGTATTTAGTACATATATTTTTTTTAAGTTGAGATTTGTACAAGTTGCTTAATCAGATTCTGAACTGTTTAGATCCTTTTAACATTAAGTTGTGTAAAAGTATCTGAGCTTATTTATGATTATAATCGACCCTCAAATTCCTATTATCTCATGCACTCTTACTTTTGAAATTTCTCATCACGAAATATAAAGTTTTTAATACAATTTTTTTCTGCGTACTATTAGAGACTGAAGAAGTATAGTTTAACAAAGTATTTCTAAAATATATATACTTAATTTTCGTGCGTTAAAGTGTTATTGCGTGCTCATCGTGCTCACCGCGTACGTTTATTAAGTTCTCACCAGTTTTATTAACAATTTGGAGAAAAAATTTGTCAGACAAACATTGAGAAATTTACAAGAAACTTAATTTTCTGATAATAATTTTCTTAATAAATAAAAATTCAATTCATGAGCACAGAAATTTAGAAACTGGAATGTGTCTGACGTCATAAGATTTGTGTTTGTTAATATTAACAAGGAATAAATATGATAGATATATTAAGCTGATTTAGAAAATATTAACTCTAGTGTACTGGTAGACTTACTTTTGGATATTGCACTGACTCTTTTTGCACATTGTTTTGTAAAAGAGAAGGAAGGAAGTTTGGGGGATGGTAGCTTGCAATATAAATCTTGTGTGTAACTAAATGAAAGTCTTTGATTTATTTCAGCATTAATATGAACAGATTGCCAAGTTGTGTTTAAAACTGTTCTCAAATCCAAACTCGCTACTTTCTGAGACATTTTTTAATACATTTTTGCTCGGAAATGTATCAAATTGGCAGGTGCTCTCACTAAGAAATTATTCAATCGAATCGTTTGTCCCGTTATTCGATAAAGGCAGAAGATTTTTCAGAAAATGCTGTTAAAATCGGTGTTTTAAATCGAATTTCCACACACGCCAGCATATGAAAGAAAAAAAAACTTGTCGTTCTGAGATCGCTTATAACTCAAGATAATTCATTTATCGGAAAAAAGAATGAATTGTAATCTAAGAGTCTTTTTTTTTTTTTCATTATATGCTATATTCATTATATGCATTTCAAGTATATGCTAGTAGCAAGCATGATAATTGAAGTGAACTTCAATTATCATGCTTGCTAGTAGCATGTACTTTTATGTTTAAAAATGAGTGCGGAATTGAAAGTGGAAAAATATATTTTTTTTTCAGAACCTCTTTAAAATGAGATTCCAAAAGATTATTTTCTGTTATGTACAACTTCATGTTAACGTTCTGTAACACAACAGAAAAGGCAAAATTTCACGATAAAATTTAAACTACCTTATTTCTTGTTTTGTTTTTTAATATAATCCAGTAAACTCTGATATAAAGGGGCCAAGTTTAATGTATCACAATATGCAAATTAGGCAAAAATGTTAATTTGTTTTATTAACATTTTCTGGTTTCTTTCTCCTATAGAAGCACTTTTATATTTCTAAATTGAAATAAATTTTCTATCTCAACTTTTGGAATAGACTCACAATTATCTGAAATTCGCGGTACTGGTGGTATCTGGTATGTTAGAAAATCGAAATTGTCATATGAACGAGATAATAATATCAGATGCATTTTCTGTACAAACATTAAACTGTAACTAAAATCACTATAAGTGAAGTAAACGGCTAATGTAAGTTAAATAATATTTATCAATGAACAAATATTATAAAGAAAATTTATGTACGAAATTCTGTATTTCTGTACATTGTAATTTTTCTCCCCCCCCCCCCTCCCCATAAGTAAAAATAAGACAATTTCAAGAAAAATCGCTGACACATTTTTGTTGTCCCTTTTTAGGTGCGTTCGTAATTATACGAATACGTAACACCTACAGTCGTCGTTTCGCCCGTCTGTCCGCCTATAACAGAGCAAAAACTACCCAATCGAATGGTCTGAAATTTTAAATATATCATTGTTTCAATATTTTGTCACCTCATTTCAAATTTTGTGAAAATCGGATGTATAGTTTAATTACAGGGACAGTCAAATTTTTCCGTTACATTATGGCCAATGGGAAAAAAACTATTTCAAGTGCATTTTAATGATGTTATAGCCTTTCGAACAGAATGAAATTGATATGCACTTATGAAGTGCACTAAAATATACATTCAGTACAATATACGGTGCAAAAGATATTTATTAAACTAGTTATAGTACGAACGCACCTCATTTTCCACGTTTGACGTGCAATTTCCAACTTATTTAATTGTGATTTGCTTGCAGCAAGATTTCGGATTCTAATTAATTAATTGATTTGGATATCTGATTTTTCTTGATTTTGATTTTTTTTTTTCTTTAACCAAGATGAATTGGAATATACAGGTGTTTGGTGGTGGGAATTTTTTTGTATTTCTGAACTTTTTGGATCTATTTAAAAAGATTATTGTGACAAATTTTGTCAAAATTTTGGATTTCTGTTTAAATTATTATTGTGTATTTTTGTTTCAATTACTATTATGTATTTCTGTTTTAATTATCATTCTGTATTTCTGTTTGAAATTATTATTGTGACACATTTTCCCAAAATTCAGCATTTCTCATTTCGCCAAAATTCTGTATTTTTATATTTTGTATTTTTTGTCATAAGTAAAAATAAGATCATTTTCATTTCAACAAAAAAGTCATTCTTTAATTGTGATTTGACTGCAGCAAGATTTCGGGTTCTATGTAATAAAGGATTTGGATTACACCTGCTTCTTGATTTTCAAACTTTTTTAAAAACCAAGACCCCATACTGCATTATAATATACAGGATGGGGTGTCTGATCTCTGATGGTAAAAATTCTGATATTTTTGAAAATTTAAAAATTTTAAAATAATTATTGTGAAATATTTTGACAAAATTGTGTATTTCTGTTTGATTATTGTGTGTTCATGTTTGAATTATTATTGTATGCTCATGTTTGAATTATTATTGTGTATTCTGTTTGAATTATTATTCTGTATGTAATCAAATTCTTGAGCTGCCTTTTTCTTAACCTGGCGCAAGCGATAAATCGCCAAATATTTTATCAATTGAAATATTTCACATTGGATTCATTTTTATTTTTAAGCATTACAAATATTCTTTTCATGTTTAAATTAATTATCTTTTCATTTTGTAATATTATTTCTCATTAAAAGGGCTTTTGTTTCTATCTTTTCTTTAAATTAAACGAATACTATTTTTGTTTGAGTTACTATTCTGCATTTTTGTTTGAAAATTTTCTTTTCTCTTTAACTGCGATTTCCTTGCAGCAAGATTTCGTATTCTACGTAGTAAAAGGATTTGGATTACATCTGCTTCTTTTTTATTTTCAAACTTTTTACTTTTTTACCAAGAGAAATTAGAGTATATTTGTTTGAATTATTGTGTATTGTATTGGGTCGATCGGAAAGTTGTGTCGTGTAAGGAAAATCAATTCGTACCGGAAAATTCTACCCGGTAATTATTAGACATTAGATATCGGAATCAATGTCTAATAATTAAATGATAGAATTTTTCCGGTACGATTGATTTTCCCAACACGACACGACTTTCCGATCAACCCAATATTTAAATTATTATTGTGCATCTCTGTTTAAATTATTATTTTGTATTTTTCTTTGAATTTTTTTTTTCTTTAATTGATATTTGCTAGCACCAAGATTTCGGATTCTATATGTAATAAAAGGATTTGGATTACATCTTCTTCTTCTTTATTGTCAAACATTTTTTTTTTTTTTTACACTGTAAACTAAAATTTCTGAATTTCAGACACATAACTGTCTGTAACAGATGATTCATAAAGGAGACACTTTAACCCCTTGAGGGGCGGTGGTATGTTTATGAAACCACTTAATTTTAATTCCCAAATGCCACATTGGCACCTGAATGTTGGTGAAAATTTCGATTTATTATGTGTGTGAAATATAGCTTTTATTATTTATAAATAAATTTGTTTTCAAATTCCGGTGGCATTCATTAATTTCAACACTTTAGCAACGGAATTGCTTTGCCCCTGAAAGGGTTAAAGTGTCTTATTTTTAAGACATTTCTATGCGTTTGAATTTCAGACATTTGTAATGTCTGAATCGCCGCCATGTTTGACCCACCTCTCATTTGTCGGCAATAGGCATCTATTTTTTTACCTTTATTATTATTATTATTATTATTATAAAAAAAAAGCAGCTATGTTTGACCACATTGAAATCTTCAGTAAATGAGAAAATATTTTACCATAAAGCAAGGCTGGGTTTCATTCCAGATGCAAAACCTGATTAAAGCATGGGCTAGCTGAGCTCTATGCTCCCCCCCCCCCCCCCCCTCCGCCCTCTGATTTTAGTGGGCCCCGAATTTGGTAGGTATTCAATTCTCGAAAAGCTGATATTTTAAATCTCTTTCGTCATTGTACTGATTATAATCAATACTTTGAACTTTTAGAGTAGAATAAGATTTGAAACAAAGAATATATTTATCTAAATACAGTAAAATCTCTCAATAGCGGACACATTGACCACGAAATTCGCCCGCTTTTCAGAAATAAAAGCATACAAATATGAATGATGTTATAATGATCCTTCCAGAATTCTCTGAAAGTCAGACGAGTAAAGCAAATTGCATCAAAACATCTTTGAAAATGTGGAAAATGTTTCACAAAGTGCCCTGCGATTGAAACATGCTGTGTTATGATGCTAGAGTGTGCATCCAATAAAACATTCGTTATCCAAATCCATATTCTTTGTCGAGGCATAAAAAAAAAGAAGAAAAATTTCGTTAGTCGAAATTTTTTTTTTACCGAGGTGTTCTTTTGCCACGGTATGACAGCAACTAGTTTGTTTAGAGATTTATTTTCACCGTGTCAAATGTTGAAGTTTTGTAACAATATTCTGATAGCGTTAAAAAGATTTTCATAATCTATGCGTGACACACGAATTTTCTTTCTTGTTTATCTTTACTTGTGTATCCCTTTAAATTTTTGTCGTTATTCTTTAAAAATTCCCTAATTCCAAGAACACACCTTGAGAGATTTGAATTTTACCTTCTGTTGTTATTGCAAGTATAACAGAAATTGCTATCTGAAAAAAGAAAATTAATCCAAATTATAGCGTTTAGCCAGTTGATCAGCAAAGTTCATCGCTACAATCTGCATATAAGCTAGGGATACACCTTTTTGAAATTTTCTTACCCTAATATATTATTTTTTATTTAGTATATTTATTTTACTGCTACATAAAGTTGAATGGAAGAGCGCCCCGATACCAATTTATGTTATTCAGCATTTCCTATTGTTTGTCATACCTTTATTTTATTTTAATATTTTCCCTGCTTCTGGTGTTTTCTTTTTTGTTTGTTTGTTTGCTATTTAATTAACAGCTTTTAAGGCTGTTCTCAAATCTAAAAGGGCAGCTTTATGACATAAGTTTTAATTTACTTTTGTTCGGAAATGCCTGAAAGTAGCAGGTGTTGTTGTTCAGAAACTATGTAATCAAACTGTTTTTTCCGTTTTTTTTTTTTTTTTTTTTTTTTTTGCAAACGCAATAGATTTTTCAGAAAATAGTGTCAAAGTGGGCGTTTTGAACCGAATTTCTCGCCCAAAGCAGAAAAAACAGTCAACGTAGGGAGAAAAGCTCCTTGCCTCGTTATCAAAAGCGCTTATAACTCGATAGGTAATTCATTGATCAAAAAATGGACAACACAGTTCTATTCCAAATCGCTTCCATAGTCAGGCCTTCCAATTTTATATCTTTCCGTTAAAAAAGGAATTTGTAAATGTGTCAAAACGTTTTGCGCTTGTTGAGCAGAGCAGTTGAGAACAACCTTAAGCTAAGATTAATAATCATTTAATAGTGATATGAATTCAATAAGCAAGTCTTTTATTAAATTTTTTATAATTATTTATTTTAATCAAGCAACACTTGTATCAAAAATTTAAAAAGATTTTTAATTATATGTAGGAACAATGTGGGCAAAAACTTCTTCACCGCGTTTAAAAAAAAAAAAAATAAATAAATCAGGAGTGATGTACAAGAGTGCGCTTAGGACGAAAACATTTCTCACGATCGAAAGTTTTGTTTAATGAAATTTAAAAATCCATATCTTCGAAATTTCTAAAAACAGCTTAAAAAACTTAAGATAAAACAACTGTAGACCATTTATTTTGTTCAATCTACAATCTTATTTCAACTTGTGAAATGAAATTGAGCACTGTTTGGATCTGGTTTGAGCTACTAAAGGAGAACGCCGCGAAATACGGTTGTAAATTGTGCAAAAATAAATGGTTTGTAACTACTTAGGGTTCCCATTCCATCAGGCGAAGACATTCGCGAGCTAATGCTAAACCTATGCGAAGGTTCTTTTCAAATATTTCGTTTGCGGGTTTTTTTTTTTTTTTTTTTTTTTTTTTTTTTAGTTAGGTTTAGCATTAGCTCGTGAGTATTCACCCCTCAACTTTGAAGACTCGGTGCAATCTATGAGAAATTTGTAGAACTCCCCCCCCCCCCCCCTTGAAACAAAATTTCGATCATGACAAGGATTCTCATCCAAACTGCACTCGCATACATAAGTTAGGTGATATATATATATATATTCTGTAATAATTAAAGTAATGATATTCCAGGTGGTATTGGTCCTAGATGATGTCTGGGATGGGATTGGATGAGAAATTGACTCGGGAACCTTTATGCGAATCGAACTCATTTATTAGGCGTTCATCATACATATGATTCGCGAGTCAATCGCCGGTCCCGAAGCCAACTTGCATAGACTTTGGGAGGTTACATGGCCGTAAGTTTAGCTAGCCTCTCAAATAGCCAAATTCCATCTTTCTTCGCGCGTGTTCTGGGTAATATCCTGAAGATTCTAATATTTTCCAGCAGAGGGCAAAATTGTTAATTTGGGAGGAACATCTAATTTAATTGGTTCATTAAGTTTTGATTGATCTGTGGTCAAGGCCCGCACAATGCCCAGGGACTGTGACGTATCAGACCTACCCACAGATGCCTGCAAAAAGCGCTTAGATTAGCAGTTTCACTTTTAAGAATCCTCCTAAAATGATCTCTGAAAGTAATAAGATGTATTGCTGGGAAACAAAGTTACGAGGGGTAAAACTGGTTTTAGAAATAGATTTAAAGTTAGGAGAAAGAAACTTCGGATTTTAATTTAAATTTGGAATTTTAAAGGCTTTTTATCCTTTATGAAAGGATAAAAACCCTTTAAAATTCCAAAAATTTAAATTAAAATTCGAAGTTTCTTTCTTCTAACTTTAAATCTATGTCTAAAACCAGTTTCTCCCCTTGTAACTTTGTTTCCCAGCAATACATCTTATTACTTTCAGATATCATTTTCGGACGATCTTTAAGAGTAAACTTGCTGACGTACGGGATATTCTCATTCAGTTGTGGCTAGCCGATTCCCGGGTCGGCCAAGCCCAGGTCTTTCATCTGAGCCTGGACAATCAATCAAAAGCTAATCAGCCAGTTAAAGAAATGTTCCTCCCAATTTTACAACTGTGCCCTCTGCTGGAAAATATGATAAACAATAAGATATTAGCTAAAACCCGCGCCAAAAACGGGAGAATTTGCAGATTTGAGAAGCCTGTCAAACGTATGACAATGTAGCTCCCGAAAATCATCGTACGTGGCTCGAGGGGCCCCCGGCCGAACTCGCAATTCAGACTGTAAGATGAGCAGCTAAATAAAAGAGTTCGGTCCACCAAGCGGTTCCCGAGTCCCAGTTATTTAATCCACTAGTTCTGTCAATTCCTAGATGTCTTTACATATTAAAGACGGCTGTACGGACACATGCCGGAAAGTAACCGGCCGCGACTACCCTCTACAAGTCCGGGGAACGCTCCCGATACTTATTCGTTACATACATATATATATATATATATATATATATATATATATATTCCTTAATATCAAGGACTTCTTACCCACCATTTATATTAAGGCTGTTCTCAAATCTCCCGATCAACAACGAGAAATTTTCTGACACATTTTCCGATTCAGGTTTAAATGCAGAGGCATACAAGTGGCAGTCCTGACTATTGAAGTGATTTCGGATGGATTGGCGTTTTCCATTATTCGATAAATAAATTATCGAGTTATAAGCGATTGTGATCACATGACAACTGATTTTTCTCCTTTCTCGCCGTGTCGCGTCCAGAAATTCAATTCAAAACGCCCACTTTGACAGTGTTTTCTTTAAAATATTATGCTTTTACCAAAAAAATGGAAATCGTCTTTCAATTACATAGTTTCTGACTAAGATCATCTGCGTTTCGAACAAAAATTAATTCAGAAATATGTCAGATAGTGCCTTTGGATTTGAGAACAGCCTTAAAAAAAGAGAGGAGAAAAGTAAGAAGAAGAGGAAACAAATAATATCAGAGCACTATGAATATTTGTTTAAGGGTAATGTTTAATGCAATCGTAAAGTTTGATAAACACAATATTTAATATCTGCACAAGAAGATAAAACAGTCATTAACAGTTTTTTAACTCTGTAAATACATGTAAAAAATAATAGTTCAAAGCTAAGAGACTGTCCGGCGAAAGAACAACGGGCCATTTCAAACTCTATTTTATTTTTCAATTTTTTACACTGAAGGGAGGTCTGGTGGAACAGAACTATTGAAGCCATAAAAAACCTCGCAAAAGAAAAGTCCTGGAAATTTCTTTTTAAAACAAATTATGGGCTTTGTGCTTCTAAGCAGCTATTTTGTTTCATTCAAAGATGGCTATCAGATCGCAAACTTAAAAAATAAAATCGTCACACGTAGTTGAACTTGGGTGCTATAAAAACTTTTTTGTACTGTGTCGCCAAATAATGATGCAGCTGAATGGTTAGGGTTGGGTATTTATATATGACGTTTGAAAGAAATAACTATTAATATTTTTCCAAATTTTGACTTGGGTGTGTGGTACCACAAATTTTTTCTTTCAAAAGGTCAATAAATAATATAAACAAAACATAAATCAATCAATCACTTGACAATGTTCTTAATCTCATGTTTTATACATAATAGAATATGAGATAGAGATAAGTAGATAGATATAGATAAATATTCCAATATAATATCGAATTACTCGCATTCTGTCGGTATACATTTCAGAAAGAAAGAAGTACGTTTTTTATGTTAAAAAAATACAAATAATTAAATATAAATTAAAAATGAAATAGCACTATTTTTGAATCAAAGTCTTTATTTTTAATGTTTATAATAAAAATGTTTTTAATGTTAATTATTTTTAATGCATAATCCTTTAAATATATACACCTTTTTAAAGCTATCTATTCAAATATTTAAAGAAAAGCACATATCACAATTCATTATTGAATATTACTATTCCGTTATCGTTATTGAAACCGTGTTCATCTATTGAAGGTAAAGAAATAACAGAAAATGTAAAATGAAAAGTGCCGCAAACAGGTGTTACTTGGACCCTAGGGTGCAGAACAGAACAACAAAACAGAACAACATAAATGTTTTAAATAATTCTTGGATTCGCAAGGATGGCGAACCTATGTCATATAGTTAGTTGGCATGCTACAAAACATTTTTGGTGCTGCATTGATTAATATTCTAAATCCAAACACGATGAAATAACACAAAATACACGAACCTAGACTATCTCAGCTTGTTTACATTTGTTTGGTTGAAAAATTTATCAAATTAGTAGAAATTTGGAGACTATGAAACACGAACACTAGCAGGCATTAGAACAGTGTTTCTCGACCCTCTGTGGTTGACAGTACACTAAAAATATGTGGAATCATTTGCGGCACATTTGAATATAAAAAATGTAAAAGTTGCATGATACAAAAAAAAAGTACTTACAAAATTTATTTAAATGAGTGGTCTCAGCCTGTTTTCTTGAACAAATGAAATCAAACGAAGTTCCAAACTCGCCAGAAAAGTTTGCATATCATCGTCAACTTTTAAAAGTTTTTCTCGCTTTTAGGTAGCTTTCATTACAAAAAGCTACCTATTGCAGCCGTTCGGAGGAAAGCGATTTCAAAAAATTTTGGTATATTTTCATCGATCATGACCCCCAGACCCCGAAACCACCCTCCGTTCAAAATTTATATATATATATATATATATTAGAGATGCAACGAATATTCGGCCGAAGCCGAATATTCGGCCCATTCGGCCTCTCTCCCGAATATTCGGCTTCGGCCGAATATCAAGTCCATTATTCGGCCTTGGCCGAATAATACTGTAATAAATGTTTTTATATTTACACAGTATAACTTTTTAATTTGACAATTTATATTCATCATGTATAGTGAACATTTTATTTGAAATTAACTAACACTTTTTTTTCCATTAACTTTCATACCCTGAATGGGTTTTATCTACCCATTTTTATATAAGAGGCTAATTTAGGAATCATGTTAAAAATATTTTATGCTATATCAGTAAGTACAAAAAGTATCTGCTTGTAATAAGCTAACATAATCTGTTAAATTCAAAATTAATCTATTCAAAATTGTTTTAATACATATGTACAAGCAAATTAAAAAAAAAAAAAAAAAAAATTTTATCATAATGGGAAGTTTAACATTTATCCTTGTTACATAAAAAAATATTTATTTCAATAATATTTTGAATTATACCTATAAAGAACTCTAGTGCTATCTGCTGACAGCAAAGAAAAAAAAATGCTAATAATAAATGATAAAAATGTTTTTGTTAATTGTGAGCTTTATAAAGTCTAATATGATTTCTTTCCACCATTTTAGAGGATATTCCTTTCATCCTTTCTATTAGTGGTTTTTCTTAAGATACTAGGGGGCTCGGCCCCCTACGAGCTACGCTCGCCAACCCCCGTCCAGACACCGCAGACTCTAAATGCACGCTAATTTGATCGGCTTTAAAAAGATTTCGAAAGATTGAATTATAATTTAAAAAAACAGTGGCGATCTCCCTATAAACGAATTTCTATTCATTTCTCTTTGATTAAGGAATTTTAACGCCAAATCCGCTGCGGTACTACTTGATTATTCTGTCGAACAATTTCGCCAAATTATATAAATCGCCAAACCACTCGCCAAATTATACAAATTGATATAATTTTTATTTTAAATAACGAAAGAACAAATAAATTCGTACAACATTAATAAAAACACAAATGAAACGTCGAAATAAAAATAACTTGATGACGTATACACGTGTAACAACATTTCAAAATAAGCTAATATAAAAGGAATTAAGTAAAGAGAGTCTTTGTCCTCCTGGTATTTTTTAAAAAAGCGAAAAGAAAGTTCTTTTAAATGAGACATTTTAAATTAATTCTCAAAATATCAAATAAATGTCTAGCGCAATTTCTAAATTTAAACTTTTTTGCAATATTATTTTGTGTTCATTTTATGTAATAACTATAATGTGACGTAAATATGACGTAATTTCTCCTAAGACTTCTAACGCATGTTAATGAATTTATTATTTTACAATATCCTTTCTCTTTTAAAATTCACGTGTATAATTTTTATGACGTAATTTTTAATAGTTCCTGCTTTTTATACGTAATTATTTAATTCTAATTTTAAAGTTTTTTTTCCTGTTTATAATAGTCACGTGTAAATAAATTTTTAATTTGAAGCAAACGTTATTGCTTGCGCTTTTTTATATAGTTGGCAACAGTTTAAATTAGTACAATTTTCTGAAATCTGTAGAAAATATCTCTAGAAATGCTGAAAATTTGAATTTAAAATAGAAATAAAACCTGAAAAAATGAGTCAAAATAAAAAAATTAATGCAATCTGCACTCCGGCAAATTCTAACGCATAAAATGATCTAAAAATGATTACACTGTCATGTATAGTTTTTGCTGCTATAAAACTTTTTTAGTGGAACGATTTTGTCCAACTTTAGCATTAAATAACTCTTAAAATAATTCTTCGATTTGAAAACTGTCTGCATCAGCGTGTTTATCAAACATTTCTGTATAAAACCACCGATTTTCATATTTTTGTATGCATTATTTTTGTTAATATTAACGAAGAAAGGCCTCCGGTCACAAAAAAATCAAAACCGGCGGCGGCGGCGGCGGCGGCGGCGGTGACAGCGGTAGTTACTTTTTTTTAGAATAGAGAGATTAAGATTTCTTATTTTTTATTTTATTTCATCGGGTCAATCCATTTCAAGTGGTCCAGCACTGGTTGCTCGACCATTTTTAAAAAATCTGAAATTTTTTGTACAACAACCCTAACATGATGGAAGTTCAAAATGACTATTATTTTAATTTTATTATTTTTTGTTTGTGTATGGCGGCCATCTTTGTTTCATCGTCTGCAGAAATTTTCTCACATGAAGGGTTTACGAAATTGTAAATAATTCATCGTTTATTTCTCCAATGTGCGGATTGTTGGACAAGTGCGGATTGTTGCAATTTGTACAGAATACATTGGGCTAAAAATTTGGTAATAGAGTAGTTTCCGAAACTAACTGCTTATTGGTGAAATTTAAGCATAAAGTTTCAGTTTTTTTCAAAAATGTGTCTGTTTATAAGACGAAATTTTTCTAGCAAGGAAAACTGTCAACATGACATAATTTTTTTTACAAATAGGCCAAAAGTACTTGTACTCACACGCCAAGTTCCAGACCTGGGACTTCGTTTCTCTTTGCTAAAAAAATTCGCAAATTTTTCAAAAATGTCAAAAATCGCACTTTTTAGGCTTAGATATCTCTGGTGGGGCACGAGATAAAAATCTGAAGTTCTGGTTTCTGAGAGTATTGTATGGTAGTGCTATGCACAAGAAATTTCGGGATGGAGATTTGACTACAAGCTGATATATGGCAAGGGCAACATGTCAAAAGAATACTGCCAAACTATTGTTTTGCTGTAGTCACAGTTAAGTATTTATCTCAGAGTGTCATTTAAATTTATTTTTTTGATTATCTTTAAATAATAGTAACAGAAAAAAAAGCCTTTTGCAAAGCTTAGCAATTAATTTAAAAAATAATTATGCCTAAGGCCTACATTTTGTATGGTTTCAGTAATTTCTTTTGTAATTTTAGTAACCAAAAGAAACCTCAGCACTTTTATATAAAGAAAAAAATATTTTTATACAAGACCTGAGACAAAAACAGAATAGGAAAAGAGAAAAGCTGTTGATGTTGGCATACTTGTTGAGGCATGATCAAATGTGTCAAAACACATTCCTGCTTGTTGGTTTAAAAACCACAATTTTAATGCTTCTTGTCAATCCCTGAAACTTGTTCCTACCATAAGTATATTGCTGTAAATGAAACATCATACGATGTTACCATGCATCAGCCTCAAGTAAATTTTAGAAAGTAAAGATATCCAAAGCCCTTTCAAAATTTATACTTCAGAAAATGACATTTTTGCGGAATTAGTAAGCTAGGAATTATTAATGAACTGAAACTTGCACATAGTGATTTCAAAGTTTATTTCTTTGAGCCAGCAGGGCCAAGATCTTCAATCAAGTTATCAAGAAATGACAAGACTTGGTTCCTACATATAAAATTTTGAGAAAGATCAAAATTGTGGTTTTTAAACCAACAAGTAAGAATGTGTTTTGACACGTTTGATCATGTCTCAACAAGTATGACAACATTAAAAGCTTTTCTCTTTCCCTGTTCTGTTTTTGTTTCAGGTCTTCTACAAAAATATTTTTTTTTCTTTATGTAAAAGTGCTGAGGTTTCTTTTAGTTACTAAAATTACTTACAACAAAAGTTACTGAAACCATACACAATGTACGGACTTAGGCATAATTATTTTTTAAATTGATTGCTAAGCTTTGCAAAGGGCTTTATTTTCTGTTACTATTAATTAAATATAATCAAAAACATAAATTTAAGTGACACTCTGAGATAAATACTTAGCTGTGACTACAACAAAACAATAGTTTGGCAGTATTCTTTTGACATGTTGCCCTTGCCATATCTCAGCTTGTAGTCAAATCTCCATCTTGAAATTTCTTGTGCATAGCACTACCATACAATACTCTTAGAAACCAGAACTTCAGATTTTTATCTCGTGCCCCACCAGAGATATCAAAGCCTAAAAAGTGCGATTTTTGACATTTTTGAAAAATTTGGGATTTTTTTTTAGCAAAGAGAAAGCAAGTCCCAGATCTGGAACTTGGCGAGTGAGTACAAGTACTTTTGGCCTATTTGTAAAAAAAATTATGTCATGTTTACAGTTTTTCTTGCTAGAAAAATTTCCTTTTGTAAACGGACAAATTTTTGTAAAAAACTGAAATTTTGTGCTTAAATTTCACCAATAAGGATTTATTTCCGGAAACTACTCTATTTCCACATTTTTAGCCCAATGTATTCTGTACAAATTGCTTCAATCCGCACTTGAATTGGATAAATAAACGATGAATTATTTACAATTCCGTAAACCCTTCTTGTGAGAAAATTGCTGCAGACGATGAAACAAAGATGGCCGCCATGCACAAACAAAAATTAATAAAATTAAAATAATAGTCATTTTAAACTTCCATCATGTTAGGGTTGTTGTACAGAAAATTTCAGATTTTTTAAAAATGGTCGAACAACGAATTAATGATTTTCTGGACCACTTGAAGTGGATTGACCCCATCTGAAAGTTGAAACTTATGTTTCCTAGTACATTTCAGATTTTGTCATTATTTTAAAATGTAACAACAAAACACATAATATTTATTAAAATGTAATTAGACAATACCTGATGAAGAACTTGTGCTAAGAATTTTTTTTTTTTGGAGGGGGGGGGGGGGCTGAATTATATTATTGAGGCAATTTTTAGGCCGAACATAGCCGAATATTTTTTCAGAGTAAAATAATCCTTTAAAAAACTTAAAATTTGTATATAAATAATTTTTTAAAAGAAAACAATACATTTTAATTGTGAAATATACAAGAATTGTGCATATAGTGCATACTATATTTTGCTCTTAGGCAAAAATAAGTTCATTATTCAGCGGCCGAATAGGCCGAATATTCGGCTGTAACTTGGGCGAATATTCGGTACTCGGTTATTCGGCCAAACCACTATTCGTTGCATCACTAATATATATATATATCCATATATATAAATTAATGGTTATATATATATATTTGTCTGACCTTTGTCACACTGTAACTCTCGAATTTATGAACCGATTTGGATGTAATTCGGTATGTACATAGTACATACCAATGTCTCGACCGAGTTCGTTGGCCAGCTTCATCCGCCATTTTGTTTCAAAATGGCGGCCATTTAAAATTTTTTAAAAACTTTTAAATTTGAAATGTGGTACCAAAAAATTGAAAATGGAAAAATATTTTTTTCTTATGTATTTGACCTTTATACAAAGATTCCGGAGCAGTTTTTGTTTCGTCTATATCTTAAAAAATGGCTGAGTTATAGCATTTTGAATTTCTAGCGTGGCTGATATTTTGAAACGTCCTTATATTTGTCATGTGATAACAGGCATATTTATGAACCGATTTGGATGTACCTTGGTGTGTACATAGTACATACAAATATCTCGACCTAGTTCGTTGGCCAGTTTCATCCGCCATCTTGTTTCAAAATGGCTGCCATTTAAAAAAATTTAAAAATTTAAAATTTAAAATGAGATACCAAAAAATTGGAAAATGAAAAAGATTTTTTTCGTATGTGTTTGACCTTAATACAAAGATTCCGGAACAGTTTTTGTTTTGTCTATATCTAAAAAAATGGCTGAGTTATAACATTTTGAATTTCTATTGTGGCTGACATTTTAAAAGACCTGATTTTTGTGACGCGATAACAGGCGTATTTATGAACCAATCTGGATGTTACTTGGTCTGTACATAGTACATACCAATGTCTCGACCAAGTTCATTGGCCAGCTTCATTCGCCATCTTGTTTCAAAAGGGTTGCCATTTAAAAAAAAATTAAATTTAAAATTTAAAATAAGGTATTAAAAATTGGAAAATGAAAAAGATTTTTTTTATGTGTTTGGCCTTGATACAAAGATTCCGGAGCAGATTTTGTTCCTGAAAATTTGTTCTTTTGTTTATATCTTAAAAAATGGTTGAATTATAGCACTTTGAATTTCTAGTATGGCTAACATTTTGAAACGATCTGATATTTGTCACGCGATAATACACGTATTTATTAACCTATTTGGATGTAAGAAGGCATTTGGATAGTATATAGAAATGTCTCGACTAAGTTCACTGGCCAGCTTCATCCGACATCTTGAATCAAAATGGCGGCCATTAAATTAAAAAAAAGTCCTTCCGGCCAGTGCCGGGAGGAAGAGGTAGCTTTCATATTCCTTATTTTAAAAAAGCCAACTTATATTATTCAAACACACGAAGCTCAATTAAGTGGAAACCGAATGTAGGAGATTCAATACTAATTTTTATCAATACTAAATCATTTTGAACGAGAATTTCGCAAAATTAGTCAGCTTTATCCAAGCTGCTTTTATTTAAAGTAACTTATATTTCGCTGCCAAATTCGGCGATTTCTTAAAGTGCCTGCCATTTTAAGACAACATGGTGGATGAGGCTAACCAGTGAACTTGCTCGAGACCTTAGTAATTGCTGTGCACATGCTCACTCACATCGGAATCGGTTGATACATACGAGTGCTGTCGCAGGCAAAAAATCAGATTTTTCAAAATGTCACCCACGTTAGAAATTGAAACTGCTATATCTGAGCCATTTCTTAAGATAAAGACAAACAAAAAATGCTCCTGAATCCTTATATCAAGATCAAATACTTAAGAAAGAAACCTTTTTCAATTTCTAATTTTTTTGCACCTCACTTTAAATATATATTTTTTTAATTTAATGGCCGCCATTTTGAAACAAGATGGCTGATGAAGCTGGCCAGCGAACTTGGTCCAGATATTGATGTATACTATCCACATGCCTTCTTCCATCGAAATATGCGAATACATGTGGTATCGCGAGACAAATACAAGATCGTTTCAAAGTATTAGCCATGATAGAAATTCAAAGTGCTATAATTCAACCACTTTTTAAGATATAAACAAAAGAACAAATTTTCAGAAACAAAAACTGCTCCAGAATCTTTGTATCAAGGCCAAACACATAAAAAAAATCTTTTTCATTTTCCAATTTTTTAATACCTCATTTTAAATTTAATTTTTTTTTTTTTTTTTTTTTTTTTTTTTTAATGGCAACCCTTTTGAAACAAGATGGCGAATGAAGCTGGCCAACAAACTTGGTCGAAACATTGGTATGTACTATGTACAGACCATGTTACATTCAAATCGGTTCATAGATACGCCTGTTATCGCGTGACAAAAATCAGGGCGTTTCAAAATGTCAGCCACGCTAGAAATTCAAAATGCTATAACTCAGCCATTTTTTAAGATACAGACGAAACAAAAACTGCTCCCGAATCTTTTTATCGAGGTCAAACACACAAGAAAAAAATATTTTTTCAATTTTCAATTTTTTGGTACCACATTTCAAATTTAAATTTTTCTTAAAATTTTAAATGGCCGCCATTTTTAAACAAAATGGCGGATGAAGCTGGCCAACGAACTCGGTCGAGACATTGGTCTGTACTATGTATAAACGAAGTTACATCCAAATCGGTTCATAAATACGCCTTTTATCGCGTGACAAAATTCAGCAAGTTTCAAAATGGTTAGCTTCGCTAGAAATTCAAAATGCTATAACTCAGCCATTTTTTAAGATATAGACGAAATCTTGTTTCAAATGGGTTGCCATTTAAAAAAAATTAAATTTAAAATGCAAAATGAGGTATTAAAAAATTGGAAAACGAAAAAGATTTTTTTATGTGTTTAGCCTTGATACAAAGATTCCGGAGCAGTTTTTTTTCTGAAAATTTGTTCTTTTGTTGATATCTTAAAAATGGTTGATTTATAGCATTTTGAATTTCTAGCATGGCTAACATTTTGAAACGATCTTGTATTTGTCACGCGATAACACACGTACTCGCCTATTTCGATGTAAGAAGGCATGTGGATAGTATACATCAACACCTCGACCAAGTTCGCTGGCCAGATTCATCAGCCATCTTATATCAAAATGGCGGCCATTAAATTAAAAAAAGTATATATATATATTTAAAGTGAGGTGCAAAAAAATTAGAAATTGAAAAAGGTTTCTTTCTTAAGTATTTGACCTTGATATAAGGATTCAGGAGCATTTTTTGTTTGTCTTTACCTTAAAAAATGGCTCAGATATAGCAGTTTCAATTTCTATTGTGGGTGACATTTTGAAAAATCTGATTTTTTGCATGCGACAGCACTCCTATATATTAACCGATTCCGATGTGAGTGAGCATGTGCACAGCAATTACTAAGGTCTCGACCAAGTTCACTGTTTAGCCTCATCCACCATGTTGTCTTAAAATGACAGGCATTTTAAGAAATTGCCGAATTTGGCAGCCAAATATAAGTTACTTTAAAGAAAAGCAGCTTGGATAAAGCCGACTAATTTCGCGAAATTCTCATTCATTATATTGATAAAAATTAGTATTGAATCTCCTATATTCGGTTTCCACTAAATTGAGCTTCGTGTGTTTGCATGATATAACTTGGCTTTTTTTAAATAAGGATTATGAAAGCTACCTCTTCCTCCCGGCACTGGCCGGAAGGACTTTTTGGACTTGATTTCTGCCAATGCTAAAAATCCAAATTCACCGAACCATGAAGGTGCAAAAGGCAGAAGAATTTTAATAGCTTTCAAGCTGATTGCAGGGTACAAACTTTTGACAGAAAGACAAAACATCATCCAAATTTTTCTCGAAAAATGTTGAACAGTAAAACTTATCGTTTCTCAAATCAATGAGCTTTTTTTTTTCTGTTGTCAAATTTACTGTCTTGCAAATTACAAATAGGTTCATAAACCATTCATATTTGTCAGCTGAAAGTGAAGGAAAGTAGCTTTTAAGTGAGGTTTGAAGTTCGTCAATGGTGCTTATAATTTCATCTGCATTTTTTTTTTTTTTTTTTCGACTGAGATACATTGACACTTGAAAAGCAGTCAAAATTTCCTTTTTATATTTTAGATTTCCGAAGAGTTAATTTTTCTTCAAATGGCTTCAATGTTGATGTTGATGCGACGATATTCTCGGATGGAGCTTGAGGACTTGAATTTAGAGTTCAGCTTTTCAAACAAGTCCGATAGAAATTGAACTTTGAGACACTGGTGTGCCGCGGCACACAGGTTGAGAAACATTGCATTAGAAGCTAAATACCGATGATTAAATTATGGGTACTCAGAACTTAACTCGAAACAAGTAAAGCTGTTTAAAGAAGTTGTCGTTTGCCATTTTGACAATTCTTCTCTGTATCTATGTTTGCGAATCATTATTTTTGGTTGATATGAAAAACTCAAATAGAAATCTCTTTTCAGGAGACTGCAGTTCAGCTCACATTCTATTGAAAGTAATTAACTATGAACCTGATATTCATTAATTGGCACCTAACATGAAACCGCAAAAAATAGCATTATTATTCTAATTACTTTAATTATAACACTTCCATGCATGTTATCCATATTTTTATAATCCTAATAACAACATGTTAAGTAATTTTAACTCATAATTTGATTTATTAATTTTTCTTAATTATCGGCATTTCATATTCCCGAAAAGAAATTTTTGAAAAAAATTGGCACATGGATGTGAGAGAGTTCGTCGTCTCTGTTCTACTGTGTTGAGAGAATTGGCGTGATTCTCTAATACTCTTACAGGTAACAGCACTAACTAGTAGTAAGACAGTATACCCAGGACCCTAGAAGTATACTTCTGTGCCCAGGACATGTTTGCAACATTTTCTATTTGGGTCTAAGCAGCCTTCTTCTGGGTCCAAACACAAGTTACGGTATACAAATATTTCAACAAATAATAATTAAAAGTTTGAATTACTAATCTAAAAAGGAAATCTATTAATGATTAAACAAGGTATAATTTATTAATTCAGTGTATGTATTATGGGAAAATAAATGCATTGACAAATTGAATATTAAACAAAAATACTAATAATACAACAATGATTACAGAACAGTCATTGCAATACATAGAACGTACATGTAAATCTCACGAAGCTTTAAAAATAATATCATAAAATGTTTAAAAGGATAAAAAATAAAACATTAAGTGATTAAAGTATAAAATTTAAAAAAGGAATCGCTAAATATGTTCTCAAAGAAATGTTTTTCTTGCCGGAAATAGCCATTAATTAATACTAAGCTTGCACTCACTGAACTTTTGTACATAAAAGTCATCATGATATGACAAACAGATTGATATCATTCCATCTGCTGACCTTGACAAACTTGTAGAAGGTAAATTTATTCTTTAAAACTATAGTGGAGAAGGCATTTTAACTTTTCTCATGTACTGTATGTCTTTAAATGAGCCCTTATACGCTTGACTAATTCTCAGATGTTTATCTTCATTACCTCGATTTGAATATAATCAGTTCTCATCACCATTGTTTGTTGATGCTTAAGCTGTGCGAAAATTAGCTAACAATCTTACGTAGCCAGGAACGTAATTGTAATGATGCTAACATAGAGCATGAGAATTCCTTATACAATATAATTCAGTATTAAAAGAAACTTGGGGTGAAATAGTGCATATTAGGACTTTAGTTTCAAAACTCGTCTTATTCAAACTTTAAAAAATCGTGTTTCCTCTATCAATCTATTCTATCGGTAAACATGCACGAAAAAAACACAACACTCTGTAAAATAAACTAGTTTTATTCTGTATTTCTGTCATTGTAAAATCTTGATTTACAATGAAAGCCAATAAACACAGTTAGAGGTACTTCGCGATTTCCCAAAATTTGATTTTCTGGATAAAGCAAATTTTGAAACTCACATCCTCATATAGAATATACAAACAAAGGAATATGAAAATAAGTTCAGAAACAAAAGTTAAATTGCATAAACTATCATTGGTACATAATAGACAAATAAAACAAGTATTAATACCATGGAGTTAAATTTTGCTAAAGGTTCAAAAATATTTTAATATAAAACGCATACACTGTAAAAAAAAAAAGGACTAAAAAACGGAAATACTACTGGCAATCTAGACACCAGTACTATTTCCGTTTTTTACGGGAATTTTTACCCATAAATTACAGAAAATTTTCCGTTTTTCTGATTAAAAGCGGAAATTTTTCTGTAATTTATGGGTAAAAATTCCCATAAAAAAACGGAAATAGTACCAGCGTCTAGATTGCCAGTAGTATTTCCGTTTTTTAGTCCGTTTTTTTTTTTTTTTTTTTTTTTTTTTTACAGTGTACATTTCATAGATGAAAAAAAAATAGTACCTGGTTGACCGAGCTTCATTTCGGACACGATTTCAGTTTTGGACAATTCTTATATGCTTTATGCACCTCCTCAGAGTAGAGATCTGCACGGGCTGGGCATGGACCTATTTTCATTCACAGCACTCGGGCCGAGCCATACTTTTTTCTGAAGGCTCGGGCCGAGCCGGGCCTAACTTATTTTTTCTGCACAGATCCGGGTACTGGTTTCATTCCTAATCTTCACGGGACAAAATTTTCATTCCTAGTTTTGGCCCAGCCCGTATGAAAATCATTGTCTCGGCGTGGCCTGGTCCGTTCAAAGGTCAGTAAAATTCAGTTTGGCACAATTTTTTTTTTCAAAAAATGCATACATTTTTAAATCGCCATTATTCAACAATTAAACATTCAAATTCATTCTTTTACAGATTTCTACACTTATTAAAATATAGTAAAACGTGTGAAAAAGAACTTGTCTATGACGGAATCTTGTTTTAAACTGAAAAACGTGTTGATACATGCAAAATTAATATACTACTACGTAAGAAAAGAATATACATTTACAATTGCTAAGAAGGGAATTTGTCTATAACACATTTTTTCTTTTCTTTTCTATGCAATTCAGTCTTAGATTTTACTGCATAGCATTTTTCAGATTTTTAACACTTCAACACATGGAATATGGATTAACAATATTGATGATAACTGAAACATTTACATACAAGAAATAGAGATTCATTAAAAAAATAAATATCGCACCCTGCGGCACTTCTATAAAAATGAAGATTATAAACATGAAAAGAAAAGTTAAGATAAATATTTTTGGCTTGAACTCCTCGTACGAGACAAACTTTTAACCAAATCTACGTAAAAATCAATGTTTTGCAGAAATTCACTCGGGCCGAACTTTTAACTGTTATACCGGGCCGGGCCAATAATTTTTTTTATACGGGCCGGGCCGGGCTCGGGCCGAACTTTTAACTTTTTTACCGGGCCGGGCCGAGCCAATGTTTTTTTTTTTGTACGGGCCGGGCCGAAATTTTTTTTCTCTGAGTCGAGCCGGGGCCGGGACTGGAAATGTCGGTCCGTGAGACCTCTACGACCTCCTTCACTTACTTACTTGGGGAAAGTTTCATAATCGGGTTCAAAGCCAACTGGCATAAGTTTGGGAAAAAATAATAATTTCATTTTTGTAACCATTGTTTTAATTTTCATATACTTACAAGGAGATGGCCAACCTTGTTAATCACAGATTTTGATTCTTTTAATATATGTTGTAGGGTAGAGACCCCTTAGTGTCAGGTTCAACGGATTTTATCCAACGCTCCTTAGTTCTTGAGAAACCGGGGGGGGGGGGGGGTCTAATAGTCGTACACAACTTAAATACTTACTTTGCAACCCAAATGATTGTTTGGTCGTAGCTCAGTTAATATGGCGCTTGCCGGCTGTTCCGCAGGCCCGCGTTCGATACCTGAATGCGTTACGTTTTTTTTTTTTTTTTTTTTTTTTTTCTCATTTTTTGTTTTATAAATATACTTGTAATTATAATTTAATAATTTCAATTAAAAATTTTAATATCATACATTAATTATAATGTTAACAAACTAAATTTATCCTTTTTTATTTTTAAACTATTATTTTTCATCCTTTAAAGAGGTTTAAAAAGAAATTGGATCTATTATTGAATGATAAAAATTCCAAAATCGTAACAAAATCTGTTGTGGTGGCATCTAGTTATGATAAAATAAAAGAATATTCAAATAAAATAAAAATAAAAGCAAAAAAAAAGATGAAGGGGAAAGCAAAATAATTGAAAGCGCAAGCATACGTATTACAAATTTAAAAATCTTTAATATGCAAAAAATCGGTTGTAATTTAATTCTGATGCTAATTATTAATATAATTATGCTTGTTACTTTATAAACATAATAATAATATTATCGCATTGACTTCCTTTGTTAAAGCAATGCGTAAATGATGTTTCTTTAAAATCACGAATTGACACAATTGCTCAATATCATTGCATCGATAAAGGATATATGAAATACATTTTAAAAGTGATTTTTTAAAAAATTAACAGTTTTATGATGTTTATTAAAACTATTTAGTTAAAAGTAAAAAATTAAATAGGTTAAAATTGTAATTGATATGCAATATTATAAATTTTAATTGACAATCAGATTATTAAGTTATACTTACAAGTATATTTATAAAACAAAAAATGAGAAAAAAATGTAGCGCATTCAGGTATCGAACCCGGGCCCGCGGACCAGACGTCACACGAGATACCAACTGAGCTACGACTAACCTATCATTTCGGTTGCAAAGTAAATATTTAAGTTAAGTTGTGTACGACTATTAGACCCCCTGGTTTCTCAAGAACTAAGGAGCGTTGGATAAAATCCGTTGAACCTGACACTAAGGGGTCTCTACCCTACAACGTATATTAAAATAATCAAAATCTGTGATTAACAGGGTTGGCCCTCTCCTTGTTAGAATCGGTTATTGTTTTCTTCTTTGACTCAAATCTTGAATTACGGATCTCATAAACAATAGGAAAATCAGTCATTTAACTCATGAAAAAGTGAGTATAACATATATTTATTTTCACATATCACATACAGCTTGCAATATTTTTGTGTTTCAATTTAATTTTTAGCAGTTCCTGTACACTTTTTATGTTTCTGGAATGTTTTCCGCCCATCCGAAGAGTTGGGATTTCATGAAAAGGATTTTTCCATTACATGACACTTTGACAGATTGATTTATAGACCCCCAAAAAACCTAATCCGTTGTTTTTATGAAAATCATTAGAGCCGTTTTCGAAAACCCGAAAATATATAAATAAATAAATAAACAAGACTAACTTGTAAATATATAGCAAATTAACACCTTGTAATAATATACTAATTTCGAATACTAAAGGATATAAATTATAAAACTTTAAAACCAGTAAAAATATGTTTATTTCGACTGTTTACATGTTTCGACTCTACCCGAGTCATTTTCAAAACAAATCAATAAAAATATTCTAAAATTGCACAAATATTTTGAAACGATCGGACGACTAGAAATATTTTTTATAAAATAAGAGGTGTGAAAATTTCGACGAAATGACTAAAAACCTGAGTGTTTCGTCGCGGTTTCGCTCGCTTTCGGTACGCATAGACTCCAAAAATAAAATTACGCAGAAAATAAAATACCAAATGGCATATAGCATATACTTTCAATTCAATATTTTTTTTCATTTAAAATTATAAATTCAGACAAAATGGTGTTAAAGATATAAAATCATACAAATCTGAGATTCATTTAAAGTCATTATCACGGTCCCGGACAATGCCGGGCGGGTCAGCTAGTTATAAATAAAAAGTAAAAATAAACATTAAAATCTATTTTGTTGAAATACATTAAACAAAGTTTTTTTTATTTAATATGAATTCCAAAATAAAACAGAACAGAACAGAACAAATAAATTCAAATTGTACTTTTCTTCTCATCAATATATGCTACATAAAAAAAAGGCGTTAATTCGATTTAAATTTCTCACTTTTCTTGTGAAACTCCAAAACAAAGGGTTTTGGCATGAAAAGGTAAAAATAACTAAAAGGTGCGAAAAATACTAGTTTTTCCCACAGTATGTTTAATGAAGCAGGGTAAAAAGCGACCTGCAAGTTGCTTTTTCTCTTGTGAAAACGCGAAAGGAATTTAAGAGCGAGCCACAAATAATGCATGACTTCCTAATAATATGTTTTTAAAGTTTCTTAAACAAACTTTAACCCTTTATTTCCTTAATTATAAATCAGAAATTGACTCCTCTTCAATAATTATCTTCGTTGACGTCTGCAGGCATCCAAAACAACTTATATATGGACAATTTGATTTTCAGATAGATTTTTAAATAAAACTGATTTAATAAATCGGTAGTTAGAGTTTCTTTTTCGTAAAATATTTACAAGAATAATTAAATTAATTAAAAAAATTACTGTTATAGAAACCTAACAATTCTTACAAGAACAATGTGAATAAAATATATTGTGATCCTATGTGTAACTGAGAAGCGTTTTGGAGTTGCAAGTTTTCTGTAAAACATTTTTTTAATATATTAAACATTTAGTAGCTATTACTAAAATTCGTTTGCTGACTTTTACTAAAAAGTTTTAAGTTAGTTATACAAAAAAATCATTTGTACAGTTTACAAAGAAAATGTTTGTTTCACTTGCTAAAAAAAACGTTTGGAAAGGCTACTAACAGTCTGTGGGTGATGGTTACTAAAACTTATTTTGTAGCTGTTAATAAAACCTCACAATTCTTACAAGAACAATGTAAATAAAATGTATTGTGATCCTATCTGCAACTGAGAAGCGTTTTGTAGTTGCAAGTATTTTGTAAAATATTTTTAAATATATTAAACATTTAGTAGCTATTACTAAAATTCGTTTGGTGACTCTTACTAAAAAGTTTTAGGTTAGTTATACCAAAAAAAAAAAAAAAAAAAAAAAAAAAAATCATTTGTACAGTTTACAAAGAAAATGGTTGCACACATGCTAAAAAAACATTTGGAAAGGTTACTAACAGTCTGTGGGTGATGGTTACTAAAACTTATTTTGTAGCTGTTAATAAAACTTTTAGCAGCTATTACTAAAATTTGCTTTGTGGATCTTTCTAAAAAGTTTTAAGTTAGTTATTCAAAAAACTCATTTTTACAGTTTGAAAAAAAAAAATGTTTGTTTCACTTGTTAAAAAAATGTTTGGAAAGGTTACTAACAGTACTGTGAGTAATGGTTACTAAAACATTCTGTGGAATACAAATTTACTAAAAAATTTTTAGTAACCTCAGGATTTTTTTTTTTACAGTGTAGGAGAAAAGCTAAATCCATGTAAATGGTTGAGAGAAAATAACCACATTAAAAAATATTTAGCTTCGACTGTTTCGCTGTGCTTACTGAATGGGATCCAGAAAAGTATTTTGTATGAAAAGTACCATATACTTTTGTCGGTAGGCGAATTAAATAAATTTTATATTGCATTTTCTTTAACCCTTTATCTACTGACGGTAATTAAGTACCATTAACATAACTTGTTATAAAATTCATTTAATACATCGATTAGTTATAATACAGTTTAGAATGAGTTATAGATACATTACTTTATCTTGTTCTAAAAGCATTATTGGTTACATAAAACAAAAATATTTTTAAAAGGATGATTTCTTTTGCCTTTGCATCTTTTCATCATTCTTCGCGTTGGGAGGGGTTGGGGAGAGGAATTTTTCAATTCGGAAATATTTCTATATTTCTATTGTAAGAACATTATATTTGTACACTTCCTGATTCTGCAAAACACTAAGAAAAATATTTAAAATAAAAGATTTGAGTGGGGTTATCAATATTGCACAAAATCCATATAAATTCAAATTTAATTAATCTTTATAAATCCTTCAATCCTTCTAAAATTTATTAAATGATTATGTAAATCTTCTAATGTAGTTTAAACAATTCACGAAAAATGCTTTAGAAGAAAAAAATGTCATGAATTCATACTTTAGTACATAAAGGGTTAATGGGACTTAAAGGTCCCGTCGGAGCATAAAAGGGTAAATTATCATTACAACAGAATCAACATTAAATACTTCATTATATTTTTTAATTCAGCAAGGAGGGGAATGGGGGGGAGGAGAAAAAGTTTATTTATTGTATATTTTTTCCGAAAGTCTGTTTTCAAATCTAAAGAAGCTATACTTTCAGACATATTTCTGAATTAATTTTCTTCGGAATTGCATGGCAGGTCTTCTTATTCAGAAACTATGCTGAATAGTTTTTTCCATTTTTTGATAAGGGCAAAATATCTTTCAGAAAATACTGTCAAAGTTGACGGTATAAACCGAATTTCCGGACACGACAGTGACGACAGTTCGAGAAAGGAGAAAAACTTGTCGTCATGCGACAAAAATTGCTTATAACTTGGTAAATAATTCATTTATAAAAAAAAAAAAAAAAAAAAAAAAAAAAAAAAAAAAAAAAAAATGGAAGAGGACATTGCATTTCAAATCATTTCAATAGTCAGACCTGCCAATTTTATGCCTTTACATTTAAAAATGAGTCAGAAAATGTATTAGAAAGTTTTCCGTTTGTTGAAAAGGGGAATTTGAGAACCGCCTTAAGGGGTACGCAGACCCTGGCATTTAAAACTTTTTCTATTTTTCACCCTTAAGAAACGCGAAATGTTTATAAAAGTACATTTGCTAATTTATTATACATAAGATATATGCACCTATAGTGGATCAAGCACCTCAGTAGTGAGTTACTAATTTTAGAAGTTAAAAAATAAGTCTTCAATGCGAATAGCCAAAACCCTTAATTGTTAACTGTCCATCAAGTTGTTTATTGTTTTTTTTCTGTTGATGGTGATTATTTTTTTCTCTGTTGTCTTCAAGAAAAGATTTTTTTACCAAGCTCTTATAACTTTCTTTAAGATTTAAATTTTCATTCAAAATATTGTTTATTTAATAGTATGCTTCATTTTGCATTAAAATACCCTTTATGTATTTTATTAAACTCTAAAAAATTTGTTAAATAAGTCTACAACTTTTTTGTTAAGTAATTTATTAATTTTTAGGGTTTTTTAGGGTTCCGTACTTAAAAAAGTAAAAATGGAACCAATATAAAGTACCTGTACCCAATATGGACACCCTAAGGAAAATTGATTTTTTTCACCCCCGTGTACGCGTCATAGGACTCCAAAAATATATAACCACTATCCTTGGACTGTTGACTATCATTATTAAAATTAGCGACCTTGTAATTATTCTGGTTTAATTTTAATGATAAAAACAAAAAATGTTTACAAGTGTCCATATAAGGAACCGCATGTCCCTATTATGGACATGCATGTCCATATTAGGGACAGGTGGCTCCTTTTTGACCTACTACACAGAGTGTATGGAAGAGCCACTCTTCCAAGGGGTTTTAGAGGAGAGGAGATAAAAGAAATATATCTTAAAGTATTGCGGGGCAGGGGGGGGGGGCACAATAAATATCTTCAGAACATGCACTTTAGAAGGGGGGAGGGATAATTTTCGGTTGTGACTCTTCGAAGACCCATGCAAAGCACCTTAGTTATTACAAAATATTATGAAATAATATAGTTGGTTTTGCTTAGCTTAATTGCATCTGTCTGCAGAATTTACATCTGTTATTACTCAGTCCTCACAGGATGGACAAATAAAAACTTCTTCATCATGGGCGGTAAGTCCCACACATTCCTCATGGACATATCTGCCGCATGTGATGCATAGCCGCTTGTCTGCAACAGCATCAATACTGCATAAGAAGCAGTACCAGCTCTCCTTTGTTGAGGAAGTCATACCACTGGTACCTGCGATTTCACCAACAGATACCCTGCTGAGGAGAGGCTTCTTTTGATTTTTCTGCAAGGACTTTTTGGAGAATTTTTTTCTTGGAGGAGGTTTCTTGGAGGATTGTTCAGATGGCGTCTTGTTGAACAAGGATTTTACCACTTTGATGCCACTTTGCTGTATTTCCAATGTGGACATAAGGTGTCCATATTGGGAATCGGGCATAGTTTTACTAAATCTTGTAATAAATAAACAAAGAAAACATTTTTAAGCAATATATTCAATAGCAATCGAAAATATGTTTTATTAGCTTTCTAAAACACCCCATTTTTCAATATTTAAAGTAATTTTACCATATCTAATAAAAATTTAAACTTACCTGTAATTACGATCAGCACACCACTAAACAACACGTTTCCTTCCAAATGGCGAACAGCACGCTTTTTTGCACTTCCCAGGCTTAATTATCTTTTCAACTGCTTTTCTTCACGGACATGTAGCGTCATCTCTCGATCAGAATTGTTACTTTTAAATATATTAGGGGTGTCCATATTGAGAGGACTGTCCATATTGGGTACAAGTACCTTATAAGATCACTCCTGTGTCTTTCTGTCTGTCACAGCCATTTTACTCGTAAACTATGGAACGCGGAAGTTAAAATTGGGGAAAGTAATAAAGATTATTGAACCACATATTTACATATTATTAAATATTCACAAATATATTTAGGAAAAATGTAGAATGGCTAATTAAGTTACTTGAAAAAAAATATTTTTTCTTTGTGTATCTTGTGGGGTATCGTTTGAAAGCTTTCGTAACGCTGAACTAAAAACTTCTTTTCTTTTAATTTCAGGTATTATATTTTCAGAGGTATCGTCGAAAATGAAGGACAAAAATATGTCCCCCATTCCTCTCTATTTCCGAATATACTGAAACTAAAAGTATAAACAAAATAGAGGTAGTAGACGTTAATTTAAACCTTGCAGGATAACTATAGCAATTACCCTAGGTCATATAGTTTTTAAGAAATGCGCATTTTTCCGTTACACACAAATTTCGATTTGCGGGCATTCAGCAAAAGTGCTGAGGAGCGCTGGAGGTACCTATCGTAGCTGAAGTATAAAAGCATTGTTGATAATGATTTTCGAAAAAAATCGTTGGTCATTAGCCGAGATATTAACCCTTAAAGACACAGACGGTTTGGACATACGTAATGACAGGGGCGGCGTACTCTATGTAGCATTGGCTTTTAAGGCCTAGGTAACAACTTTTAATGATATATTTGTGTAATGAATGCCCAGTAGCAGTATAATAGCAATAAAATTCAAATTGTTAAAAACAGACTAATTTAATTAGAATTAATCACATAAATACTATGGGATTCGCGAATAGTTTGCATTGAGGGGATCTCTCAATACGCCTCCCGTGTCTTTAAAAGTTAATTAAAAACCCATCTGGAAAAACGTGGCACGAACCAAGGCGGCGTTGCAAATTTGTGATACCCTTTCGAAGCGCGCTTAGCACAATGACAAGTTTAAACTTTGAACAAGCCTTTTGTTTTAGCTACATTGCAAAAAGAAATTATTATTATTACGCTAAACTTAGTTTTATGAAATGCTAAATGAAGTTTAAATATGCATTACTTTTATTGTCAGTACCGAATAAAGTTCATCATAAACACCGAGTTAAAAGTAGTTTCATCATGTAAATGCTATAGTTATAGCTTGGATGAAAGAAAACTAGCGCTGTAGTTCGCAGCCAAGTCCAACTAATAAGAGTGAATTATGTCAGCCAGGTATCGGTCCGGATAGCCTAACAGGTAAGGCATTGGCACGGCACGCCAAGTATCCAGGTTCGATCCCTGGTCTGGACATTTTTCGCTCTGTTGGAATAAACTTCAACTGTGCTACTCCACACTTGAATAAGATTAATATAAGATTTAAAAAAAAAGAGTTATACAGAATAGAAATATTTGATATTATTTAGGCTTCATATCTCTTTGAACTTTTTGTGGTATACTCTTTCATACTTTTCTATACAGCTATACCCAACCCTGTGTTGTATAGTTTTTTACAAAATCTTATTATTCTTTTAGCAACGATTTTTTTTTTAATAATACAGTTAATAATTCATATATTTATTGTACGGAACCCTCTGAGTGCGAGTAATACACGCACTTGACCGTTTATTTAATAATACGAAATACACGTTTTCTGGTACTAAAAATGCATTTCCTATTGTTAGTGCAAGAAAACGCCGAAAATTAATAAGTCATAACTTTGAATATTATTAATAAGTTTTGTTCGTTGAATGGAATTATTACTGTTGTATTGATTAGAGCACAAAAACCGTTTTTCTAAATATAACCTAAGAACTGAATCATATAAATCTAAATTTCGTAACTTTTTTAAAAATAACTAATTTGGCGTAAATGAATTTTCATATGATAAAGAACAAATAGGGTAAAACCCTTAGTAACTGACACCTTAAGGATCCTTTCTTGTTCAAATCACTATTACAAAATTTCAAATCCATTTTCCACTTATTTTTGCTTTTGAAAGGATAGTAGAGATACATTAAGAAATATTGTTGACAAATTTTTGAAAAATTATACATTTTATATTTTATTATAATTTTTTTTCATAAATATGGCCAAAAACTCCAGTAACGGACACCAACCCTATTTAGGACAAGTGGGTAAGTCTGATCGCAGATCACACAGAGGGTTTCGTTTAATATCTCTTTTAAAACACTTTATCGTTAAATTAATAAATCAAAATTCATAATTTATAATTATTAAATCCTACAAATGGCAGCACCATTGATTTAAAAATAATTAGAAAAATATTTTTAAATCAAATTAAAAATAGTCAAGAAAATTATTTAAATAAAATTATAAAATCCGAATATTTTTAAATTCGGCAATTTCAAAAATTTAGCGCAGGTATAAATAAAATATAAAAAATTTTAAAGTAGAAAATTGTTTAAAACATATTTAAAATGCTCAAATAATCCATAGTAATTGTTTGACTTTCCAAACACTCACTAGATGGCTCCAAAAAACGGATGTTAACATTTATTACAATTCGAAATAAAAAAGAAGAAAAACCTTTCAAAAGTTGCCCTACTATGTTTAAAAAATGTCCAGTAGATGGCAGCAGTAAAAAAAAAAATACTGGTTCTAGATTAAAATTCCAGATTTTCTTTCTGTGTCTGAAATAAAAAGAGATTTTAAAAATTACCGCTGCGTAAAAAGAAAATAAAAGAAAAGCCTTTAAAATTGCCAAAAAAGAGAATTTTCTTTTAATTTAATCATCCTGAAAATGAAGTGTAATAATAAATATCAAAATTTTGAAGTTCCGCTGAGAACTTCGAACCCACGATCTACGGCGTGGGAGACATCTGCATTACCTCGAAGCCATCGGTGCTCGGGTATGCTTGCTGAATTTAAAATTATGTTTTGAAATCGAAAAAGAACGAATTCGCTTAATTAAAATAATGTAAAGATTTTTCAAAATTTTATTATTTTCGGATGGTCAGGGAGTATTCAGCTCTACGTTAAAAAAAAAAAAAAAAAAAAAAAAAAAAAAAAATCAAGTCTGTAACTTAAATAGTTTCCGAGTACCAGCCTGTGGCAGACAGAGAAATGAGACTATAAGGATTTCGTGAGATGAACGAAACCCTTAAAACCAATGACTGACAGAAAGTGAATCAGTGTCTGACATTTTATTTGCAAAGATTTTTTTTTTTTTTTACAATTCAATGAATTTATGCTTTAAAAATAAGTTAATGTTTATTATAAAAACAAAAAGACAATCTTTATTATGAAAAGTGGGATTTAAATTTTAAACGAGGCAAACACTTATAATTTTTAAGTGCTTTACTTTTAATTTAAAGAGAAAGGGAAATAAATATTTTACATAATTTAATATGGTATTTTAAAAACTCTAGCCTTACAAAATTAATCTTTTTCTTTTTAGCAAACACAATACATGTATTGAAATGCTGTTTAAGGAAATATGTAAATCATTATTTCTATTATTATTATTATTATTTATAGCGATATCAACAGAAAAAGTAGCATCTCCTATGGGAGTCAAAGACTCATAAAAATATGTAACAGTTTTTTTACCACAGCGTTGTCTGGTTTCAGTGGCCAAGAATAGGAAATAGGAATTTTTCATTATTTCTGGTAGAAATTTTATTGTACAACATTCTATATTAATTTTAAAGAGACGCCCAATGTAAAACCTCATCATAGTACACAGTATAATAACATTCTGCCTTCAGCTGAACGTGACATTTTATTTTAGGATATGATCCTTCTGTGTCTTCATCCAGGTGATGATTTGAATCAAGGAACGAAGAATCATCATATACTATTGTTCCCTGTAGGACCTTTTTAAAGGGCGCAACACCCCATCGTTTTTAAAATCAGCAAAATATACCCTGCCCTTTTTAAAAGTAGTGAAATGCATCCATAGAGATTTCTTGTAAAAAATTGCTCCATATCACAATATTCATAAAATTGTGTACCGAAGAGCTTGTAAAAATGACAAAATGCTCTCGTTTCTTCAGGAAAAAGACAAGAAATCATTCAATCATGTTATAATGTAGTTATATACTTTATTTATAATTCTAATTTTTTACATTTTAGCCTCTTTTTTTACGATTTAGTCTTTTTTCTCTCTTTTTCAAAAGTGGCTTAAGCCACTCTACACTAATAACAAAGCAGGCCTCGGAGTGGTAATTACTACTCCGGGGCCTGCTTTGTTATTAGTGTACTTTGAGAGACTCTAATTGCTTACTTGCATGTAATATACTCATTCCTTAATACTTGACAGCGCGTATGGTATGATCCATAACTTCAATAGAATACTGAAATTTCGGCTGCTTTCAAAATTCAGTAGTGGATTTCAAATTAGATGCCATTATTTTACTTTTAAAAATATTGATTAAACCATATTTTGAATATAAAAATCAAAAGAAAGTTAATTTCTAAACTGGGTTTGAATGATTGCTTGTATAAAGTCTTATTCAATTTGCTTTTCCACTTTAAGTTATTATTTAACTTAATAGTATTTAATTTAAATTTATTATTTATATTTGACATCATACTACAGATGCACGCGTCCTTTTTTTCACGTTTTAAGTTATTAGTAATGCAGATATACATTAAATGACATTTATGAACCAGTAATTGACATATGGTGTCAGACACTGGTAGAACAGCTAAAATTTTAATGGTATTTACTACAAAATAAATTTAGTTTATTATTATGCATTTTAAACAGTTCAAATAATAGATTGCAACTTTCTTTATAATATAACCAATAACTGACACCTCTGTCAGAGACTGGTGAAATGATATTCCAGGAAACAATAACTGGTACTTTAACTAATATCTACAAGTATAACCTGAAGAAAAAGTTTAGGATGGTTATATTACAAATGTAATTAAAAAAATACTATCTTAATTTTAGAAGTAAGATGGTTCCTTCGAAATGGCATTTTTTTGTGTTCTCAAAAGTTTTTTCCTCATTGAATATGTTCTTGATCTACTATTGGTGAATAAATTGCCTCCAAAATAAAAATAAGCGTCTAAGTTATCACTAAGATGACATTACTTTGCAGAACTTTAGAAGAAAATACTTATTTGAATTGGATTTTTTCTGAAGTGTCAGTTACTGGTTAGGTGTCAATAACTGGGGGTTTCACCCAATGAAACATTTTTTAAATAGCTGTACTTCTAAAACTAAAATTTTAGGAATTAGCTTTTGTTCAACAATGATAACGGAAATGTTAATTCTCTGGGAGAAATCTTTACAGATTTATCGCTGTAATACTTTAAAATGATTTATTTATTTATTTACATAGGATACCTGTGGTCAGTATCTAATGCCTGTGCGTTTGTAATTTTTCGATTTTGGTTACAGTTTATATATATATATATATATATATATATAATACATATATATCCTGTTCCAATCGGTTCCGAAGTTGAAAGTGTCCGCATATAAAAAACTGCTAGTAAAATCGTAAAAGTAAAAACTAACCCGATTATAGATCGACCTCACCTATGAAAAAAAAAAAAAAAAAAAAAAAAAAAAAAATCAAATATATTAAAATGAAAGCCGAAGATTCGAAAATAACGTTCCCATAGACTTAACATTACCTTGCGACTTGAGAGTGCTTTCGCGTGACTAGTGTAGGCTAACGCAACTTGCAAAGTTCTGATACATTCATAAAATCATTTTCATCCGTGCAATATGCACATAGATAGAATTTGAAGATATGCATTATTTAAATTCTGATGAATCCAACATTGTTTTTTTGTAACGATATCTTGTATATTGGCATACTTTTGGCTTAATTAATTTAGTAAGTGGAGGTGCTGTTGCGTGATTCGGCTGCTTGCCTCTCCAGTGACCATTTGACCGTCTAATCTGTATGTTCAGCCATCATCCGACAAAGCATTTCATCAGCCTACCGTGAGATCTATCCTCAGCTTACCGTTGTTTGTCCAGGGGACGATCCCAGCAGAGGCCCATTTCATTCCGCTCACGAAGCCTAGTCACGGCCTGGGAAGCGTCTCGCTCTAACCTTGGATTCAATCGTGCAAAGATATTAATGTTCCAGTGTCAAGGACCAGATCTCTATCGGGCCCACAATCAGAGGGTAACAGCGGATTCGAGTTGGTCACATGACTAACTAGACTACCTGATGGTAAATTTCGCTTTGAACTTTTCGAATTAACCAAAAGGAATGTGACGAAATTTTGACAATTTTTCAATTTCACAATTTGTTTCTTTATTTCTTAAAAAAAAAAAAAAAAAAAAAAAAAAAAAGATTGTTGGTAACTTGCTTTCGTATTTATTTCATTTCTGTAAACTAATGTTACAGCTAGCAGGATGTTTGTTCTAAGTTGAACATAGATATTTTTTATATTTGAATGAATAAGTACCTTATTATTTGATAGCATTTTATTTAAAATAAAGGACCTAATAAATTCTTTTCTTTTAAAAATAATAAAACTTTCAAGGAAAATATGTTCAGTTGTTTTAAAGAAGAGGAGAAATCTTAGACCGATATTAAAAAGGAAATTGCAATCTCTGATAGATAATGTAGCATTAAAAATAATTCGCTACTTTTATTAATAATTCTATTAAAAAGCGTAACATTTGCTTACCTTAAAATTCTCTTCATTTCTTTGTGTGTATGCCTGCATTCACACATCCGTACAACACGCATTCAAATTAAACCGTACACTCATGTGATGTAGTTACTAATGCCCCCCCCCCCCCCGACCGAGGGAATATAAATCTCGAAGGTAAAGTAAAAGGCAGCTTCCATTTGACAAAGCACTAGAAGCACGGAAGCCTAACTTTTATATATTAACCTAACACAGGGCTTAGGTTTCCCCACAACTTCGATTCTTACCAAAACAGGGGAATCTCTCAACTCGTTACCTCCCTCTCCCCACCCCCGATCTACCGACCTCCCAATGAGAGGATACGAAATACCACTGATTTTTCGTGTCGGGATATGGCATCGGCATGCTTCCAACAGCAGCGCAGCATTCCCAGGAATTAAAAAATGTTCAGCGCAGAATTGCGCTCTTACACTTAAAATTAAAAAAAATTATAAACTTTTTTTTCACTCTTATCCTAGTTTCTCATAAAGTTATTTTATGAAGTGGTCATCGCATTCGAAACCAATGCATCTATTCCAAAATGTATGTGGCATATATTGTGACGTATCTACAGTCGAACTTGTTAATTACAAAAACGGGTAAAACGAGCAATTTGCACATTAAGAACAAAGCGGTTCATCATTTAGACTATATTAATACCGGCTAAAGTGCCCGGCGTTGCCCGGAATTTGAAGAATGTTTGTTTTGAAAAATCAATTTCAAAATTTAACATACAACATAAAACGAACAATAATAATAACAATAATAACAGTCGAAGTGTTGTACACATGAACCAAATGAAAATCCAATATAAAAATGTATAAATTTATATAACAAACGCAAAAGAATACAGCTATAAATGAATTTATTTCAATTTATCATTGGAGAAATAATGTTAAAATAATCCAATATTTTCATAATTGGGTTTTTATCATGCTTCAATACGTTTTTTCACATTCATAAGACGTTATACTATATTCACCACGTCCTTTATATTTCCAACATGACGTAATATTAACTTTTATTTAAATTCGTCAAACTATTTATTTCATTTTCATTTTTCAAGTAGAAATCTTAAAATAGAAAAGTTATGGCTTAATATTCCCTTTTTTAAAATTCGTCAATTTCGTTATTCGTAAATTATTCGGTTAATACAACTAAAACATCCGTTCACTTCAATGTGATTTTAGACGAAAAGTAGAGTAGAATTAAGAAATAAAGAATTTATAAATATTCAGATCTTAGTGCAATAGCTGTTGCACTGTTATACAAAAATGCATGAATACAAAATTTATTACTATTATTTTTATTAAATTCAGTAATACAGAAATAATAGGGCTCCATCTTAAATAGGACGTAAACACCATGACAACCTAGAATCATTTACTGTCATGGGATATAATTGAATTAATTCGTATGATAGGATTTAGTAGAAAGAAAAAAAACTTTTAAGTTTTGAATCGATTTTTATAAATTTTAACTATTTATTTTCATTTGTTCAAGTCAAAATCTTGTAATAGTTGTAATTGTTATAGCATAAGAATTTTATTGTGGATTTTTAATTGTTGGCAATCGAAAAATGTTTAAATTTGATTAGACATTGCTCTTAAATTAGTACTTTTTTTATTAATTAAAAATTAACTATAAATTATTTCGATTCCGGATTATTTTAGTTGCCTCGGCCATGTTTTAATACACATGTACGTAACATTTCACAATTCTGGCCTCCAAACTGTGGATTTGTACATTACAGAGAGTGACAGACAAATTTTCATTTATATATATATATTAGATTATCCGCTTTTTGCGAGCTGCAAAATCAGGATCACAGTTAATACAACTAGAACATCCGTTCATTTCAATTTGATTTTAGACGAAAAGTAGAGTAGAATTAAGAAATAAACCTCTTTTTATCGAGCACTTTTCTCTCTCGGAGATAATATTTCTACATTAGAACTGTCTTTCAAAATGTAGTAATTTATTAGTTTTTAGTAGCAGAAATTTTCAATTAAAATTTTACTTCTGAGCATGCGCAACGTATATTTACAAATCTGTGCCTTTGGGAAGACGCGATGCACATGCGCATTAAGAGCTTGCTCGGTTGCATTATCACAAGTGGAGAGATGTGTGCTTCATCGTTACCTACGTGATGGATATGGGTCAATATCTGAAAATTGGACAATTTCACTCCAGAATTTTTATTTATTTTTTTAAATTAAAGTACCAACTTCCAAATACAATTACATACTATGATAAATGTTTTGTCATTTGAATGCTGTAGTCTTTTGAGATCAAGGATGTATATTTTATGCGTAGGATAAACTTTCATGGGAGAAAGTGTCTGTTAACACCATAATCAGTGTCTAATAATTGGGACTGAGGTGATGTTTTTGCCAAGCTGCACAGCCATTTTGTTGAATTATTTTGCCCATATGTAAATTATTAAATATGCCATGTGACATTTGTATGTTACGTAAATAAAGTTGCAATAAACTTTTTGTTTATAAATAAAAAATTAAATAGGGGGACATGAATGATGCTATAAAAAAATACTCATCCCTATTCAGAACAAAAACTAAATATTTCTAAACATGAAACAAAGAGAAAAACAGCTTACCTTCACCCATGGTGGCTAGTTGAACTCTAGTTGCTGTTGCAATGGAAATGATTCTGCCAGCGCCATCTAGTATCTGTTAACCTAAATGTGTGTTTAGAGGGACTGAGATGATGGTCAACCTCAGGGACAAATATATTTACTAAAATATTTTACTATACAATCTATACTAAGAAAGGATAATTATATTTCCCCATACTTTATATATATAGGTATGAATATATAATAGCAAAAGTTAATAATATTTATAGAAATGTTTACAGCATACATTTAATATTGGATATTTGTACCTGGGGACAGGGACTGAAATGATGATTTCGCTTGTTTAAAGCTTAAAACTAATTATACATCATTATATGTCCATTTATCATTGGTAATTGATATAACAAATGTTACAATATATTACGTTTTTCAGTTTTCGGTTTTAGTATAATTAATGAAATATTATTGGCAGTGGACGCAAATTGTCCAATTTTCAGATATTGACTCATATAGCTGTCGTGGATGCTCCCCGGCTTTATTTACTATGTTCTTTATTTACTGAATATGATATGGATGTAAGAATATACTTCCTATTTGTATCATATTTCATAGGGCTATGAAATTTTCTTTCTTGCAGTGATGAATGTGGCAATGTCGAATTGATTCGCATTACTCAGCTGTTTACGAATTGTTTGTTTGAAGTTTACATCGAAAATAGTACTGTATTTCACTTAAGGAAAAAGCTTCTACAATAAATTTTTTGAAACACTATTCATACTCTACCCCTCTTAAACAATAAAGAAACTTATTTTACTGATATTTTCATGGTAATTTTTTTCCATCAAGTTTTGACGGGTTTCATCTAGTATATTTATATTAAGTCAATGTGGGAGGATCTTATAAGCGTAGGACTCGTACATAGCACTCGCCGCAATCTCTCTATGGCCGGCACTGGATACAACGACAAGAGAGAGGTGTATGCGTATTCTTTTCATTCAAGAATACAAACCGGAAATTGTTCTTCAAACGTGGCGAATGAGGTGCGTTCGTACTATAACTAGTTTTATAAATATTCAGATCTTAGTGCAATAGCTGTTGCACTCTTATGCAAAAATGCATGAATACAAAATTTATTACTTTTTTTTTTTTTTTAACCAGTAATACGGAAATAATAGGGCTCCATCTTAACCCTTAAATGCCGGGTGTTGCTTATCGGCAACATACCCAATTTAGGCTCTAAAATACTGTTAGAATAATATTGAAGCTATAATGCCTAACGTTGCCAATAAAATACATTCTGAAAATATTATTAAATCGATTTTCAACATGTAGATGGCAACACTTGTGCTGTTTAAGAATAAAGATAGATTTATTTTTTCAATTGTTGCTACTTGTTCTTTTTGTTTTGTTTGGAAGCTTGCGATTTGGTTCTACAGTGAGCAAGTAAAATTTATTTCTTATTGTAGCTCCTAAAATTCTTGTGTGTTTAATATTATAGAATTTTATCAAGGAAAATTATTTTTTCAATTAAAGACCAGTATTGCCGATTAGTAACAAACTGTTTTTTTAGCCGTAAACCATACTTAAAACAAAATAGGATTTTTTTAAGTATTTTTCCCAAGATTTATTTAAAAAATGAAAGCCGAAAAACATTGTTACAATGATTTTTGAAAAATCAGGCATTTAAGGGTTAAATAGGACGTAAACACCATAACCTAGAATCATTTACTGTCATGGGATATCATTGAAATTATTCTTATGATAGAATTTAATAGAAAGAAGAAAACTTTTACTAATATATTTTTAAGTTTTGAATCGATTTTTATAAAATTTCAAATGACTCGACAAAATTCTGCAACGATTATATATATTAAATTTCAAACCATTCGGTTGGGTAGATTTGCGCTGTTATATGCGGACAGACGAACAGATGGACAGACCAAACGACGACTATAGATGCTATGTATTTATATAATTACGAACGCACCTAAAAGATAGAACGGAATTACAAAACCAAATAGAATGAAATGGCTAAAACGGCAAAATCAATTTAAATCTTATCTAGCCTTTTCAAGATTCTCCTCCAAATTCCATCCTTTAATTCTATGCATATTTAGATCGCATTAGTCTCTGGCTGGTATAAGTTTTTCATTACTCTTTCTTCTTTTGACAATGCGAAATTTGAATATAATTTTTCGGCTGTTTTACAACGAAATTTGAATGCATATGAAATACTTTAATTGTTGATGAGATATTACCATACAAAGCAAGTTAATGCATTTTGAAAAAAAAGAGGAGTGGTAGGTATAAGAAACATTCTTCCACCTTAACCATTTCAATTTTGTGCACATTAAGTTTTCTCTTTTGATTTCAGAAAAATTATTCTTAAAATTACTTGTTTTGAAACTGGCTCTTCGCCAAAATTTGTTCACGTTGAAAATTAAATACTGCATTTTTTTAATTTCTATTTAATAGATTGTTGCAAATGAAAAGACTATTGGAATACTTTATTCTTCTATTAGTTGTGGAGGAGTGAAAGGAAAGAAATTTATTCAAAGTTTTATTGTGTTGTGACAAGGTCAAAAAACGTGGGTGATTTAATATGGTATTTATCTTGCGCAACAAAAATGAATATCGAATATTATTGTGATAAACTTTATCACATCTTTACAAGCAGTTTAACTTGGATAATTCTGTAACAGCTATATTAAAAAATGTCAGTAAAGCATTTGGTAAAAAAGTAACTTATGAGATATCCACTGATTTTTGCAACATTACTCTGTCCATACTTAGTCCTCGAAATTTGTTTTTTGTTGTAACTTGAAAAAAAAAATTAAAAATCAATTTCTAAAATCTTCAAATATGCGAATTCAAAATTTCATTTAATTCCACCAAGTAGTTATCGAGTTGTGCTAAAAAACTACCTGAATTGCTGCTTCTTTTTCAGAAAAAAAAATAGAATTTAACATCAGTAATTCAAAATTTACATCTGCATAATTCTTAGAGTACTTGAATGACTTCCTATTTGGTGGACCAAGGTAAAATTTACCAAAGAAAATTCAAATATGGTGTCAAAATTAAGTGTTCATATTGAAAATTTCAAGGTTTGATACAGTTGCTGTATAAAGATGGCTATTGTGTTTTACTGCGTCTATTTGCCAATAAAAATAGATTGGGGGGAGGGGGCTATGACCTGTGACATCCTCTTACGCCTTAGAGAGAGATCGCTCTTTCCCTGAATTTAAATCGTTTCAGTAGTTATTGAGAAAACGGAACATCAATTTAAATTATTTTACATGTGATTTCGCAACTGTTGCCGTCCCCAACGGTTTCGTTCCATTGCTAATAACAGAAAAAAATAAGGAAACTTCACCAGTGAAAACCACACGAACTCACTGTTGAGAATAAGCTCTTCGTTTATACGTGTACTCTTCTTCCGTTTGAGCAGATAAAAAATAATGAACTTTATGACAACATCGTGATTATGGTGAGAAATAATTATTATAACAAAATTTCGCACGTTCGTCAAAATAAATGAAAATGAGAAACACTCCAAACAGGATGTCCGGATATATTTTACATTCAGAAGTGTTGTTGTTTTATTGAGATGCTCCTCAACCTCCCCAGTTGCACAAAATTGTTGAGTCAATGTTGGCTAATTGTGGAGTCCAATGTTGGCCAACAGTAAGAAATGTCCGTCTTATTGTACCACTGGTCAATGAATTATTTGCCAACAAAGATCCAACAGTGGCCCAAACATTAGCTGCTCAGTTATCAATGCAATTCGATGTGGACCGAATACATTATTTTTCATTGGCCGAACAATGCTCCAAATCAGAGGGGCTTCTGTTGTCTTGCCGTTGGTATATTATGCGATTAAACTTAAACTGAACTCTGTCCCGTTTGTTATTTCAGCTCCACGAAGAATAGCGATTCCACTGCTGAAGAAAACTGAAGTGGAAATCAAGCAGATGATTTCCCAAAAAGTTATTGTTCCTGTAACCAAACCGACAGAATGGTGTTTACCGGTCGTTATCGTTTCTAAAAGTGAAGGAACTTATGTTAACTCTTATGTGCCGACCTAGTCCAATTAAACAAGTCTGTGGAAAGAGAATTTCATCCATTGACTTCAGTGGAATATTCATTGAATCTTCTGACAGGGGCTAAGCTCTTTTCAAAGTTAGATGCTAATTCAGGTTTTTGGCAAATTCCACTTGATGAATCTTCGTCATATCTCACGACTTGCATCACTCCCTTGGAAGATACAGATTTTTTGGATTATCTTTTGGAATCTCATCTACCCCAGAACACTTCCAACGTAGAATGTCACAGCTACTAGAAAATATTACAAGTGATATTTGTCACATGGACGACATCTTAGTGTGGGGAAGAGATCAGACTCAGCATGAGCAAAGACTGAGAATTATTCTGAATAAACTTAAAGAAGCTGGTATTACTGGTATTACTTGGTATTAAATAACAAGAAATGTAAGTCTCCAGTTAAAAGAATCAAATTCTTGGTATATATTATTGACGACAAGGGCATCCACCCTGAAACTGGTAAACTTAAAGAAGGTACTGGTAAACTTAAAGAAGCTGGTATTACTGGTATTAAAAAACTAGAAATGTAAGTCTCCAGTTACAAGAATCAAATTCTTGGGATATATTATTGACGACAACGGCATCCACTCTGAAACTGGTAAACTTAAGTTTACTGGTAAACTTAAAGAAGCTATTATTATGGAAGCTGGTATTACTTGGTATTAAATAACAAGAAATGTAAGTCTCCAGTTAAAAGAATCAAATTATTGTGATATATTATTGACGACAAAGGCATCCACCCTGAAGAAGAAAAAATTAGAGCCGTGAAAGAATATCCACCACCAAAGAACAAAACAGAGTTAAAGCAGATGCTAGGCATGGCAAATTTTTTCGCCAGATTTGGTCCAAATTTTGCAGAAACGTTTTCACCATTAACATCTATATTAAATCAAAAGAATGAGTTTGTTTGGGACGAACCTCAAAAACAAGCGTTTCAAAATTGGAAGAATGTCCTAACATCTCAACCAGTTTTAAAGGTTCATAATCCACAAAAAACTTCGATTGTCACAACAGACGCTTCTTCTTATGGAATAGGAGGCAAGAACAAGAGAACGGGGAAATTTCAGTTATTGCATATGCACCAAACATATACACCTACGGAAAAGAGCTATGCTCAAATAGAAAATGGTGCACTTACTCTAGCGTAGAGTTGTGAGAAATTTCGAGATTACCTATCTGGAATTCACTTTAGATTAGAAACTGACCGAAAACCTCTAATTACAATCTTCTCAAAGAAAAACCTTGAAGACTTATCTCCACGGCTGCAAAGGTTGGAGATGAGGATGATGAGATAATCTTATTCCATATTCCACATACCAGGAAAGAACTTATGCAGCTGATGTCAAGAAAACCTCAAGAAACTAGAGAAAATGTTAAAGAATTGGAGGAAGACATTTATGCTTATATTCGCATGGTAATTTCCTCATTACTAGCTTCATGAAACAGGATAGAAGAGTTACGATGATCACAAAAGTCTGATGCAACATGCAAAGAGCTAAAAAATTTAATCCTGAACTGCTGGTCATCAAAGAAATATTTAAAACCAAGTTGTCTACACTATTGTACTCATCTCTAAGATTGAGTCATAATGAAGGGCTGTCGAATCATCATTCCTGCCAATCAGCGAAAAAAGTGCTGCAAAAAATTCATGAGGGACATTTGGGAATTACGGAGTTTCGTGCGAGAGCAAGATCATCCGTCTATGTGCCTGGAATAAATAGAGAAATTGAAGAAATGATAAAAAATTGCACATCATGTACCAAAGAGACCACTAATTGCCATCAAACTCTTATTCTTACCGACTTTCCTGAAAGACCATGGGAAACTGTGTCTTTTTAAGATTCGTGGATTTTGATATTGTGACCGATTACTTCTCACGATATCCATAAATCGCAAAACTAGAAAGGTTAACTTCTGAGGGAATAATTCTCTACTGCCAGACATAGGATTTCTAATGTGGTCAGATCTGACAATGTCCCTCAATTTGAGTCAATTAATTCATCCGAATTTTCAAAATTCTCAGAGCTTTATGGATTTCGTCATATCACATAAAGTCCTAGGTACCCGCAAAGTAAGGTTTCATTGAATCTGCAGTAAAGCCATCAAGTTGCGACTCAAAAAAGTTGAAGATCTTTACCTTTCTTTAATGGCACATACAGTATCACCGTTAAAGAATGACCTCAGTCCTGCAGAACATCTCATGAATCGGCGTATTATGGCAACCCTGCCAGCTGCAAAATCTCAAATGGAGCCAAGGATGGAAAACAGGGCTGAACTTCAAAGGAAGGAAGAGAAGAGAATAGAACGGCAAAGACACAAATATAACAAAAGTCACAGGGTACGAGACCTCAGTAATCTTGATGTTGGATATGGAGCGTATATCACAGACAAGCGAGCTACTGGTACGGTTCAGCAGAGATTAGATTATCCATGTTCGTATATAATCAAATTTGGAAAAAAGGTATATCGACGAAACAGAATGCATCTTTAAAACACCAAATAAAATAAACTAAGACAGACTGAGCACAGTTAAAAAATAAAATTTATAAAGACAATAAAAAACAATTAAAAATACAATATGCAAACGTTTCGCCAAGCGACACGCAAGGCATCATCAGTACAAAAAATATCCATTGCATTTCAAACGTCAGAACAAATCAAGAACAGTTACAGTTAGCTATTTTAAAAACAAACAATATTCGCTAGGGACAGAACGAGCATCATTCAAAGCTTGCGACCGCAATTCAGTGAACCAAGCCTCAAGGAGCAATCTACCATGGTAGTTGTTGCAACCAGATTTCAAAATACTGGCGTTCGCAATGAGCAGAATGTGATTCGTTTGAAGTGAATGCTGGACAATTTTGAATTCAAATTACTCTTTTTTAAAGCACCAGTATGTTCTTTTAGGCGAATTTCCAATGATCTACCAGTTTCACCAATATAAACACTATTGCAATCTTTACAAGGAATAATATAAACAACACCGGGTAATTTAGACTTATCATATTGAAATTTTGAAATTTATGCTTATTGAAAAAGAAACTCAATTTATTAATAGGTTTAAAAGAAACCCCAATATTGAATGATTTTAGAATGCCAGAAATTTTTTCAGAAATGTTCTTATAATAAGGGATACAGATAAACGAGCTAGGTTTACTACGTTGAAAAGGGGGGGGGGGGGGAGTAGAATTTACAAAATTTAAAGTATTTTTAAAGAATTTTTTAACAAGACCAATAGGGTAGCTATTATTAACCAAATCACGATAAATTTTACACTTCTCTATTTCAAAATCATTACTGGAACTGCAATATTTTATGGCTCTGAAGGCTAAAGTCTTAATAACGGTTATTTTATGGCTGAAAGGGCATATTGAATTGAAAGTAGTATACTGACCAGTAGAAGTAGGTTTTCTGTAAACAGTAGTGGTGACAGATTGAGAGATATCAGTCGTGAGTCTGCGGATTAGAATGTCGAGAAATGGTAATTCAGCATTATTTTCTATTTCAACAGTAAACTTAATAGGGTTACCAATAGAGTTAGAAATCGTGAGAATATCATTTAAGTCTGCTTCTTTCATTATCAAAAAAATATCGTCGACACAACGTCTCCAAAAAAGAATACGTGGACCAAGTTCAGAATTAAATATATTTTTTTGATAGTGAAAGAAGCAGACTTAAATGATATTCTCACGATTTCTAACTCTATTGGTAACCCTATTAAGTTTACTGTTGAAATAGAAAATAATGCTGAGTTACCATTTCTCGACATTCTAATCCGCAGACTCACGACTGTATCTCTCAATCTGTCACCACTACTGTTTACAGAAAACCTACTTCTACTGGTCAGCATACTAATTTCAATTCAATATGCCCTTTCAGCCATAAAATAACCGTTATTAAGACTTTAGCCTTCAGAGCCATAAAATATTGCAGTTCCAGTAATGATTTTGAAATAGAGAAATGTAAAATTTATCGTGATTTGGTTAATAATAGCTACCCTATTGGTCTTGTTAAAAAATTCTTTAAAAATACGTTAAATTTTGTAAATTCTACCCCCCCCCCCCCTTTTCAACGTAGTAAACCTAGCTCCTTTATCTGTATCCCTTATTATAAGAACATTTCTGAAAAAATTTCTGGCATTCTAAAATCATTCAATATTGGGGTTTCTTTTAAACCTATTAATAAATTGAGTTCCTTTTTCAATAAGCATAAATTTCAATATGATAAGTCTAAATTACCCGGTGTTGTTTATGTTATTCCTTGTAAAGATTGCAATAGTGTTTATATTGGTGAAACTGGTAGATCATTGGAAATTAGCCTAAAAGAACATACTGGTGCTTTAAAAAAGAGTAATTTGAATTCAAAAATTGTCCAGCATTCACTTCAAACGAATCACATTCCGCTCATTGCGAACGCCAGTATTTTGAAATCTGGTTGCAACAACTACCATGGTAGATTGCTCCTTGAGGCTTGGTTCACTGAATTGCGGTCGCATGCTTTGAATGATGCTCGTTCTGTCCCTAGCGAATATTGTTTGTTTTTAAAATAGCTAACTGTAACTGTTCTTGATTTGTTCTGACGTTTGAAATGCAATGGATATTTTTTGTACTGATGATGCCTTGCGTGTCGCTTGGTGAAACGTTTACATATTGTATTTTTAATTGTTTTTTATTGTCTTTATAAATTTTATTTTTTAACTGTGCTCAAGTCTGTCTTAGTTTATTTTATTTGGTGTTTTAATGGTTTTTAAATTCAGACGTTAAATGTATATGTACTGTAGAATGCATCTTGTCCCATCAACAAATTGCCAGCAGGAGGCTGATGATGTGGGTGTCCTTCAACCAGAGATTTACAATAAAGAGCCTCCAACACCACACAGAGTCCCTAATCCAACCAAACCAAGCTGTCAGAATCTTCATCCATCCTGTAACAAGGGTAAAAGTAATTCTATAATGTCTCAAAAAAAAAAAGCACCAGGATCAGTATACCACCAGAAGTGAAAGAGTTATTCGCCCTCCACAGAAAATGAATATTTGAAGAAATGGAGATGTGGTATTAAGACATTAATTGTAACCTAGACGAGACGGCACAAGAACATTAACTGTAACCTAAAATTAACCTAGAGCAAGAGCGCTGAGTTATGTTTATATGATGTGTCGTGTCGTGTTTGTATGTGTAACCTAAATAGAATAAGTTATGCGTGAATAAATATATGCAAGTAAATTCGTTGTATATCCATTGGAGCATTCGACGGTTCGCACCAGTTTAACAGAACTTCATAACAACACATGTGGTAGCTGGCGGCCACCTAATGAATAAAGATTGTTGTTCCGTTAAAATGTTCCATTAATTGAGTTGGTTAATATTTAATAATGATTCCAGTTAATAGAACAAATGTAGAGCTTAAACCCTATACTAAGCAACTATTGAGTTTTTAAATATCAGCTAAGTGACTAAGTAAGAAAAAGAATAGTTTATTTACAATAGAAGAAAACATTTAGGTAAAACTTTCTGGATTAAAATACTTCAGAACATCTTACACCAAACCGAAACACCGGCACAGCAACTACATTCGTTTTTACATTCTAAGCAACAACATAACATACATTAGATTTGTCATCATATCCTTCTGGCATACTCATGTAAAGTTCTTCGTCTAATTTCCCGTACAAAAAGTCTGTTTTTAGGTCAAATTTTATCATTTTATATAGTTTCTTCAATGCTAATCCAAAAATAATTCTCAATGGAATAATGCTCACTACTGGACTATAAGTTTCTTCATAATCAAGACCATATTTTTGGTCACAACCTCTCACAACCAAACGTGCTTTGTACTTGCCATTATCTTTAATTTTAAATATTCATTTGTTACTTAATATTTTCTTATTTCCTACTGCATTTCTATCAACTACTTGCCAAGTTTAATTTTTTTTCTAAGGATTTCTTTTCATCTTCTATAGCTTCTTTCCACAATTGTTTATCATCTCCACTAATGGCCTCTTCGTATGTCAGCAAAGCATAATCACCAAGGTAAACAGGAGGTTTCTTTATTCTTTTTCTTCGTCCAAATTCTTCAATGTTTTGATCTTCTGAGGCTGTTTGTTTTATGTTGTTAGGATTTCCCTCATATTCACTACTGTCATCTTGAAAATTAAAGTAATTGAATGGTGATATTAAATCATTCGGTTTATCAACTTTGGTTCAAGGAATATTACATCTCTTGATATTTGTATTTTCTTAGTTTTTGGATTCCACAATCTGTAGCCATTTTCAGCATATCCAACAAAGATGAGCATATTACTTCGACTATCTAATTTCTTCAGTCGACCAAGTATTTTGGCATAAGCTACACTACCAAATATTTGTAATCTTGACAAATCTGGTTTCTTTTGGAACCACATTTCAGTAGGAGTAACACTTGCAGACGTTGTTGGGCTTCTGTTAAGGAGATAGGCTGCAGTTCACAATGCTTCACCCCACATTTCTTTCTCAACTCCTGAATCAAAAATTAGAGCTCTGACTTTTTCAAAGAGTGTTCGATTCAGCCGTTCCGCTTTACCATTAAGCTGTGGTGTATGTGGAATACTATAATCCAAAACAATCCCTTTATATTTGCACCAGTTAACTAACTTATGATAAACATATTCTCCTCCATTGTCACAGCGTAATTTAGAAGCACGGAGTGACCACTTGGCTTCGACTTCTTCAATGTATTGTTTAAGAACATCTGCAACTTCAAACTTGTTCTCCAATAAAAAGACAATGACAAAATGAGTATAATCATCCAAAAATGTTAAGAAATACCTTTTTCTGTCCCATGTACTCACCTCTATTGGGCCACAAACATCGGTATGAATCAGCTCCAATGGTCTAGTTGCTCTTGTTCTTTGCGATTTAAATGGAAATCTGGTCTGTTTGGCTCTAAGACAAATGTCACACGGATCTTCTATCATTTTAATGTCGTCAGCTTTTAGATCTATGCCATTTGAATTTTTCAATAATATTTTTATATATTTACTACTTAAGTGTCCAAGTTTTCGATGCCACAGTGTCGGGTTTTTCTGTTCACAAATCAAAGCTTCATTTTGTTGATTTAAATCTATTTCATACAGTCAGTCCTTTATTGATTTTATAGCCTTTTAAAACAATTTTTCCATCTTTTGAAATTTCTACTTTATCGTCAATAAATTTTACTTCTCCATTATTTTCTGTAATCTCATTAACAGATAACAGGTTTTTAGTCAGCTGTGGAACATAGAGTACATTTTGTAATGTGCAACTATCAGCTTCTATTTTTCCAAAACACTCAGCTGTCATTACTTCAGCTTTCTTTGCTAATCCAATTTCAGTAGAAATCTTCAAAGGATTTTTCAACATTATTTTATTATTTACCATATGGGAAAATGATCCTGAATCTACCACAAATTTATTTGTACTACTAGGTTCTTGAGCAAGAAAGGAAACTGCTGGTTTACCATTTTTACGAAAATAACAGTCTTTTTCAGAATGATTATCTTTCTTACAAATGCTGCACCGAGGACGATTATTTATTACAATCTTTAGCCAAATGAAATTTGCTTTCACATTTAAAACATCTCTGTTCTTTAACTCTTTTTACTGGATTTTTACTTTTACCACATGATCTTGCTAAATGATCAGCACTATTACACTTGAAACATCTTTTCTCCAATATTTTGAAAGCAACAGGTTCTTCATTCTTATTTACACTTCTTGTACATGACTCTCCATTCAATAATCTTGCTGTTAAATTTTCTAACGTTTTATCTTCTGTGTTACTAGAGTCCCATGCAGTTCTAAAATGTTTATACTGTTCTGGAAGTGTGCATAAAATTTTAGATATGAACATTTCATCATCAATTTGTTCATTAAGGGCTTTCAGTTTTAAAGCAATGTTTTCTAATCTGCTTATATGAGTAGCGATATCGGTTTCTGCACTAAAACTGTAGTTGAAGAACTTTTGTAAAAGTTACACTTTTGTTGTTCTGTATTTCTTTCAAAAATACCACATAATTTCTTGTACATCTCATGAGAATTTTAGCAATTTAAAATGTGCATTATCACTTTCTTATCAATAGTTGTTACAATTACCTGTTGAACTTTAGCGTCTTTCTTTTCCCACGACAACCTAGTATCAGCCGTTAGGCCTTCTTTCTTTTCAGTTTCATTTACAAAGTCCAACAGGGAATTAGATTTTAATATTATATTTACTTGAAATTTCCAAAGCGCGAATCAATTTGAGTCACGAAGCTTTTCAACATGAGAAATATCTTCATACATATTCGTCATTTTGTTTTGTTTTTTAAGCGATTCGAATTTTACAGAGCTTTCGTTTTTACATTGATTCTATTGTTCTTAGTCACTAGCTCGATTCGCAACCGCGATCTGCTACCATGTTGAGTTTTTAAATATCAGCTATGTGACTAAGTAAGAAAAAGAATAGTTTATTAACAATAGAAGAAAATATTTAGGTAAAACTTTCTAGATTAAAATACTTCAGAACAGCAACCGCATATTATAGATACCACGCTGAATCTTGGTGCAGCGTTTGTGCTAAGACCGGCTACTCTTTTTCGTCTGTTTTTGGTGATGAGGAGTGAGTGGATTGGCCCCGATTCCAGGGATCTCATGATCAGTAGGCGATAACGTTAGCGTTGTAGCGATCTCATCTCACATGATCAGTATAAAGCGAGTTACTAGCTTAGAGTAACTGGCTTGGCCTTTTGCTCGACGCTAACGCTCTCGCCTCCTGATCATGATATCCCTGGTTCGTATCCCATCGGCGCCAATCACTCTCACCAAAGTGGTGACACGGGCAAACACGCAATAACAACCTTCATCAACAATCAACTCCTCTCATAACCAACAGATGGCGATGGCAGCACCAAATAAATCATCCCTTGCAACCAAAACCTGTGAAATGCTCACAGCACAAAGCTTGTCCTCACGCGCATCACATATGCGTTCGACAGCATCATTCACGAGTGCATATCGCTCGTCAGACGTCAGCAATACGTCTTTCTCACTGGGGATGGAGTGTGTAGCGATCTCATCTCACATGATCAGTATAAAGCGAGTTACTAGCTTAGAGTAACTGGCTTGGCCTTTTGCTCGACGCTAACGTTCTCGCCTTTTGATCATGAGATCATTGGTTCGTATCCCATCGGCACCACTCTCACTAAAGCGTCGAGCAAAAAGCCAAGCCAGTTACTCTAAGCTAGTAACTTGCTTTATACTGATCAAGTGAGATGAGATGGCTACACACTCCATCCCCAGTGAGGAAGACATCTTGTTGACGTCTGACGAGCGATGTGAACTCGTGAATGATGCTGTCGTACGCATATGCGATGCGCAGTATGACAGGCTTTCTGCTGTGAGCGTTATACAGGCTTTGCTTGCTGGAGACGATTTATTTAGTGCTGCCATCTATTGGTTTTGAGAGGAGATGATTGTTGCTAAAGGTTGTTGTTGCGTGTTTGTCCGTCTCACCAATGAGGAGGGAGTAGATTGGCGCCGATGGGATTCGAACAAGGGATCTCATGATCAAGAGGCGAGAACGTTAGCGTCGAGCAAAAGGCCAAGCCAGTTACTGTTAGCTAGTAACTCGCTTTATACTGATCAAATGAGATGAGATCGATACACACTCCATCCCCAGCTAGAAAGACGCATTGCTGACTGACGTCTGACGAGCGATATGCACTCGTGAATGATACAGTCGTACGCATGTGTGAAGCGCAGTATGACAGGCTTTATGCTGTGAAGGTTTCACAGGCTTTATGCTGTGAAGGTTTCACAGGCTTTGATTGCTGGGGATGATTTATATGGTGCTGCCATATGTTGGTTATGAGATGAGATGATTGTTGTTGAAGTTCTTTGAAAGTAACGTGTTTGTCCGCATCACCAATGAGGAGAGTGTGAATTGGCTCCGCGTGGATTTGAACCAGGGATCTCATAATCAGGAGGCGAGAACGTTAGCTTCGAGCAAAAAGCCAAACCAGTTACTCTAAGCTAGTAACTCGCTTTATACTGATCAAGTGAGATGAGATCGCTACAGTGATATGAAATGACCACGTCAACATTTTTATACCTTAAAAAAATTTGTAGGGTTTTTTTTTTCCGAAAGTTTAGCGCTTTAAATGCACGTTTCTGTAAAAATGATCAACTCCATCGTGCATATTATATCGCCACAATCTATCTTAATATTTTTCAAGCTTTGCTAACTTATACTCAGTGTTTTTGTTTTTGTGTGTGTGTGTTTTTTTTTTTTTTTTTTTCTCGCGAGAATTTAAATTCCGCTGAGTATTTCACCGCACTTTGTTTTGAAATCAAATTTACAAGGTTACTTAATCCGTTAGATCAGTAAGTCTATCAACTAGTTTGTTAATCTTTAAATAAATTTGTTGTTTTTCTAAATTTTTCGTTCAGCTCTAAGGTAAGACTTTCTTAGTCTTTAGCTTTATGTACTTCCCTATAACTTAAGATAAAGCATAAATTAACTCTTATCTACACTGCACTGATTTTTTTTTTTTTTTTTTTTTTTTTGGTACAGATGTCATATTCGCCCCATATTGGCGCGATTTTTTTCTGACGCCAAATCATATAGGCAAAGGGTACTTAACTTGCGCCAAAGTGTCGTTATTTTGCTTGATGTGGTAACCCGGATTATGTTGTTTATGCTGCTGATGTTTTCGCCAAATTGGCAACCGAAAAAAATCGCGCCAATATGGGGCGAATATGACATCTGTACCATATATATTTAATAAATGTGATACTTGTTAGTTATCCCGTCGACCAATTTCGCCAAATTATATAAATCGCCAAACCACCCATCAAATTATACAAATTGACATAATTTTGATTTTAAATAACGAAAGAACAAATAAATTAGTGTAACATTAATAAAAATACAAATAAAACGTCGAAATAAAAAACACTTGATGACATAAACACGTGTTGTCATGTGAATGTGACATTTACGATCAACCATTATTGGCATTTAATCTTACAATTTGGCGACAGTAATTTGGTCGACGGGATAACTAACAAGTACCATAAATGTTATATATGTCACATGTACGATGTTTATACAGATAGTTTTATTTTTATGTATATATATTACATATAGAGATATACCTTATACATACATAATATATACGCCTACAAATAAATATTATGTACTTATACATAATTTTATATATTTATTATAGATGTCAAATTAAAACAAAAGTTGGTACTTTTCGGTTAGCTGGGCGCCAGTGTTATATATACATATATATGTATATATACATGTATATATACACTGTTCCAAAAAATTAGGAGAGCAAGAAAAAAAGTGAAGAGAACAGTGCAAAACAGCAATGTATGAGCATAAAATAGATAGTACACGTGTGGCAATGCGCAATACATAAAAAAAAACGCAAAAAAGGGTAAGGGAGCTTTTATTTTTTGAAAAGATGAAAAGAACACGAAAAGATGGTTTAGGGCAACAATTTGTTTTCATGTAAATCATAAAAAAAGTATTGTTTAGAAATGATGCAAGATTTTTAATATGGTGTGTGGTCTCCTCGAACAGCTAAGACTGCTGCACACCTGTTTTCCATGGATGCGATGAGGTTATCGATAAGACTTTGGGGAATACTGTTCCACTGCTCAAAAATTGCAATCTCCAAGTCCTGGACAGGAAAAAGAAGCCTCGGTCTTGCAGCAATGCGTCGTCTGAGTATGGCCCAAACATGCTCGATCGAATTTAGGTCAAGAGAGCATGCTGGTCATTCCATACGCTGTATTGTTTTAGCTTCAAGCATGTTTTCCACAAGACGAACTGTATAAAGTCTGGCATTATCATGCATGGAACAAAAATAAATCACTAATTACTGCAACATAAAATACATGAGGTCTCGGTATCTCGTCTGTATTACTCCGGACTGTCAAAGTGCCATTCCGAATGATATGCAGGCCCGTACGTCCACCTATGCTGATTCCAGCCAAAAGCATCAACCCACATCGTCTGTAATGTGATCTTTCACGAACGAATGTGGGATTATTTCGATGTTCAGTTCCCCACCTTCTTTGGGCCGCACAGTGGCTTGAGGTCAACGGAATACAGTCCATTGGCTTACGTGCATAGAGACCACCCTGATGAAGCCTATTTTGGACTATTTGGCTGGACACCCTTTCGTCCTTTGGCCAAGAACAAATGTGTTTGCAGCTAAGAAACATTGCCGGTTCCGCTTCGACGGGCTGTTAACAGGATATATCGGTCATCAGTTTCTGTGTTAGCACATTTTCGACCTTGCACTTGTCGATGACTACCATTCCATATGTCTTGGAATCGATTCCACAGCCTTTCATGGACACTTCTTGTGACTCCAACAGCGTCCACTACACTTCGTTGTGTTTCCCCAAATTCAACTGTCCCGATAACACGCCAAACCATGGATCACGGCAAATCATGTTGTTGTGACATTTTCAAACCACCTTTTCTCAAAACACAAGCTGAGCAATTGAATTTTACAACTGAGTCAGTGAAACAGACGTTTCTGCAAAATCCCGATTTCTGCACTTATCACCTTTTCCCAGTTTTTGACGTCATAAACTTTAATTTACGTGTGAAGTTTTCTATATCTGTTTTTTACAGCACTTTAAATTATGAATGTTTTATTTTACGTTAGTTATCGGTGTAAATATTTGCGTAATTTCGTTAAAACCATGTTCTCCCCAATTGTTTTGAGCAGTGTATATACTTATATATATACATATATATGTGTGTGTATATATACAATATATGTATATATATAGAAGTGCATATATACATATATATATGTATGTATATAAATAACACTGGTGCCAGGCTAACCGAAAAGTACCCAAAAGTTATACATTTTTCCGAAAAAAAATATGGGCACAAATGTCATATACGATATTGGCGTTACTTTTTTCTGACGCCAATGTCATATACGCAACGGGTACTTAACTGGCACCAAAATGTCATTATTTTGCTTGATATGATAACCCAGATGTTGTTGTTTATGCTGTTAATGTTTTCGCCAAATTGGCGCCGGAAAAAATCGCGCTAATATGTATATAACATCTGTGCCAAAATATGCTAAATGTAAAAAATTACACAAAAAACATATGAATAAAGTCCATTCCAGAAAAAAAGCAACCCCCAAATGCTGAAGATCGCAACCATATCGAATCATTTAATGCCAAAACCAAGTTGGAAACTGCAAGTCAAACGTGGCAAATGAGGTGCGTTCGTACTAAAATTGGTTTTATAAGTATTTTTTGCACCTCATATTGTATATTTTAGTGCACTTCATAAGTGAATATCAACTTCCATCTGTTCGAAAGGCTGTAACATCATTAAAAGGCACTTGAAATATTTTTTTTCCCATTGATCGTAATGTAACGGAAAACTTTTAACTATCCCTCTAATTAAACTATACATCCGATTTTCATAAAATTTGAAATGTCGACAAAATATTGCAACACTTATATATTTAAAATTTCAGGCTATTCGGTTGGGTAGTTTTTGCTCTGTTATATGCGGACGGACGGACGGACAGACAGACGGACCGAACGACGACTATAGGTGCTACGTATTTATATAATTACGAACGCACCTATTAAAGCTCGCCAATAAAACCAGCACAGGATATGAAACTTTTCCCCAGTTTAATCTCCTTCTTGGCGCGATTTTCACAAATCGCCAAAAACGGTTTACAAAGCAAGGATTTTAAAACGGAGCTCTCATCTTAGGGTTGCCATATTGGGAGTAAGTCCGAAGAGCAGTCCGAAATACCGGGCTTGCCACATTCGCGCAGTTATTGCGCCAAAAAAATCGCCTTAGCGAAGGAGAGTAAACTGCGATTTACCGGAAACTTTTTTTTATTTATTGTTATTTCCTTTTTAAAATAATAGAAAATAATATAAAAATATATGTAACTGGAATTCGAAAACGACGTTTTCACCAAATTGGCGTCAAAAAAAGATCGTGCCAAACCCGGTGCGTTTGTGACATCTATGCCACTTTTCTTTTATAAGGACTTGGCGCAAGAGAGAAAACAGCAAGGTCGAATTTGGCGAGAAAAGCAAAATTTTTAAAAGCACTTTTTGTCAACCTTTGTTTATATTTTAAAAACGTCATCAGACTGGTACATTTTTATAAAACGAGGCACAAATGTCATATACGCGTCTCATATTGGCGCGACTTTTTTCTGACGCTAATGTCATATACGCAACGGGAACTTAACTGGCGCCAAAGTGTCGTTACTTTGCTTGATATAGTAACCCGGATGTTGTTTATGCTATTGATGTATTCGCCAAATCGGCGTCGGAAAAAAATTGCGCCAATATACCATATGACATCTGTGCCCGATTTGTTTTACATTTAAATTTAGGTACAGGGCCGGGCACAGATGTCATATACGCACCGGGGTACCTAATTGGGGCCAAAATGGCGTTATTTTGCGTGACATGGTAACCCGGTTATTGTTGTTTATTTATTAATAAATTGGGTGCTACTTAGTTATCCCGTCGACCAAAAACCTATCGCCAAACTATAAGATTAAATGCCAATATTGTTTGATCGTAAATGTCACATTCACTTGACTTTAAGCAAGTTACAGGTGTTTACGTCTTCAAGTCATTCTTATTTCGACGTTTTATTTGTACTTTTATTAATTTTATACTAATGTTCTTTCTTTATTTACAATAAAAATTATGTCGATTTGTATAATTTGGCGATTTATATAATTTGGCGAAATTGGTCGACGGGATAACTAAGTAGACCATAAATTATTTATTTTCTTTTTTAAATTACATAAATTGCTTTCTTCTATAGTTATTAATTAAACTTTTCGGTACATCAGAATCCCTGCCTAAATTCTCTAAAAAGTATTAAAATACAGGAAAATTAGAGTATTTTTTAAACAGCAACAGCACCCAGGAAATGAGAAAAGAAACGAAAAACACAGTATTAAATAAAACAAATATGGAAATACGCTTAAATTCATTGTGAAACTGTCGAACTATGTACAATTTTAAGTTAAATATTCCGCCTGCACAGATGTCTTATGTCCATTTTTTTTTATCATAATGCCTTTATTTAGTTATTTATTTATTGAACAACAAACATACGACTTGTGTGCTTGACATGAGAGCCCGCTTATACAACATACATCTATACAAAGTGAGTATAACTTACATCTTACAATGCATACAACATACATACATACATTTATAGAGCAATTTACAAAAAATATATCAAACAACATATTTACAGTAAATAAAATTTGCAATAGAATATAACATATATTATATGCAATACAAATCCATTCGGCGGTAACATGTATATACAGGGTGTTGCCGAATTCGACCAACAAATTCAGAGGGTTGATAGTAGGCATGAAGAGGATGAAAAATTGCCATAGAACATGAGGTCGCAAACCTCTCATTTATTCACAAATACAGGGTGTTTCACCCTAACTGAAGTCCGCTTGATGGTAATAATTTTGCGATAAATAACAATATTACAATAAAAACGTAACGATAATGTACCTTGTTTTATATGAAATGGGATAACATCACAAAAAGTTCTGGAAAAACAGGGTGCTCACGCAATCGATGATACCGTATGAGCTGATAATCGCAGTCCAAAATGTGGAGCGTCGAGGACATACTGCTGGCGCGTATAATGGAAACTTCTACCACTTTCTTTCGGTTTTATCACATTACAATAAAGGTGAGTATGTCTATTAAAAGTTTCATTATAATATACTTCAGTTTTCCGAAAGTTATTACCGTCAACCAAAGGTGGGTTAGGGTATTTGTTAGTAGGGTAGGCACCCTGTATTTTTGATTAAATGAGTGGTTTGCGACCCCATGTTCTATGGTAGTTTTTCGTACTCTTGATGCCTACTATCACTCCTCTGAATTTATCGGTCGAATTCGGAAACACCCTGTTTATAGTAACTAGTAACTAAGCAGTTTCTTCTAAGGATTACTATAATTAATATTATAGAGCTTTTGTTGGGTTGTATTTTCTTGGCACAGATAATACCAAGGCTATGACCAGGGCTCTAACTATTCTAATTAATTGCATGTTAAATCTCTGTATGCTTCCTGACTGCTGGAAGACGATCGCTTGCCTGATGATTGCCTAGATCGCTTGCCTGATGACACGCGATCTACTTTAGTGTTGATTATACATAGGGCAAAAGTCAGTTGCCCTGACACTAATTACCTCTTTGTTAAAAGTAGTCCAATTGCTCTCAGCCTTGAAATAGATCAATTTCCCTAGTTCTAAAAACCAGTGTCTCTAGAGAGGAAAATGTAGGAACAAATTCGTTGTGAAAGAATTTTAAAAATATATATCATTAGATAATATCGCGATAAATAAAACGCATTTGTGAGCACTTCGTTCCAATAAAAGAATCACTGGATGCAACAAACTTGTTGTATTGAAATCTCATAAACACATGAAATTGCATGAAATTCGCTATTGGCATGATCAGAATATCGTATGAATTAGCGCTTCGCGCCCATGAAAAAAAAAAAAAAAATGGATGTAACAACTTCGTTCTATTGGAATCTCAAAAATATTTGAAATCCCTATAAGGCATATATGCGCACTTCGCGCTCATGAAAACAACAGAAAAAAATAATTGGATGCAGCAACCTCCTTATATAGCAGTTCCAAAGTCACATGAAATTTGGTTATGCCGCAGTCACTATAATGCATGTACGCTTCGCGCTCATAAAAACTAGCAAAAAAAAAAAACAAAAAAAACGGTACTTTTCGGTTAGCCGGGTGCCAGTGTTATATGTACATATTTATATACATATATATATGTAAATATACATGTATATACATATACACACATTGTATGTACACACACATATATATATGTAAATATATATGTATATATACATACATTTATATATACACATATATGTACATATAACACTGGCGCCCGGCTAACCGAAAAGTACCAAAAAGTCAAAGAATACAGCAGTTTGTTGTATAAGAATCTTAAAAGTACGTAAAATTTGGTAGTGCCACCATCGATATAACACATGTAGGTGCGCTTTGTGCCAATAATTTTTTTTTTTTTTTTTTTTTTTTTTTTTTTTTTTTTTTTTTATCACTGGATGCAACAACGTTGCTGTACAGGAATTTAAAAAGCATATGAAATTCGTTAGTGCCGCGATCAATGTAGCGTTAACTATCATTGATTTTAAACATCGAGTCGTGAAAAAAGCTGGTTTTTACGTCCAACTCCAGCACGCCATCCATACTGAGCAGCGGAAAATTCATGAGGGCGACTGTATAATTTCTGTCTTCCCAAGCAGCTGATCCATATTATCTGAATGTCAGAGCAACTGACTTTATAAACAATACCCAATGATCCCAATCATTATTCATTTCTTAATGTGTCTATTTCAACTTTAGCAGGATTAGAATGTCCAATGGAAGGCAGGACATGGAATGTCCAATATGTCTAAATACAACAAACAACACAGTCTTCGTTGAACTACCTTGCTGCCGTCAGAATTTTCACCACAGATGTCTACAAAGCTGGCTGGAGTTACATAACACCTGCCCTTATTGTAGAAGCGAGTCTGTAGAGCTGTCCGAGTGCCCAATATGTTTAAATTCAAGAAACTGCGAAGCCTTTATTGAATCACCTTGCTGCCACAAAAGTTTTCACAAGAGATGCCTGAAAAACTGGCAGCAATTACATGACACCTGCCCTTATTGTAGAAGAAACTTGCCTAGAGATTTATTCGGGCGTCAATTCATGTTCCATTTGAAAACTCTTGAAAAAAGACGGAGATATCGAAATGTTTGATCCGAACTATTTCAGTTTTAGTACAAATTTCATCAGACAATATATTTGGCAATTGTGTTAAATAAACAGATTCTAAATCAGCTATATTTTTTATTTTGTGTGAAATTATTTGAGTTGTTATTTCATAGAACTAAAACGGATATTTTCCTATTATTGGGGTTATGATGAGTGATAGATTGGTGTATGAAATGGTAGCAATATCGTGTACACGCCAGTCATATAAAACGAAAACAATGTTTTATTTATTATAATAATAAAGAATTTTTTGTTTAAAATATGTCAACAAGTTAATTTATGGGTTCACGACATTACCGACAGTTACGAAGTTTCTAAAGTCTCAGTTTATACACCATATGTTGTAATAAAAACAGTCTATGCAGTCTCGTAAACAAATTAAATTCGCAATACTGTTTTCCGAGTTTCTCCCTTTCTAGGTGCTTCCGTTAAAGTAGCGACCGCATCTCTACCAATATGCTCTTACACCCCCAACTTAATTTCATATGTTTTTCTAAATATTCTAATTAATTGCATGTTAAATCTCTGCATGTTTACTGACTGCTGGAAGAAGGCACTGATTGCCTTGATCCCGAAACCGGGACAGGACAGTCATGCCCCTTCTAGCGTCAGACCTATTTTCCTTCTACCTTACTAGCCTAAGGTCTATGAATGTACATAACTTGCGAGCCGTCTGAAAGAGTTCGTTACCTCCAATTCGATAATTATACCGAAGAAGTTTGGGTTTCGGCCCAAACATTCGACTCAACACTAGCTTTGAAGAGTAGCTGAACTCGTTCATGAGGGGCTTCAAACAAAAAACGGTTATTGTATTCATAGACCATATTCTAAAACTTTTGACCTATATTGGCATTATGAACTTTTATAAGTTGATTCTTCTCAAGGCTCCACCCCAACTTATCAGTAGTGAGGAAACGAGAGTTCTGGCTCAGGAGGCGGCGAACCGTCCCGCCGACCACTTCACCACCGCCCGTCTCCGCACACCCCTGGAAATCGATTTAGACATCCCCTAGAGGGAAAAATTAAAGTTTTTCATGAAATAAAAGTTTTCTTTTTACCCTTAGATGAGAGGTGAGCGTTAGAACGACAAGATTAAATTTATATTTGAATTTTAAATGACCAACATCTTAATGAGTATTAATAATTAAGGAAAACAATGGAAAATAACAATTTTTAAGGAAAAAGGCTGATTTCTTTAGATTTTTTTCAACTATAAGATGAAGATTAAATTTTTACTTGAATTTTGGATGATCAGCACCTTAATGAGTATCAATAATTAAGAAAAACATTGGAAAATATCAATTTATTTTAGGAAAAAAGATTATTTCTTTAGATAAGACGAATTTAAGCGAATTTGATTAATTTTTACACTAGTTCGAGATTTTATCATACTTTTAGACACTAGTTTTGCAGGTTTTAATTTTTATTAGGTAGATTTCCTAAGAAATACTACCTATTACATTCTCCCCTATGTTGGAATTTCTGAAATTTTTTTGCAGATCTACGCCCATCATGATCCCTATAATCCAAAACCACCCACAGTTCAAAACTTTATCTATGTATCTATATCACTTTTTTATGGACACGATAATTCTGCACTAATCTCTTCCAAATTGATACATAAAATCAAGCGGTAGAAAATCTCGGTTAAGTTCGTTAATGGGCAAAATCGGACCAAGGGTGTGGAAATAGGGAGGGGTTTTATGAAAAACGGAAAAACCCTATAACTTCTTAATTACAGTACAAATAAATTCAGTTTGAAGTTATTATTACTTCTAGGAAAAGGGTCAAATATTTATGTACCACAGAATTTTGATAAAATTAAAAATGGGTTCGAGGGGCGAATAAAATAGGATTCTAGGGAGAAAAAATTCATAACTTCGTCAATTCTCAAGCTATAAAATTCATTTAAACTTATTATAAATCTTCTTAATACTATCTACAACTTTTATATTGACAAGTTTTTGACAGGACCAACTCTTATTGAAAAAAAAAATTAAAACAGACAAAAAAAGAGGAGGGGGTGAAGAAGAAAAAAAATCATAACTTCGTCAATTCACAAGATATCAAATCCGCTTAAATTTATTATAAATCTTCTTAATATTACCTACAACTTTTATGCTGACAAGTTTTTGATAGGACCAACTCTTACAGCAAAAACAAATTAAACAAAAATAGGGGTTGAAGAAAAAATTATCGTATTAACATGATTCTGATAAAACTCTTACAGAAAAATGAAATTAAAAACTCGTCAAAAGTGGCCAGATAAAATTGTTAAACTGGGTTTATCTCTAATCTTGATTTAGTTTTTGTTGGTGAAATTAGTACTTAACTTCGACATCGACATCTACCTCCACCTGTAGGCTGAGCCGGGGGGGGATTTTTTTTTTGTTGTTGTTGTTGTTGTTCGTGGCTTAGTTTGCATCTAAAATTATTCCGACTGATCTAAAACCCAATAAATATCTACATATTAAAATTAATGAATTTACTTGCTCAGAGTAACTTATAACTTTTTATAACAATATTTCCTAAAAACGAAAATAATGACTACTCTTTCGCTAAAAACATGTAAAAACTAAAAAAAAAACGATTTCAGTCCGTTAATAATGCTGTTTTCTTATAATGTTTTTTTATAATCACTAGGGGGCTCTGCCCCCTACGAGCTACGCTCGTCAACCCCCGTTCAGACACCGCAGACTCTAAAAGTACGCTAATTTGATCGGCTTTAAAAAGATTTCGGAATATTGAATTATAATTTAAAAAACAGTGGCGATCTCCCTATAAACGGATTTCTATTCATTTCTCTTTGATTGGGGAATTTTAAGGCCAAATCCGCTGCGGTACTACTTGATTATCCCGTCGACCAATTTTGCCAAATTATATAAATCGCCAAACCACTCGCCAAATTATACAAAATGGCATAATTTTTATTTTAAATAACGAAAGAACAAATAAATTAGTGCAACATTAATAAAAATACAAATAAAACGTCGAAATAAAAATAACTTGATGACGTAGACACGTATAACTTGCTTAAAGTCAAGTTAACGTGACATTTACGATCAAACATTATTAGCATTTAATCTTATAGTTTGGCGAATGATAGATTTTTGGTCGACGGGATAACTAAGTAATACCAAAGATACAATCGCTGTTTTCGTCTTTGATTAAGTAAAATAAGTTAAACATTTTAAAATAAGCTAATATAAAAGGAATTAAGTAAACAGAGTCTTTGTCTCCCGGTATTTTTTAACAAAGCGAAAAGAAAATTCTTTTAAATAAGACATTTTCAATTAATGGTTTTTAATCTGACGTAATTTCGACCAAACTATTCTTTCTCTTTTTAATATTCACGTGAAAATACTTTTGTTAGAAATGAAATATTATTTGCGCTTTCCTAACAAAAATAGTTAAAAACTATCCTCTCAAAATATCAAATAAATGTCTTGGGCAATTTCTAAATTTAAACTGTTTTGCAATATTATTTTGTGTTTATTTTATGTAATAACTGTAATGTGACGTAAATATGACGTAATTTCTCCTATTTAAGACTTCTAACGCATGTTAATGAATTTATTATTTTACAATTTCCTTTATCTCTTAAAATTCACGTGTAAATACATTTTTTATGACGTAATTTTTAATAAGTTCCTGCTTTTTGTACATAATTATTTAATTCTAATTCCAAATGTTTTTTTCTGTTTATAATAGTCACGTGTAATTTATTTACACGTATAAATATTTTTTTTTTTAATTTGAAGCAAACATTATTGTTTGCGCTATTTATACAGTTGGCAACAGTTTAAATTAATATCACTTTCTAAAATATGTAAAAAATATCTCTATAAATGCTGAAAATTTGAATTTAAAATAGAAATAAAACCTCAAAAAATGAGTCAAATTAAAAACTAGTATGTTGTGGCCATCACAAAACTTTCTTCTATATAAATCACGTCAATTAAATCATTTAAATAGTACAAGAAATTACATGAATTTAGCACCAATTCATATCAAAGTATATCTGAATTTGAAGTTTGATGAAAATTCGTGCATTAGTTCTTGAGATAGAGCTACAGCGGGAATTCTGAAAAATGTAGCATAGCAGCGCCACCTGTTGAGCGATTTACACTAAAAATAAACAGCACTAAATGATATCAAGGTGTAAATGAATCTGAAGTTTGTTGAAAATCTAAGCGTTAGTTCTTGAGATAAAGCTATTGCGGAAATCGCAAAAAATACAGCATAGCAGCGCCACCTGTTGAGCGATTTATACCAAAAATTAAACAGCACTAATTTACACGTCAATTCATGTCAAGGATTAACTAAATCTGAAGTTTGATGAAAATCCGTGCAATAGTTCTTAAGATACAGCTCTTGCGAAAATCGTGAAAATGCAGCACAGCAGCGCCATCTGTTGGGCGATTGACACCAAAAATCAAACAGCACTAATTTATATCAAGGACTAACGAAATCTGAAGTTTGATGAAAATCCGTGCATTTTTTCTTGAGTTAGAGCTATTGCGATAATCATGAATAATGCAGCATAGCAGCGCCACCTGTTGGACGATTTTCACTAAAAAGTAATCAGCACCAAACTATATCCTGCACTAACTGAATCTGAAGTTTTATGAAAATCCGTGCAGTAGTTCTTGAGCTATAGCTATTGCAGTAATCGTGAAAAATGCCGCATAGCAGCGCCACCTGTTGGGCGATTTTTACCAAAAACTAATCAGGTCCAGTTCATATCAAGGTCTAACTAAATAATAAGTTTTGTGAAATTCTGTGCATTAGTTCTTGAGATAGAGCGCCCACAAAATTTTTGTCACATACAGACTCACAGGCAGAGTGACAGAGTGACAGACAGACTCACAAACAGACATTTTCTAAAAACCTTCAAATCGTGTTCTGGGCATTCTAAAACGTGTAAATCCGTCGAAATCCAGAAGTCGAAAATTTTCACGAATCCAATACTTTCTTCTTGTAAAGGTAGAAGAAAGTAAAAAGAAATACAGTCTGCACACCGGGAACTTCAAGCGTATAGAATGATCCAAAAATGATTAAATTCCCATGAATAGTTTTTGCTCTTATAAAACTTTTTGAGTGGAACGATTTTGTCCAACTTTAGCATTAAATATCTCTTAAAATAATTCTTCAATTTGAAAACTGTCTGCATCAGCGTGTTTATCAAACATTTCTGTATAATACTAGCGATTTTCATATTTGTGTATGCATTATTTTTCTTAATATTAACGAAGAAAAACCTCCAGTCGCAAAAAATTCAAAACCGGGAGCGGCGGCGATAGTTACTTTTTTTTAGAATAGAGAGAGAGAGATTCTCATTCAGCAATCCATCTTTTCTAGGTAATCCTGGAAAAATAGTAAAACCCTGTTTTATCTGTAGATTTTGTTGATAATTCTGCACAGAATGTTTGCAAAAAATATAAAATAAAAATAAAGTATTCCCTAATTTTAGACAATCAGGCTCGTAAATCAAGTCAGTCAATAAGGGAGTTTCGTTCTATTTTACAAACATTTGAAGTTCCTGCAGCTATTTTTTATGCTAAAATTGTCTATAAACATTCATGACATTACCTTGGGCTTATTGCAATAAACTTGGACGAAATCAGACTGTTTGGGAAAACAGTAGGTCATTTTCTAATTATCCTAAAACTTGAAAAAAAAAAATCTGGCTTTTTCGCAACCAATTGGTCAATCCTACCTTTTAGATTGAACCTGTATCATTGAAGTAAGCCTGAAAATTAGGAGATTGATTGTGAAACAACTGGCCATTTTCAATTAACCTAAAGATTTTCTTTCCATGCTCGGAAGTAGTGCGCTAACAAGTAAGCCAAACTACAGTAGTCGTTACTTTTTCCAATAGTTTATAGCGTAGCGTGTAGCGCGTTACGTTTTTCACACTGCAATGTAGAGTTCAAAACGATACAAAAAATGAGTAGTTAGGTATGCTTTTTTTACCGATGAGCATTATAGCTGTATCTAAGTTTCTATAGAGTAGAAATAAACCAAATTTTATATTTGAAATTATTAATTAAAATATGTTGCTCTAATTTTGTAATTTGAACATCCAATACAGGAAGTGCCTGTTGAACTGTGCTTTTTTTTAAATCAATGATCACAGTAACACTGAGCTAAATTCAAAGAAATGTACTGTACTTCGTACTTGTTGGTATGTTGCAACATTATTTAAATAAATATATTAGAATAATACAAAAGAACATTTTGCGATGGTCACAGCATACTAGTGTATACAATATTCTCTTTTGAATTCGATATTTTCTGAAGAGCGATTGGGTCGTTCGGAAAGTCGTGTCCGTTTAGGAAAATCAATTCGTACCGGAAAATTCTATCTTTTAATTATTAGACTGATTCCGGCATCTAATGTCTAATGGTTGCCGGGCAGAATTTTTCGGTACGAATTGATTTTCCCAAACGGACACTCCTTTCCGAACGACCCAATACTTTCAGCAGCGGTACAATAATGCCCCGTTCGCACCGGATATTTAGGATATCTCAGAAAGTCCTTTTTGAGGTGGTACCCTGCCAGAATTGAATGTCTGTCTGGAAACTCATCTAAGATAACTCACAGTGAATTTAACTGTGTCTGAGGTCTGAGCAAATGTAAAGTGTGTGCACGCTCATAAAATAAAATCGACCGCAAGAGCTAACTGTGTCTGAGGTCTGAGCAAATGTAAAGTGTGCGCATGCTCATAAAATAAAATCGACCGCCAGAGCCAACCAGTTAAAACGAAGCATTATAGCCAATAAAGTGAGTGGTAGGGGCTGTATATAACCGAAGAAAGTTGAAACTCGCTGAGTTCCACAAACTCTCTCAGTGAGCTCGGCGTGTCTGAGATATCTTAAATATCCGTTGCGATCTATTGCTGGTATTAGCCCTTCACCTTCAGGCACACAAGCTAACCTACCTAGCTTCAGTTCAAATCCAAAGGAGCTACTTTCTGACACATTTCTAAATTCATTTTTGTTTGAAATCTCATGAAATCGACAGGTGTTCTTATTTAGAAACTATGTAATCGAATAGCGTTTGTTAGTTTTTGGTAAAGGCAAAAGGTTTTTCAGAAAATACTGTCGACAGTGCGAGAAAGGAGAAAAAGCTGCCGTCAGTTAAAAAAAAAAAAAAAAAAAAAAAAATTCTATAACTAGATAAGTAAGTTATCTATCAAAAAAGGGAGAACTCCATTCGGCTCCAAAACATTTCAATAGATTGACCCTGACAGTTTGTCTTTACTTTTAAAAATGTGTCAGAAAGTTTCACGTTTGTTGAGCAGTGAATTTGAGAACCGTCTTAATTCAGCTTAGTTATATATGTGCAATGTAGTGGTACAGAATATTCTTCTGAGAACGATTCTGGATCATTATTATTTATCAAAAGTTATCCTTCATAACTTTACTAATAATTAAGATAAGGTAATGAATTTCCAGCTGACTAAATTTTCTTCCTGTGAAATTCGGAGACATCAAGAGAAGTGCTGGATATAGCCACCATTCGAGATCAAACAACATTGAACTAGACACTCCATAGTTCAGAATATAGCTGGCAGTACATGTCGTGTCATCGATCGAAATGCAATACACTTCCTGTACTTCCCATGGCGTCATCACATTTTGCACAAAGTAAATTAAATCTGTCGAAAATTTTACTAAATTATCTTCATTGTGTTTAATTTTCTTAAGGCTGATGTTCTCAACTGATCTGCTGAACAAGCGCAAAACGTTTTGATACATTTACAAATTCATTTTTTAACGGAAAGATATAAAATTGGAACGCCTGACTATGGAAGCGATTTAGAATTGAACCGTGTTTTCAATTTTTTGATCAATCAATTACCTATTGAGTTATAAGCGATTTTGATCACGTGACAAAGACGTTTTTCTTCCTTCGTTAACTGGTTTTTCTGCTTTCTTCGGGAACTTCGGTTCAAAACGTCCACTTTAACAATAATTTCTGAAAGATCTATTGAGTTCGGAAAAAAAAAAAAAAAAAAAAAAAAAAAAAAAAAAAAAACGGAAAAACAGTTTGATTACATAGTTTCTGAACAACAACACCGGCTAGTTTCATGCATTTCCGACCAAAAATAAATTTAAACTTATGTCATAAAATTGGCCTTTTGCATTTGAAAACAGCCTTAACGAAAATTCTGGATCAGGTTGGAGTGGCAGCCCCTGTATTTTTGACTGAATAAATAAATTCGTAAACTGATTCCCTCTGCATTTTTTTTTCTATCACATGTATTATTATTGCCCCTTAAGGCTCCTGTCACTGCAGGCGAAGACACTCGTGAACTAATGCTAAACGCATGGGGAGGTTGTTTTCTAATATCTCGTTTGCATTTCGACATTTTTATTTATTTTTTATTTTTCATGGGATAGCTGAAATCCATCTCTACATCGCGCCTTTTTTACTTTTTCGATTTTGGTTGCAGATATTTTTTAGAATGACACTTTCATTTTCGGAACCGGTTTCGAAAGTGAAAGTAGCTTTATAAAAAATATTTGCAACCAATATTTCTTTGAACCTTACGTTAATACGAGTTGGGTTCCCTTATAAAGACCTTTATGTAGGGCAGTTTCCCTTCAATCAGCTTATATCCTTCGTTCAGACACATTTCTGACATTTTTAAACATAAAAGAATGTCGCTTGCAGATATAATTATTGAAGGGATTTTATTAGAACTATATTCCCCAAAATAATGCAATTTTTATTCGGGTTCAAGGCATCCCACAAGGCGCAGCTAGTTCCAGCATGTTATCAGACTTATCTCTCTATTTCTATGAAAGAAAGTTTACGAACAATAATCTCTTGCTCTACAGATATATAGATGACATTATTATTATTTCTCTTAATGATAATCAATTTAAATCTCTTCCTGTAGCTTATTCTTCTAATTTAGAACTTAGCACTACATATTTAAATAACTCTACAATTCATTTTATGGATATTAATATCACTATTCTATCTAATACTCTAACATTCAATATTTATGATATTTCAGTTTACAGAAATATTCTTCTAAATCACAGTAATCGTATTAAACGTTTATGTTTCTCCCTTTTTGTAAGGCCAAATTTATTAAAATTGAAACATACTATACATACATAAAACAAACATACTCACATAAATTATCCCCTTTCTTTTATTTCTTCATAGATTCATTAACTTTTCATCTACGCTTACCAGTTTGGGCATTCAATATATATATATATGCTAGGGTCAATTTGATAAATTCTGTTATTATTTTTAATTACGCTGAAGTAATAGCATGTTTAAGTAAAATAAGTTTAATTTAGATAATTTATGAACAAACCTCAGTTTAAACACTTGAAATTTCACTCATTTTTACAACTACGAAATTAAGTGGTATTTGTCAAAAAAGATGAAGTTATTAATAGTTAATTATATAATTACCAAAGAAAATCAAGACGAAAACCAACGAAAATGATTAATTTAGCTTAGTAACGAATATATCCTTTGCTGGAATATGTACTATCATAACTGTATGAAACTTATAACAAAAATGATTGCTAAAAGAGAATAATACTCAATCAAAATATGTGTTCTTTGAATAGGACACCAAGGCCTAAGGAGTTAAAGATAATTATTTTTATAATTACTGAATCAATTAGGTAAAAATCTTGAACACTGAAATAATGAAAGAATTAAATAATTCAGTTTTAAAGTGAATACTTTTAGCAATGAATATTAAGAAAAATGTAGCATAAGTAGAAAGTTTGAAATTTAAACTTCTTTTAAATTAATTTTAACATATAACAAATATATTAAGAGAAGTTAATGTAGGAATGAGACAATTCCTACACCAATCTAATACAATAGAAAAAGAAGAAAAAGATATAGGTCACATGATCCCTGACCCGCTTAGAATTGCCAAATTGGACGCCCATCGAAGCGATGAAAAAATACAACTTGTCAATGCGAAAGATGGACTGAGGGTTCCAAACACAATATTATTATTTTTATAACAAACAACAAATTGCAAACAAATTACATTATAAATACAATATTATTACATTTCTAACAAATTATCTATTTTGGCAGAAACAGCTATTGTAGCATTTGGAGTTACAGAGTGTTTTTGAATTTTTACATTTGCAGCAACTTGAGTTACAATTGTGATATTGAAATCCTTGACCACACAGGTTGGAAATTTTTACGAGCACATTTTCTTAGATTTATTTCATTCATTGAAACTTCATTAACGGAAATTAAAGCTTCTTTGCAGGCAAGAAGATAGTTTCTTGTTTACAGTTTATTTAAAATGCTATGCTTTATACTAAATTTATATAAGTTTTCATTTTCCTTAGAAATTATAACAGATGTAATATATCATCAGCTTCACCCATATCTACTTTTGGTATTCTTATTCGAATGGCTTCTCCTACATTTGCGCTTGGAAATTTTAACTTCTAAAGCCGTAACATAGACTTCGTCTAGTGTAAAAGAAGTTTTTTCCTTGTTTTCTTCAAAATCTTCCATTGCAACATCACCGAAACATTTTTTTTTTCTTTGCTATTTCAGAATTATGTTGTCACCCTTCAATTTTGCCAACACACACTTATTACCGTTTTTGACTGAACCTGGAATAGTCCCCCCCCCCCCCAAGCCTTCGTTCTTATTATCCAGTTCCACGTCCATATTATCATCACTGATTGCGCCTTTATCCTCATCTTTGGTTGAGATTGCTTTCTGAAGTTTTCTTATACAACAAGATCTTCTTCTTTGTAATTTCTGACAAAGTATCGAACTATCGACTGACAAATAGGCTAGTAAACCTACATTCGCTTTATAGCCAAGCTCCGTATGGACTACGATCTATGCCAGAGTGATGTGCTCTATTTTTCACAAACTGAATGAATTTTATTCGTTCTGAACGCTTTGTTGTATTGTAGTTTCAAGCGAGGTGAATAACATCTTTTCAATGTCTTGGCTTGCCTTTTGAACGGAACCTTGCGACTGAGTGTGCCTTTGTTTTCCATGAAAATTTTTTGAGTAGATTCCGCATTCCACAAACAACTTCAATAATTTTATTAGCAAATTCTCGGCCATATTCACTTTGCAAGATGCATGGTGCTCCAGATATTGTGAACACAATATCTGAGGCATTTATCTATCAGGTGATAAGCAACTTCCTCGGCTCGTCTTGTTTTTAGCGCTCTTAATTGAATAAATTTCGAACTCACAACAAAAGTAACATCAAATTGACTCTACATGGCACGCAAAACAATCGAAACTGGTAAAAATTAAACATTAGTGAATGTCCCGAAAGATGCGGACGCATACATCTAAAATAAACAAACAACTGATATCGTCAAGTTGTTGTCAACAAAGACAAATTTGCGCGCTCACAAAAGCTGTTATACGATTGCAGAATAGTGAAATGCTGACACAGAATAAATATACGTGTGCGTAATGAAAATCTCTAGGAACGAGTTGGAATTTATTATATTGACCGAACTTGATTGGTAATTATTAATAATAACCGGTTAATTTGACAAATTCTCATAAATTGATCATATTAACCGGTCTATTTCGATATTATTTGGTAATTATGAATAATAACCTGTTATTAGTAATAACCTGTTATTAGTAATTAATCAAATTCACCGTAACATACATATATTAATTATAAAATTGAAAACAATATTATGGAGAGTGAGTGTGGACTGCTGAAAAAATTATAAAACATATATATATATTTTAATCCATTTAATAACATTATTTAAAAACATTTAAAAACACAACATATACACAATTTAAAAACATTACAAATTGGAAATGCAATTAGGGAGGATTGAGGTCGGGAATGCTAAAAAATATTTTAAATATATTTTTTAAATTGGTTTCATGCATTTAACAATTATATATCATACTACAATTTACATTATGGCTCCTCATACATGGCTATATTTTTACCCCCTAAAATTATTACTTTTTGAATATTAATTTATCATTTTTACTTTTATTCTTCCCATTTAAATTTTATTTATTATAATATCCTTTATTTATTCAACATTTGTAAAGATCTTACATTTATCATTCAATGTTTTTTAAAACTATTTTTAAATGAAATTTTCTTTTTCATTGGATAGCTGAAGTCGATCTCTACGAAGACTTTTTTTTTTTACTTTTTCGATTTTGCGTAGAGGGGATTTTTTTACTATGATACTTTCACTTTCGAAACCAGTTCCAAAAATGAAAGTATCCTAGTAAAAAAAGCCTGTAACTCACATCGAAAAAGTAAAAAGGGGTCTTCGCAGAGATCGAGCTCAGCTATCCAATGCCACAAATATCATTTAAAAATGTTGAAATGCGAACAAGATAATTTTTTTATTTTAATTTTCATAGGATTAACATTAGAGAGCGGGTGTTTTCGCGTGAGTGAAGTAGTTTCTTAGGCTGCGTTTAAGCACTTGTTTTGCCATCCTTCAACACTTTTACAGCAAACCTATTCTTCTCCACCCATGTGTGGTTTATTCACGAAAGGATGCGGAGATTCAACATTCCAAAGAAGATAAGAAGATTAGATCCATTGAAGGAAACTTTTTCCTCCTGTAGAATGTCCGTCCGTTTCATTCTAAAGCTAGTAAAGGTGAAAAACACGGCGTGACCACAAAAAAAGTCCTTCCGGCCAGTGCCGGGAGGAAGAGGTAGCTTTCATATTCCTTATTTTTAAAAAGCCAACTTATATTATTCAAACACACGAAGCTCAATTAAGTGGAAACCGAATGTAGGAGATTCAATACTAATTTTTATCAATACTAAATCATTATGAATGAGAATTTCGCGAAATTAGTCAGCTTTATCCAAGCTGCTTTTATTTAAAGTCATTTATATTTGGCTGCCAAATTCGGCGATTTCTTAAAGTGCCTGCCATTTTAAGACAACATGGTAGATGAGGCTAACCAGTGAACTTGGTCGAGACCTTAGTAATTGCTGTGCACATGATCACTCATATCGGAATCGGTTGATATATACGAGTGCTGTCGCAGGCAAAAAATCAGATTTTAGGTAGCTTTCATTACAAAAAGCTACCTATTGCAGCCGTTCGGAGGAAAGCGATTTCAAAAAATTTTGGTATATTTTCATCGATCATGACCCCCAGACCCCGAAACCACCCTCCGTTCAAAAGTTGATATATATATATATATATATATATATATATATATATATATATATATATATATATATATATATATATATATATATATATCCATATATATATATATATATCTGACCTTTGTCATACTGTAACTCTCGAATTTATGAACCGATTTGGATGTAATTCGGTATGTACATAGTACATACCAATGTCTCGACCGAGTTCGTTGGCCAGCTTCATCCGCCATTTTGTTTCAAAATGGCGGCCATTCAAAATTTTCTTAAAAATTTTAAATTTGAAATGTGGTACCAAAGAATTGAAAATGGAAAAATATTTTTTTCTTATGTATTTGACCTTTATACAAAGATTCCGGAACAGTTTTTGTTTCGTCTATATCTTAAAAAATGGCTGAGTTATAGCATTTTGAATTTCTAGCGTGGCTGACATTTTGAAACGTCCTGAATTTTGTCACGCGATAAAAGGCGTATTTATGAACCGATTTGGATGTAACTTCGTTTGTACATAGTACATACCAATGTCTCGACCGAGTTCGTTGGCCAGCATCATCCGCCATCTTGTTTTAAAATGGCAGCCATTTAAATTTTTAAGAAAAATTTAAATTTGAAATGTGGTACCAAAAAATTGAAAATTGAAAAAATATTTTTTTCTTATGTATTTGACCTTGATACAAAGATTCGGGAGCAGTTTTTTTTTTCGTCTATATCTCAAAAAATGGCTGAGTTATAGCATTTTGAATTTCTAGCGTGGCTGACATTTTGAAACGTCCTGATATTTGTCACATGATAACAGGCGTATTTATGAACCGATTTGTATGTACTTTGGTGTGTACATAGTACATACAAATATCTCGACCGAGTTCGTTGGCCAGTTTCATCCGCCATCTTGTTTCAAAATGGCGGCCATTTAAAAAAATTTAAAAATTTAAAATTTAAAATGAGATACCAAAATATTGGAAAATGAAAAAGATTTTTTTTGTATGTGTTTGACCTTAATACAAAGATCCCGGAACAGTTTTTGTTTCGTCTATATCTAAAAAAATGGCTGAGTTATAGCGTTTTGAATTTCTATTGTGGCTGACATTTTAAAACGACCTGATTTTTGTCACGCGATAACAAGCGTATTTATGAACCGATTTGGATGTTATTTGGTCTGTACATAGTACATACCAATGTCTCGACCGAGTTCGTTGGCCAGCTTCATTCGCCATCTTGTTTCAAAAGGTTTGCCATTAAAAAAAATTAAATTTAAAATTTAAAATGAGGTATTAAAAAATTGGAAAATGAAAAAGATTTTTTTATGTGTTTGACCTTGATACAAAGATTCCGGAGCGCATTTTGTTTCTGAAAATTTGTTCTTTTGTTTATGTCTTAAAAAATGGTTGAATTATAGCCCTTTGAATTTCTAGTATGGCTAACATTTTGAAACGATCATGTATTTGTCACGCGATAACACACGTATTCGCCTATTTCCATGTGAGAAAGCATGTGGATAGTATACATCAACATCTCAGCCAAATATAAGTTACTTTAAATAAAAGCAGCTTGGATAAAGCTGACTAATTTCGTGAAATTCTCATTCATAATGATTTAGTATTGATAAAAATTAGTATTGAATCTCCTATATTCGGTTTCCACTAAATTGAGCTTCGTGTGTTTGAATAATATAAGTTGGCTTTTTTAAAATAAGGTATTTGAAAGCTACCTCTTCCTCCCGGCACTGGCCGGAAGGACTTTTTCAAAATGTCACCAACTTTAGAAATTGAAACTGCTATATCTGAGCCATTTTTTAAGATAAAGACAAACAAAAAATGCTCCTGAATCCTTATATCAAGGTCAAATACTTAAGAAAGAAACCTTTTTCAATTTCTAATTTTTTTGCACCTCACTTTAAATATAATTTTTTTTTAATTTAATGGCCGCCATTTTGAAACAAGATGGCTGATGAAGCTGGCCAGCGAACTTGGTCGAGATATTGATGTATACTATCCACATGCCTTCTTCCATCGAAATAGGCGAATACGTGTGGTATCGCGTGACAAATATAAGATCGTTTCAAAGTGTTAGCCATGATAGAAATTCAAAGTGCTATAATTCAACTATTTTTTAAGATATAAACAAAAGAACAAATTTTCAGAAACAAAAACTGCTCCAGAATCTTTGTATCAAGGCTAAACACATAAAAAAAAATGCTTTTTCATTTTCCAATTTTTTAATACCTCATTTTAAATTTTAAATTTAATTTATTTTTAAATGGCAACCCTTTTGAAACAAGATGGCGAATGAAGCTGGCCAACGAACTCGGTCGAGACATTGGTCTGTACTATGTACAGACCAAGTTACATTCAAATCGGTTCATAAATACGCCTGTTATCGCGTGACAAAAATCAGGTCGTTTTAAAATGTCAGCCACAATAGAAATTCAAAATGTTATAACTCAGCCATTTTTTTAGATGTAGACGAAACAAAACCTGTTCCGGAATCTTTGTATTAAGGTCAAACACATACAAAAAAATCTTTTTCATTTTCCAATTTTTTGGTATCTCATTTTAAATGTTTTTTTTTTTTTAAATTTTTTTAAATGGCCACCATTTTGAAACAAGATGGCGAATGAAGCTGGTCAACGAACTCGGTTGAGTTATTTGTATGTACTATGTACACACCAAGGTACATCCAAATCGGTTCATAAATACGTCTATTATCACGTGGCAAAAATCAGGACGTTTCAAAATGTCAGCCACGCTAGAAATTCAAAATGCTATAACTCAGCCATTTTTTAAGATATAGACGAAACAAAAACTGCTCCCGAATCGTTTTATCAAGGTGAAACACATAAGAAAAAAATATTTTTTCAATTTTCAATTTTTTGCTACCACATTTCAAATTTAAATTTTTCTTAAAATTTTAAATGGTCGCCATTTTTAAACAAGATAGCGGATGAAGCTGGCCAACGAACTCGTTCGAGACATTGGTCTGTACTATGTATAAACGAAGTTACATCCAAATCGGTTCATAAATACGCCTTTTATCGCGTGACAAAATTCAGGACGTTTCAAAATGTCAGCTTCGCTAGAAATTCAAAATGCTATAACTCAGCCATTTTTTAAGATATAGACGAAACAAAAACTGCTACGGAGTCTTTGTATAAAGGTCAAATACATAAGAAAAAAATATTTTTCCATTTTCAATTTTTTGGTACCACATTTCAAATTTTAAATTTTTTAAAAATTTTTAAATGGCCGCCATTTTGAAACAAAATGTCGGATGAAGCTGGCCAACGAACTCGGTCGAGACATTGGTATGTACTATGTACACACCGAATTACATCCAAATCGGTTCATAAATACGAGAGTTACAGTGTGACATAGGTAAGATATATATATATATATATATATATATATATATATATTGATATATATATATATATATATATATATATATATCAATTTTGAACGGAGGGTGGTTTCGGGGTCTGGGGGTCATGATCGATGAAAATATACCAAAATTTTTTGAAATCGCTTTCCTCCGAACGGCTGCAATAGGTAGCTTTTTGTAAAGAAAGCTACCTAAAAGACGCCTAACTGAAGATAGTTGAATGATACGTCTATTTCGGCCTTTAAGGTTCAAACAGACGTAAACTTCAACTATCGGCATATTTCTTGTGGGGAGGCAGTGTCTCATTTTTTTATTGCATTTCAAGTGTGCTGTATTTGTATTATTATTCATCAGGACGAATTCAAATCCATCTCCCCATTGTTTCCATTTTGAATCTCCCCATCCTTTTATTATTAATCACAAAGATTAGAGAAAAATAAGGGATAATCAAACTTGAAGAAGAGGGTTCTCTTTTCCGTTTAAACTGAGCCATAAGGACTAATTCACTCACTCGAAAACACCCATTCGCTAAAGTTAATCCTATGAAAGAAATTTATTAAGATAGCTCGTTTGCATTTCAATATTTTCAAAAGATCTTTTGCATTGACTAGCTGAGATCGATCAGCACAAAGGCCGCTTTTTACTTTTTCGATTTTGTTTACAGGTCCCCCCCCCCCCCTCGCCCTTACTAGGATACTTTTACTTTCGGAACCGTTTTCGAAAGTGAAAGTATCCTAGTAAAAAAATCCCTGCAAAGAAAATCGTGAAAAAGTGAAAAACGGTTTTTGTAGAAATCCACCTCAGATATTCAATGAAAAAAAAAATCATTTAAAAATATTCAAATGCAAACGAGCTATCTTAACAAATTTCTTCCATAGGATTAACATTAGCGAACGGGTATTTTCGAGTGAATGAATTAACTCTCGACTCCTGTCCCTGCAGGCGAAGACACTCGCGAGCTAATGCTAAACCTGAGAGATTGATTATTTTCTAATAGTATCTCGTTTGCATTTCCGCAGTTTTATTTTTTTTTATTTTATTTTATTTTTTATTTATTTATTTATTTATTTATTTATTTTTTTTTTTTTTTTTTTTTTTGCATTGGATAGCCGAAGTCCATCTCTACATCGCTGCTTTTTTACTTTTTCGGTTTTGGTTGCAGATATTTTTTATAAAGTTACTTTCACTTTTTAAACCGGTTTCGAAAATGAAAGTGACTTTCTAAAAAATATCTGCAACCAAAATCGAAAAATTAAAAAAGGAGCGATGTAGAGATGGACCTCAGCTATCCAATACAAAAAAATAAAATAAAATAAAATAAAAATGTCGAAATGCAAACGAGATATTAGAAAATAACCTCCCCATAGGTTTAGCATTAGCTCGCGAAGGCTTCGCCTAATGGGGACAGAGGGTCTCTATCTAAAAGTACCGTATATACTCGTGTATAAGTCAACCCCCCAATTCTTAAGCAAAATTTTGAAAAAAATTGAATTTTCGTGTATAAGTCGAACCATATTTCTGGTTAGATATTGAAGAATGATTTGTAATCGAGGTTAAAAAAAAATTAATAAATTTCATTAAATTAGCAAACTTTTTTTTTCTTTTACGTTTCTAATCAGATGTTTCTTTTAATTCATCGTTTTAAAACTGTATAATTATGTAAAACAGAAGAAGGTTAAACTATATTGAAACCTATTCACATCAATTTATTGATACTTAAAAAGAAAAAATTCTTTCAAAAATCTATTCAAACCTTATTTACAAGGGTAAACAACTTCTTAGACTGCTAAAATATAGTATTTTTTTCTATTGTAGGAGATTGTCTTTTGGGAGAGATATCGATGTAGAAGCATTCTCAAGCTGAACTCTTTTTAAAAAGGGATTAAAATGTTGAAATGAATGCCCCTGTATTGAAGGGAATTCTATCCCAAGATAAAATGCGTCTAAAACAATTACAGGGACATTATTGTTAAGCTTTTTTTTTTTTTTTTTTTTTTGTCAATCAAAGGGAAAGGACCATTGTTGGCTTTTATCGCTCTCTCTGTAACGTATATGTCATTACTTAAAAGACTTGTCCATTAGCCGATTATCTGCGATTTCTTTTTTTTTTTTTTTTTTTTTTTTTTTTTTTCACTTACTCGTGTATAAGTCGACCCCCCATTTTCAGCTCCCAAATTTCGTCTAAAATTCTTTGACTTATACACGAGTATATACGGTATTTCGAAAAAGCGAGGGAGAGAATCGAATCACTGAAAAAGCAAATTGTTTTCTTCTTCAGCAACGGAAACTCGAAATCCTTGAGGCAACACACCGAGATCTGAACTCATGAGAAAGATGGCCCATCCCTTTGGGTACAGGATTATTCAGTCTCAGCTGGGTGTAGGCCTGAGAACAGGTCAACAATTGCCACCCTCTCTCATCCATATCTCGGGAAGAAGAACCACTTCATAGTGGACGGCTTAGGCTTTTTTAATGGACCTTATGCACGCGACCTGAGGTCGAGACTAAAATTCGTCTGCTGGCGGTATTTACTGGCGTTGTTTAGCATAGCAGTCTATGGGGTGTGAGTTATTAATGCTTATTTGTTAAAAATACCGCAAAAAAATTCTTTGATGCAGCAGCATATACTTAATACATTGTAATCTAAATTCAAAATGTTGTTCTGTATGCAAGAAAATTCCCTAAGTTTGCAAATTTTCAGTTAAAATGTACGCACTCAACCTGGGTCAAGGCTAAAGTCGTCTGCTAGCGGTGTTTGCGCCTGCGCATACTGGTATTCTGCCGGTGCAGTAACTAGAATAACAGATCATCATACCGCCAGCTCTGGCGTGTGACGTCACCTGAATAGAGTCCATTGTTTCCGGAAAGCCAGATTTTTTTTTCTCATCCTCTTCAGTGAGAAACCAGAGAAAACTGTTAGCTGAAGGACATTCTTCTTTCATTAAAAATTTTCTTTTCCCAAAACGTCTTTCCCATCGATGTTAAAAAATAGCTGTTGCCGCAGGAAACGTGTGAACACGATAAAAGTGTCAGGTAAAACTCGTTTCAGTATAAGAGGAATTGTTTGAAAGCCATTTACATTCAAAGTAAAAGTTTTTGTCTTTTCTTTCACTTACTTATCAAAAATTCATGAGAATTTAAGATGTGAACTCAATCCCGTCCACTCTTTCCCACTGCAGGGGAGTACAAGTTCTTGAATCGCATACGTTTTAGAACGAATTTTTCTATTTCTAAAATACAGTCCTGGGTGAAAAAATAAGTGTAAAATTATTTTTTTTTTTCTTAAATACACTCGATCCCATGCATCTACTCTTTACCACTTTAGTGGAGTATAAGTTCTTCAATCGCAAAAGTTTTAGAACGATTTTTCTGTTGACAAAGTACAGTTCTGGGTAAAAAGTAAGTATAACAGTAAAAATACGTTGTTAAAAAAAAAAAAAAAAAAAAAAAAATACACTCGATTCCATCCACTTTTTCCCACTATAGACTTCCAGTTCTTCAATCATATAAGTTTTAGAACGAACTTTTCTATTTTAAAATACAGTCCTAGGTAAAAGAATAAGTTTTTTTTTTTTTTTTTTTTTTTTTTTCAATACACTCGATCTTATCCAACTCTTTTCCACTGCAGAGATGTACAAGTTCTTGTATTTCATAAGTTTTAGAGCGAATTTTTCTATTGCTAAGGGACCATTCACAAATGATGTCACGCTTGGAGGGGGGGGGGAGGGGGTTCATAAAATTGTGACAGTTTGTGACAAGGGGATGGGAGGGGATAAGAAGAAGTGTGACATCACACATTTTGGTTAAAATAAAAGCATTAAAAATCAGCAGATTAAATTTTAAAGTTATTTTCAAATTAAAGTATTTTGGGTTCATACAATAAAGATAACATTTAAAGCCAAATATATTAAATTCCCTTTCAAATTACAAAATACTACTGCTTTTAATTGTTCTTTCATATTAATATTTTATTACTATTGTATATTAATTATGTTTTTTGTTGTAAATCTTAATCTTATTTCATACAAAATAAGTACACGAATCATTTTTATTATTATGCCCACAAATGTCATTAAAACACGTAGTTAAAAGTTTCAAAATAAAATTTGAAATATGATCTATAACATAGTACTTTGTTTTTAAACTGCAAATATATGTTTGTGTAATATAGCGTGACATGTGACAAGAGGGGGGAGGGGGAGGGGATATGGTGAAGTGTGACACTTTGTGGCAAAGGGGGGGCAGTCAAAAATATTGAAACAAAGTGTGACATCATATATGGATGACCCCTAAAGTACAATTTTGTGTGAAAAAATAAGTATATAAAGTAACAATTTATTATTATTATTTTTTTTTAATACACTCGGTGCCATCCACTCTTTCCCACTGCAGTGGAGTACAAGTTCTTCAGTCGCATAAGTTTTAGAACGAATTTTCAGTTGGCAATGTACAGTTCTGGGTGAAAAATAACTATAACAGTAAAAAAATATTTTTTTTGAAATACACTCGATACCATCCACTCTTTCCCGGTGCAGAGGAGTACAAGTTCTTCAATCGCATAACTTTCAGAGCGAATTTTCTATTGGCAGTGTACAGTTCCGGGTGAAAAATAAGTGCATAACAGTAAAAATATATTTTTTTAAAATACACTCGATGTTATCCCCTCTCTCCCACTGCAGAGGTTCTTCAATCGCATAACTTTTAGAATGAATTTTTTTATTAACGAATTCTAAAGTATAATTATGTGTGAAAAATTATGTATAAAAATAAATATATATATTTATATATTTTAAAATACTCTCTTTTACAAGTATTCAATGTTTATCTTGAAAATCACGCCTGATTTCGTGACTGCAATTCATTAGTTTTCCGAAAAATTTCCATAACAATACATTAGTTTGGCATGGGCGTAACACCCAATTATGTAAAACGGATATTTTTTTACGCTTTGTGGAAAGCGCGAGTTAGTGAATTTATTAAAAATATATGTAATTTTTTTCTCTGTTTCGTTTTTAAGGTATGGCAATAGGAAAGAAAAATAAAAGCATTATTTTAACTATCTTTTGTAGAATTTCTAAATTGATTTCTCAACTTATAATCATAATTTATTAATATGAAGCTATTAAATAATTAAAGTTTATTTTAAAAGTTTTTTAAAACATATATTACACTCTTTTTTATTTATATTTTCTACTTTAGTGTAGTATAAAATATTACGTTGTTGCAGCTTCGTCGCCAATGGACCCTTTTTGGAGGGCGTAGTTTGGCGCATCATTAACTATATTGTTGTTGTAACTCGTATGCAATTGTAACCAAAAAAATATTGGAAGATTTATCACCCGTGGCGTGTTAAAGGAATGATGCCTTAAAAATAAGCTATTAATCTATAATTAAGTTCTAAATACAGTGAAACCTCCCTGTGTGACCACCTCCCTGAACGACCACTTTTTCATGGAACAAAATTTATTCTTATAGGCTCAATACCAATTTTACCTCCATTCAGAGACCATCCCAGTTGAACTCCCTCCATGAGCGACCCATTTCTTGAAAAAAATGAAACAAATTCCGTTTTTCCTGGTTGCTTGAAGAAGGTTTTATTACAAAAATAATTCCGAAGGGCGCATTATTCATTAAACTCCTAAACTAAGTTTAGATTTTTTTATTATTATTATTCCGTTAACTTTTAAGTGTTTAACCCCTTTGTGCTTTTTTAGGCAATGAATTTAACTCTGACTCTGATGACTAATTAATAATGACGGCCAATGAACTCCCCTGCCCTATTCTGTCAGGAAACTCTCAAAGAAATCCATAAATTAATGAAATCGTCATGATTTGTTCCGTCCAAAAAAAAAAAAAAAAAAAATGTATTTATTTACTGAGCTTCGAAAGGACTTGGAAATAAAAGTTATGAAAGATAAAATAGTAAATTCAAAGCAAACGTCAATATACTATTCATTTCTTAAATTCTGGAGTAATTATAACTTATGTAACTTTTGTTTTGATACTTAAATTTGATACCAAATTTTTACCTAATGCGAAAAATAATTTTTAGTAACATTAATTGTTACCTTTTTTCAACAATTAACATCTAGATTTAAATATGACCTCCATTAAGAGACCACCTCTCGGATCGACCAATTTTTATTGGAACGGAACATGGTCGCTTTAAGGAGGTTTTACTGTATATTACATATGTAAAGTCATCGGAAACACACCTTTGTACATAATCATTGCAATTCTACCCTATCAGGAAGTGAATTAAAAATCGATTTCGAAATTCCATTTTTGCGTACAAAAGCCAAGTTGAGTTAAATAAGAAAATTTAAAACGTAAATATTCCCTAATAAATTCTGCCGGAAATCATCGCATAAAAAAGATATTAATACTAATAGTTCATTAAGAATAATGTGAACTATTAAATGGTATGGCTAAATTTATAATTTTTAGGAAATACCCTCAAGTAAGAGTAGAGATTGAGTTTAAAAGAAACACTATTTAAAGAAAATTCGAAATAATGGTTGTACTGTGAAAAACTAGTGTTGCTAGGTCCAGTGTCATAAAAAGCGGGATAGGGAGATAAAGTAGTCGGGACAATGGCTTTTAAATCGAGACATAAAGATGCAATAAACCGTGTGAAAACGGAATCCGTTTTAAGGGGACAGTTTACCTTAAAATTGGTCAAAAAATCAATTTTTCTTTTTTAATATTAAATGAAATCCTGTTTAATTGTGAATATTTTTACCACTCATTTTTACACATACCGTAATTTTATAGCGAGATATTGTAAATTTTGTTAATACACTCAGCGGAATTACCCATACAAATTAAAACTTTAAATGACTTTGTCTCCATGTTCATATTTTCTTCACTTTCATGTTTTAAAAATGCTAAGGCTTTTTTTTGTGTTTGAGACAGAGATTTAAACTTTTCTATAAACGTTCTTTGTTATATACTAGCAAACTCCGCGGCTTTGCTCGCGTAATAGTTGAAATATGCCAAGTGATACTTGCATGACTATTTTTTTATTAGAAAAACACTTTTTGGAATAATTCAAAAATTACAAATTAAGTCACAGTTTGACTAAACTTCATTATAATACTGCAATAGACAGAAATGAGTTTTTAATTAATAAGAAGAACTAAAACTAATTCCAAATAAATGATAATTTAGAAAGTATTTTGTGACTTTTATGCTCATTTCAGTATTCATTTGAAGTTTTGAATTTTTTAGAAGCCAAATTAACACATTTACATCTTAAAATTAACCATCATGTCAAATTTCAAGCTTCTTGTCTGACAGCCTACCACCTCTCTGGTGTTAGTGGCACCAACATAAAATGCCTAAATAGAGTTGAAATAGAATGTCTCGAAAAATGTTGAAAAAGAGACTGTTACCATTAATTTGCCAACATTAATCTTGAAATCGGTTGGTATTTTATAATATTCTAAGAAAACGGAATTTAGGTGTTTTTAAAGGCTTTCTTGTTGTTCCTGCCAACCAGGTGGTAGTGACACCGGCATAAAATATAGACCGTATAGGATCAGGGACTATCACTCTTGATTCGCAACCAATGACTTCTGTAATCGGCTTATTATTTCCTGAGATTTCGTAGAAATCGTAATTTAGAACCCTTTTGTACTGTCAAGTTGGGCTTAATGAATCGGAGAGTGAAATTCAATCCAAAGTTTGAATTGAACAAAAATTAATTCCGATTCATAAGCTCAAAATTACACTACAGCCGATGACGTAAGTGGTTGACATTGCTAAATGTGTTTTTTATGAATTATTTTAAATTATATAAGATCAAATAAAATTATATTTACTAGTTATCGTAGCTGAAAAAAAATAAAGAAAAGTAAACACTCACCCAAGTACTTGAACACAGAAAGATAATTCACAAATGACGTTTATTTAAACATATATAAAATTTGCTGATTTGAATGCATTCTTACATTATGAATTATGTAAAGATTATCAAAGTGAATGTGAAATTTACTATAATTTTAGACAATTAGAGACATATTATCATCTAAGAAAAAGCAGAAGTTTACGTAATATTTCTTTTTGCAAATTAGGGATTAAAGTTCAGGAATGTAAAGTTAAATTAGGGATTTAAGTTCAGGAATGTAAAGTTAAACTAGGGCTTAAAGTTCAGGAGTGTAAAGTCAAGATCAACTAGGGACGTAGAAGGACTCTTGTATTTGGAAAACTGGAAACACGCTGTAGACAACTGGAAACACGCTGAAGACAAAGTTCCTTCAGGAATGTAGATTTTGACGATTTCAGTTCGCTACTCCATAGGCAATTTACCATTTATCGCATCGACAAAAAAAACAGATGTTCAATTCATATTTGTTGATCGAAGAACAATAAAATGTCGATGAGCAGAAGAACCATTCAGGGCTTTCAATTAATGTTCCATGAAATTTACTTAGAAATGTTTCTTGAAGAGAAAAATATTATATTTCCTTTAGATGATATACGGCCGCTAAGGCCTAACGAAACGTCGAACTCTTCTCACTCGCTCGCCGAACTCCTCTGCCGCAACAACCGGCTAAAAAAGCACGGCGTCGCAGCCCCCGCAAGTTACTTGCTCCAACGGCTCCCTGGTGAAGAATGATGACTTTTCCAGAAGAGTTTCAAACATGAAAAGCCATTACAGAGCGCGCCAGCCAATTAAAAACGCCTATCCTCCCCGCGCCTGACGTCACACACAACGCGCGTGTTCCAAAAGGAATGTTAAACGATTTAGCAGACGTCCGGTATTGAACTAAGCGTCTGTTTGGCAAAGGGGAATACCCTTCTTGCTGGAACTTTCAAAATGTCGGAAAGAATGATCTCATGGCGTCGCGCGCCGAAATTAAAAATGAGAAAAGATAGAAAATACATTTTTGCGTATTTCTGCCAAAGTATTTATCACAAGTCACTGAAAATTTTGCAATCGGCTAGAAATAAATATTTCTATCCACATAATATGATTTAAAAGGGAAATATTGATAAATAAAAGATTTCCATTTTTTATATTTTAGACTTAGAAAATTCCGATGTGTTTACACATTCGCGATGTATGTTGAAAGAAATTTGAAAGTTAAATTACTGAAATATAATAAAATACTAATTGCACTTAAATAATCTTAATAAGAGATAATGTTTACATTGAAAAATAAGGAAATATTGAATTATTTATCATTAAAATTTACATTATAAGTTTAAAACTTGTGATTAGAAATTAGGTGTTTGAAAATGTTAATTTAAGTTGTAAAATTGAAATAAATTATATTATTTAAATTAATTTGAATGGGAAATGATGCATTATATTTTTTATGATGCAACACCTTTTAAAATGCTTTTCGCCCCTTCCCTTCGCTTCACCCCTTTTTAATTTCGAATTTATTTTCGACTGCTCTTAGAGAACATTGATATTTTAAAGGTAACTACCGTGCTATATTTAAGGTTTCTAGCCTCTTTCGTACCGCAGAAACTGCAATTTAGAAAGTTTTTTGCTCCTGCAACCCTCTAGGGGTTGTGGCATCGACATAAAATATAGCTTATGTTTGAGCAGGTTCTATCACTATCAATTTGCAACCATTGTATTTGAAATCGGTTTCGTATTTTACACTTGAGCCGTCTTACCACTTGACCTATCTGGGACTTGTATAGGCCTTGTACACCTGGGTTGAACTGTGTCAGCCGATACAATTCACTCACTCCCGTCCCAACCTAGACACTTTTCGCACTCAGTTAGAAAACTTAAAATTCGTGTGATTTGTTTCCCAATCAGTATGATTATGGTGTAAATAATAAATAACATATGTGTCTCCCTGGCTCCTTCTGCTCAACAAAACCTTGTAAACTGTATTTCCCGCACTTCCTATTTACATCGTATAATGTCGGATCGAATTCTCACATGGTCTTATCCAAAAGAAAATAGAGATAAGTCTTTGTCGGTGTTCAAAGACATTCTCGTTTCCGCTGTCTTATCGTGCTAAATCGGATCCAACAATTAGTCGATGTTCTGTTATATCTATATTTCAATCTTTCAAACCGAGTTTCAACGTAGATCCCCAGATGGTCGAAAGGTTTCTGAATCAGGGTAATGCATACATAAATTTCCTAATCAATAGGAAGAGAATGTCTTTGGCATAAGTCAAATATGACTGTAAGACGGAAGTACTCGCTAGGAGTTAGACCGTCGGAATTCTTTGCAAACATTACAGAAGATAATTTCCACAATAGCAAATGTGAAATTAAAAAATCAGCTGGTAAATCACACCAGAAATATTCTTGAAAAACCATCTATAGAAGCGCAATATATTAACCTTTAACTGATGTTACCGGTCTCTCAGACCGCGGCTTTTTTCAATTTTTATAGTTTAACTTGTAATTTTCAGTTTAACTACAAACACTACCGAAATTTTGTTCCGTTTGGAACTTTAGTACTATCACCAGAGACTTTTGAATAGGTGAATTTTAATTACAGCAGTCCTGTGCAAAAAGTTTAGTACAAAAACAACATCCTATTAGTTAATTGTGCATTTTATTAATCGTTCGTTCGAGCGGTCTCACAGACCGCTTCACACTAGTTATGTGGCAATTTCTGTGACATCAGTTAAAGGTTAAAATGTAAAAAAATCTAATTTGGGAAAAAAATGTAATTCAAAGGGCTAGGATTGATAAAGCATTTTTTGGGTGTTTGATGCAATCAATTTAACTTTTTAACTTTCGATCGGAAGCTGCCCCCCCCCCCCCCACACACACACATACACACACCACCACCACCAAACACACACACACTTTTTTCTTTCTTTCTTTCTTTTTTCTTTTTTTGTCATCGTTTTATTAAATTCTGGAAAGGTATTTTAGTCTTATGCGTAAAAATCGATGCATAAATGTCAACATGGCACAATTATTCCAAAATTTCGCTCATCTTTTAGTGAAGCATTTGTAAAAACTATTAATGTGTATCTCCACATGGCAAAATGGGCCAGAGTCGTTGACCCTACACACTCACACAAATAATTTCATGAACATGAACATGCTGCACTCTTAAGGGGACAGTAGATATTTAAAATCATACTTTTATCCTCAAATTTTAAATGGATTCATTTGAAAATTGGAAGACCTGTTAATGGTAAGTTTAAATAGTTATATTCAAAATTTAGTTTTAAAATAGTAAAAAGTTTTTAAAATAACGAATAATTGTCGTATTTTAAAATGTCCCATGCGCATTTCTTTTGCATAAAATGCATAAAATAGGACAATATTTGTTTATTAGATACATGTTATATATTACGATGGAAAATGGCATGAATCGTAAAATTTCGCTGAATGTATAAGCAGAAGAAATATAATTTTTATAATTATGCTTTGCTTTTCTAAAAAAAGTAGCTTATATTTTCTAATGCATGTAATTTTCAACATTGAAATACCCCTGAACTGAAACTTTTTATGTTAACATTTATTTAGTATTGTATAGATAGAGAATATACAGTGTAAATTTCAAAAGAATCTGTTAATTAGGAATGAACATAGAACGTTTCAAAAGTTAGAAATGTGAGAAAAATTCTAATTTTCAGAAATTAGCAGTTTAAGTTTAAAAAAAAGAAAAAAACTAAAAATATACAGGGTGTCCACTCTCAACGGTGTCCAATGGCTAATTCCTAAACCGTTAGTCATAGACATATAGTTCCAATTGCAAAAGTGTTTTAAATGAGGTAACATTTTAAGTGTTTTAAATGAAGAAACATTTTAAAAGCGATTTGGGACAATAAAAACATTTTTTTTTAAATAACGAAATTTAAATTTTTATACGGTCCCCTGGTGCTATAAGTTATATTTAGTAAAATTTTCCTATTACACTGACAAGTAAAACAGAAAAAGTCTTGTCCATATAACACTAAAATTGACCGAGTTATGAAACTTTAAAAATGCATGACTTACACCACTTTTCCTCATCTGAATACAAATCAGCTTGGCTATGGTTTGAGGGATCACATACCAACAGGGGCGTATTTAAGCAGAATTCATTAGGGGGGCGTATATGACGATTTTGCCGACTAACTTAAAAAAAATTATATTTTTATTGTTCCTGTGTCTGTATGCTATATGCATGTACCGAGTGTCCTAAAATCGACTGACTCATTTTAAAATTCAATAACTTGCAAATGGAGACAGTTATAAAATTAAATTCCTAGAGGAAGCTTACGTAAGATGCCAGGAGTTCTTTTTTTTTTTTTTTTTTTTACTGGGATTTTTGATTTCTGCCGCACCGCAGGTCGAGAGTTCGACTCCCGACTGGGCAAGGTTCACTCAGCCCTTCATCCCTTTGGGGTCGATAAAATGAGTACCAAGCTTGCTTGGGAACTAAACAGCGAGGGTCTCGCGTTAGGCTGACCACCTGGCCGGGACGCATGCTGTATAGCACCTCGGGGCCCAGGGTCAAGAAAACAGAGATGGGCACTGTCGGCCTAGATCCTTCATGGATTGTATAGCCACAGAGTTTAGTTTTAGTTAGATTTTCGATTTTAGTTTAAAATAGCGGATAAAGACAACGCTGCTAGCAATAGGCGCTAAACTGGGGCCCGATTTTTGTCCCTTCTTCTCAATATTGATGTGAAAGAAGGAGATTAAATATATGCAGTGGGCCCGTAAGAACAAAATTGCATTGGCGACTGAGTACCACTCCTTATATGTAATGTCATTCTCTCGCAACAATACTGAGAGAGAAGATAAACAAAAAATCAGAGCCCCATTTACCGCTATTGCTAGCTGTGCCACGTATCGCTGCTATTTTAAACTAAAATCAAGAATCGCTGTAAAAAAACTCCTGAGATCTTACATATCCCTCCTGCTAGATTTTTTAAAAAATAGTTGCATTATTTTCAAGTTATTGAATTTTAAAATCAGCTAATCCATTTTAGGACACCTGGTATGTTCTATATAAAATTCAACATTATTAACTCATTGAGATAAAATTTTTCACTTTAGAACGTTGAATACATTATACTTTAGAAATTGAGGAGACTATAAGGTAGGTTTAAAGATGGACATACCATCCCTTCACTTACGTTACATTTTTGTAAATATTCCAGTAAAGTATTTTGATATTAAAGAAAATTTGTTTATTTTTTACTGACTGTACGGACGGAAATTTTGCAATTCGGATTAATTAAACAAGTTGAAGTTTTTTGTAAGATGCTACTCGGAACTTATTGATAATCAGCTTATTTATACTTACATTAAAAAGGATTAAATCAAAATTTATTTTAATTACATCTTTGTTCATTCATTGCATAACATGCATTGTAACCCGCCGTTTTTTTACACAAGCCCATCTATTCACGACAGCACCCAAATCTATGTATTCCAAAATATCCTTCCCAAACGTAAGCATCATGAGTGTATTCAAAAGTGGATCGGTCATAGTTGTATTTTTTTCACAATTTTTAATTTACATTGTTCTTTCATTCGAAGCAACTGTGACTGAAGAAGTTAGAGCCAGACGACTGATATGGTTCGCAAGTGGAAGAATGTATCTCAAAGATTCTATTTTCATGTAAATATCGTTCATTCTTTCAGCCTTTGCGCAGAAGTCTGACAAAACTTTCAGCTCTGCGTGTAATGCTTCCATATCAGGAATTGCCAATATTTCACGAAAGAAATTTGCCGCTTTCTTAACCAGATCTATTGTTAATTTCTTTCTTGTAATGTGAGGATACATTATTTTATACAGTAGTATGATCATGCTGATGCACGAATTAAGCTTAATTCTTGCATCATTATAATGGTATCCACTAACTTCTGAAACTACATGCGATAGAATATTAGAAGTTCGGGAACAAAGAGATTGTCTTGATTATCGTCTAACTTCTTTGATGCCAATCCTCGTTGATACTGCATAGCAAATTCATTTAATGGATCTACACCTTACTTAGTTTAAAGCTGTTCTCATATCTAAAGGGGCAACTTTATGACATAAGTTTTAATTTATTTTTGTTCGGAAATGCATGAAACTAACAAGTGTTGTTGTTCAGAAACTATATCACCGAACTGTTTTTTCCGTTTCTGCGCAAACGCAATAGATCTTTCAGAAAATATTGTCAAAGTGGGCGTTTGGAGCAGAATTTTAGCACGAAAGAAGAATAACCACTCAAGAAAGGATGAAAAACGTCTTTGTCACGTGATCAAATTCGCTTATAACTCAATAGGTAATTTATTTATCAAAAAATGGAAAACACAATTCGATTAAAAATCGCTTCCATAGTCAGGCCTTCCAATTTTATACCTTTCCGCTAAAAAATGAATTTGTAAATGCGTCAAAACGTTTTGCGCTTGTTGAGCAGAGCAGTTGAGAACAGCCTTAAAGAGAATGGCACTCTGTATTTCCCTATTCACGTTTTCATTGTCATTGTTGATTTTTTCCGGTGATATGATACAAGTCTTCAGTATTTTCGTTGCGTCTATTATATTAAAAGGCTTCGACTTTATTGTTTGAGTAACTAACTTGCACTTGTACTGAACGTTCTTGCGAAACATCAGTGAAGCAATGAAGTCGAGCGACAACATTTTCTTTCTTAAACTTCGTGGCTTGATCTTTGTTTTGCTAACAGAAGCAGAGGAATCAACTATTTCAAAATTTATAGGATACATTCATATGAGATCCAAACCGCTTTTAATGATTCAGGTCGAAGAGTTCACTTCGCCTTAAAGATTCCGCGGTAGAAGAGCATTTTCTATTTCTTTGAGCTTGTCTACTAATAGCTTATTTCGTTTAGTACTTGCCGTGAAAAACGCAAACTTCTTCCAGTACGTCAAAAACATCACCTATAATATTGCTCGCATTGCAGATATGCAAAAGTGTTGAGTCTGTGACATTGACAAAGAATATAGGGCACAATTCGACCCACGATTTCTGAAAACGTCTACTGGGTGGCCGTTTAATTCTCCAGACATGCTGCTTGCAAAATCGTATGACTGGAAAACTACATGTTCTATATCGAGCTCATTCTTCGTAAGGATGGGCTATACCCCGCATGCAAGGTCGACATCGATTTTATCAACTTCTTTTACAACTTCCAAAAGTCGATCGGAGCTTTTCTATCTTTGTCGACGTAATTCAACCCAATCGATCATGGTGCGAAGCATCCGGTATCGCATCTCCCATAATTCCATAAAATTATGCCTCTTGCGCACTGCTGTAGCAAGAAATTCAATCATGGTTTGTGTGGCCTGAAACGTGTCCTCAAGCATTTCCACAGTTTTGGGTTATGTCTAGAAATTAATTTCGCAATTTACCGAAAGTTTGCATCTTCGTCTTTGTCACTTCCACAAACCAGACCTTGTCTACCCGCAGCATTCGCATAATGTCAGTCAAGATTGCTACAATTTCAGTGCTAAATGTAAGATGTCGCTCTTCCAGCATAATCCGCTTGCGCGTGCTCTCGTCGAGTAAGTGATTATGCGTCATCATGAACTTACAAAATAGGAAACAGCAATTTTTGTGGGGTTGGAATAGAAATGTTGTGCGAACTTTCTGTTCTTTTCTTTTTCTTAGGCTCCTCATTTTGTGTCATTTGTTTACACCACTCTCAACTGAAGCATTTTGAATTTTTTCTCTCCCAGGTCCTTCATGAAACAGGGAAAAAATAGCACTGAGTTCTGTGCATTATATTCCAAGAACGGATACTCTTTGTATCAAGCGCTGTAGAAATTCCTGCAGGATGGAACCATTTATCGGATATACGTTGAGTTTTGACTGATACGGACCTAAACTGATCAAATAATGTCACTAATTGTCTTAATTCAGTTTAGACCTTTTTCCTGGGCCATGATCAATGATGGAATCACTCCAACTTTCCGTAACGCTAATATCTCCACGGTTCTGTCCGATTTCTTTCACGAACTTACTATAAATGTTTAACACGGACGAACAGTTTTCTTGTCAATTATATCTATGACCACCATAAGGAACAAGAAAACATTTAATGTCAGATTGGGTCAATTTTTCAATAATCGGCTTGCAATTGTAAACTATCGACTAAATGATTTAATTGTCCAGCATCGCCTTCACCGAAGTCGTCGTAATCTTCAGTGCTAGTCGATCATCTAGATGTTCAGAACCCTACCAATCCGCTGCGGATTATCGTGTCTCTTCTGGTTCTTTCTCAATTTATTTTCAGCAGTCACGCGAAGTGGCAAACTTCGGATTTTCGAAAGAAATTCTTAAGGCAAATGCTAAGTACTGGTGTTTTTTAGTGTATGTTTTAAGAAAAAAACGTGGGAAATAGGGAAAAAAAAATAGATGGTTTTGAGAGTTGTATCGATTGATACTGACTACCTAGAATTTGCCGACTATGATCGAAGTTGCCGACATTGTGCGGGGCGAGACGCCCCCCCCCCCCAGTAGCTACGCCCCTGCATATCAAGTGCTTAAAGTATTCGAAGAACTTATTTCATGTGTATCTTATCTGCGCTTTGAAAGAAATCGTACAAGTATTATGATTGAGTTAACTTTAATTAAGTTTCAGATTGGCTAAAATAATTGTATTTTAACAGATGTTTCATTCTCTAAGGATTTGAGACAGTTTCTTTTCATGATTTCTTTTAACAAAAAATATGTTATTTTTATCAGTTTTTATTTAACTTCAACGATTGTATGTATGTTTTTCCAGTTCAAAATTTGTACTCGAACTTTAACTCACTCCCAAATATCCGATCGAGATTAAATTTTACATACTGACGTAAATCCAATGACAATCTAATATTATTATGAATTTCGGTGGTTACCACTTATACTTATTTTACAGGATAACACAAAAAATTTCGTATAGATTACTGCCAAGAAGTTTAAGGAAAAGTTTTAGATTAGATAACACAAGGATACGATGATTGTTTTTTTTTTTACTTTTATGTTTTTTTAGCACTGAATTCGAAAATGATATTAATTTTTAGGCATCATGTCAGGTTTTTTCGCAAATCATAAATTGTCAATGTTAAAAAATAACAAAAAAATTTTTTTTTTGAAATAGAAGAGATGACTGTCTTTTTTAACTTTTGATAATTGATTTTTATGTACTTTTTAGCACTGAATCTAAAAATGACCTTCATTGTTAATCATCACGTTAGAATTTGTTTGCAAATCGCAAATGTCAAAGTTAAAATATAGCGAAAACTGATAATGTAATACAGATGTAAAACTTTTTTAATTAATTTTATTTTATTTTATTTTATTCAATACTTTATTCCATTTTTTTTTTTTTTTTGCTTAGACAGGTTCTTACAGCTAAACAGCTGAGGAGTTAGATGAGGTGAGGGAGAATATTCAATTTGAACTTTGAACTTTTTAACTTTGAAATTTACTATGTGCATAGAATCCTGACGTGATGGTTAACACGTTCGCTGCCATCTACGAGAATACTCGTAGTTCGCAACTGGGTTTCCTTGCCAGCTACGAGATAACTCGTTATTGATCTTATCTAAATCACCGATTACGAGCACAGCCATAGAAAATACCTGCAATGTTTCATATGACAACAATGAGCATACTCGTGTAAATTTATTTGTTGCTAAAAGTAATTCGTCATATATATAGTATTTAAATAATAAAACAGAAAATAATTTAAAAGTACTAAATTGCAGATATGATCTTGCCGTGTATGAACAGATGCACCATCTCAGCTTTGGCAGCGAACGTGTTAAAAAAAAATGAAGGTCATTTACGGATTCAACAGTAAAAAATAGATAAAAATCAATTATAAAAAGTTAAAAACACAATAATCACATCTATTTTTTTTTTTTTAACTTTAAAATTTACGATTTGCAAAAAAAAAAAACTTTACATGATGGTAAAAAATGAAGGTTACTTTCGGATTTAGCGGTACAGACAGGGCCGTGCGAAGAGAAAACTGCGCCCGGGGCAGCGTGTCAATTTGGCGCCCCTCCCCCTTCCTTCAAAATTGATAAGGGGCAGAAACAAAAATAAATTATATTGAATAAATATTTTGCGTTTATTTTAGAACTTTAAAAGATTTAATTTTAATTCAGAAATTCCAAACAACTAAATAACAGAAAAGAAAATTGCACTTATTTGTTAAACCCTTGATGGGCGGTGGGATAAAATGTATCACACCTAATTTAAACAAGATTCTCACCAGAAAATTTTAACTAAATTTTATATTTTTAGCTTTAGGGGAGAATCGTTGAAAAATGTCTTTTCCTTATTTAAAAATAATTTTTTTTTCGATTTTTCTGGTGAGAATTCAAGATTTAGAGACATTTTTGCTTGCCCCTCAAGGGGTTAATGAGATCATGATGCTTTGCGACAGATTTTTCTTAACCTTTCTCACATATTTTTCTAGCCATTTTTAGTTGTGTTAGTCTTTAAGCTGCAGAAAATGGGTAAAAATCGCTAACAACCATGTTGGAAACAAGTGGTCCCTTCAACCGATAAGTTCTAAAAAAAAACAAAACAAACAAAAAAACCTGCATAACATAATGTAAAAGATAAAAATAAATTATAATTTCAGTACATTAATTCAGGAAGATAACTGAAACAATGTTTTAATTAACATAAAATAAAATATAATATCAGGCAAATACATTTACTTCCATTTTATTTTTCTTGCGTTTAGGGTAGCAAAATCGTTTATTATTTTATGTGTAAAGATTGCGACACACTGAAAGTAAATTCAAGTTGTTTAATCTCTCGACACATAATAGATCTTAAGTAGTTTTTAGCTCACAGGCTATCAAAGCCTGAGAGCTAATGTGCCCGCCCGTTCTGTATGTATGTATGTATGTATGTACGTACGTACGTATGTATGTATGTACGTAACGCGATAACTCTTGATAGAAACATCCGATTTGCTTCAAAATTTTTTCCTAGGTTCATTGTGATAAGGCGCTTCCCTGATTAGTTTTGGGAGTTCATTGGTTAAGGATAAAGGAGGAAAAACGGGGTTAGTCCACCCCCCTTAATTCAGAAAAATGGGTTTTTCATGCAGAATGATTCGATTTGCTCCGAATTTGGTATACCGGTTTATTATGTTAAGGAACATCCCTGATTAGTTTTGGGGGTTCATTGGTTAAGGATAAAGGGGGAAAAGGGGGGTTAGTCCACCCCCTTAATTCAGATAAACGTGTTTTTCATGCAGAATGATTCAATTTGCTCCGAATTTGCTATATCCGTTTTACTATATAATGTTAAGGAACTTCCCTGATTAGTTTTGGGGGTTCATTGGTTAAGGATAAAGGGGGGGGGAACAGGGTTAGTCCACCCCCCTTAATTCAGATAAATGTGTTTTTCATGCAGAATGATTCGATTTGCTCCGAATTTGGTATACCGGTTTATTATGTTAAGGAACTTCCCTGATTAGTTTTGGGGGTTCATTGGTTAAGGGTAAAGGGGGAAAAGGGAGGTTAGCCCACCCCTCTTAATTTAGATAAATGGGTTTTTCATGCAGAATGATTCGATTTGCTCGGAAGTTGGTATACCGGTTTATTATGTTAAGGAGCTTCCTTGATTCGTTTTGGCGATTCATTGGTTAAGGATAAAGGGGGGCTAGTCCACCCCTTAATTTAGATATTTTTTTTTTTTTTTTTTTTTTTTTTTTTTTTTTGCAAGATTATTCGATTTGCTCCAAATTTGGTATACCGGTTTATTATGATAAGGAGCTTCCCTGATTAGATTTGGAGGTTCACTGGTTAAGTATAAAGGGGGAAACGGGGGGTAATTCCCCTTCACTTATTTTTTTGAGTGGCATTATTCTTTAAAATAAGAGTATAATATACAATTAGTGTGAATAGTCTGTGAGCTCAATGCCATCAGTTTAGCTGGGCACTTTTCTTTTTTATTTACTATTTTATTGTTACTGAAATACTTATAAATTATGTACGCTGTCTCCATGTTTTTGTAATTCTTTGTTTTCCCTAAGTTAAAATTATGGAGCAACTAAAGGATTTCTAAATGGTCCGTTTTATAAAAGTTCTTATCTAATGGTAGAAATAAAGTCTTCGCATTTAAAACCTCGCTTAACAATTCAAGTCAGCAATAAAAGGCAAGGTCCAGGCAATATTAACACGTTAAGCACAACGTCAGTCACCGGTGGCTGACACTGAATTTTACGTTTAGAACGCGTCATTCACCAATGACTGACGGTCTAAAATATGATATAAAACTAAAAAAATATATATTGTTTTAAGTAATTACTGAAAATTTATTTAAAATTTACCTACCTTTTATTTATTACAGGATTATACTATCTTAAAAATTACTTAAAACATTGTAAATTTTTCAGCTTCAGTGTCAATGACCGTGGCACTCAACGTGTTAACAGATTTTCGGTAACTGATTTTAGATTCGCACCAGTAGTCCGGTCAATAGAGACCGTATAGGGCCTCTACCTAGCAAAATTAATGGTAGTACTGGAAATCGGCTTTCTAGATGTTTTTTGGGTCGCTGAACCCGAATATATAACTTCCCACCAAAATTTCCCCCGGCAACCCCCCCGAATTTTGGTAAAAAGCCCCCCAAAAAGGTTTTTATTAAAAAATTCCATTTTTTTATTGTTTTAGGGGAAAAGTAGCTAGAAATTCAGATAGTAGACAAAATTTGCAACGAATTAGATATATGTCATTATGACTTAGGATGAAGGGGAAGGGGGGATCTGCCTCGGAACATGCGCCGCAGTGCTGCGTGAACTAAGTTGCGCAATTCCACTTAACCACTCACACGTTTACATTAGCCCTCCCATCTTCCCTCCGAACTTTCTCTATAAGGTTTACTTTAAGTTTTTTGGGTCGCTGAATCCGAATTTTTAACTTAACCCCAAAATTTTCCCTCCCGAAACCCCCCCAAATAGTTATTTTTAACTTAAATTTCTTATTGTTTTGGGGGAAAAGCATTACGAAATTCAGAAACTAGACAAAATTTGCAACAAATAGGATATATGACATTATGACGTAGGATAAACGTGGAGAGAGGGGCCTGCCTCGGAACATTCCCCGCGCGCTTTTCTCAAAAACCAAATTTTTTCAAAAAATCAATTTTTTGGGGGGTTGCCGGGTGAAATTTTGGTGGGAAGTTACAAATTCGGATTCAGCGACCCAAAAAACATCTAGAAAGCCGATTTCCAGTACTACCATTAATTTTGCCAGATAAAATCCCCTATTGGCTGGACTTCATCATTTAGTGCACGTAGCGCCGCAGTGCATGTTCCGAGGCAGCCCTCATCCTCCCCGTTCATCCTAATTCATAATGTCATATATCCTATTTGTTGCAAATTTTGTCTAGTTTCTGAATTTCGTAATGCTTTTCCCCTAAAGCAATAAGAAATTTAAGTTAAAAACAACTATTTGGGGGGGTTTCGGGAGGGGGGGAAATTTTTGGGGGAAAGTTAAAAATTCGGATTTAGCGACCCAAAAATCTTAAAGTAAACCTTATAGAGAAAGTTCGGAGGGGAGATGGGAGGGCGAATGTAAACGTGTGAGTGGTTAAGTGGAATTGCGCAACTTAGTTTACGCAGCACCACGCGCATGTTCCGAGGCAGATCCCTCCTTCCCCTTCATCCTAAGTCATAATGTCATATATCTAATTTGTTGGAAATTTTGTCTACTTTCTGAATTTCTAGATACTTTTTCTCTAAAACAATAAAAAAATTGATTTTTTTTAATAAAAACCTTTCTTGGGGGGGGGGGGGCTTTTTACCAAAATTTGGGAGGTTGCCGGGGTAAATTTTGGTGGGAAGTTGGAAATTCGGATTCAGCGACCCAAAAAACATCTAGAAAGTCGATTTCCAGTACTACCATTAATTTTGCTAGGTAAAATTCCCTATTGCATGGACTACAGCCAGAAACTCAAATTCTTGTTATACATTTCTGAGTTTCTTAAACCTCCAGTTCAGTTGCACGGTTATAGTGTCTCTACGTAACACGAAATCCTTCACTTTCATATAAATTTCCACTTTCATCAGAAGCTTCGCAGTCAAATTGTTCTGCGAATTTTACGTTTTCTGTTTTGGTCAAATAAGGACTCTACATTTACGGACATAACCAAATCTTCGCTTTCTTGTTCAAAAATTTTCTCTCTTATTGTCTGAAATGTGTTTTTAGTGTTTCAATCAGTTTGCTGGCGATCAAAACATTGACAGTTTTTTTTCTTCTTTTTTTTCGTGAGAATAATATTAACTTTTACTATTTCACTTAAAATGCTGTGTCAAACTACTAGGCCGTAAATAAAGGGAAATTTCTTTATTTGCTTTATTAAGCTTTTTGCTCCTGAGTAAGCTTACTCATTTTACTTCATTTCTATTAGATCTTCCAGAGCTTTTAAAATCTGTGGCAATTGTTTGTAAACTGCAGATATAGCTTTATTTTTTCATGACCATAGAGTATGGTAATGCTTCTTTAAATAAACTGATAAGTGGCACATTAGTATATCCCATCTTTCAGTAAAAGAAAAGAAAAAAACAAACACATTTTATGCAGTTACGGACATTTTTGGGCATACACCAGCAGCACGAGCTCAAAGTTTAGAGAATGTGCAGAACATGGTAAAAAATAGAAGAATTTGTTTACTTCGGCGATTTGAGCTTACGCAACATTATATTGGGAACAGCGGCGTGGCGTCCGGTCATCGCTGGATGCGGCGATGACCAAGCAATATTTTAAAACTCTTAATAAGCTTTTAAAACTCTACGATCCAGTTTTAGCAGAACATTTGGAGTGAAGGTAAGATTTAAAGTTTCTTTTTTGAACATTCAACCATTGAATTTTAGAGTTAATAATTTTTCACCACAAACTTAAATAATTGCGATGACCACCGAAAATTTTCACGCCACGCCACTGATTGGGAAGCCATATTTGCACCATATCACAACATTGAGCTCTGAAGGGTTGATATTGGTATTGTTTATGACGGCCGATTATCTACAAGTTAGATATAGTAGGCCGGAGTGGGATGGGGGTGTCCTCTGTAAGGTCTTAAGGGAACCTAATCCGTATTTACGCAAGGTTCGAAGAAAATGACAGACAATTTCGAAAGATTAGGCTGACGTGCGCGATTGGGTCGAACTCAGCACATCCTGTCTACTAACTTTGAGAACAGAACCTCTCGTGCAGCTTTGAATGTCGGGATTGTCGGACATTAGCTTATCTCAAATTTCTTGCGCTAATTCCCCCCCCCCTTTTTTTTTCGACTTTATGTAGTCATGAAACCTTTCCACTATTGAAAATTTTCTATTTTCGGTATCGTATGATTTGCGTCATTTGTTTTTTGTGAGGTGTACTGGATTCCTAAACTGGACTGTGTTTAAAATTCAATAACTTCCAAATGGTGACAATTATTAAAAAGAAATTCTTGCAGGAGAATATTTAATATTTAACACAGCTGTCATATAAGCACAGGGTTTGGCGTGATTTTTTTTTACGACAGTTTGGCGAAAACCTCGTTTTCGAATACCAGTTACATATGTATTTTTAAATCATTTTCTATTATTTTTAAAATGAAATAACAATAAATAAAAAAAAATTAATTAATAACTATTGAACAAAACAATTTATAACATTTTTTTTTTTAATAAAAAGAAAATAAATGTAAATAAACCTTTATTAATGAATAAGCAACAATAGCCGGATTACCATGTCAGGCTAAATAACGTCATTTTGGCATCAATTAGGTACCCCGGTGCGTATATGATATCTGAGCCTAATGTTTTTCTTTTCGTTTCGTTTTAAAAAAAGAAAGAAGTGAAAGCCATTAATTTTAAATGTTTCAGTTTTAAATGAAAGTTTTGTATTAAATAAAATGATAATGAAATACAAAAAAAAAAAAAAAAAGCATTGTTCTTAGCACACATTTAAGGGAGGCCAAACTGGTAGCCAAATCAGTTTAAAATAATAACCTTTTCTAAAATATGAAAAAAAGTATGTGTTATGATTAAAATTTGAGTTGTCATCATTAGAGAAAATATTTAAAATTAGAAAAAAATTAATATTTCGAAAACTAATTCGAATTTAAAAATTCTAATACCAGTTTTGTGGTACTGTGGACCAATACGGATTTTTGGTGTAAATTTCATCGCAAAGTATTCCATATTTTAGGAAAAATCGCCGTGTAACATAATCAGTTGTTTAATCAGTCGTTTCATAAATTCGTTTCAATTCAATCGTTTCATAACATCCGTTTCATAAATTCGTTTCATTAAGATTATATATATATACATATATATATATATATATATATATATATATATATATGGTAGATATATGTAATTAAAATGAAATCACATCTTTGAAACTCAAAGAAAAAACATATATGGGTCATTTTCAAAATATGTCCATGTTTTGGAATAGCAAAATCAAATTTTTAGAAATAATCAGAAAGTTTTAATCTTTTGTAAATAATTACCTTACCTCAAAACATTAATATACAACCATCAGCCGAGACAAAAATTACTAATTTAACATTTTAAAACTAATTTTTAAATTTTAATTAACTTGGTAATGAGATAGGTGAGCACAGTAATGACATCTACGGTAATGACAAATTAAGCAAAATACTTTTATTTTTTTCCAGGCATAAATGGCATCCATTATATCTTCTGGCCCATACAATGATTTTCTATTTCTTATATAATAAAAGCAGATTACTAAATAAAAGTTCATTTAATTATCAATTAGTAGTGGGTACGGTAATGACGTACAAAAAATACTCACCAAAACATTCAAAGTTTTTGCTTGTTTTATTGAAATTATAAAACTATTTACTCTATTCACCTAAACCTGATAACAAGTTGACTTTTAAGGAGTATTTTTGCCTTGATAAAAAGGAATGTGCTGCTCTCTAAAAAATTCCAGATGAACTTTTTGTCAGAAGCATGGCAATGACACTCTTTCTTGGGACACGGTTTAAAATAATTATTAAGAATTATAGATAAGTTTAATTAATGAAAATAAATATATTTTTAATTAGTAGCATCTTAATAAATAAAAATGTATTAAAAAAATTATAATCATCTGTTTTAAATAGAACGTAGTCAAATCTTTGCCTAATAAATTGCTTGTTGGGATAACCTACGGTAATGACATTTTGACTACTTCTTATTTTAAAAATTTTTATAAATAATAATATATCTGTAAATTATCAATTGAAAAACCATGATAGTTAAAATGCAATAATTAAAATTATGATATTTAACTATTTTTCTATGCAAATGTGAAAGGACAGTAAAACACGACACTTTTTGAAAATCACCCATATATATACATAATTGCAATGCCTGTGTACATCCTTTCCAAAATCTATACATATATAACAATGAATATACATCACTGCCAAGAAATTTGTTACAACCAAACCTGATTTCATGAGAATTTTATTTATCATCCGTAAATTCTACACCATGGAAAACATCCTCCCGGTTCTGCTTTACTACCTTTTTTTTTTTTCCACTTCTCTAGAATACATAGCTCGAATATTTTGCTTCATTTTTTATTCCCATGGTAGAAAATACCCGAGCGCATTTCTCCTGCAGTAATTTCTTTTTATGATTCTCTTCAGCTTCATCTATCAAACATCACACCTACCCTGGGGGGAATCAGTCAAGACGGCGACTACCTATTTATGGGCGAAGCCCCATCATGGGACGGGCCGGACCAACTCGTTCTTGCCATCTCGAGCCCAGGTTCAAATAGTGTTCGCTGACCTTTTCGCGAAAGGCTTTTGTTTCAACTGGACTGATATGCATATTTAAACGGCTCTAAAGATGATATGACTCACAGTTCTTTTGTTTTTTGCAATTTTAGCTAGGCTTCATTTATATGTTAAATAACTAAATCTGCATAAATATTTATAAATACAAGCATGAAATGTTGCTCCTCAAGTTGCTGTCTAAAATCTGTGATTAAATAACAATAAGAAAATTAATAATTTCCAAGCATTTGGTTATTATTATTCATTAGCGGTAGTCTTCAGTGACGTAGCAATTAAAAAATTATGAAAAAGACTGAAATAGCCACTTTCAAATAAATTAAACAGTTAGGATTATCAATAATAATTAATTAAATAATTACCAGTCGAAACCCGTCGAATTCGTCGAATGAAAGTGTTTAAAAGAACTGATTGATTAAATTTATAAAAAAAATTACAAAAATAATTACAATAAATAATCAATTTTATATAGGCTCCGAACGAAACTCCGTTTTACAACCTATCCGTAGATGTATTAGTCGAGGGGATCGGGCCCATGGCACTCGAGAAAGGTAGGCGCCCCCCTGTCGGTAAAAAGTGGAACTAAAATATGTAAGGCAATATGTAAAATATGTAAGTGCATAAAAGTTAGAAAAGTGCCCCCGGGTGAAAAAGGGGGAGGTTAGAAAAATTACTTAAAATATGCAAGGAACCCGGAGGCGTAAATAATGTAAAACTGTTTGTAAATTTTATGATTTTTCGTGTCATCGCAAGTATTTTGCAAAAAGTATGCAAAATTTCAAGTCTCCAACTTAATTGGGAGTTCAGTTAGAAAAAATGCTTAAAATACACACGTTAGAGGCCAGAGGGGGTAAATATAAGATTTCTTCAAATTTTTATGATTTGTCGTTTGATGATGTGAGGTGTTCACTGTTCAGCTATAAGTATGCAAAATTACAAGTCTCCAATATATATAGTTTCTGAGAACGGACTCTGTGACAGACAGACAGACAGAGGAGTGAGACGAATAGGGTTTCGTCAGATGAACGAAACCCTAAAAAGAGTTAATCATATTCATATGATTGAAGATAATCTATGGTCCTCTACCGTCTGTTTATTTGAAAAAGAAAAAAAAAAAAAAAAAAAAAAAAAAAAAAAACGAATACTCACAGAGATTTTAGTTGATAAAGGAGGCATTTGACAATAAAAAATTGTAATTTTTGTGGAAAAAAGTGTTCAAAATGGTTTTCTCAAAGTGATGTTTTTTTCACGAACCACTTTTTATCATTTGAGCATTCAGCTCTTCAAATATATAACGGACGTTTCACAGGAAAAAGACTGAAAAGGGATGTATGGCTTTTACGAAAAGAGAAGGGAAAAAACGATTTTCTGCTGCCAAGAATGGCCAAAGTATGCTGCGCCATCTATTGAGCGTACAGCGTATTAAAATATCTTCAAGCGGATGCTGTCGAACAACCTGTCATTCTTTCCCACAGAATGTCTGCCCGGAGGCGGATCTAAGAGAAAATCCGCAAAGGGGGAGCTCAACCTAATTACGAGAGTGAGATCCAGATAGAAACCTATATTTTATAAGTGATTTGCTTTTGGTTGTTAGATTTGATGATCGGTTTCGTTCCCTACTCTGTTGGATCTTAATACAATGTGAAAACCCCTACTGGAAGGGATGGGGGGGGGGGGGGGGGATTGCTGCTTATATAACAAAACTATATAATTAAACGTGAAAAATAATCATTATGTGTGGTTTTAAAACGCAGTTAATAATATAGAGAGGGTAACAGTTAAATCGCACTTGGCTTCTTGAATTCTGCAAATGTACTGGTACTTTAAAAATCCATTCTTAAGCCGGTTTTCAAATCCTCTCCTCAACAACTCCAAACTTTCTGACTCATTTTTAAACGTAAAGGCATAAAAATTGGCAGGGCTGACTATTGTAGCAATTTGGAATCAAAATGAGTTTTCCATTTTTTTTTTTTTTTTTTTTTTTTTTTTTTTTAATGGAAAACTCATTATTTTTCCATTTTAAATAAATATCTTATCGAGTTATAAGTAATTATGGTCACGTGACGACCGACCTTTTTTTTCTCCTTTCTCCGGTATCGCATACGGAAATTCGGTTCAAAACGCCTCCCTTGACGGTATTTTCTGAAAACGTCTTTCGATATTCGATTACATAGTTTTTGAACAAATCATCTGCCATTTTCATACGTTTCGGAATAAAAATGAATTTAAAAGCATCAAAAAGTAGCTCCTTTGGATTTGAGAATAACCTTAAATAAATGGTAAGCGATTGCAGAAAGGTAAAGGTTCACATTCACACTGATATGATAGAAAAGTTTTAATAATCGAGACATTTAAATTATGATAAGCATAAGTGAATATTTTTTATAATAAACATTAATTACAAAGTTGAAAAAATACATAAAAACAGAACGAAACATCACGCATCACGGTATAGATTAGGAAACACTTTCCAACGCTATCGGAATATTATTTAAAAATTTCATTCTTGTCCATATTACGAAATGAAATATCTAAATAAACATTAAACAAGTTAGAAATTGCACGTCAAACTTGGCAAATGAGGTGCGTTCGTACATTTTATAACAATTTTTTGCACAGCATATTGTACTAAATGTCTATTTTAGTGCACTTCATAAGTGCATATCAATTTCATTCTGCTCGAAAGGCTGAAACATCATTAAAATGCAGTTGAAATAGTTTGTCCCCATTGGCCACAAAAGTTTGCAACAATTATATATTTAAAATTTCATGCCATTCGGTTGGGTAGTTTTTGCTCTGTTACATGCGAACGGACGGACAGACAGACAGCATAACTTAGTAAATTTTATGCTTTTTTCATTTTTTTTTTTTTTTTTTTTTTTTTTTTTTTTCTTAAGAGTTTCGCATCGATATTTTGACATTTGTAAAAGGAATTCGGTGTCAAACTTTTATTCTAAGATAGTAAATTTTTTCTTTCGTAATTTTTGAAGATTTTGCGAATTTTGATGCAATTTTTAGCGTTTCTTCGCGTTCCGCGGCGATTTTTGGAGATTCGCAAAATAAATTCGGTTTCAAACTTTTAGCCTAACATAGGAAATTTTGTACTTCACGATTTTTGATTTTTAGCGATTTTTAATGCAAATTTCAATGTCATCTTTAGAATTTTCTCAAGTTCCACGGCGATTTGTTGACCTATAAGGCAACTGAATTGGTCTGGTTTGAAACTTTTATTCTAATATAGTAAATATTGTGCTCCACAATTGTATATTTTTTGCGGTTTTCAATGCGATTTTTAGCGGGGGTGGGGGTTCGAGTTTTTTCGACATTCGAAAAAGGAATGAGGAATTTGCACACATGGGGGATTTGATCATTTATATATTTTTCTGATAGTTGCACATCCACTGTTTTCAAAAATGTTTTCAAAAACGTGAAAAAATATCTATACTATTAAATAATTAGTCCTAAAAGTAAGCTAAAATCACGTCTCTCCAAATCGGGGCGTGACTTACTATGACGTCACAGTTCACGACAGGCAAGCGGAACGGAAAGGAAAGAGATACTAGGCTTTGGAAATAAAGGTTCGAAATTTTTAAACTACTGATTTTACAAATTTGGTTCTTTCGCATCTGGATGTTATTTTGTACGTTGATTTATAAAATGTCAATTTGAAAAAAAAAAAGGAACGCTAAGTTTATGAAAAAATCGATTTTTAAACTCATTAAAAGTCTTTTCACATAGAGAGAGTTGACGGGATATTGTTAAAATTAGGAAAAATAAAGAACTGATCGCTTTTAAACTTTGACGTTGTTTTTAACGCATAATAAAGATTTTATAAATTTAAGATGAGTTGATTTTTGGTGGTGGTGGTGGTGTGGGGGGGGGGGGGAGTTTTCTCTTTTTTCTTCAGATTAACTGTTTATTGCGTTTTAAATGCGATTTTTCATTTAACACTCAAATAAATATTATTTTTTAACATTAGATATTTGAAAGAGTGGGAAATGCAGAGGGAGGGGAGGGGAGGGTCATCCGGGGAGGAGCCATTTTCTAAATTTTGAGTACACGCCTCATGTGACATATCGTTATAAAGGTGTATGAAAACTTATTCATATTATGCACATTGGGTGCCCCCCCCCACACACACACACACACACTTCGCCCTCTGGGGGCACTTTTGTAAATTTTTAGGTTTTTTACAAGAATTTTCAGTGCGTGCGCAGCACGTGGTACTATACGATGCCGCAGGCAGCGGGGATGTGGTTCGCGGTTTTTTTTTTTCCTGTTGATTTTTTTTTTTTTTTTTTTTTTTTTTTTTTAAAGGTTATGCAGTATTGTCGAAGCACGCCTTCTACACGGTGTCATAGGCAGCGGGACCTAAAGTATTTTTATGTTGAAAAGTAAAAATTTAATATTAAAATTTTTTTGAGTAGTTTCAGTATTTTTACGTTTTATAATCTCTATTAAGACACGACAAAATATTGTTTCGAAATAAATCCTTTATTTTTTAAACCTAGTCCCTAACTTAATAAAAATGTACACTTACGCAATAAATTTTTTTTTACTTCCTGTCCTGAAATAAAAACTAACGTATTTATGTATGTCATATCTTTGACGTTTCTTCGTTTTACCTATTTAATCATCAATAAAACAGGGTTATTGCTTATTAATCTTTACAGATACAATATACGTATGAAATCTACTACAGAGTGTTTTTGTTTGTTTTTAAATACGAATGAGTACATTATAAATATGAATGCTTTTTTTTTTCGCTTGAGTAACTATTTATCCAATCAATTAATGTTCTAAAATAGTAATATTTAAACAAAATCAAACATAAAGTTACTGAAAAATGATCTTCACAAGATCAAAGAGATGATGTATTAGATAAATTAGGATTTTTCTTGTCATCTCTCTTCATAGCTTTAGTCCATGATTTTCTAATGGCAGGGTCTTTTGGCACACTGAAAAACAACTTTTCGCTAGAAGTTACTGGTTGTATTAGTGCAGAGTGGTACAATACAGTACAGTAAAACTTCCTTAAAGCGACTACGTTTCATTCTAATAAAAATTGAATTCGTTTCGAGAGGTGACCTCTTAATGGAGGTCATGTTTAAATCTAGATTTTAATTGTTGAAGAAAAGTAGAAATAATGTTACTAGAATTTATTTTTCACATTAGGAAAAAATATAAAAATTTAAGTATCAAAATAAAAGTTAATTATATAAGTTAATTACTGCAGTGTTTAAAAATGAATGTATTGACGTTTGCTTTAGTTTTACGGTTTTATCTTTCATAACTTTTATTTCCAAGTCCTTTCAAAGTTCAGTAAATAAATGCAATTTTTTTTTTTTTTTTTTTTTTTTTTTTTTTGGACGGGAACAAATAATAATATTTTCATTAATTTATCTATTTCTTTGAGAGTTTCCTAACAGAATAGGGTAGGGGAGTCGTTCGGGGATCGTCATTCTTAATTCGCCATCAGAGTTAACTTCATTGTCTAAAAAGGCATAAAGGGGTTTAAACACTTAAAAGTTACCGGAATAAAAAAAAAAAAAAAAAAAAAAAAATCTAAACTTAGTTTAGAAGTTTAAAGCCCCTCGGAATTATTTTTCTAATAAAACCTTCTTCAAGTGACAGGAAAAAACGGAATTTGTTTCCTTTTCTTCAAAGAAATTGGTCGCTCATGGAGAGAGGTCAGCTGGGATGGTCTCTGAATGGAAGTAAAATTAGTATTGAGCCTATGGGAATAAATTTCGTTCAATGAAAAAATGATCGTTCAGGGAGGTGGTCGCTTAATGGAGGTGATCGCTTAATGGAGGTGGTCGCACAGAGAGGTTTCAATGTATTTATAATATGACTTTGTGTGCTCAGTCATAATAATTTTAGAAACAGCAATATTTAAAATGAACAAGTTGAAAAGCGACACACGTAAAGAATAACAGTCGTTTGTTGTCATGAACTGTGACGTCAGATATATTACGGAGCGTTTTCGGGATACGGTAAATAGTGCGATATTAAAACAATTATAAATCAGTAATAAAAGCTCAAAATAAAAAAAATATGCAGGGTATCCTTCTTATTTTTTCATGTACTATTGTTTCGTGATAAAGTTAGAAAACGTGCAAATTCTCCATTTTAGCATGACATAGTAAATTTTCTCCTGTGCTAATTTTTATTTTTTAACGATTTGTACTCGATTTTTAGAGTTTTTTCGTGTTTCGCGACGCTATTTTGACATTCGAAAACGGAAATCGGTATCGAACTCATATCCTAAAATAGTAAATTTTGTCCTTAGTGATTTTTGAAGTTTTTAGGATTTCTAAGGCGATTTTCAGCGTTTCTTCGCGATCCGCGGCGATTTTTTGAGATTTTTGAAAGGGATTCGGTTTTCAACATTTAGCCAAATATAGTTCATTTTGTCATCCGCTATTTTCAATGTGATTTGTAACGTTTTTTCGAGTTTCACGTAGATTATTTTTACATTCTTAAGCGATTTTCAGTCACAATGTTTTAGATCACTATAGTAAAATATGCCCTCTGCGATTTTTGAATTTTTAGCTATGTTTTGCGGTGATTTTGCAACGCGCGGCAGTTTTTACGCATATAAAGGCATCTGGTTTTAATCTTTTAGCCCCATATAATAAATTCCGTCCTCTCAATAAAATTTATTCGGAATTCGTACAGTAATGTTCGAATTTTTCGATAATATTTTATGTGATTTTTGGAGTATTTTCGTGTTCCGCAGAGATTTTTCGACATTCGTAAAAATAGCCTGCTGTAATCTTTTAGCACAATATGGGAAATTTTGTCCTCTGCGATTTTTGTTATTTTACTGTTTTTGCGCGATTCACTACGATTTTTTCACATTAGTTAAAAGGAATTTGGTTTCAATGTTTTAGCCCAACATGGTAAATTTTGCTCACTTTACAATAATTTCATCCGAAATTTGTGCAAGAACTTTTTTTATTGCGATTTTTAGAGTATTTTCACGTTTCGTGCTTTTTTGACGGTCCGGGCAACGCCGGGCGAGCCAGCCACAGCCAGTACAAATATATTTTTTATTAAATATATTGAAACCCCTCAAAATTGGGGGGGGGGGTCAGGGCAGGGCCATACTTTAATCAAGCCCTGCGTAGATACAATCAACGCAAGTTCGTTCTCATAGTGGAACATAAAAATATTCGCGTATAACCGAGACAGAAGCTTATGCGTGAGCTATCACTATATTTTTTTGTTGACTGTATTTTCTATCACTATATTTTCTTGTCAGTATATTTTCTTGTTGGGAATGACATTTTTTATGTAAAAATTTTATATTAGAGGGTTTTTTTTTTTCATATTATTTATTGATATTGCTATTGATTATGGGTATTGATATTAAAATGACACTTAATCCGCTCTGTTTTGTAAGTATTAAGTAAATAAGATGCTGATATATTGTAAATCATCTTTTCGCATTCCTGTTGAATATTTATAGTGTTTACACTCAATTAGGACTGTTGAAGCATAGTATTCTGAGCTCAAATTCAGGGTTAGGCTCACTAAAATTGTATATCGTTACAATGTCCATATATTCTTTGTTTAAAAGAACGCTCCGTTATGTCATTCGTCTGCCCTTCGGATTTAGCTATTGAAAAAAACAAAATAGAAATTAATATTTTTACTGACTTAATAAACTTTTTAATTAAATTTAGATATTTATTATTACTTTTGATTAATATATCTAATGATATATAGATCAATGTTATGTCATTTTAGTTTTACGGCATGTGATCATGGCAACTTACAGATGTTCTTTTCTTTTTCTTTCCTTTTATTTTAAACTCGTAGTTACTCACTTGGATTTGGCCATAATGTTTGAAGCTGTACTCATCTGCTCTAATGATTTTTTTCTCCTTGTATCAAATAACTCATATTTTGCTCTTTATTTTATTTAAATAAATACAGCACAGGTATTTACAATCTACATACAGCATGCTTACCTGTAATCATGTATGCACTTATTTTAATTTACTTATTTAATGCATCAGATAATTTGCATGCAAGTCTGTTGTCAAAAAATAAATAAATAAAATAAAATACACAGTTGTAGCAAATTAGATACAAAGGTAAAATGTTAGTTCAAATGATGGACGTGGTGCCACGTCTTAGTTTTACCACATATTGAGTCTATAAAATTGAAACCACTTATTAAGTCTATAAAGTTGATATAAACTTTTTGTTTCATGATAAATTATTTTTTATTCAGCGCGTTTTAAAATTTTTCTCAAATTGAATTTCCAAAGGTAATACTGGGTCTTTATAGTTTTATATGATAAATAAATCATACTACAATAAATAGTCCATGTACCCTTAATAACTTCTAAATAGCTCAACAGGTGACAGAGGATGAACACTTCATTGTGAGAAAGAATCGTGTTACCCACTTTTAATGTAATAATGTTGAAAGTGTAATACGTGAAAAAAAGATTTAGCTTCCTTGATATAATCGTGAAGAAATTCTAAACGTAAAGATCACACCGTCAATTTCCATGATCAAAAAAAGATATAGGTGAGAATTATTAGTTCTAAAATAGTAAAAATTAAAAAATACCATGTAATATTTATTACACAAAATTTTATTCAGTAGCATCATATATTTCAGTATAATATTTAATGTATTAATCTCACAAATAATTTATGAAACAAACATCACGTTGCGATGTTGAAAATAACATATCCATCACATATCATTATTTATCTTCTTTTTAAAATTTACATTCTCCTTTAATAATTATAAACTGAATCAAAACTTTCTACCCTTTCTAAAAAGAATATATCTATTTCTACTTCTCTTGCGCTTTATTTTTCAGTTACTTAAGTTTCCCAAGTTCACCCAAAGCCGTTAATAAAATAAATCAAAAACAAATCTGTTTCTCACCCTGAAATATTTTACTGTGCGAGCATACTTTCCTTCGGTTAACGAATACATAAAAAAAAAAAGATATTCTTTGACCATATGCTCCTGTTGTAGCAGTAATCTTGCATTGTTCATTCTCATTTTGATAGTCAATACAACTGTCTTTTCGGCCGCAAATATTATACTCTGTTTATATTAAAATCCGCGCCCGGCATCTCCGTTGCTGCTTCTAAGTGCATATTTCCCATCAATTAGCTTTGGCATTCGTATTTGTACGTTGAAAAATTTTCTGAGACATTTTCAGACTCATTTTTAAAAGTAAAACCATGAAACTTGCTGGGGTGATTTCTGAAGACATGTTTAACATGCCGTGTGATTTCATTTTCAGCTCAATTAATTAGAATTTGATTTTTAAACAATTATTTTCTCAGTATGACCATTTTTTTCATTCCCAGATCGCCCGCTTCGGAAAATTCGGTTCAAAATGCCAACTTTCACAGCGTTTTTTACAGTATTTTCTGCATTTATCAAAAAATTAAGAAGCACGGCACATTATATAGTTTCTAAATAAGAGAATTTCCCAGTTTGATGCGTTTGAGAGCAAAAATGAATTTTAAAATGAATCAGAAAATAAGCAGTTTGGATCGGAATACACCCTTAAAACGCCAATCAACGGTCCTTTTGGCTGCTTTTTAATTCAAAGTTCCATTAAGTGATATATCTTTGGGGCTATAATGGTCCAGGGTACCAAGATTTTGGCTCGACACATTGGCAACAATATCTAACAAATTATTCATTCCTTCTCTGTACATCGTACTATTAACAGCTGACTAAAAGAGTCCCTCTCTGGCACTTAATTCATCATGTCTATATTCAATAAAGCCATCCTGTCATCAAATTTGCAGAGTTATTCTTTTCGTTCATATCTTTAATATTCAAGGATCTACGAACCTGGATTACCAACGATTGGTACTTTAAGAAAAACAGCAATATCTTTAATATACAAGGATCTACGAACCTGGATTACCAACGATTGGTACTTTAAGAAAAACAGCAAAATAGTAATAAAACGTTTTCGCTACAGATCATGGTCTACAGTAAATAAAATATGGTGCCTAACCCAGCCCTTGAATATTTCAAAATTTTCATCTTGTCAGAGAGGGATCCCTGTGTTGAACAACGGCTTGATTAAAATTAAGAGCTATAGGCTTTTAGAACTATACCCGCTCAATAGCTGAAGCGGCGTTTTCGAAAGTTTGAAATCATTTTTCTCCAAATAACGATTTTGGGCATAACGTGCATGATATCTCAAAAACGTCTGAATATTTTTTCATGAAATTTTCAAAACATATGTTTCATGTTAGTCTGTATAAACTGAACCTAAAATTTCCTTTTTATTGTTCAAAAAAATATTTTGTGTGTGATTATACTGTTGAAATTTTTGAAATTTTGCATTAGCTAAATACAACTTTGTATTAAAAATATAAAAATTCTTTAAGGCTGTTCTCAACTGTTCTGCTCAACAAGCGCTACACGTTTTGACACATTTACAAATTCATTTTTTAACGGAAAGATATAAAATTGGAAGGCCTGACTACGGAAGCGATTTGGAATAGAGCTGTGTTTTCCATTTTTTGACGAGGGAATTACCTATCGAGTTGTAAACGTTTTTGATCACGTGACAAGGAGTTTTTCTCCTTTCGCTGGCTGGTTTTTCTGCTTTGGTCGAGAAATTCGATTCAAAATACTCTCTTTGACACTATTTTCTGAAAAATCTATTGCGTTTGCAAGAAAACTGAAAAAAAAAACAGCTCTATTACATAGTTTCTGAACAACAACATCTGCTAGTTTCATGCATATCCGACCAAAAATAAATTAAAACTTATGTCATAACGTTGTCCTTTTGGATTTGAAAATAGCTTTAACTGTTACTGCATTTTTTTAAGCTTCTAAATATCGCACATTTTCCATTTTTACACCGTCGAATAGGGAGAAAATGCACTTTCAAATACAATTTGTTTGAAAATTGTATCCAATTTGTTTGAAAACTGTATCGCTATTTACTCAATTTTTATTTTTTTTAAATAATTTTCAAGTATGATTTTTTTTTTTTTTAATCTGCCTCTATCGTGAGCAGATGATTACGAAATATAAATCCATTCGCACTTAAATTAACATAGATAGCTCAACATTTGTTTCCACCTTATATTCCATAACAAAATTAAAATATTCTTCATAAATAATACAATAAAATATAAATAAAACACAAATTTAAGACATGGAATCGAACTACGCGTTTAAACCATTGAAATAAACAGAATCAAAAAGACTGATTGTAAATACTAAACTTTGGCTTTTTTTTTTTTTCGGCTGTTAACTCCTGGCTCGAGACTAATACAAAAGTATCGCTTTTAATCAATTTAAACATTTTATTTGAACAACCAATATTGGTGTTTTTCATATAAGTATGATTTTTGGTATTTTTAGTGGGCATCCTAAAAAGATATATTAAATCCAAAAAATCTATAAGAGTTATCATTTTTAAAACAAACATGGTTTTCACTTTCCCCTGTACTCTGTGACCCTGGTAGCCGAGCTCATCCCCTTGTATTTTTAAAAGGCAAAGAAATTCATATTTTTCTGTGTTTGTAAACTACTATTTGTGTAATAGTATATTATAAAGTCATATATTTCCAATAAGCGTGAAATATTATAAATATGTCGAACTTTTTTATTTTTAGAGCTGTGATTTTGTACCAGCCTTGATGTTGCTCTAGGAACGATGTGACATAAATGCTTAAGGCTGTTCTCAAATCAAAAGGGTCAACTTTCTGACATAAGCTTTAGTTTATTTTTGTACGGAAACGCATGAAACTAGAAGGTGTTGTTATTCAGAAACTATGCAATCGAACTGTTTTGTCCGTTTTCTTGTAAACGCAATAGATATTTCAGAAAATATTGTTAAAGTAGGCATTTTGAACCGAGCTTCCGAGCGAAAGAAGAAAATTCAGTCAGTAAGGGGAGAAAAATGCCGTGTCACGTAATGAAAATCGCTTATAACTCAATAGGCAATTGATGGATCAAAAAATGGAAAACACAGTTCGATTCCAAATCGCTTCCATGGTCAGGCTTTCCAATTTTATATCTTTCCGTTAAAAAATGAATTTGTGAATGTGTCAAAACGTTTTGCGCTTGTTGAGCACAGCAGTTGAGAACAGCCTTAAGGGTGTATTCCGATCCAAACTACTTATTTTCTGATTCATTTTAAAATTCATTTTTGCTCTCAAACGCATCAAACTGGAAAATTCTCTTATTTAGAAACTATATAATGTGCCGTGCTTCTTAATTTTTTGATAAATGCAGAAAATACTGTAAAAAACGCTGTGAAAGTTGGCATTTTGAACCGAATTTTCCGAAGCGGGCGATCTGGGAATGAAAAAAATGGTCATACTGAGGAAATAATTGTTTAAAAATCAAATTCTAATTAATTGAGCTGAAAATGAAATCACACGGCATGTTAAACATGTCTTCAGAAATCACCCCAGCAAGTTTCATGTTTTTACTTTTAAAAATGAGTCTGAAAATGTGTCAGAAAATTTCGAGCTGTTGAGGATGGAAAAATATTTTTTCGAATACACCCTTAAGGGGTCCCAGGACTCTTAAAATTGGAAAAAAAGAAGAAAAAAAAAAGACCATTTTCAACATTTAATGTCTTAAAATATATATGATTTTAAAACACAATTTTAACTGGGAGGAAAGATATAAGTACGCTCTTTCATTTCATGTGTTTAAAAAATTGCAAGATACAGAATTAGCATTTACAGGGGGCTCAAAACTGTCAGACATTTGACGAGGAGAAAATTGGTATAACAGCTTACACGCAGGATTACAAAATAAATATTACAACTAGAATGAAATTTTTGATGCCTAATTATACTTCAGATTATAATAATTACCCTGAACCTAAATAAATTTGCATTTAAAGCATTTTTATAATTTTAATACAAAGTTGCATTTAGCTAATGCAAAATTTTGAAAATGTCGGCAATATAATCACCTAAAAGACATTTTTTTTTTTTTTTTTAAGAATAAAAAGGAAATTTTTGGTTTAATTTATACAGACTAACAGGAAAAATACGTTTTGAAAATTTCATGAAAAGATATTCAGAAATTTTTGAGATATGCTGCGCGTTATGCCCAAAAACGTCATTTGGAGAAAAATTATTTCAAAGTTTCGGAAACGCCCCTTCAACTATTGATCGGGTATAATTCTAAAAGCCGTAACTTCTGTTCCAATGGGAATTTCAAGGAAACAATTATATCAAAATGTTCATAAAAAAATAGGAGCTTAACATCTAAACAAATTAAAATTTCGAAAATTTTGTAGCTTTAAGGCTGTTCTCAAGTCCAAAAGGACAACTTTCTGACATAAGTTTAAACTTATTTTTGGTCGGAAATGCATGAAACTAGCTGGTGTTGTTGTTCAGAAACTATGTAATCGAGCTGTTTTTTCCGTTTTTTTGCAAACGCAATAGATTTTTCGGAAAATAGTGTCAAAGTTGACGTTTTAAACCGAAGTTCCCAAAGAAAGCAGAAAAACCGTTCAGCGAAGGGAGAAAACATCTTTGTGACGTGATCAAAATCACTTATAACTCAATAGGTAATTTATTTATCAAAAAATAGAAAACACAGTTCGATTCCAAATCGCTTCCATAGCCAGGCCTTCTAATTTTATATCTTTGTGTTAAAAAATGAATCTGTAAATGTGTCGAAACGTTTTACGCTTGTTGAGCAAAGCAGTTTGAGAACAGCCTTAAGAGTCCTGAGACCCCCTTAACCGAATTTTATTTTTAAAAAATTGTTGTTTATGCACACTTTTTCTT